>CM056051.1:450312716-450912716 GCA_029574335.1 Rana kukunoris
GGCGAATATTCGCTATTTCGAATATTCGTATTTTTTCAATTTTTTTTTTTAGAACAGATCACATCCTAGAGATCCCCATCGACGTCTAAAAGCATTGCTGGTATGATTAGAGACCTTGGGCCGAGTAGCTGCAGTGATCATTTTATATTGCCGAAAAATCGCAATGCGATTATTCGGCAATAGCGATATCGCGCGATTATTTTGTATTGTAATATATCACGAATATTCTGAGCCAATCAGAGTGCTCCATTCCGCATTTCTCGAAATTTCGCAAATTATTTTGTATTGTGAAATATCACGAATATTCTGAGCCAATCAGAGTGCTACATTCCGCATTTCTCGAATATTCGCAATTATTTTGCATTGTAATATATCACGAATATTCTGAGCCAATCAGAGTGCTCCTTCCGCATTTGCCGAATATTCGCAATTATTTTGTATTGTAATATATCACGAATATTCTGAGCCAATCAGAGTGCTCCATTCCGCATTTCTCGAAATTTCGCAAATTATTTTGTATTGTGAAATATCACGAATATTCTGAGCCAATCAGAGTGCTACATTCCGCATTTCTCGAATATTCGCAATTATTTTGCATTGTAATATATCACGAATATTCTGAGCCAATCAGAGTGCTCCTTCCGCATTTGCCGAATATTCGCAATTATTTTGTATTGTAATATATCACGAATATTCTGAGCCAATCAGAGTGCTCCTTCCGCATTTCTCGAATATTCGCAATTATTTTGTATTGTAATATATCACGAATATTCTGAGCCAATCAGAGTGCTCCATTCCGCATTTCTCGAAATTTCGCAATTATTTTGTATTGTAAAATTTCACGAATATTCTGAGCCAATCAGAGTGCTCCATTCCGCATTTCTCGAATTTTCGCAATTATTTTGTATTGTAATATATCACGAATATTCTGAGCCAATCAGAGTGCTCCTTCCGCATTTGCCGAATATTCGCAATTATTTTGTATTGTAATATATCACGAATATTCTGAGCCAATCAGAGTGCTCCTTCCGCATTTGCCATATATTCGCAATTATTTTGTATTGTAAAATATCACGAATATTCTGAGCCAATCAGAGTGCTCCATTCCGCATTTCTCGAAATTTCGCATTCGCATTCGCAATAGCGAAATTTCGCAATCATTTCATTTCCAAAAAATATCACGAATATTCGTATTTAGCGAATATATCTCGAATATTCGACTATATATTCGAGATATATCGCGAAATCGAATATGGCATATTCTGCTCAACACTAGTGTCCAGTGGTGTAATGTGGGTTGTCATCACCCGGGGGGAGGCAAGTAATCCCCCCCCCCCCTAACCTGCAGACTTAGACACTCCCTGAGTCCTTTCCAACAGTACAATAGTACTGCCCAACCTGATTACTTTACTTACCATTACACACTACGCTGACCACTATACTATACTGTCCACTACACCAGTGTTTTTCAACTCCAGTCCTCAAGGCACACCAACAGGTCAAGTTTTCAGGATTTCCCTCAGATGAAATGGCTGTGGTGATTACTAAGGCAGTGAAACTGATCAAATCACCTGTGCAAAATAATGGAAATCCTAAAAACATGACCTGTTGGTGTGCCTTGAGGACTGGAGTTGAAAAACACTGCACTACACTGACCACTATACTGTCCACTTCACTACACTACACTGACCCCAATACTACACTACACTGACTACTATACTACACTACACTACACTGACCACCATACCACACTACACTGACCACTATACTACACTACACTGACCACCATACTACACTGACCACCATACTACACTACACTGTCCTGCCTAGAGTATTCCCGCTCTCTCTCTTTCTCATCCCTTGGGCCAGTAAAACGACTATCACAAGGGAGTCTCACTCACCTTCCTATCCTGGCCTGCATCGGTCCGGTGGATAGGATGAGAAAACAGCGACGGTGGCAGCTCACATTTTTGCTTGTCTCTCCTGCGCTCTGGCTGCCATGTTCAGTGCACACTGTGATTGGGCATATGGGAGTCATGTGCGGAGGCAGGACTTCAGGAGCAACCACGATCGCAGACAGGCCAGCCCTATGCCTCACATGACCCCCATACGCCTAATCACAGGGGGCCTGACACTGAACATGGCAGCCGGAGCGCTGGAGACACATGAACCTTAAATTATGAGGAGGCAGCCAGTAGTCACACACACTGGCATAAAAATGTTCCACCTAAATGTCACGCCCAGGGCCACAGCACCCCCTGCACCCCCCATGCTACACCACTGCATGTGTCCGCATGCAGGCAGCCCCAATCAAATCAATTAGGATGCAGCGGCTGCACAGATACAGCTTCTCCTTCCTATATGACATCCATGTAGGTGTAGATCTGTGTTTCCAAAATCACATTAGTTAAGTTACTCTGTGTCGCTGTTCACCGATTTAGGTGCGAATCAGGTCCGAATTTTTCCCTTAATTCGCACCTGAACAGGACCCAAAGACGCACAGGACCCTTTTTAAATGCGGAGCACAGCCACCCCTGAAGCTGTGTGAACCGGCTCCATTGAGAGACGGTCACACTCTCCTGTCAAGCAAATTGGATGTGAGAAAACCTGCATCCAATTCGCAATGTGTGAACCCGGCCTAAAACTGGAGAGTGCAAAATCTAGTGCAGCTCTGAAACTTTGGCTTCCAGTTTTGTTTTTGTCAAAGCTTATTTAAAAAACCTGAAGTTAGAAACAGAACTGCACCAGATTTTGCACTCTCCGGTTTTAGTAAAATAACCCCAAGTGTGCATTCGGAGACCCCTACATAGACACAGCTGTAAAAACAGCAGCTGTGTCCGTGCAGCTACTGCATCCAGAAGGATATGACTGGGACTGCTTGCACATGGATACATGGAATACGTGTGCATTCCATACAGACAAAACATAGCATGCACACAGGTGTACACCTAAATATGGCTGTGTGAATGAGGCCTAAATGTAAACTGCAAATAAGTCCTATAGTCATACTTGCAAATCGGCATTTCTCAGTTCCAAACTGATAAGGCAACCCATAGTTCCGGTAAAAATAAAATTAAAATTTCAGTGACAGAGTAGTCTGTTTTCACTGCTGATAGTGCTATCAGTCTGATTTCTTAATTTCCCAGCCTGCTTTCTTAATTTCCCAGACGGATACTGTATCTCGATTTTCCAGCCTGATATCTTGATTTCACAGTCTGACATCTTTATTTTCCAGTCTGCTTTCTTCATTTTCAAACCTGATATCTCAATTTCCCAGTCTGATTTCTTGATTTTTCAGTCTGCTTTCTTAATTTCCCAGCCTGCTTTCTTAATTCCCCAGCCTGATATCTTGATTTCCCAGCCTAATATCTTGATTTTCCAGCCTGTTTTCTTCATTTCCCAGCCCGCTTTCTGAATTTCCAAACCTGGTATCTCAATTTCCGTGCCTGATTTCATGGTTTCCCAGCTTGATATCTTGATTTCCCGGCCTGATTTCTTGGTTTCCCAGCCAGATATCTTGATTTCACAGTCTGATATCTTTATTTTCCAGCCTGCTTTCTTGATTTCCCAGCCCGCTTTGTTAATTTCCAAGCCTGGTATCTCAATTTACCAGCCTGATTTCATGGTTTCCCAGCTTGATTTCCCGGCCTGACTTCTTGGTTTCCCAGCCTGATATCTTAATTTCACAGTCTGATATCTTGATTTCCAAGCATGGTATCTTGATCTCATAGCCTGATTTTTTGATTTCCCAATCTGATATCTTGATTTCCCAGCCCGATTTCTTGCTGTGGCCTTTATGGAGCTGCCTTTACAGATTTATCATTTATGTTATAATATTATATACCAAGATTACATCTGGTAGATTGAGACTCCTCCTACAACTGCTACTATTAAAACAAGAAAATAAGTAACGCACCATAGCTTTTGAAATTGAAGTCAAGCTAGAAACCCTTGTAAAGAGATATCCTGGCAATCCTGCATTGACTGTTTTTCTACTTGTAAGGCCTGTCATTCATGCTTGCAATTACATACATGTGTTTATTTGGTTCTGTAGGGCATTTCTAAATGAATATAAATGTATGTAATGGCTTAAATTATATAATTTACATGTGTTTAGGTGCATTCTGTAGAATGAATTCTGTGCCTAATGGCCCTTTCACATGGGCTTTACAATCGGGTCTGCCTATCAGTTTCTCAGGCGTACCTGATCAGAAGCTCAAAGTAGCTCTATGGACAGGTGGATGTAAATGGACTTGTGTCTGTTTACACCTGCCTACCACAAAGTATACCAAGCTCTGGAAAAAAAAAAGCTTTTCCAAACCTAAACATGATGGATTGCAGATAGCCCGGTGTTAATAGACATCAGAATCTGTTTATGCCCCATAGAGCTCATGGGTCTGTCCGGACACAAACTAAATACACACAGATGTTAAAAAAAAGACTTTAAATCCATCTCGTTCACCTCTGATTTAGCAGGGGGTCTGCTCACGGATCCCCTGCTGATCAGAGTGCCCATCTGTATAAAAGAGCCCTAACTAAAACTAGCCATGCAGGTTCAAATATTTCTCTTTCACTCCCACTGCCTGACTGAGAGAAATCAACTGATTCCCCAATCTGGCGTGTATGAAGGAACCTCAACTGCTGGTTATTGTAATTAGCAGAAAGTAGGACTTGCAACTCCTGAATACCTAAATAGTGACTTCATCTGATTAGACACAGTCACTGTTCAGCCAACCAGCTCCTTCAACAACCATTAACTGAAATTGCACCTATTGGCAAAAACAGGGCCAACCCCAGCTCAAATTTTAGCCGACTCAGCACTAATTACTTTACACATTTTTTCTCTTAGGATGCTTCCCAGAGGTCACCAAGGGAGAGTGAACACGAGCTACCATAATGGAGGGCTCAAAGCTGCTCTGCAAGCAGGGGGCAACCAGTTCATTAATGCTCTCGGTGAATTGCATATTGACCAACATTATGAGTAATGGACTTCATTCCACTTAGCTGGTTCAGCTTATTTTATATTCTTTGTCCATTTCTAGTAATTATATGCTTGTCATGCCCTAACATGGATGAGAGAAAATATGTAACAGCCACCGTCTGTGAGGGCTACCCAAGAATGATAAAGAACTGAGAGATACTTTACATTTACAATAAACTACATGCTAGTATTATTAAATGGATGCAGATTCAAAAGCAAGCAACATAATAACCTTTGGTAATTTTCCTTACCAATGATAGATTTGTGTGCTACAAAAAAAATATGAATCCCTTTAATGCCACATTTTTATCATCTTCTATTATGCTAATTGTCTAATAAATATATTTATGGGTTAATGTCACTAATGCTAAATGGTTCCTATTAATGGCTTGTACAGAAGTCCAGCAGAAATGGCTTTTGTCCTCCCTGTTATATTCTTGTAGTCACGCACCTTCTGAATAATTCACTCTGGTCTCACATTTTAAGGGGAGCTGTCACTTTCCTAAATTTCAAAGATTCCTAATCTCAAGGACGTAAAGTCACAATGCCCTACTACAAGTGACGACTCCAAGGTCTCACCTGTTACATTAAGTAAAGTACTCTGTCAGTGGCGTGCCCTGCCAAAATCCTTACTGACATGTGATCTTACAGTCTTGTTAACCCTAACCTCACAGGGCTTTCTGCAGATAATGCCTTTGGCATGGTGTGCCGTCGGAACAGTTAATGCCTGAGGCATGCTGTGTAATGGTTTAATGCACGGCTGCTGCCATCAAGGAAGAGTACACTTTGTGTTTACTTGTAACATTATGTGTAATTTCCTTTTTAGTCACAGCTATTGGTATTAAATTGGACTTCCAACATTGGCTATGAAAACATAAAAGTAATACGTAGAATAAAGGTATTTACAAATCATCATATATACGTTTTTTTATGTGTAAATGTGTTTGTTGTTTTCTGATGTCTGGATATAAAGCTTAAAAAAATGTTGCAATTAGGGATACCATTTGCAAAGGCAGCCTTCTAAGTACCACTTTCCTTTGCTAAGGCATTGGAGGCATGTGCAGGCACAAAATAGTCAGCCATATGAATCATGAACCTCATACCATTGGGCAGTTTTAATTTTCCCCAAATTTA
The DNA here is from genome assembly GCA_029574335.1 of Rana kukunoris. Classification (NCBI taxonomy): domain Eukaryota; kingdom Metazoa; phylum Chordata; class Amphibia; order Anura; family Ranidae; genus Rana; species Rana kukunoris. The sequence goes on from CM056051.1 coordinate 450,318,832, forward strand.
GGTAAAAATGCAAAAAATGCAATGGCAAAGTGAAAATGTATTTTATTTTCTAAAGCCACAATGTTTTATCTAGTTTTGAACATAGTAGTTTTTTTGTTTTTTTACATGCATTCCATTGGAGAGGTTTTATTTCTGATCCATAGACACAACAGGAAGTGAGAGGAAATCTCTGCAAATTGCGAGAAGTCCACTTAGACATGTGTCAGCCAAACAAGTGTCCGTATTAAAAGAATTAAAGTATCACTAAGGGCCCTTTCACACGGGCGGACAAACAGGCTGTTTATTACAAGTCCGTAAACGGACTTGTAATACTTCCCTATGGGATCACAGCCATTAGCGGATGAGCATCCGCTAACGTCCATAATGACCCGCCTCCGCCAGGATCCGATTTTTCAGACGGAAGAAAACCCTATTTTTCTTCCGTCTGAAGGATCGGATCGGATGAATACGGACACACGGTCCGTATTCATCCGATTCCCCATAGGGGAGAGTGGAGGAGAGACAGGGCGGTCCCTGCACAGTGTATGGCGACCGTCCTGTCCGCCGACAGCTCAGCAGGGATTAACGGAGGAATCCCCGCTGAGCCAAACGGGCTAACGGAGCAGATCAATACGGATCCGCTCCGTGTGAAAGAGCCCTAAAGGATTTTTTTTTTTAGCTAAATAGCTTCTAACTTTGACTGTCCTATTATCCTGGACCCCAAACCTTCCTCACTGTGCTATATGTTTCCTGCTGCACCACTGGCATGGTTATATCTTCTTAGTCCTCTCCACAAAATTATCAGAAATTTGTGCTTAAAGTAGAACTATAGACAACATTTTTTTTTTTCATTTTAGATAGAGTAAGGGAGGGTTATAGCCCCTGGCAGTTTATTTTTTACCAATCCTGTCCCATTGTAGAGATTTCACTTCCTGCCCCATAGCCAAACAGGAAATGAGAGGAAATCTATGCAAATTAAGGGAATCCAATGTTCCACCCCCAGGCCCAAGAACTAGTGTCCCCATTTAAAAAAAAATCAGGGCAAGGCTTAAACATAAAGGGGTGTGGCCTTCAAAGGAAGGGGTGGGTCATATTTAAATTAGGGGGTGCACAAGTTTAGTCAGGCCTAGGGCAGCACAAAACCTAAATACCTGTCGGCCCATGTGACTAACCAACATCTATATGAGCGAAACAAAACATATAGGGCCAGATTCAGGTAGGAGAGCGGTTCTTTATTTTGGAGTAACGTAAGTCATTTACGTTACTCCGCCGAATCTTTAGGAGCAAGTACTGTTATTCACATAGCACTTGCTCCTAAAGTTGCGGCGGCGTAGCGAAAATGAGCCGGCGGAATTCAAATTGGGTGGGTATTATTTAAACTAGGCGCGATCCCACGGCGAACGTACTGCGCATCCGTCGACTGTCAGTGCGCATGCTCCAAATTCTGTCAGTGAACGTCAATGACGTCAATCCCCATTCACGGACGTTTTAGGCAAACGACGCTAACATTTTTAAATTCGACGCGATGACGACGGCCATACTTAACATAGGATACTCCACCTAGGGGGCATGTTTTTCTTTACGCCGCGTATCGCTTACGGAAACGACGGAAAGTCACTGCGTCGGGCCCGCGTACGATCGTGAATTTCCGTCTCTCGCTGATTAACATATTCTCGCCGTTAATCAGCGGGAACGCCCCGAGCGCCATTTTTAAAATTGCAGTTCCGATACGACGGCGAAATACAATTACGCCGCTCGTATAGGAACTCCAACCCGGTGTTTCTTGTTTTCTGCTTACAGAAAACAGAAACGCCAGCTCAAGGTGAGAGTTATGCTGGCGTATCACTGATACTCCAGCTTAACTCTACCTGAATCTGGCCCATACAGTATATAATAAAGAAGTAACACATTATAATTACTTTAGGCTACTTTATAATTACTCAATATTACTTTCTCAAAATGCTATGAAGTCCATTAACGAGGCAGCTAGGAACAGACCTAAGCACCAGTTGAAGAAGGAATGTGGTCTTTTTTAAGTGTGTAGGTCTCTTAGTGATTAGTGGGTTTCACCCTGGAAAGGTGAATTCCCTAATGGCACCTAGGGAGTTATACATGAATTCCACCTAACAAGATGGTTAATGCAGCCAGAGCCGATTGTAATTCTTACAATAGAAGGGCTGTCTATTTAAAGAGGTTGTAAAGGTGCAATTTATTTTTCCTAAATAGTTTCCTTTACCTTAGTGCAGTCCTCCTTCACTTACCTTATCCTTCTATTTTACTTTAAAATGTCCTTATTTCTTCTGAGAAATCCTCACTTCCTGTTCTTCTGTCTGTAACTCCACACAGTAATGCAAGGCTTTCTCCTTGGGGTGGAGTGTCGTGCTTGCCCCCTCCATTGGACTACAGGAGAGTCAGGACGCCCATTAACGCACAGCTCCTTTCTCTATCTGCAACCTAGAGAGCTGGGCCGATCCTAGGGTCACAGGCACCTGGGTGCAGAAATATTTATGGCGCCCCTACAAGAGCGTGGTCACCTTACTAACTGCTCCCCCTTTACAAATGTTTCTAAGGCAACGATTCAAACACAGAGATGCTCCCCTAAGGAGTCATCGTTACCCTGGGATCCTCCCATGATCTCTTAACAATAAACAAAATACAGGAAGAGAAGCATAGTACTCTAATTGGACCTGGAGGGGGGTCTCTCTAATGGACACAGAGAGGGCCTCTGTTAGGTAGTCTGTTTAGAAAGAGCCCCCAGACATAATACAGGAGACGGTCAGAGACTTCTAACATGATACAAGAGATGGTCAGAGACTGCAGACATGGTGCAAAAGATCAATGCAGCCTCACCAGTGCCCATCAAATGCAGCCTTATCAGTGCCCATCAAATGCAGCCTTATCAGTGCCCATCAAATGCAGCCTTATCAGTGCCCATCAAATGCAGCCTTATCAGTGCCCATCAAATGCAGCCTTATCAGTGCCCACCAATTGCAGCCTACCATCGCTCACCAATTACAGCCTACCAGTGCCCACCAAATGCAGCCTTATTAGTGTCCACCAAATGCAGCCTATTAGTGCCCACCACAGAGAGAGAGAGAGAGAGAGAGAGAGAGAGAGAGAGAGAGAGAGGTGAGGCTGAAAGAGAGAGAGGTGAGACTGAAAGAGAGAGAGGTGAAACTGAAAGAGAGAGAGAGGTGAGACTGAAAGAGAGAGGGGGTAAGGGTGAGAGAGAGAGGGGCTCAGAGAGAGAGAGTCTCAGATAGAAATAGGGGCTCAGAGAAAGAGGGGCTCAGAGAGAGAGGGTAGTGGACATAGGGAGGGGCTCAGAGAGAGGGGTGGGGCTGAGAGAGAGGTGGGGCTGAGAGAGAGGAGTGGACAGAGAGAGGAGCTAAGAGAGAAGAGAGGGCTCAGAGAGGGAGTAGTGGACAGAGAGGGGGCTGAGAGAGAGAGAGAGGGGCTCAAAGGGGCTCAAAGAGAGTGGAAGGTTGAGTGAGAGGTGCTGAGGGCTGCTGTGAGAGAGACGCTGAGAGAGATGGCTAGAGGAGAGGAGTGAGAGAAGAGGGTGGGGGACTGAGAGGGGGGCGAGGGAAGAGGGAGTGAGAGAGAGAGAGAGAGATGAGGTGAGGGGCTTAGGAGAGGGGGGCTGAGAGAGAGCGCTGAGAGAGAGGGGGGCTGAGAGAGAGAGAGGAGGGGTCAGCGAGAGGGTAGTTGACAGTTAGAGAGGGGCTAGGGGGCTGAGAGAGGTGAGAAGAAGAGACGAGAGAGGGCTGAGTAGAGGTGGGGCTGAGGAGAGAGAGGGTGCTCAGAGAGGCTGGGCTGTGAGATGAGAGAGTGGGAGGGCTCAGAGAGAGGGGCTGAGAGAGAAGAGGGCTCAGAGGAGGAGTGGGGAGAGAGGGGGCTGAGGAGGGAGGGGCTCCAGGATCTGAGGGATGCTGAGAGAGGAGGTTGAGAGAGAGGGTAGTCAGAGAGAGGGGATGAGAGGAGGGGGTCGAGAGAGGGGCTGAGAGCAGCTTGAGCTGATGAGGGCTGAGGGAGTGGGGCTGAGAGAGAAGAAGGGGGCTGAGGGGCTCAAAGAGAGGGGCTGAGAGAGAGAGGGGGGCTGAGAGAGAGAGAGAGAGGGGCTGAGCGAGAGGGTAGGGACAGAGAGATAGGCTGACAGAGAAGGGGCTCAGAGAGGGAGAGAGGGGCTCAGACAGGGGGGGGTGAGAGAGGGGCTGAGTGAGAGAGGAGCTGAGAGAGAGGGGGGCTCAGAGAGGGGGCTGAGAGAGAGGGTAGTGAACAGAGAGGGGCACTTGTCACCCTGCCTTGTTGCCAGATGCAGCCTGCCACTTGTCACCATGCCTGTTTCCAGATGCAGCCTGTCACTTGTCACCATATGCAGCCTGTCACTTGTCACCATGCCTGTCGCCAGATACAGCCTGTCACTTGTCACCAATGAGTGTCACCAGATGCAGCCTGTCACTTGTCACCAATGAGTGTCACCAGATGCAGAGTGTCACTTGTCACCAATGAGTGTCACCAGATGCAGCCTGTCACTTGTCACCAGATACAGCATGTCACTTGTCACCATGCCTGTCACCAGATACAGCCTGTCACTTGTCACCAATGAGTGTCACCAGATGCAGCCTGTCACTTGTCACCAATGAGTGTCACCAGATGCAGCCTGTCACTTGTCACCAGATACAGCCTGTCACTTGTCACCATGCCTGTCACCAGATACAGCCTGTCACTTGTCACCAATGAGTGTCACCAGATGCAGCCTGTCACTTGTCACCAATGAGTGTCACCAGATGCAACCTGTCACTTGTCACCATGCCTGTCGCCAGATACAGCCTGTCACTTGTCACCAATGAGTGTCACCAGATGCAGCCTGTCACTTGTCACCAATGAGTGTCACCAGATGCAACCTGTCACTTGTCACAATGCCTGTCGCCAGATACAGCCTGTCACTTGTCACCAATGAGTGTCACCAGATACAGCCTGTCACTTGTCACCAATGAGTGTCACCAGATACAGCCTGTCACTTGTCACCAATGAGTTTCACCAGATACAGGCTGTCTATTGTCACCAATGAATGTCACCAGATACAGCCTGTCACTTGTCACCAATGAGTGTCATTAGATGCAGCCTGTCACTTGTCACCAATGAGTGTCACCAGATGCAGCCTGTCACTCATAGCCTGGCTTTCTCTCCCTCCCCTTCAGGCATGCTTGGGGCCAGACAGCTATTGGGACTACATCTCCCAGAATCCTCTTCTCTTTTTTGTCTTTTCCCTGGCCAATAGGAGGAAAAGGAGGAAGAAACATAATGGGCGGCTGTTCTGGGAACAGCAGCATGAGGAGGAGAGGGGGGGACAGCCTGCAGCTTCTCTCTTTACACACATACACAGCTGTCTCCGATGTCAGGCTGTTCTGCTGCTGCCTACAAAGTATGGAAACGATCTAACCTCTTCTGAATCTGAGGCACCTCGAGGGGAGAGGAGGCAGGCAGCACAGTTTCTGAATCTCGTTCCTCGGGCGCGGCGCTCATCACTCCTAACATTACAGGGAGGAAGTGGGTGGAGCTAGGGAGGAGTAGGAAGTTAAATCCTCCTCTGCAGTGCATTGTGGAGCCGCTCTCTCCTTCTCTCCTGATGTCACTGGTTGCTAGACACAAAGCGGCTCGTGGCTAGCAACCAGTTTGTGCAGGGAAGCAGGGGCCCCTAGTGAGATCCTTGAAGTGGGTCTTCCCACTGCAGCCAGGGACAGCGGCGCCGGTGATGCAGTGTAAGGATGACACTGCACACTAGATGGAGGGAACCAACGGTGCTCGTGCTCCTCACAATTTGGCGCTTCCCCCCCTCTTGCGCCTGGGTGCAGTGCACCCGTTGCACCCCGCCTGGGATCGGCCCTGTTGAGAGCGTCCTGACTCTCCCGTAGTCCAAGGGAGGGGGCGAGCACTACACTCCACCCCAGAGAGAAAGCCTTGCATTACTATGTGGAGTTACAGGCAGAAGAACAGGAAGTGATGATTTCTCATAAGAAATAAGGACATTTAAAAGCAAAATGGAAGGATGAGGTAAGTGATGGAGGACTGCACTAAGGTAAAGGAAGCTATTTGGGGGGAAAAAATGGTACCTTTACAACCCCTTTTACCTGTACGTGCCTTCCTTCCCACAGGTGGGGGGTCCGATCGGGACCCCCCCGGTGCTTGCGGCGGTTGGTATTGCTGTGGGAGCGATCCGGGATGAGGGGGTGGCTATTCGTTTCTAGCCACCCCCTCGCGATCGCTCCCAATGTAATGTAAACACAGGCAGAGGAAGTGATGTCATCTCTCCTCCCGCCGGTATTTTCATCCGGCGAGAGGAGAGGAAACATCACACAGTAAGTTGCACAACACTACACTGACACACTGTACACATAGGCACACAAATCCCCCCCCCAGTCACTCCCGATCACCTCCCAGCCCCCTGTCACAGTGTCACTAATAGCAGTGATCATTTATTTACTGATCACTGCATTTAGTGTCAGTGTGACAGTTAAGGCTTGATTTCCATGGACATTTTTACAGCCACTTTTCTGAGCGTTTTTTGCAGCCTAAAAAGGCTCTCCATGTTAGTCTATGGCCTCATGCCCACCATGACGTTTTTGAGCTGTAGACGGCTGAACCGTTTTTAAGCTGCAAAAAAAAAAACAGGACCAGTGCGTTCTGAAGCTTCAGCAATAGAGCTGTAAAAACGCCAGACGTTAAACGCTTAAAAACACGCAAAAACGCTCAAAAATGCTACCACGGCGTTTTTAAGCTCCAGCTAAGAAAAAAAAATAATAATAAAAAAAAAGCCTGGTATGTTGCTGGAATTTGAATGGTTATACCAGAATAATGCCTGCAGGTTTAGGTATCATCTTGGTATCATTCTTTTCAGCCAGCGGTCGAGTTTCATAGCAGCTAATTAGCCTCTAGCCTGCTTCCCCCCCGATATAAACAGTGCTATTGGGAAATTGTGAAAGCATTTTATCATGCCGATCTTGGTGTGGTCAGATGCTTTGAGGGCAGAGGAAAGATCTAGGGTCTAATAGACCCCATGTTTTTTTTTAAAAGAGTACCTGTCACTAACTATTGCTATCATAAGGGATATTTACATTCCCTAAAAAAACAATAAAAATGGTAAAAAATAAATAAAATGGAAGGAACAGTTTACAAATAAAATAAAAAAAGCAAAATAAATATATATATATAAAAAAAAAGCATCCCTGTCCCCCCCTGCACTTGCGCAAAGGCGAATGCAAGCGTCGGTCTGGAGTCATATGTAAACAGCGATTGTACCATGCATGTGAGGTATTACCGCGAAGGGCAGATCGAGGGCAGTAATTTTAGCCGTAGACCTCCTCTGTAAATCTAATGTGGTAACCTGTAAAGGCTTTTAAAGGCTTTTAAAAATGTATGTAGTTTGTCGCCACTGCGCGTTTGTGCGCAGTTTTAAAGTATGTCGTGTTTGGTATCCATGTACTCAGCCTAAGATCATCTTTTTTATTTCATCAATAATTTGGGCAATATAGTGTGTTTTAGTGCTTTAAAATAAAAAAAAGTGTATTTTTTCCCCAAAAAATGCATTTGAAAAATCGCTGCGCAAATACTATGTGGAAAATAAAATGCAACACCCACTATTTTAATCTGTAGGGCCTTTGCTTTAAAAAAATATATAATATTTGGGGGTTCAACTTAACTTTCTTGCAAAAAAAATATATGTTTTTATGTAAAAAAACAGTGTCAGAAAGGGGTTTGTCTTCAAATGGTTAGAAGAGTGGGTGATGTATGACATAAGCTTCTAAATGTTGTGCATAAAATGGCAGGACAATTCAAAACCCCCCCAAATTACGCCATTTTGGAAAGTAGACACCCCAAGCTATTTGCTGAAAGGCATGTCGAGTCTATGGAATATTTTATATTTTGACACAAGTTGCGGGAAAAATAATTATTATTTTTTATTTATTTTTTGCGCAAAGTTGTCACTAAATGATATATTGCTCAAACATGCCATGGGCATATGTGGAATTACACCCCAAAATACATTCTGCTGCTTCTCCTGAGTACGGGGATACCACATATGTGAGACTTTTTGGTAGCCTAGCAGCGTACGGGACCCCAAAATCCAATCACCGCCTTCAGGCTTTCTAAGGGTGTAAATTTTTGATTTCACTCCTCACTACCTATCACAGTTTCGGAGGCCATGGAATGCCCAGATGGCACAAAATCCCCCCAAATTACCCCATTTTGGAAAGTAGACACCCCAAGCTATTTACTAAGAGGTATGGTGAGTATTTTGCAGATCTCACTTTTTGTCAGAAAGTTTTGAAAATTTAAAAATGAAAAAAATATATTATTTTCTTTCTTAATTTTCAAAAACAAATGAGAGCTGTAAAATACTCACTATGCCTCTTAGAAAATAGCTTGGGGTGTCTACTTTCCAAAATGGGGTCATTTGGGGGGGTTTTATGCTATTTTAGCATTTTATGGCCTTCGAAACTGTGATAAGTAGTGAGGAGTGAAATACAAAATTTGCGCCCTTAGAAATGCTGAAGGTGGTGATTGGTTTTTGGGGTCCCGTACGCGGCTAGGCTCCGAAAAAGTCCCAAACATGTGGTATCCCCGTACTCAGGAGAAGCAGCAGAATGTATTTTGGGGTGCAATTCCACATATAACCATAGCATGTGTGAGCAATATATCATTTAGTGACAACTTTTTGTAAATTTAAAAAAAAAATGTTGTCATTATTCAATCACTTGGGACATAAAAAAAATGTTTTCAATGAACTCAACATGCCTCTCAGCAGTTTCCTTTGGGTGTCTACTTTTCAAAATGGGGTCATTTGGGGGGGGGGGGGGGTTTGTACTGCCCTGCCATTTTAGCACCTCAAGAATTTAGATAGGCAGTCATAAATTAAAAGCTGTGGAAATTCCAGAAAATGTACCCTAGTTTGTAGACGCTATAACTTTTGCGAAAAACCAATAAATATACGTTTATTGTGATATTTTTTTACTAAAGACATGTGGCTGAATACATTTTGGCCTAAATGTTTGACTAAAATGTAGTTTATTCAATTTTTCTTATAACAAAAAGTAGAAAATATCATTTTTTTTCAAAATTTTCGGTCTTTTTCCGTTTATATCGCAAAAAATAAAAATCGCAGAGGCAATCAAATACCATCAAAAGAAAGCTCTATTTGTGGGAAGAAAAGGATGCAAATTTAGTTTTGGTACAACATTGCATGACCGCGCAATTACCAGTTAAAGCAGCGCAGTGCCAAATTGCAAAAACACCTTTGGTCCTTTAGCTGCATATTGGTCCGGGGCTTAAGTGGTTAAACAAATAAATAGAGTAGACGTGGATTTTAAGGCACTGGTGTATACAGTAACTAAAACAGAAATATCAGTTTTAGTTATGTAGCACTAGCCCCGGAGGAGCTGCTGGTTTGTTTTGGGTGGCACATTTACCTTGTGGCTCTTTCGAATTCCTAGGGGTGAATGGTGCACATAGCAGTAGTAAAGGAATGTCCGCAACAAGTGTCTTTTCTGTGCTCTTTATTACCCAGCCAGGTAAAAACAATGAATCGGTGATGAAAGGATAGAGTTTGGAAGAAGAAGAACAGCAGATTCAGGCGTAGTATTTGGAACAGCTCTGCTGCCATATGTAACACTTTCCGTACCACTCCTGCCTGAGTGGGTTTAGCATACCGGGACAGACCTCTCTCACTGACCTGCCAGCCGGACAATCACTCGAACCTTTTTGAGGAAAAGTCTCTGCCACAGACCCTCCTTGAAATGAACTTGGATTTGAGGAAAAGTCTCTGCCACAGACCCTCCTTGGAATGGACTTCAGGGAGACACCTCTGCCACAGGCCCTCTCCAATTGCAAATGCGGAGGCAATCATCCTCGGAAGAATTACTCCTGGATCTCCTTTTTAATGTTGCTCAGGTACCGACTGACAGGTGATCAATCCTTCAGTGTCCGGCTACCTTAATCCCCGGTGGTTTGTCGAAATTCTTTTGGACCGACAGCCTCTCATTAGCACTCCTCAGACAGACTCCCCACAGATCTTCAAAAATTGGAACCCAGTCGATCACTGGGTCCCCACCATTGCTCAAACATGTCAGATCAACATGGTCCCGGAACCAGGAACACCGCATGGCACGTGCCCTCCAGCCTGGTAGGCTATAACGCCGGGGCGCCGTGATGTGGTCACCCTAAAGGTGGGTGCCACACTGGAAGAAGAAAAACCCAATGCCATCTATCCCATAAGTACCCTCTCCCAGCATGACCAGCGCGGACACTCCCTCCTGATTGGCTGCTGGAAAAGAACACCCAAGTCTCGATTTTGCTGCTGCCACCCATCGCCCTGGGGTGGGATAGCACCCCAGCAACAACAGAATGAGCCCACAGCACAGCCAAGCTGAAACAGAGACCCTACTTGAACATTTTAATTCGGATCAGAGTCATTGGTACTCTGATCGCCCTCTAAATTTCAATAGCATCGGTACTTGGAAGTAACCAGGCACTACAATTAAATTAATAAAACATAGACTTATCCTAAAATTAGACCCATGTGGAAGTGCATGTATACAGGCATGGAATGGGGTGTCAGAACTTCACAGAACTGCCTACGATAATTACTCCTCTGTGCCTAGTCAGCCATAAACAAATGTATTTAACTGTTAAAAACTGAAGAGTGAAGACAGATAACATCAGCAAAACAAAAAAATCTGCTGTTACTGGACAAAACACATTATCATATAGGTGGTACTGTCACAGCTTCAAAAACAAGATAATTATTACTATTAGTAGTTCATTATCTTGCTACTTCACCTAATGAGATAAATGTATCAAACTTAAAGTTCAAAATGAGCAGAGATCTCCCCTCAACATATTTTCTATAACACCAAACACATTTTACACAATGTACAGCACAATCCTTTATAGAAAGAAAATCTATGTTTTTTACTTCTTTGGAAAATACGGAGAAAATAACACCCAAAGATTGCCCCTCCCCCTTCCCCCAAAAATTACTCGGTGTACAGTATGATACCCTAAATTGTGTGTTCACATATTTTTATCTTATACATCATAGTCTGTATCATTTTTATGTACTTTCTCAATCTGAAGTACCTGGTTAATTCTGCCAGTCTACATATACAGTGAAAGAGTGCAGCGCAATGTATTAAACTAAAAATAATAATCAGAGAATTATATAATAAGTGTCCAAGTGATAGCAAAAAAGTCCATGTGAAAAAGCAATCCAAACTTCAACGTAAATCCAGAAACAGTGAGGGTGACGATAACACCACAAAGACTTCCACCACCGCATGCAAGATGGACTCTCACCTTAATGATTTGACCTGAAACAGGTCACAAAGCATAGCAGCAGTTGTTAAAATACAGCCAAATCCTCAGATGGAACGATGGATCATGGATGGCACCCACACTCAGGGCGCATAGGAACCATAAAGGAAGGAAACACACAAACAAAATCTAGTGCTCTCCGTATGGAACCACTTTAATGCTTAAAAAATATATACAAATGGCCACTCACATTAAGGAACACTCATAAGCAGAGTGTATGCTGTGTCAGTATCGAGTGAACGATGATCACGATCGGGGTAACGTCCTGCGTAGCTCCTCCCCTTGCGTACGCGTTACGTCTCGTGGGCGGGACTTCTTCAGCGTCAAGTAGAGGGAGTACAACGGACGTCCCCTTTAGCGTATATTATATAGGCCAGCGGGTGATTCAGCGGCCAATAACGTTCCCCTCAGATGCGGCCAATCGAGACGCAGAACGGCAACAACATCCGGGGCAAGACCATAGAGAACACCCGGCCGAGCGGAAGAAAAACATCATGACTAAAGACAAACTTGTATACGGGAAAAAAAGGAAATAAAAACCCCCGTATTCCACAACAATGTCTTATAAATGTACAGCTCAAAAAGAAATGAACTATCATGATGTTAACCGCGCAATAAAAATTAGAAATTAATAAAATAAAATAATAATAAAGGACGTCATCCCCGATCATCACCACCGGACAACAAGCATAATGACCATAAATAATAAATACAAAAAAAGGAGAGCATAATCACATATTAAAAATAATAATAATAGATGACATAATCACATATTAACAATCACATACAAATTACACCTGATAGGACTAATTAAAATGCGCATATTTAAAATTTTGCATAAAATACATAAAAAAGCCAATGAGTCATAATATAATCAACGATCGGAAATAAAAACTCAACGTTGAGCCCCCCCGGAGAAGCAACCTTGAGTTCATGAATCCAATAAGATTCCCGACGACTTAATTGGCGAATAAAATGTCCACCCCTCCAATGCTTGGACACTTTCTCAATTCCCCAAAATTTTAGATATTTGGGATTGCGATCATGATGCTGTCTAAAATGCCTAGATACGCTGTGCGTTTTGACTCCTCTTCTAATACAGCTGATATGCTCACCAATGCGAACATGGAGGGCACGTGAGGTACGCCCCACATACTGTAACCCACAGTCACATTCCAACATGTATATAACCCCTTCAGTGGCACATGTGACAAGCTGTTTGATAGGATATTCTGTGTGGGTGACTGTTGAGCGAAAAGATTTACGTTTTTTAACATTATTCCTCACATGTTTGCATGTAGCACATCTACCACAGGCATAAAAGCCAGATAAAAAATTAAAAAGTTTGGGCTGAGCTACCACTGGTGGATCAATAACACCAGGCGCAATAATATCACGTAAGGCTGGGGCCGATCAGGTAAGGCTGGACCCAAGATAACATCTCCCTTTAAAATGGACCAATGTTTGATAATGATACGTTCAAACTTCCTATATTGGATGTTGTAGTCCAAAACCATCTTGTGATTGATGTTTACACTAGGGGGTTTATCACTAATAATAGCAACCCTATCCATGGTGCGTACCTTTTCAATCTCCTGATCAATAGTAGAAGCTGAATACCCTTTCTGTTTAAACCTTTCAGCAAGCACCTGCGACTGTGATAGATAATCAGTTTCGAGTGTGCAATTCCTGCGCAAACGAACAAACTGTCCCCTAGGGATATTGCATAACCACAATTTGTGGTGACAACTAGTCAAGGGTATATAGCCATTGCGATCCGTGGCTTTAAAGTGATTCCTAGTCTGCAACTTGGTAGTATTTTTAAAAATTTCCAAATCTAGAAACGTGATTTGATCATGCGACAATGTCCAGGTGAGTAATATATTTTTATCATTGCAATTAAGTCTATCCATAAATAACTGGAGGCTTGACATGTCACCATCCCAGACCATGATCAAATCGTCAATGTACCGTTTATAACATTTAAGCTGTGGGGGACGGTTCTTAAAGACTACATCATCCTCCCAGTGGGCCATAAAGAGATTGGCCACACTGGGAGCAAACCGAGCCCCCATAGCAACTCCTCGTTGCTGCAGATAGAAATTTCTATTATACCAAAAGTAATTTTTTTTTTTTTTTTTTAGGAGACAGAAATTTAAACCATCCAAAATAAATCGAATGTGCTCAGTACTCAAATCAGTATCTTTTAAAGCCCAAGTAACCGAGGCTATTGCTGCATCATGATCTATAATGGTGTATAAGGAGCCGACATCGGCAGTAACAAGAATAGTATTAGGTGTACACGTAAGAGTATCCAATATCTGTATGATCTGTTTAGTATCACGTAGATAGGCCTCCATTTTACACACCAGGGGTTGGAGAAAGTAATCAAGATATTGGCCTAACCTGGAGGTTACAGAGTCTATCCCATTAACTATGGGGCGACCAGGAGGTCGTTCGGAGTCCTTATGTAGCTTAGGTAGAAAGTAAATGATGGGTGTACGGCAATAAAAAGGGTCCAAAAAAGATGCCTCTTTTTTGTTCAAAATACCCTCATGTGTTCCTCCTTCAATTAAAGAATGTAATTGGTTCTTAAATTGGACCATTGGGTCACCCCTTAACAGCAGGTAAGTACCTGAATCACCAAGAAGTCTACCCATCTCCTCCTGGTAGTATGCTTTGCTAAGCACAACAAGCCCCCCCCCCTTTGTCGGCGGGGCGAATGACAATATCATTCCTTTGCTCCAAGGATCTAATACCGCGTTTAATATGGTGTGAATCACGGACCTTTTTAAACCGCAACTCATCCAAATCTTTACACACCATATTTTTAAAAACATCCAGATGCCTCATATCGTGGCATTGCGGATTAAACACAGACTTATTCCTGAGTTTAGTATGCTGGGTGACAGATACAGGGACATTCCTCTGAATCGGATTAGAAAGGAAGTACCTCTTCATGTTTAGCCCCCGGACATACTTATGGACACTTACATAAGTTTGGAATTTGTTGAGGTTTTTAATAGGGGCAAATTTTAAACCCCTATCCAACACTCGCACCTCGTCATCAGAAAGTGAAGTGCCACTGAGATTAAAAATACCAGTCCCTAATACAGTCTTCCTCTTTTGGACTCGTCGGCCCCCCCTATTTCCTCTCGGTTTTTCCTTTTTAGACTTGATTGTCCATTTCCGACAGGACCTGGGGGAGCCGGCGGGTCCCTCCACCTGTCCACTGGGGGGACTTGTGGATCCCTCCAACCTCCCCACGTTGGGGTATGAGGAGGAGGACCCCTCCAAGGGGTCCTCTCCTGCCCTAAAAAATGGTTAGAAGAGGAGGAGGGTACTTCCCAATGCTTCTGTAAGGGTGCATAGTAATTGTAAGTAGACAACGGAGGGGGACCAGTGGGGAGACCACCTCTCCCTCGTTGTGGGCCCCTACCCCTAGTGGGTACCGGTCTCCAAGGAGGATTATCATACTGATAATATTGTGATTGATTAGGATTGGGTTGAGAATAGCCTCCCCTGTTTTTACCTTTCCCTTTACCCCAGGGTTTAGGAAGACCTTGTCCCCTGGATTTAGGGGTATTATACATGGGAGGTATATTCTGGGATTCTGCAACCATAGCCCACGTAATTGGAGGGCCCTGAGTAGCCTGAATAGGCTCATCTACTAATTCAGTGGTATCCATAGATACTGACTGGGAAGAATCAGTAGATCCAGCTATAAGGGTTTGCCATTTAAAAACCTGGTAGGATCCAAAATCATTGAGATCCCGCAAGAATTTCTTGCGTTTCTTATCTTGAGCTTCCTTATTCCACCTGATCAATTTGGTTTTCAATTCGCCTGAGAGACGAATGAAATCAGGGGATTCCTTACTAGGCTCAATAAGGTCAACAATAGCTTTTATCTGCCCCTCAAGCCATAATTTTTTCCGTTGTTTACGTGATGTCAACAAACGGATCAACTCAAAACTTTTGTTAGTAAAAAACTCATACCATTCTTTGTTTGATTCTATGTCTGTTAAACCATCATTAGGTGGCAAATCCCACCTTAGGCGTCTCGGTTAGTGATGAGCGGAATACGCCATATTCGATTTCGCGATATTTCGCGAATATTTCGAAGAATATTCGCGAATATTCGTTAATATCGAATATTCGTGATATTTTATAAAAAAAAAAAAAATTGCGAATTTTCGCCAATGCGAATTTTCGCTAATGCGAATTTTCGCTAATGCGAAATTTCGCGATTTTTTTTTTTTATATAAAATATCACGAATATTCGATATTTACGAATATTCGGTATATTTTATAAAAAAAAAAAAAATTGCGAATTTTCGCCAATGCGAAATTTCGCTAATGCAAAATTTCGCGATTTTTTTTTTTTATAAAATATCACGAATATTCGATATTTACGAATATTCGCTATATTTTATTAAAAAAAAATAAAAATTGCGAAATGTCGCTATTGCGAAATTTCGCTATTGCGAAATTCGCGAATGCGAAATTTCGCGAATGCGAAATTTATTGCGAAATTTGAAAAATACGAATATTCGAAATAGCGAATATTCGCCGCGATATTCGAGATATTCGCGAATACTGGAATATGCAATATTCGTAGCGAATATTCGCAATGCGAATATTCGTGAGCAACACTAGTCTCGGTATGATTTTTGCAGACAGATATTGGTCAAACGATATTATGTCCCACCAAGTCTTAATTTTCTTATCAAACAGGTGTCCTAATTTCTTAAAGGAAACATTTAGATCTCCTTGATCGGAGGGAATAGCTGTTTTAGAAAAGACATCAGTGAGAGTGATCTCACGATTCTCTAAATACGAGGAAACTTCCATTCCTGCTGCTAAATATAGTGAATTAAAGAGTGCAAATAAACAGTGAAAGGTATTCAGCGCTGGAAAATAACAAAAAATAAACCCAACGTATGCAAGCCAGCACTAAGGATAAATTCAAAAAATATTCCCAGAGTACATATACAGTGAAAGAGTGCAGCGCAATGTATTAAACTAAAAATAATAATCAGAGAATTATATAATAAGTGTCCAAGTGATAGCAAAAAAGTCCATGTGAAAAAGCAATCCAAACTTCAACGTAAATCCAGAAACAGTGAGGGTAACGATAACACCACAAAGACTTCCACCTCCGATCGTTGATTATATTATGACTCATTGGCTTTTTTATGTATTTTATGCAAAATTTTAAATATGCGCATTTTAATTAGTCCTATCAGGTGTAATTTGTATGTGATTGTTAATATGTGATTATGTCATCTATTATTATTATTTTTAATATGTGATTATGCTCTCCTTTTTTTGTATTTATTATTTATGGTCATTATGCTTGTTGTCCGGTGGTGATGATCGGGGATGACGTCCTTTATTATTATTTTATTTTATTAATTTCTAATTTTTATTGCGCGGTTAACATCATGATAGTTCATTTCTTTTTGAGCTGTACATTTATAAGACATTGTTGTGGAATACGGGGGTTTTTATTTCCTTTTTTTCCCGTATACAAGTTTGTCTTTAGTCATGATGTTTTTCTTCCGCTCGGCCGGGTGTTCTCTATGGTCTTGCCCCGGATGTTGTTGCCGTTCTGCGTCTCGATTGGCCGCATCTGAGGGGAACGTTATTGGCCGCTGAATCACCCGCTGGCCTATATAATATATGCTAAAGGGGACGTCCGTTGTACTCCCTCTACTTGACGCTGAAGAAGCCCCGCCCACGAGACGTAACGCGCACGCAAGGGGAGGAGCTACGCAGGACGTTACCCCGATCGTCATCATCGTTCACTCGATACTGACACAGCATACACTCTGCTCATGAGTGTTCCTTAATGTGAGTGGCCATTTGTATATATTTTTTAAGCATTAAAGTGGTTCCATACGGAGAGCACTAGATTTTGTTTGTGTGTTTCCTTCCTTTATGGTTCCTATGCGCCCTGAGTGTGGGTGCCATCCATGATCCATCGTTCCATCTGAGGATTTGGCTGTATTTTAACAACTGCTGCTATGCTTTGTGACCTGTTTCAGGTCAAATCATTAAGGTGAGAGTCCATCTTGCATGCGGTGGTGGAAGTCTTTGTGGTGTTATCGTCACCCTCACTGTTTCTGGATTTACGTTGAAGTTTGGATTGCTTTTTCACATGGACTTTTTTGCTATCACTTGGACACTTATTATATAATTCTCTGATTATTATTTTTAGTTTAATACATTGCGCTGCACTCTTTCACTGTATATGTACTCTGGGAATATTTTTTGAATTTATCCTTAGTGCTGGCTTGCATACGTTAGGTTTATTTTTTGTTATTTTCCAGCGCTGAATACCTTTCACTGTTTAATTCTGCCAGTCACCTTTCTTCCTTGTTCTAAACTGACCACACAAAGTACAAAAGCTAGTCTGTGTTAGTGTGGTCAGTTTTCATCCTTTGGCTGGACATTCAGGGGTACAGGACACTGGGCGGATACACAGTATGTCTGCATTGGGTAGTCTGTTCAATTACCACACCCCTAACCAATTACAGCCTGTCCCTTGCACACACCCCCTCCCAATCACAGTCTGCCTCTTTAACACGCCCCTGTTGAAGCACATCTTCATCTTGAAGTACATCTTGCCTATGACTGAAAAAAAATATAGGAATACAGGCACACAGTGTGTCTGAACAGTGTCCAGTTACCCCCCTATCCCCCGCTATAAGGAAGAAGAGATGCATGGTCACATGACAGAACTTTTTAACCTTGTTAAAAAGGTAGGACCAATTGTTTTTTAAACTAAACAAAAACAGTTATGGTGCCTGTATAATTATAATTTTATTAGAAAGTGTCTATAGCATTTTATGTTCACAACTACTCTCCCTCCTTCCCACCTGTGCTATAGCCAAATGATGGCTACAGAGTGGGCTTACTTTGCCGGGAGGGTTTCTATCAACATTCTCCAGTAATCATGCTTCCTGTGCACACCTTGCAGCACGTGGGCGCCGCACTCTGTGATCACTGAGTCATTCAGACTTAGCTGATCATAGATCGGGGTTGTGACGGTATTAGAGCATATCTCCGCCATCCTCTCCCTTCTTCTCCCATAAAAGAAATCACCCCAATATTCCCCGACTAGGAATATCCCTGGAATCGCCGAATAATCCACACATTAGCCATGGCTTAATACTGGATCTAACAGGACACACTTTAATGAAAGTACACAGCACACTTTATACAGGATTTGGAACATCCCGCCCCCAACAACCGCTTTCCTATTGGTCCATTGTAAAGTATTCAGTCTTCACTCTGGTCCTCTAAAAACCATGCAAATGAGGACTTGAAAATGTCTCCGCAGAGATTGGTCCCAAAGCTTGAATAGGTGTGGCCAGAAGCCTGAATATCTGTGTTCAGACAAAAGCCCCAGGGGGTCAATCAATGTACACAATAGCCAGCCACAGAACAATGGAGCCGTCTGGAGAATTGAGACAGGGCAGAAGTAATTTACACCTTATAATAGAAAGGCTTTAAATAGGGTTATCACACAATGGACAATAAGTATCACTTATGAGTCTGTTGACCTGGCTGGGGTTTAGAATAACAATTAACACCTCTACACACTGGACAATAAAATGTATCTCACAAGCCCGACTCCGGTATGCCATTGAAGGGTCATTGTCCAATTATCCAGGTCTAGAGGCACACAGGCATTAAGATTAGCAGGGAGAGAATTACATCTTCTGTAATACATGAATTAGGATTTCAGTATTTCATGGTCCATGACAGGGGTAAAGAGCCAACCACAGTGGCCCTTTACCAGCTAATGACAGCTAATCACAGAGGTCAACACAAGCCGGTTATCAGCTTATGGTTCCTCACGCTGACAGCGTGAAGAGAGAAGGAGAGACCAGATAACCGTTTTTTTGTTAAATGGACATCGACACTGATAATTAGGGCACTGATTATCAGTGTCCTGATTATCAGTGCAGTCCCAACAGTGCTGCCAATCAGTGCCCACCAGTGCTGCCAATCAATGTCCACCAGTGCGGCCATTTAGGGCCCCTAAGTGCATTCTTATCAGTGTCACCTACAGTATCAGTGCTGCCTATCAGTGCCACTCATCAATGCCGCCTATCAATGCCCATCAGTGCAGCCTCATCAGTGCCTTCTCATCACTACCCATCAGTGCTGCCTATCTGTGCAGTCTCATCAGTGCTGCCTATCAGTGCAGCCTCATTAGTGCCTCCTCATCAGTGTCCACATGTGCCACCTATTAGTGCCCATCAGTGTCACCAATCAGTCCCCATCAGTGCTGCCTCATCAGTGCAGCCTCATCTGCACACATCATTTAAAGCGGATGTCTGCTGAAAAAAATATTAAAAGCCAGCAGCTACAAATACTGCAGCTGCTGACGTTTAATATTAGGACACTTACCTGTCCTGGAGTCCAGCGCCGTCCGCAGCAGAGGACGAGCGATCGCTCGTCACTCTGCTGCCCCTCCGCCATCCTCGGTGAGGGAACCAGGAAGTGAAGCGCTCCGGCTTTACTGCCCGGTTCCCTATGGCGCATGCGCGAGTCGCACAACGCCTGCCGATTGGCTCCCACTGTGTACTGGGAGCCGAGTGTGTTCCCAGAACACAACGGGGGGGGGGGTGGGGGTGGTAGGTGACGTCATGCCCGCAATTTACCCAAAACTGTGTGGCCGGAAGTAGGTGCAAATACCTGCACCCCCTCCCCCCTGAAAGGTGTCAAATGTGACACCAGAGGGGGAGGGTTACGATCAGCGGGAGTTCCACTTTAAGGTGGAGCTCCGCTTTAAGGAGAAACAAGACCTGTTTGCTCAATTTAAAAAAAAACTATAAAAATTTTTTTTTTTTCCAATTTATTTTCTTTTTCCGTTTGTTTAGAAAAAAATAAAAAAAAATACGGTGGTGATTAAATACTACCAAAATAAAGCTCTATTTGTGTAAAAAAAATTCTTTGAGTACAGTGTTGCATGATGGCGTAATTGTCATTTAACCACTTAAGACCCGGACCAAAATGCAGGTAAAGGACCTTGCCCCTTTTTGCGATTCGGCACTGCGTCGTTTTAACTGACAATTGCGCGGTCGTGCGACGTGGCTCTCAAACAAAATTGGCGTCCTTTTTCCCCCACAAATAGAGCTTTCTTTTGGTGGTATTTGATCACCTCTGCGGTTTTTATTTTTTGCGCTATAAACAAAAATAGAGCGACAATTTAAAAAAAAAATCAGTATTTTTTACTTTTTGCTATAATAAATATCCCCCAAAAATATATAAAACAACAGTTTTTTTCCTCAGTTTAGGCCGATACGTATTCTTCTACATATTTATAGTAAAAAAAATCGCAATAAGCGTTTATCGGTTGGTTTTCGCAAAATGTATAGCGTTTACAAAATAAGGGATAGTTTTATTGCATTTTTATAAAAAAAAAATTTTTTTTTACTACTAATAGCGGCGATTAGCGATTTTTTTCGTGACTGCGACATTATGGCAGACACTTCGGACAATTTTGACACATTTTTGGGACAATTGTCATTTTCACAGCAAAAAATGCATTTAAATTGCATTGTTTACTGTGGAAATGACAGTTGCAGTTTGGGAGTTAACCACAGGGGGCGCTGTGAATTTGAGTGTTCCCTGTGTGTGTGTTTACAACTGTAGGGGGGTGTGGCTGTAGGCGTGACGTCATCGATCGCGTCCCCCTATTACAGGGATGACGCGATCGATGCTGCGGCCACAGTGAAGCACGGGGAAGCCGTGTTTACACACGGCTCTCCCCGTTCTTCAGCTCCAGGGACGGATCGCCGCACTGCAGCGGCGATCGGGTCCGCGAATCCCGCGGTCCTGTTCCTGGAGCTTCGGACCGGGTCACGGGAGCGTGCCGAGGGCGCGCGCCCGTGACCCACGGCTGGGTACTAAAATCAACGTATATATATACGTTGATGTACCCAGCCGTGCCATTCTGCCGACGTAAATGTGCAGTAGGCAGTCCTTAAGTGGTTAAAATGCGTCAGTGTTGAAAGCTGAAAATTGGCCTAGGCAGGAAGGGGGTAAAAGTGCCCAATAGTCAAGTGGTTAAACCTGAAGTTTAGGTATGATTTCTCTTGCATAGTTACATGTGTCCAGTATACACATCTTTTCCTCTTTTTCTACAGGCACCATTCAGATATCACCGCCTTTAGCCACCAATTCTCTGCACGATAAGAATGATCAAAGCGGCAATCCCGCTGCTTGATCGTTCTTATAGGCAGCGGGAGAGGACGTCCCCCCCTACCCGCCGCCATCCGGTGCTTCTCCGGGCTCTCCCGTGCCATCGGGGGCCCGGAGAGCGAATCGATCGGCGCTGCCTGGAAAGCAAATACCATCTGGTCACCAGTCATCTCTATGACCGTCGGAGGCCCGGGCGCGACGTTATGACGTCACGCCCGATACCCGGAAGTAAATAAAGCTGCAATCGTGGCTGTCGGCATGTGATCTGTGATTTTTTTTCACTGATTTCATGCTTGTAAGCCTGGAAGAGAGATGTGGGGTCATATTGACCCTGCATGTCTCCATAAAAGGACATGTGACACTGATTCCTATTACAAGGGATGTTTACATTCCTTGTAATAGGAATAAAAGTGATAAAAAAAACACCCCTGTATCTCAAGTGCAGAAGCGAACACGCATGCAATTCCCGCCCACATATGTAAACGCCGTTCAAACTCCACATCTGAGGTATCGTCGCGTGCATTAGAGCGTGTGCAACAATTCTAGCACTAGACTTCCTCTGTAGCTCGAAAATAGTAACCTGTAAAAAAATTTAAAGCGTCGCCTATGGAGATTAGTAAGTTTGGCACCATTCCATGAGTGTGCGCAATTTTAAAACGTGACATGTTAAGTATCTATTTACTCGGCGTAACATCCTCCTTTCACATTATACAAAGAAATTGGTCTAACTTTACTGTTATTTTTTTTAATTCATGAAATCGTTTTTTTTTCCCGCAAAAAAAGGTGTTTGAAAAATGATTGCGCAAATACTGTGTGAGAAAAAAAGTTGCAATGACCGCCATTTTATTCCCTAGGGTGTCTGCTAAAAAAATATATATAATGCTTGGGGGCTCTGATTAATTTTCTAGCAAAAAAATTTTGATTTTTACATGAAGGAGAGAAATGCCAAAATAGGTCCGGTTGTCAAGTGGTTATACCAGATGGATCCCTGCTTCTACTGTAGTAATAGCAACAGTCATCTGGGTCTGGTGAGATTGTGATTTTACCGCCCTGTCATTCCATCTTGTTCAGTCAGAGAACACCTTGCATACTCCTGTGATGTAGAAAGGAAACAACTTGGCACTGGAACCAGAAAACTGTTGCTATCACTGTAGTAGCGCCAGTTACTACAGTGATTTGCAGCTTCTAGGGAGAATCGGTCAGATATAAGATAAGCATATTTCCACTGGTCCAAGCTAGACCAATGTAAATATGCAAGAAAAAATAATACCTAAACTTTAGCTGGAAATGTGTTAATTAAGTTTGTCATGTTTATGCCTATAATAAAATACATACCGAGTTATTGCTGGGTGACCTGGAACCTACCAAAACTGCAAAATTTGGCCCAGACACAAAGGATAGAGTTGGACATTATGGGATTAAAATGCACCCTCCTTTTAGAGCCACGATCACACATTAGATTGTGTTTTTAGCCTTTTTTAGATTATTAATTGGTTGAAAGTCTTGTAAGGATTTTTTCTTTTTTAAACAGGAAGTAAGGGGAAATTTGTTAAAGGGAATCCCCTCTTAGGCCTCGTACACACGATCAAATCTGTCTGCTGGAAACGGTCTGCTAGACTGTTTCAGCAGACAGATTCGATCGTGTGTACGGGCAAACAGACGGATTTGGCCACCCGACAGATTTCAAAGCATGCTTTGAAATCTGTAGGCTGGGAACCCGTCCGCCCGACATGTCTGCTGGTTAGTACGCTAACCAGCAGACATGTCTTCTCGCACACGCGCCAAATGGTTTCGACGCATGCGCGGAAGTGTTTTACTTCCTGGTGCGGTGACGTGGCGGCGTCAACGTCACCGCCACGTCACCGACACGTCAGCGTGCTGTCTGCTGGCGGGGATTTTGGTTTGCTCGTGTGTACACGCGAGCAAACCAAAATGCCAGCAGACAGGTTTGTTCAAATCGGTCGGACAGACCGTTTTGAACAAATCTATTTACTCGTGTGTACGAGGCCTTAGACATTTGTCACCCAAGTAGTTACCAATGGAAGACTTCCCCTCACCTTCTGTTCCAGTTACATCTCTGAGGCCTTATACACACGACCGAGAATCTCGTCGTAAAAGAAACATAGTTTTCCTCGACGAGTTTCTTGTCAGGCTTGTCGAGAGTTTTGTCAAGCTTTCTTTGCAACACGTACAACAGCACTACAAAGGGGAAGTTCCATTCCACTGGCAACACCCTTGGGGCTGCTTTGCTAATCTTATGTTACTGCGTGTTATGTTAAGTAAAAGTTTGATGAGAGACGATTCGCGCTTTTCAGTCTGTTACAGCGTGACGAATATGCTATCTCCATTACGAACGCTGCTTTTACCGAAGGTGCGCTCCCATCTCATAATTTATTCTGAGAATGCGTGGGTTTCTAAGCATACACACGAACGTGTTTCTCGTCGTAAACCAGCATGACGAGAAACGTGACAAGAAAATTGTGACTCCTGGCGAAAAAAAAGAGAACATGTTCTCTTTTTTTCTCGTCGAGATCCACGACAGTTTTTTCCACGAAAAAAAACATACACACAGCCGTTTTTCTCGGCAAAATGCTCTGCCAGCATTTTTCTTGATGGATTTTGTCGAGGAAAACGGTGTGTGTACGAGGCCTATGATTTAAGATTCTCATCCCATTCCAGGTCAAATAGGGATGTGAAATCTCCCAATTTGGGACACAGACAACTCCCCACTCCACCCATAGCTAAAAAATAAACCTTTTTGTTTTTGGCATGAAAAATGCCACATTTAAGGGCATTTGATAATTTTTTTTCTGCCTTTAAACTGTATTGTGTTTGAGTGGATACTTCTCAAACAAATACTGTTGGAAACATTTACACAAGCTGTCCTCTAAAACAATGAGAACACAGATACTATTGTTGTATGTTGGCAGTTACATTTTTCTTTTGCTTTACATAAATTCTGTAATCAAAGTCAACAATTTAGGTAACCAAAGGTCAAGAGTAGCTTGACCTTTTGACATATATGACCTATGGCGTGTATGATACAACAGTGCATCTAGGGCCGCGTACACACGATCGAACATGTCCGCTGAAACTGGTCCGCAGACCAGTTTCAGCGGACATGTTCGATCGTGTGTACGGCCTATCGGACTGTTTTCCAGCGGACCAAAGTTTTAAAACTTGCTTTAAAACTTGTCCGATGGAAACCTGTCCGTCGGACAGGTTCGATGGTTAGTTTACAAAATCATCGGACCAAAAACCAGCGCATGCTCAGAATCAAGTCGACGCATGCTTGGAAGCATTGAACTTTGTTTTTTCATCACGTCGTTGTGTTCTACGTCACCGCGTTTTGGTCCGATGGTGTGTACTCACATCAGAGTAACAGACCACTTCAGAGTGGTCCGATGAAAACGGTCCGTCGGACAAGTTTCATCGGACCTGTCTGATCGTGTGTACGTGGCCTAGAGGTTGGTTTGGGAAATGTTCACCCATACAAAAGTAGTAAGTAAGGATACGCCCACTTGGAATTGTCTACCTAAACTTTCTGAATAACTTAACCTAAAGGAGGACTTCATAATGAGATAGCAACAATGAAGATCTATGCTGGAGGAAACGTTAAAGGACCAAAGCAGAAACCACACCTAAATGACACTATCACTCGATCTCTTGCCTATGGAGATGCTTGGGCATGTTGTTGACTGTCTTGCAGTCTTGTACTATATTCCTATAATTGTAATAGTTTGTATGTGGAGCCGTTTGTTTAGTAAATGCACAATAATACACTACAGAGTTTCAAAAGATGCAAAGCAAAACATAAACTCCCATCTATGTTAGCCTATGTGTCCATGCACATTTACAGGCATTTAGAGGCAAAAAAAAACATCACTTCAGGAGATGAGAATCGCCCAACCTGTCTAAACGTGTCTCAACGCGCCTAATTGCTAAATAAATGTATATTCTGGCCAATGGAAAAAAAAAAACATGTAAACACTTGACGAGCCAAAATTTGTTTGCAAAATGTGACATAAGGCACATTTTTTATGCTGCTTTTCTCCTGTCAGGAGAAAAGGCACTCAGCACGGCTGAAAATGCATGGCATGGCTGGCATGGCATGAAAATGCATTCAACAAAGTCAGTTTATATGAATCTTTTGAGGCCATACACTATACTTGTATTTATGATAGCACTGGTCTACATCTAAGTACAATAACACACAGCCAATTATGTCTATGGGAGTCTGTGCAGAGCATTTTTAAGATTAGTTGGGTTTAGCCTGGAATTCTACAAAGTTCTAACCATCCTTAAAGGAGAAGTACAGCCAAAGCTTATTTGGTTGTACTTCTCCTATCAATCACTTGGGAATGTAGGCCACACCTCTCCCTCCCAGAATACCAACAGTATCAATTTCTAATTTCAATTTCAAAGCGCTGTGTAAACTGTTGGCGCTATATAAATCGTGTATAATAATAATAATATAATAATTATTTCTAATAAATACACTCAATGCCAGAGCTTGGTACGTTTATTGGTGTAATATTTAAAACAAATTTGATCAATTTAATCATTTTTATTAATTACGGTACATAAAATTCTTAACTTGTAAATAATAAGTACAGAACAGCTCAGTCTTCAGGACTTGAGCAATAACGCATATTAACAAACACAAGTTCCCCCTTTAAATGTAAAGGGTGATCAACCCTATGGTAGGGGGCGGCCACATGCCCATGCTGTTCAGACTTAACTACAAAAGCCCTCTCAGTCCAGGAGTGCAGTTCGTTTCTGTGACCCATTTTCAGCAGACAGCAGGCTGAAGCCTGCTATCAGTTGAGGTCACAGAGCTGGTCCAGGCTCAAAGATCACGGCAATAAAGTCAAGATCCGCCCACAACCCTAGACCAGTACCTGGCTCAGCCTCTTAGGGCTCAGTGATTCTCTGAGAGGCTGAACCAGTCACACCTGCCCCCCCCCACACCCACACACAGACCAGTGCTCCAGTGAGAGAGGAGGGGGGCAGAGCAGATAGCTGTTACTGACACTCACCAACTAAGAGAAGATGGTGTGAAACGCGTAAGTTGTTTGTCCCTTCGTATGGACTGACTGTTAGATTTTAACTATGAATAAATGTGTTGTTTCGATGTGCGGCCATCCAGGACTATTCTTTTGCTCCCTGACAGTGACCAGCTCTCTTCTCACAGATCTCCGAGAACCGAGTGATCAGTGGTGTTTGACTGCTCAGTTCTCAGACTCAGACCAATGCTGCATCCACCTAGGTGACCAAAACATAAAATAAATTGCCCTAAGGCACATACTCAAGCAATCACAAAATATTGCTGCGTCACAATTTAAAAGTCCACTATGTGAAAGCATGAAGTAGCAGTCAATAGGTGGCAGTGTATCCACTTAGACAAGTATAAATTTGAAAAAAAAAACTACTCTTTTAACTACAAATTGCGTAGAATGTGACCTGACAGTAAGTGAACGGAAACATCCCCAATATGGACATATATAAAGTCTATTCTAACACTTTCTTCATCACCCAAAACAAAGTAAGCAGCTGCGTCTAGAGTTGGGCTTTAATGTTTCATTTTTAAAATGCTGTTGTTCATATGATGTCTTTATCCCCTTTGAAGCATGAGTGCCATAATTTCACAGAAAGGAGTCGTAAAAATGTTAATAGAGGGCAATGAAGGATTCTGGGTAATGGCTGTGAAGTCCCCTGATGCACTGGCCCATTTTACAATGATAATGCCTTGATGAAATGATAGGTTTCCGGCCAAACATTGTGTCTGGCGAACGAGAGGCCTCACGTTAGTAGTGTTCGGTTCACAGCTTACATTACGGTGTTACCAATGTAATCCTACAATTAAAACGTGATTATCCTTGAACACAATCAAGCTCAGCTGCTTAGTAACCAATTCTTTCATGAATACTTAATACACATAATATTGCAGAGAAAGCAGGTCTCTGTTTTCATTCATGTCATATTTTTTTTCCCTCGCGTTCAATTTTCCTTCACTTGAAATGATTGAGCCCTTATTGCTGGAAGGAATGAATCAAACGCGACAGGAAATCCATTGTGGTGGACAGTTGTCTTTTAACCCCTCGATTGACGGTTATTTTCTGTTGTCCCATCTTTGTGACCTCTATGCATCTCTGTATATCTTTCTGCCCATATTCATGTATGTAGATCTCACTGGATGAAGTAAGAACATATTAGCAGGCATGGGGTGGCAGTGCCGCTAATAGATTTAGCAGCATCTGCCATAAATAAATAGGAAATAGAAGCCTAAATTGTGGAATGCTGAGATAATGAAATGGATTAGGATTGTCTTCCCATTACTTTTCATAACTAATGTAAAACAGGACTGTATTTATAAAGAGGCAGATGCCTCGGAGACCACACCAATAAACATACCAAACATATTCAATACATACACACATTCCACACACAAATGCTCCACATTTAATGTGCATAAATGCAAGTATCATGAATAGAGTAAGCTAAAAAATAACAAGAATTGGTTTTAAAGGATAAATACAAAAATATCCAAATTTTATTGAAATACACAATATATAATACAGTAAAACCCTGGTTTGCGAGCATAATTTGTTCCAGAAAAAAGCTTGTAATCCAAAGCACTTGTATATCAAACCGAATTTCCCCATAAGAAACAATGAAAACTCAAATAATTTGTTCCATAACCATTTATTCATAGGTCCTTCAGCTTATAGTCCATATAAAAAGGTTATAGCAATGTGGCCTGGTTGTCTAACCATAAAATGTCCATCCAAAAATGGAAGCCTCCATAAGGAGATTAGAATCCAGCAGGAGCTACAGAGTATAAAAAAGAAGAGAGGCGCCACTAAAGCCCCTTACACACGAGCAGACAGATTTGTTCAAATCAGTCGGACAGACCGATTTGAACAAATCTGTCTGCTGGGATGTATTGGTTTGATCGTGTACACACAATCAAACCAAAATCCCCGCCGGCAGACGGTGCGCTGACGTGTCGGTGACGTGGCGGTGACATTGACGCCGCCACGTCACCGCACCAGGAAGTGAATTACTTCCGCGCATGCGTCGAATCCATTCGACGCATGTGCGAGAAGATATGTCTGCTGGTTAGCGTACTAACCAGCAGACATATTGGTCCGACGGGTTCCCAGCCGACAGATTTCAAAGCATGCTTTGAAATCTGTCGGGTTGCCAAATCGGTCGGCTCGCCCGTTTCCAAATCCGTCTGCTGACCGTTTCCAGCAGATAGATTTGATCGTGTGTACGCGGCCTAAGTGTAGCAAAATGTTGTACCTTCATTAAATGTAACCATATTGCTACACTTAGAGGCGCCTCTCTTCTCTTTTATACTCAGTAGTGACGGGACACTACTTGTATATCAAGACATCGCTTGTATACAGTGGCAGACTGACCATTGAGGCACTGCCCAAGGGCCCCATGCCACTAGTGGGCCCCATCAGGGTTGCCAGGCTCAGTAAAACCAGGGACGGTATATAAAAATCTGTGTTTTTCTTACATCTGTCCCTGATATGTCCGAAACGGACATGCTTTTGATGTGAAAATCCCGAGATTTTAGCTGCCCCGCCTCTGCATTGCCTCCTGGCATGGTGGCCATCTGTAAGCCCGGGGGCCCCATAATCTTCTATTGCCCGGGGGCCCCATGAGTTGTCAGTCCGCCCCTGCTTGTATATCAAGTGAGTGAGTAATTTTTATAGCACTACAAATGCAAACTAAATTACATCAAGGCGCTTTTCCAAGCACGTCTCGGCCTTCTGTCTTCAGAAGAGGTGGGTCTTAAGCTTCTTCCTGAAGGCCAGATGGTTTTCCATATGGATGTCTGTGGGTAGAGCGTTCTATAGCAGTGGTCCTTGGAAATTTATTAA
Source organism: Rana kukunoris (assembly GCA_029574335.1). NCBI lineage: Eukaryota > Metazoa > Chordata > Amphibia > Anura > Ranidae > Rana > Rana kukunoris. Next base: position 450,348,300 of record CM056051.1, read on the forward strand.
AATGTTGCTTGTCTTGCAAAACGCTCTCAAACCAAGTTACTCTAAAACCAATGTTTTACTGTAGTAAGCCCTACTTGCATGAATCCCACAGTCTAAAATAATCTCACTATGTAGTTAAAGTGCCCCCCCCCCATTTTTTTCAAAACTACTTGGTTGTGGGCCCTGCATAATTATGATACTTATCTGTCCAGGGAGGATGAGTAGGAGTTACTGCCAGAGGTACTTAGTGCCATCCCTCAGTGGCCGACAAAGCGGGTATTCTAGTGCCCCACCCGTTGTTCTCTCCGTAACACACAGCAGCAATGAACAAGCCTTTTCTTTTAATTGTTGATGCAGTTCCATGCCTAAATTCCCCTCACCTTAACAGATTACTTTTGACATTTATGTACCCCTGAAGAAGAATGAACTATAATTTATAAATTTGAAACACGTCCGGCCATTATTGTTCTCATTCAAGTTGTATGTTGACTGTTTCAATAGTCATTTATCACGTAAACTAACTCTGATTTTTAACTTTGTCTATGTAATCACCTTTTAACTTGTTTCAAATAAAAATATACTTTTTTTTTTCACAATCAAAGTTTTATTTGAAAGCATAAACAAAAACATACAAAGGACATATCTGTAACAAATCTTATACAATTCTGGAGCAAATAAAGAACAGTACATGTCATGTGACGATAAGTCAAGGTATCGACCTGAAAGGCCCAGTACAGTAAGTGCTAAATGTCAATAAGTAACTGAAATTGAACAGTATGAAAAAAAAGGGGACAAGGAGGAGAAATAGGGGGAAGTGGGAGGGGGAGAGCGGGGGAATGGGGTAGGTGGGGGGGAGGAAATAGCGTAAGCGAATGGTATCTGCATATGGATAAAACAAGACGCATATCTTAACAAACAATACATAACAGCGGCAGGAGGAGACCCGTCAAAATCTTTGAATCCACGGTGAACATTACTCTATAAGGCAGTATTAGGCGTGAGATAGCTTAATTGATACAACGTTAGAAATTCATCAGAGTACGTAAAAAGGAGCCACGGTTGCCATAAGGTATAAGTGCTATTTTCATTTTTCATTGCCAGGATTTCCTCCATTTTGAAGATAAGAACAACCCTATCTAACCATTCCTTGACCTTTGGCGTCTGTGTTGTTTTCCAGTGTAGGGGGATAAGGGTTTTGGCGGCATTTAGTAAATGTCTAGTGAGAGTCTTCTTATACTTGTTTACCGAAAGGTGATTAATGTGGATTAGGCACGCGGCAGCAGCAAGTGTTATCGTTGTTTCCGTGATGTGCCTGATCCACTTAATGACTCCCTGCCAGAATTCAGCAATAGGGGGACAATATACATTTAACTTACGATAGTATTTGCCCTACAAAATCCCATTTAGATTTTTTTTTGTTTTTGTGTAATCTCAGTTTTTGCAGACGACACAAGAATAATAGCAGGGCAATAATTTCATAGCAGGATATAGGAATTTTACAAAAAGACCTGAACACAATAATGGAGCGTCAACTACATGGCAAATGAGGTTTAATATGGAGAATTGTAAAGTAATACACTTGGGTGCTAAAAACACAAACTACTCACCTCTGGGGGAATCAATGATGGAGAAAGATTTGGAGGTCCTAGTAGAAGTCAGACTGAGCAATAGCATGCAATGTCAAGCTGCAGCTACCAAAGCTGGCAGAATAATACCAAGCATAAAAAAGGGGATATACTCCAGAGATAAAACAACAATAATTCTGCTACTTTAAAAAACTCTGGTTAGGCCACATCTGGAGTATTCCGTTCAGTTCCAGTCACCAGTCCACAGAAGGGGTGTGCTGGAGCTGGAGAGAGTCCAAAGAAGGGCAACTAAATTAATATGGGGATTAGAGGACCTCAATTACGAGGAAAGACTTCAAGCACTAAATTTATTCTAGCTCGAAAAGAGATGTTTGAGAAGGGATATGATAGTGATTTACAAATTACATGATGGTGATTCCAGCTTAGGAAAAAAACTATTCAGGGAGTGTAAGAGGACATGGGACCACACAGGGCGATAAGGAGGTGGAACTCCCTTCCACAATTGGTGGTGTCCGCAGGGAGTTTTGATATTTTTGAAAGACTCCTGGATGTGCATCTTAGTGAACACAATATACAGGGATATAGAAAATGATTATCGATACAAACACACGTACACCAACACAGGTTGAACTGGATGGACTATTGTCCTTATTCAACCTTACCTACTATGTACAGTAACTATGTAATATATCAGGACTGATCACTTTTCAACAATATTGTATATACCATAGCTTGCCCCAAGACATGTAGCAGAATACATTTGGCCTAAATTTATGAAGAAATATGATTTTATTGGATATGTTTTATAACAGAAAGTAGAAGATAAAGAAAAACGTACCACTCCAAGCCCCCAATCACCTGTGATAGCTCCTGCCCTGTTACACCGACAGGTGCTGGCTCTGCACTAATCCATGGAAAGAAGGGACATCCTGGACTGCCACACTCTGTAGAAGCAAATTTTATTTGAAAATACCAAAGGATAAAATCTGTAAAAATATAATCCAAAATCATTCAAATACAGTCAAAAGCAAATAGTGGACATACAGGGAAAAAATGGCTGACGTGTTTCACATTATAGTTTTAATGCTTACTCATAGCTATATTTTTGTATTTTATCCTTTGGTATTTTCAAATAAAATTTGCTTCTACAGAGAAAGTTTTTTTTTTCAAAATTGTCATTCTTTTTTCTCATCTGACTACAGCACTTTCTCCCAATCATTCTCTGAATCATTTAGATGTTCATTGGCATGACTGTACATGTGCCTTCCTGAGGAGGGGGACTCGCCGTGTTTGGAGGAAGAAAAATGCTGACTATGACCTTAAGAACACCATCCCTATAGTCAAGCACGGAGCTGGAAACATTATGCTTTGGGGCTGTTTCTCCACTAAAGGTACAGACCAACTTTTCAGCATTGAGGGGCCATTGGATGGGGCAATGTATTGTAAAACCTTGGATGAGTACCTTCTTCCCTCAGCCAGAACACTGAAGTTGGGTTATGGATCGATCTTTCAACATGACAATGACCCAAAACCAGGGCAGGACTTAGGGTGGTGGGGGCCCCTGGGCTTGAGTGTTGAAGGGGCCCCCTGGAGCGAGGGGGGGGGGGGATCATAGTTGTTGAGCGGGGGGGGCGCATTAAAGTTGTTGAGCGGGGGTGTGCATTAAAGTTGTTGAGCGGGGGGGGGGGGGCAAATTGAAGTTGTTGAGCGTGGGGGCATTAAAGTTGTTGAGCGAGAGGGGGTAAACATTAAAGTTGTTGAGCGGGGCGGGCATTAAAGTTGTTGATGTATATATGTATATGTATATATGTATATATATATATATATAAAAAAAAAGGGGGGTAGCCATCCGGGGCCCTGGGGATCTCTGGGCCCTTTAATAAAAAATAAAATAAAAAACATTTATAAAAAATATAAAGAAAATGTAAATATTTTTATTAAAAAAAGGGGGGTTGCCATCCGGGGGCCCTGGAGACCTCTGGGCCCTTTAATAATAATAATAAATATATATATATATATTAGAGCTGCACGATTAATCGTCAAGAATCGTTATCGCAATCTTTTTCCCGTTGCAATTCTTGATACAGGGTTTCACGATCTTTCACATGAAAATAATTTTCTCTCTGCACTTTGGTATGCAAATAATTTCCTGTCTGCTCTCAGCCAAAAGTCAGTCTGGGCAATCTGCCAAGTTTTGGAAACATTCTTTATCAGTGGAAAGTTAAGTCTAAACATTGTATCTCTTCAAAGGAATTAACTTCTTCTGTATGTAAATTAGGAATTTTTAACCACTTACACACCAAACCTTTTTCTGACAGCTCTTTTCAAGTTAAAATCATTATTTTTTTTTGCTAGAAAATCACTTAGAACCCCCAAAGATTATATAATTTTCTAGTAAAGACCTTGGCCTAGAGCAGGGGTCTCAAACTCAAATTATCTGGGGGCCACTGGAGGTATAAGCTGGGTGAGGCTGGGCCGCATCAAGTATTGGACCAAAATTTTAAAATGTACAACTGATGCAATCTTAATAATAGTTCTAAACATTAACGGTTGTAAAGAACAGAAGTTTCTCTTACTTCCTACTTCTTGTTGCCAGAGACCTGGCAGCGCTTCCTCCTACACAGCTCAGCAACATTTGGCTTGAGTGAGGAAGCAACTGACACCCTCAATATGGCTTGAAGATGCTTATCAGTAAGTTTGGCCCTGTACTTTGACTTATTAAAAATGTTTCTTTCAATACATTTTTTATATAAAAAAAAACACACTAACATGCCAGACCTGCCCCATTACATGACCAGACTGTGCCCCATTACATGACCAGACTGTGCCCCATTACATGACCAGACTGTGCCCCATTACATGACCAGACTGTGCCCCATTACATGACCAGACTGTGCCCCATTACATGACCAGACCTGTCCCATTACATGCCAGACCTGCCCCATTACATGCCAGACCTGCCCCATTACATGCCAGACCTGCCCCGTTACATGACCAGACTGTGCCCCATTACATGCCAGACCTGTCCCATTACATGCCAGACCTGTCCCATTACATGACCAGACCTGCCCCATTACATGCCAGACCTGCCCCATTACATGCCAGACCTGCCCCATTACATGCCAGACCTGCCCCATTACATGCCAGACCTGCCCCATTACATCCAGACCTGCCCCATTACATGCCAGACTGTGCCCCATTACATCCAGACATGCCCCATTACATGACCAGACTGTGTCCCATTACATGCCAGACCTGTCCCATTACATGCCAGACCTGCCCCATTACATGCCAGACCTGCCCCATTACATGACCAGACTGTGCCCCGTTACATGACCAGACTGTGCCCCGTTACATGACCAGACTGTGCCCCGTTACATGACCAGACTGTGCCCCATTACATGCCAGACCTGCCCCATTACATGCCAGACCTGCCCCATTACATGCCAGACCTGCCCCATTACATCCAGACCTGCCCCATTACATCCAGACCTGCCCCATTACATGCCAGACTGTGCCCCATTACATCCAGACATGCCCCATTACATGACCAGACTGTGTCCCATTACATGCCAGACCTGTCCCATTACATGCCAGACCTGCCCCATTACATGACCAGACTGTGCCCCGTTACATGACCAGACTGTGCCCCGTTACATGACCAGACTGTGCCCCATTACATGCCAGACCTGCCCCATTACATGCCAGACCTGCCCCATTACATGCCAGACCTGCCCCATTACATGCCAGACCTGCCCCATTACATCCAGACCTGCCCCATTACATGCCAGACTGTGCCCCATTACATGCCAGACTGTGCCCCATTACATCCAGACATGCCCCATTACATGACCAGACTGTGCCCCATTACCTCCAGACTGTGCCCCATTACCTCCAGACTGTGCCCCATTACCTCCAGACTGTGCCCCATTACCTCCAGACTGTGCCCCATTACCTCCAGACTGTGCCCCATTACCTCCAGACTGTGCCCCATTACATCCAGACTGTGCCCTTACCTTACCAGAATCGCGGCTGTAGGATTTTTCAAAAGCCGCGCCTCCGACGCGTCTTCTGTTCCGTGATAGGCGGAACATTCAGCTTCCCATGAGGCACTGTGTTCAGTGTCCGCCTATCACGGAGGCCCTCTCGTCCGAGGACGAGGACGAGAGGGCCTCCGTGATAGGCGGAACCTGAACACAGTGCCTCATGGGAAGCTGAATGTTCCGCCTATCACGGAACAGAAGACGCGTCGGAGGCGCGGCTTTTGAAAAATCCTACAGCCGCGATTCTGAAGTAATTTTTTCGCCCCATCCCAGGCTGCGGACCTGCCCGCCCCCAAGCGGCCGCTTGGTCTGCCTGGTGGTTGCGCCGGCCCTGGCTGCAGGGAAAGGGTACCGCGCTGCATGCGCTGCAAAGTAGGAGTATGACACTGTCCGGGGGAAGGGCTTGTCAGTGGGCCGCAAAATCTTGGTCTGCGGGCCGCAACTGGCCCGCGGGCCGGGAGTTTGAGACCCCTGGCCTAGAGAATAAAATGGCGGTTGTTGCAATATTTTATGTTGCACTGTATTTGCGCAGCAGTCTTTTTAAATGCATTTTTTTGGGAAAAAATTACTTTAATGAATTAAAAAAAAAACTAGGCAGTAAAGTTAGCCCATTTTTTTTTTTTGTATAAATGTAAAAGATTTTACGCTGTGAGAATCGTGAGAGAATCGTGATCTTCATTCTAGGCAAAAAAATTGTGATTCTCATTTTGGCCAGAATCGTGCAGCTCTAATAAAAAAATAAATTAAAAAAGTGGGGGTTGCTGTCCAGGGCCCTGGGGGCCTCCGGGCCCCTGGGGACCTCCAGACCCCTAAAAAAATAGAAAAAAATTAACATTTATAAAAAATACATAAAAAAGGGAGGTTGCCATCCCGGGGCCCTGGGGACCTCTGGGCCTTTTAATAAAAAATAAAAAAATATAAACAAAAATAAAAAAAATAAACATTTATTAAAAAAAAGGGAGGGTTGCCACATGGGGCCCTGGGGACCTCTGAGCCCTTTAATGAAAAAAAATATATATATATATATATATATATATATATATATATATATATATATATATATATATATATATAAAAATGTAAATTGTTTTATAAAAAAAAGGGGGGGTTGCCATCCAGGAGCCCTGGAGACCTCTGGGCCCTTTAATAATAATAATAATAATAATGATTATATATCTATATATATATATATATATATAAATATATAAAAACATATTTTTTTATAAAAATAAATAAAAAAAGGAAGGGTTGCTGTCCGGGGAGCCCAGTCAAGCCCAATGGTAAGTCCGGCCCTGCCCAAAACATACCACCAAGGCAACAAAGGAGTGGCTTAAGAAGAAGGACATTAAGGACATGGTGTGGCCTAGCCAGTCTCCAGACCTTAAAGGAGTTGTAAATGAAAAAAATTGGTTCACCTTAATGCAATCTATGCATTAAGGTGAAAAAACATCTGATGAGAGGGCCCCCCCCCCAGCCCCCGTTTTACTTACCTGACCCCTCGAAAGTCCCGCGCTCGGTCCCGAGATCCTCTTCGCAGCTCAGCCTGGACGCTGATTAGCTAGAATGGATGAATTGAGAGCAGCACAGCCATTGGCTGGCGCCGCTGTCAATCACATCCAGTGACGCGGCTCACCGAGGCGCGGGTCGGAGTGATACAGTGAGTGGCTATGGCCGCTCGCTGTATCATAGGAGCACGCCTGCAAGGACTCATCACCATGCAAGCTCTCTCGCATGAAGATGATGAGTTCTTGCGGGGAGGACCAGAGACACCAGAAGACGTGGATCAGGGCCACTCTGTGCAAAACTAACTGCACAGTGGAGGTAAGTATAACATGTTTGTTAAGAAAAGAAAATCCTTTAGAGACCCTTTAATCCTATAGAAAATGTATGGAAAGAGCTGAAACTTCGAGTTGCCAAGCCACAGCCAAGAAACTTTAGGGATTTAGAGAAGATCTATAAAGAAGAGTGGACCCTAATCCCTCCTGAGATGTGTAAACTTGGTCACTAACTACAAGAAACATTTTAGGGTCCTTTCACACGGAGCGGACCGTTTTTCGGTCCGCTCCGTGTGCCCGTCAGCTCAGCGGGGGGGTCTCCGCTCAGCTGTCGGCGGACGGGGTGGTCCCCGCACACTGTGCAGGGACCGCCCCGTCTCTCCTCCGCTCTCCCCTATGGGGAGTCGGATGGAAACGGTCCGTCTGTCCGTTTGCATCCGATCCGTTTGGCCGGACGGAAGAAAAATAGGACATTCTTACGTCCGCAAAAATGGATGCGGATCTGGCGGACGTTAGCGGATGCATCATCCGCTAACGGATCCGCTCCCATAGGGGCTCATTACAAGTCCGTAAACGGACTTGTAATGAGCGGACCGTTCGTCCGCTAGTGTGAAAGGGCCCTTACCTCTGTGCTTACCAATAAAGGATTCTCCACCAAGTACAAAGTCATGTTTTGTTTGGGGATCAAATCATTTTTTTAATCACTGAACTGCAACTCAATTTATAACATTTGTATCATGTATTTATTCTGGATTTTTGGTTGATATTCTGTCTCTATCATTTAAAATACACCTATGATAAAAATTATACACCTTTCATTTCTTTGTAAGTGGGCAAACTTACAAAATCTGCAGGGGATCAAATAATTATTTTGTACACTGTTTATGGTGTAGAAACATTGTTGTATACAATGTGTATAAGATTCTATTTACAAAGCTTTTTTCCTATGCCATGACATGACAACTAAGGTTTTAGCTTTGAAAATACGTTGAAAGACGTCAAAAAAATCTATATTTTCATGCAAAAATGTTTGAAAAACAAAAAAAAACGTAATTGTTAGATTGGCAATCTCTTGAACATTTATAATTGATAATTTAGTGTTAAGGCTACTTGAAATTAAAGCGGAGCTCCACCCTCCACCTTCACTCCCGTGAATCGGAAGCCTCCCCCCCTCCGGTGTCACATTTGACACCTTTCAGGGGGGAGTGGGTGCAGAAATCTGTCTAAAGACAGGTATTTGCACCCACTTCCGACCACACAGTCTGCGGGTAGACTGCGGGCAGGACGTCACCTCCTGTCTCGGGAGCCAGCGGGAGCCAGTCAGCACGGCGCAGCGCGACTCGCGCTTCACTTCCTGGTTCCCTCTGCTACGGACGGCGCTGAAATCAGCAGCTGCAGTATTTGTAACTGCTGGCTTTTAATATATTTTTTTTCAGCGGACATCCGCTTTAAAGTAAAAAAAATAAAAATAAGAACAAAATAAAAATTGTTGTTTCTAGTTCCCCTTTCCTGGGATTGGTCTCCCTATGACCAATCACAGCGATCTGAAGGTACATAGGACAGCTTGGTTCCCTGGCATTAACAGATGCCCGATGGTGCTTTATCCAATGCCAAAGACAATAATTAATATAGCAGTTATGGTTAAATATGATATTTCTGTTAGGCAAGGGTGTGGTGTAATAAATGATTAGAGTAGCCTGTCTTGCAGGCATAGATAAGACATGTGCAAAAACAGTGTAGCGCTGGACAGCATATACCACATAAGTATCTAAAGTAACTGGTGTAAACAGTGTTAATCTATAGATGGTAACAATCAAAATGTGAATACACAAAAACTATAAGTGCATAGATTGTTATAACACTGTGCCAATCAATATGGCACTGAGCATAAAGTACTTATAAATATCAACAGATAAATAAACAGTGTAAAAATAAAGTGACCAATTCAGCATATGAGGTGCAAAACAACACAGAAAAAAGCTGGGAGTTATTAGCCCCTTCCAATGCAGGTGATGAAAAGATGCAAACAATGAAAGTCCAATTAGGAGATCCACAGGTGAGAAAGGAGGGAGATTTCAGACATCAGTGGCCCAACACCAGTAGAAATAAAGGCTTACCAGAAAGCCTGTGACTATCCCTTTCAGGAGTAGTCTAAACAGGCATAGCAGGAAATTCTGATCCTTTGGGGTGTCAGGAACGAATCCGCATCTCTCCACAGATTAGATGGTAGAATCCACAGCTCCTCATGGGAGATGTAATGACATCATCAGGGGCACCTGATGATGTCATTACGACGAAACGATCGTCGGGCAGACACACTCGTATTGTGCATATCAGTGGCGGCTGGTGCTCAAAATTTTTGGGGGGGCGCAAACGAAAAAAAAAATATTGCAGCCTCACTGTGCCCATCACATGCAGCCACTGTGCCATGCCACCAAATGTAGCCACTGTGCCATGCCACCAAATGCAGCCACTGTGCCATCAATTGTCACCACTGTGCCATGCCATCAAATGCAGCCACTGTGCCATCAATTGTCACCACTGTGCCATGCCATCAAATGCAGCTACTGTGCCCATCAATTGTCACCAATGTGCCATGCCATCATATGCAGTCACTGTGCCATCAATTGTCACCAATGTGCTATGCCATCATTTGCAGTCACTGTGCCATCAATTGTCACCACTTGTGTCACTAATTGTGCCATGCCATCAAACGCCACCACTGTGCCATCAATTGTCACCAATGTGCCATGCCATCAAAAGCAGCTACTGTGCCCATCAATTGTCACCACTGTGCCATGCCATCAAACGCCACCACTGTGCCATCAATTGTCACCACTGTGCCATGCCATCAAACGCAGTCACTGTGCCATCAATTGTCACCTCTCTGCCATGCCATCAAATGCAGTCACTGTGCCATCAATTGTCACCTCTCTGCCATGCCATCATATTCAGTCACTGTGCCATCAATTGTCACCACTGTGCCCGGCCTGTGCTCATTGTTGCCTCTGTGCCCCATGATGCCACTGTGCCCCATGCTTCTACTGTGCCCCATGCTGCCCCTTTCCCTGTAAAAAAATCACTTACCTGACGCTTCCATGTCCTCCCTCGATGTCTTCTGCCGCCCTGGAGAAGCTTCAGCCAATCAGGTTCCTGAAAACCAGAATCCGGAAACCTGATTGGCTGAAACGGCTGTCAGTCTAATGCAAGGACCGCAGATTGTCTGCGCTCCGAGCATAGACTTCCGAGAGCCGGAGGGCGGGACTGGAAAAGCCTATCAGAGCCACTGGCTTTGATAGGCAGTTCCCCTCAGCCAACCAGCTGTCGCTATTCGGGTAACCGGCGTCCCATGTCCGGTTATACGAATAGACCAGGCAGCTGGCAACAGTAACACACGTCCAATGCATAGCATTGAACGTGTGTTACTTGCGAGAGGGGGTGGCGCTGCAGCGCCCTCTATAGACGACTGCCAGAACTTCGGCTAAAATGTCAAAATGACATTTTAGCCGAATAAAAGTTCTTAAAGGGCCCGTTTTTTTTTTTTTTTTTTGTGACTGCGGGAGGGGGGGCGGCGCCCGTGCGCCCATATGGGCGGGCCGCCACTGGTGCATATGCTAACGTCCTTAGGCGGTCTGATATTCATACGGAGCTTTTTATCCTTGCAAGGACTTTTGTATCACTCTCTATGAATGAGAGTATTTTAAGCGGTTTCAAATTTTTTTAGTTTTTAAATAAACCCTCTCGTTTTTTACGCCTACACTATGGGATTGTCCCTCTGTTTTTTCCCACATGGTGTTTGATAAACACACGCTCACATACATCTATGCAAGTTCCATTTGGAAGCAGTGGTTAACCCCATGAGGAGCTGTGGATTCTACCATCTAATCTGTGGAGAGATGCGGATTCGTTCCCGACACCCCAAAGGATCAGAATTTCCTGCTATGCCTGTTTAGACTACTCCTGAAAGGGATAGTCACAGGCTTTCTGGTAAGCCTTTATTTCTACTGGTGTTGGGCCACTGATGTCTGAAATCTCCCTCCTTTCTCACCTGTGGATCTCCTAATTGGACTTTCATTGTTTCCATCTTTTCATCACCTGCATTGGAAGGGGCTAATAACTCCCAGCTTTTTTCTGTGGACTCTATTTGTTTTGCACCTCATCTGTTGATATTTATAAGTACTTTATGCTCAGTGCCATATTGATTGGCACAGTGTTATAACAACCTATGCACTTATAGCTTTTGTGTATTCACATTTTGATTGTTACCATTTATAGATTAACACTGTTTACACCAGTTACTTTAGATACTTATGTGGTATATGCTGTCCAGCGCTACACTGTTTTTGCAAATTTTTCTTAACACTTGATATCTAAGTTGTAGTGTTTAGCAGCAGGACGTCCTTCTCAGGACCCTATCTTAATTGTTTCACTAATATACATTTTTACTAAGCGCAATTATTCCCATTCCCTTTTCCCTTACTTTTACACATAGATAAGACATGAGATGCACATTTGGCTAGATTCCCATATAGAACATGGGTTTATCATAGTTTGAATAACTTTTTTTTTTTTTTTTACTAGAATAAACACAAAGAAATAAAATCCTTTTTGAAAGGACTTATTTTTTTTAAAGAAAAAAAAATTCAGGGTGATTGCACAGGCTAAAAATGTACATGGATATATTTATATATATACATTTATATACAGTGTATATATATATATATATATATATATGTGTGTATTATTTTTTTTGGACTGTTATTAGGGAGGTTTTCTTTCTTTTTGCAATCATCCTGAAAGGGGTGTGCCCCATGCAGATTCTGAGAAGTGTTTATTACACTCCAATGTTTATTGATACACGATGAATTCTCAGAAGGGTTAGCCTCATTACTGCTCAAGTACCAGTTCACCTCCTAAGTGCAGCACGCCATGTTATATACTTCCCTTCCTTCCTTTTCCAGCAACTTCACTTTGCGGCTTTGCCCTATACCACACATCCTTTCTAGCAAAAGTGTCCTTGATGAATCCTTTTCTTTGTTTGCAAACTTCCACCCATCCAGCACAAATAGCTCTCCCACAGAAATGAATAGGGGGGTACATCACGGGAACACTAATGCCCCGTACACGCGATCCGAAAATCGGACGACAGATCGTCCGACTTTTTTAGTTTACTAGTCGCAAGTAGAAATTGAATAGGTTACTTAAATCACGAAAATTCTCGTACGACAGAAAAAAAAAATCGGAAGTGATGTCATGTGTTGTAATGTATTTGTGTTGTATTTTCGGACGACAACTGTACTGACCAAACGAAAATCGTACGAGTATCACACGAGGAAAATTTTCGTGCATGTCCAATAAAATAATATCGGATTAACTAAAATGATCGGCTCGTCCAGCCCTGTACTAACGATCCGATTATCGGACAATTCTTCCTCGGACGTCATTTTTCGTACAATATTTGGATCGTGTGTACGTGGCATTAGAAGAGGAGCCAGCTTGGACATGTGAGTTGAAACTTGGAAAGTCTGTGTTAAGTTTAAATAAAAAAATGTTTGAGGATGGAATTTTTTAAACTCCCCAGTGTACAACGTTATTATTTGTTAATATGCTAATAGTATAATATACAATGTAACATAACAATATTAATAATATAATATAATCAAAGCCTAAACAACATATGCACCTAACAATAAACTCCTTGGCCCAGATTCAGAGAGAATTGGATTCTCGTAGAGTATCAGAAATACACTACGCCGCCGTTTTTTACCTGGCTCTACGTGGAATCCAGGTAGATTTTGTCCAGTAAACGACGGCGGCGTAGTGTATTTCTCCCGTCGCAATCTATCTACATGAGTAGGGGGCGTGAACGATTTAAAATAGGCGCGTTCCTGCGGCGATCGAACTGCGCATGCTCCGTTAGCAAATTTCCCGCCGTGCATTGCGCAAAATCACGTCGTTACGTCATTCGTTGTTTGAGTAGCGTCGTTTACGGACATTTCTATTCCCGAACGAGTTACGCAAAAAAAAAAATTAAATTCGACGCGGGAACGACGGCCATACTTAACATGGGCTACGCACCGTTAGACCAGCAAAAAGCTGGTCTAACAGTACGTAAAAAAAAAACAGACGTAAGCGATTGCGAAGACCGCTCGTATCTTCGTGGATCGCCGTAAAAACACATTTGCATATCCCGACGCATCAAAACGACGCGAACTCCTCCCAGCGGCCGCAAAAATATCGCAGCGTAGATCCGAAGGCTTACGAAGACGTAAGCCTCTCGGATCGAAGCCCGAAGCCGCCGTATCATGGTTTGAGGATTCAAACTAGTGATACGGCGCGCGAAATTTGAAATTACTCCTGTCTAACACCAGTTAGACAGGCGCAGAGGCGGACTGACAACTCATGGGGCCCCCGGGCAATAGAAGATTATGGGGCCCCCAGGCTTACAGATGGCCACCAAGCCAGGTAGCAGTACAGAGGTAGGGCAGCTAAAATCTTGGGATTTTCACATCAAAAGCATGTAGGTTTTGGACATATCAGGGACAGATGTAAAAAAACACAGATTTTTACATACTGTCCCTGGTTTTAATGAGCCTGGCAACCCTGATGGGGCCCCCTAGTGGCATGGGGCCCTCGGGCAGTGCCCGGGTTCCTCAATGGTCAGTCCGCCCCTGGACAGGCGTAATTGCTCTGTGAATCTGGGCCCTTATATTTAGTCATTTTTTATCTATTAACCCCCTTGGCGGTATGATTCTTTCTGATTTTAGGTGCTGAAAGCGGTACCATTATTTGCAAGGAAATTTGGCGTTTTATACTGTAGGCCTGTAATTCTTAGGAATAACTCACTTAAAACTGACCAAACAAGAGTCTAATAGGCATCCCGGGTATGAATTTTTTTTTAAAACAAAATTATAAATTATAATATAATAAATAATTATAAATAATTATAACAAATAATAATATAATTATAATAAAAATTATTCAATAATGTAATCAACTCAAAATCACTGAAATTTGCTCAGTTGCAGAATTGTCGCTGTCATTATTATTTTTTTTTTATGACGAATTCCCCCACAAATCGCTATCTCTCAATTCTGCAAGTGATTATAATTTATTATCGCTGTTTTCTAGCTGATCTAAAACCATTTTTGACATAAAAGGACACTTTTGGTTGCTATGGGCAATCTACAGTTTGCAGGGAGAAAGAACCGTTTTTATTATATAAAAGTACAAGTAGGGCACTGGGCAGACCACTAGGGACAAGGGGGGTGTGATTTTTTTACATACAGTACTGTAATCTATAAGATTACAGTGTACTGTATGTAATGTGTTAGTTTACTTTTTTGAATATGGCGCCGTTCTCCGCCCCCGTGCGTCGTAACGTCGCAGGGAATGGAGCTCGGCGGCACACGGGGACACTGTGTAAATCGAGCGAGCACCCGCTCGCTCACACACCGTGGATGCATCGCTGGATCCAGGAACAAGGTAAGTAAGCACTGCCTGTGGATTCAGCGAGACGAGCCCGAGTCTGGCTCGGGGCTACCGATCGCAGCATGAAAATCTAACCCCGAGTCAGACTCGGGAATACCGCCAGGGGGGTTAAATAGAACATTCTAAGTGTTTTGTTACATCTGTTTGATAAGTTAAAAAAATATATATATGTGTTGATCCTACCAGAAATATTGTGAGCTGATAACTTCCTGTGCTCTCTGTCTGTATTGACTATTATAGGGTTCCATAATCCTATCTTTAATTTGTCCTAATAAATAGTGATGAGCGGAATATGCCATATTCGATTTCGCGATATTTCATGAATATATAGAAGAATATTGGCGAAATATTCGTTAATATCGAATATTCGTGATATTTTATAAAAAAAAATTTTTTTTGCGAAATTTCGCTAATGCGAATGCGAAATTGATTGCGAAATTCTCGTCAACACGCGAAAACGGAGATCATTTCCTGGATTACTAAACTAATATGCACTAAACACTAACTCTACTTACACAAACTTATATGACTAAACTAAAGCTAATTTTTTTTTTTTTTTATACACAAAACACAGAAGGGCAGAGAAAGTATTCGCGAATATTCGTAATACGAATATTCGCATTGCGAATATTCGGCAACATAAAAGGATCGCCTCAGCTACTCGGCCCAGGGTCTCTAATCATACCAGCAATGCTTTTAGACGTCGATGGAGATCACTAGGATGTGATCTATTTTAAAAATTTGAAAAAATACGAATATTCGCAATAGCGAATATTCACCGCGATAGTCGATTTATTCGCGAATACTCGAATATGCAATATTCGTAACGAATATTCGCAATGCGAATATTCGTGAGCAACACTACTAATAAAGAAAGGTAATTTAGCATTGTCACAATAGGACAGGAAGGGTATTACTCAAAGTTTCACTAGGTGGAAAAAAGGGAAAAAAATATAAGCTACACCATACTTGCTACATTCACACTTTGCTAATAGGACCATTTGTGATTAACTGTGGGAGACCCGGAGGGAGTTCCTTTCAATTAGTGGTTGCTGAAGCAGCAATTACCTGAAAATTATTGTCCCTGGATGCAGACTGTTTGCATCCAAGAGTGATCATTCGCATATAATCATTGCATGAGCAATTACATGTTATTGTCCACAAATAGTTGTGAAAGCTGTCGACATTCATATACCCTATATTACCAAAATTATTGGGACGTCTGCCTTTACACGCACATGAACTTTAATGGAACCTAAGTCTTAGTCCTTAGGGTTACCGGGTACCATCCACAAGGAGGAGGTACCTGAAGGAGCAAATGTAGAGGTGGTATTAGAGGCCATGGAAGGTTAGCAACTGGCCCAGGGAAGAGGTATAAAGGGGGAATAGGAGGGGCCCAAAGGCAGAGCCTTGGGGTACCCCAACAGAAAGAGGAAGAGGAGCGCAGGAGATGGTTTTGAATGTGACATTGAAAGTGCGCTGAGATAGGTAGGAGGAGAACCAAGAAAGTCACAGAGTCACAGAGTGGGTGGTCAACTGTGTCTGAGTATTTGGTTGGAGGACAGAGTGGTGACGTCAGCGCGCCCCCCCCCCCCGGGGCGCAGGATAATAATTTCTGAATGTGAGTAAAATACTATTCTTTTAATACATTTCTTATGCTGGAAAATTGCGCAATGAGTGAGTGTGTTCCTTTTTTATACATATGCCTGGTTAATGAATGATGACAACTAACCGGCCGCATTATCAGGTGATCTTTTTGATGACACATCAAACATATGGGCTCTGTGAAGGGAGGGTTACCTGAATACCCACAGTGGGGGGGTGTTGGCCACTAATACGTGACTAGACCTCGTTTGGGGTCTCCTCATCTGGTAAGCATCCATTCATTATTATATATGGTGGAGCACAGACAAGGGATCACTTGGAGCACTTTTGGACTGTATTTAAGCACGTGTTTGCGCACCTGTGTCACCACCAGTATTTGAAATTGGAATTCCTCTGTCTATATCATTTACCAATTTTATGCCACATTTGAAGATTTGTCATTTTAAATGGACATTAAATAAAGGTCTTTTATGCTTTGCGCAGACTAATTGACACAGAAAATATTCAATCTGTATACTTTACTTGCCACTTTATTTTATTTATAAATGCACTTGTTTACAGCTTTACATGTACATGTATATATATGGATGAATTTTATTTTTTGCACTTATTGCACTTTATTCTTATCAGTATATGAGTACTACATGTTTTTGATTATTTTAATATATGTCTGTTTGAGTATATTCTCAGCTCAACACAAGTTTTTTGATTTTTTTGATTGTTATGAGTACTGGCCATTGGTTTTAGTAGTTAGTAGGTCATTTGTGAGTTTTAGTAGGACAGTTTCAGTGGAACGTTGTGGACGGAAGCCGGATTGTAATGGATCGAGAAGGTTGTTGTCAGTGAGGTAAATAAAAGCTGTTCCTCTTATTTTGAAGAATTTTCAAGGCTAGATTGAATGCCTTCCTAAAGCCGAACATCGGTCTATTTGAAATAATGGATTCCAAATGTTGTACTTTATGTGAATTGTAACATTGCAAAGTATCTGTCATCCAATTTATTAGCCCTATCTTTCTTATCTTAACTCTTACAGCTGCCATATATATGGCTACAATTTTAGCTGATTCATGTTAAATTGGCTAAAATTAAGCCATGAGTGTCCCTGTCAACACAGCCCAGCTCAACAAAAATCAAATGTTCAAATGACTAAAATAAATAAAACGATGCCACTACAACCACCGTAACAGCTCCTAAATAGCTGGGCCACCCGTGACGTACGCGTGTGACCCCACCCCCCTCTGACGCCATGGGGAAACCACAGGAAACCCCTGTGGCGTCAGAGGGGGCGGGGTCACATGCATACCTCATGGGTGGCCTAGTCCTCAGCTATTTAAGAGCTGTCACGGCGGGTTTAGTGTCATTCGATGGGAACCTCCTATGGAGGCGGATCATGGCAGCATTTTATTTTTTATTTTTCCTGTATCCTCGGATCGAGAATGGATGTACATTGCTGGAATTTTTTTTTTCTTTTTTAATAAAGGACTTGTCCCAAGCTGTGTCTTGCATTTTTGAAAATTTTTGACACTTTTTTTTGTGAAATGGTAGGGGTACAATGTACCCCGTTGCCAATTCACATAGGGGGGCCGGGATCCATACGTGAAGGGCCTGGTATGGAATTTGGGGGACCCCCCACACAATAATTTTTTTAAATTTTGGTACGGGGTTCCCCTTAATATTCATAATTTCATTATAGCCGCAAGCAGTTTTAAATTACTTTTTCCTTTAGAAATGTCATTTTATTGCAGACACTGTTCTAAACAAGGGAAAATGTGCCACTTTACTGACATACTATACACTATACACCCCCCAGGTACAAATTTTAAAGGAATATTTCACTTTTGTTTCACTTTAAGCATTATTAAAATCACTGCTCCTGAAAAAACGTCTGTTTTTAAAACTTTTTTTCCATTGATACGTGTCCCCTGGGGCAGGATCCAGGTCCCCAAACACTTTATGTGGCAGTACCATGCATATAAGCCTTTAAAATTAGCACTTTTGGTTTCTCCTATAGACGATTAAAGGGTGTTCCGCGGCTCCCAAAATTAGCCGCAAACACCACAATTTGTTTACTATTCGGGAAACACCCGATGTTCAAGTCGAACTTACATTCCACTCGAACATCAGGCTCATCTGCATTAACTTTTTGGACATTATATACAGTAGCAATTTTTTCAGGTGACAACTATCTGAAAGTTAGAAACTGTTTGTATCCACTGCCTTATGAAATGTTTTTGTGTGAATAGAGTTGTCTTCTTTAAAACATAGTTAAATCTAAGAAATCAATGGATTCTTTGCAACTGGTAGGTGTGCAATGAAGAATACAGTAATAAAATCATTACTATTAATCTTAACTATAAATTAATCTTATGTGTGACTCATTCATCTGATTCATTGAATGTTTCCAGATGAGCAAGTAAACTGTGAATTCAGCAGAAGAGGTGCGTGCCAAGCTCTTCTTGATTCCATATGCACTTGGACAACCAGTGTACCATAAATAATTGATGTACAATACAAACCTTTCTCCTATAGCTGTCCTTGTAGTTAGAAGAACCATTCCAAAGAGGGGATGCAACAGCACGCCCAGGTCCTTAAACTAGAAATATGGCTGTTTGTTCTGCACTCCTGTGTCCCATTTTCAGCTGACAACAGGCTTTACCCTGCTCCACACTGATAGGAGTAGGGGCTTTTTGATTCCTTCTTACAATAACTTGTATAGTTATGTTAAAAATGTCTGTAGTTGTTATTACTACAGGAGTGTAGGCCTCTTCTCCTTACCTTCTTTTGCTTCTCCTTCTTTTTTGGCCCTTCTTTAAAAAACACATATTCTTATGGTTGTCCTTCCTAACTTTATTGTGGGCATTTATTAGTCCATTTTTCTTCAAATCTCTGGATGAAATCTGTTATGAATATTCATAGATTCCAAATGTTGTTGGTGATTTTAACTTTGAATGTTGTGTTGTTTTTATGGTCCTTAGCTGAATGTGTCCCTATTCTGTTCTTTTATGTTATTGTATTAGTACCTTACATAATAGTATTACTTATATTTGTGTTGTCTGTATTATGCCTTGTACACACGATCGGTTTACCGGCAGTAAAATGTCAGCCGGGAAAACCTAGGGGGAAACCGAGAGCCTGCTCGGTAGCTTTTTCCCCCGACACACGGCCGGGTTTCCTGACAGGAAAACTGCCATGGGAGCTTTGGTCGGAAATCCTGGCCATGTGTATGCTCTATCGGCACTGCCTCGCAGTGTTTACCATTGGAGAACTGCAGAGAAAAAAAAAACGCTGGGAATCCGGCAGGAAAATAGAGAACATGTTCTCTTTTCTCCTGCCATGATTCTCGGCAGTTTTCCTGCTGGGATTCCCTGCAGTTTTCCTACAGGGAAAACTGCAGTTTAGCATAAACACAGGCGTTTTTCCTGGCGAAAAACTGTCATGGCAGTTTTCCTGCCGAGAAAACCGGTCGTGTGTACGAGGCATCAGGGTTCCTTCACATAGCTGTTCCTGGCCATATACCGGCCAGGTGTTTCTGTTCATGCAGGTGGTGTGGTCTTTGGCTTCAGGATGGGAAGCAGGAGGTGACCGAGGAATCCGTTATTGGATCTCCTCTGCAGTGAATGAAGCTGTTACAGCCAGGAAAGCAGCTGAGAACAATCTGTGTTTGGTTAGCCACTTTGGAGGGCAGGGGAGACATCGGAGTTTAATAAACGTCCAATGTGTCCATAAAGGGTACTGTAAGTAATGTCACTTGCCCAATGTTATCACATTTGAGTTTGAAGACCACCTGTTATAGCAATAACATTAAATAAAAATTAGAAAAAGCTAGATTATAGTAAAATTTATTAAAAACAAAATTAAACACACCCACAAATGTAAACACGTGCACAGAGAACGCATATGTATTTAATGCAATTACACCACATTTGAGGTATTGCTGCGAACACTGGAGTGAGAGCAATAATTCTATCACCAAAGCTTACATTTAACGTTCAACTGATGACAGTAAAGCATCATCTATGGAGATTTTGGAGACCATAGTTTCTACCAATATTACAGGTGCACACAATTTAAGACTTGACATGTTTAGTATATATTTACTCAATGCAACCCCATCTTTTATAGTTCACAAAAAAATTGGGTATTATATTGCGTGTGTTTGCATAAAATACATTTTATTATATATTTTTCCAGAAAATATGTATTTGACAAACAGTAGTGCAAATATTGGCCAACATAAAAAAAATATAGTTTTATTCTTCAGGGTCTCTGTTCTGGGGGTTCTAAGTAATTTATGGCCAAAGAAATTCAACATTTTACATGTATGCAAAAAAATTAAAAAACTGCTCTAAGTCGAGTCAAAGTGGTTAATTATGTCCCTCATGTATCCTAATGTCGGAGTTGCATCTGTTTGGAGATATTTTGTTTTTTTCTCTCCAATTTTTAGTCCTGCTTCATTCAATCTATGCTGTATACTTTTCTCTAAATTGATGAACTCTTCCTTCTGCGTATAAGGTTCCAGCTTTTGTATAAGAGTTTTCTTGCTGTCCTCTGTATCTAATAATTGCATCTTTCTTGCTCAACAATAAATTCAATAACTTTAATAGAAAACCCATGTAACATGTAATCCCACTTATCTTGCAATTGGTCATATGATAGATCAAAATATAGTCTTATCGATAATTAGTCCTTTAGGGATTACAACATACTCTAAGATTTTTTTCTAAAGTTGCAGTTTCCCATACGTTTTTAGTTACCTGTATCAGCAACTTTTCCCTTTTCCTGTTTTATAATTCATACATTTTTCATGGTTTTGTGTTACATGATGTGGAATATGACTGTTATTTTGCTTTATTCTTCTCTAGCTTAATGGGTAACTTTTGAAAGATGTTTTATTGCTCAAAGATGTTACACGGCAAAGATATTGGGGATGATAAACTATACGTTTTAAAAAAAGCTAAATCTTGATATGAGCTATGCAGGCAGCACCAAATCTAGAGTCAATTAGCCACAGCCCATAGAACCTGTAACAAACCAAAACACTTAAAGCATAAGTTCTAGTTGATAATTTTCCAATTTGTAGCAAATGTGTATGGCAAGTCTTTAGCAAGAGCAAAGTAGCAGTAGTGAGTCTACACTCTACAGCAAAAGCTTTGCAAATCACAGTGATCCCTGTGGTGGGATGACTATTGCACAACATACCTTAACTGAACCAGAACTTGCAGCAGACTTGCAGAATGTTTGCAAAGAAAATTGATCTGGAATCATGCAATTGCGCAACAAACGTGTAAAGCCTGGCAAGTCTAGCAATAGCTTAGTCTTTTTCAAACTTGCAGCTCAATTGCTTGCTATCTGGAACCGTGTCACTATGGTGTTACTCAGTGCCGATCCTGACCTCCCTGGGGCCCTAAGCAAAATGACATGTCACATTAAAGTTGAGAAGCGGGGGGGGGGGGCTGCTGACTTCTTACCTCTTCTCCCATGCAGCCAGCGAGTTGAGAAGCGGGGTGAGGGGCCGAAAATTACTTCTCATCAGGCGGGGGGCCCTCCACAGCTTTGCGGGGCCCTACCCTAAGCAGCTTGCATAGTGAGCCTATAGGGCGGATCGACCCTGGTGTTACTGAACTACTCTGATGAGAATATGTAAAAAAAAAAAATATATATATATATATATATATATATATATATATATATATATATAAAAAAAATCGTAAAAAAAAAAATGTTTAATGACTTTCCCGGAAGGATTTACCCACTTCCTGACCAGTCCATTTTTTGCGATATAGCACTGTGTTACTTTAACTGACAATTGCGTGGTCGTGCAACGCTGTTCGAAAGCAAAATTGATGTCCTTTTTTTTCCAAAAATAGAACTTTCTTTTCATCACAGACAGACAATTTTGAAAAAAAATATATATTTACATTCTGCTATAATACATATCCAAAAAAAAAATATTTAAAAAAACAAATGTACTCATCAGTTTAGGCCAATATGTATTCTGCCATATATTTTTGGTAAAAAAGAAACGCAATAAGCGTAAATTGGGGTTAACACTAGTGGTGATCAGAGGGTTAAGTGTTCCCTATTGACATGCTTTCTAACTGTCAGGGGGGGTGGGCTCACTGGGAGTAGAGAGAGATCACTGTTCCTGATCACTAGGAACAGCTGATCTCTCTCTCCTCCCATGTCAGAACATAGGTTCCGAACGGGGACTGAATTCTGATGGTGACAGCGCTGAGTAATCAGAATGCATCTGGTCTGTCCTGGAAGTGCTGATGAAGAAGTGGGAGAACAGTGGAAATTTAAAATCCCTGAACCGTTGGACTGGCTGTGAGAGCCCTGCCAGCTCAGCAGAGGGTTAGCATGCAGAGGGTTAGCTTGGAATGTTTAGGGTTAACATATGCTTACACCCCTTTAGAATTTCATATATTGTGTATATATGGAAGACATGTAGGACCTGAGCATGAAATTATCGCCCTTTCTACTGCATAGTGCAGGTCAGAGATGAAGCAGGCAGGGATGCATGAAGTTGCTGTAAGTGTCTGTGTTGTAACCCTTCTGCAGTTTGCTTTTTAAATGTAGGTAAAATAGTCACATATGTAGGTAACCAAGAGCACCAAACAAATCAATTGGGGTTATTTACGAAGGCAAATCCACTTTGCACTACAAAGTGCACTTCAAATTGCACTGAAAGTCCATTTGGAAGTGCAGTCGCTGTAGATCCAAGGGGGACATGCAAAGAAAAGAAAAAACAGCATTTTAGCTTGCACATGATTGGATGATAAAATCAGCAGAGCTCCCCCTCATTTCAGATCTACAGTACCCCTCAGATCTACAGCGACTGCACTTTCAAGTGCACTTTCACTGCAACGTTAAGTGCACTTTGCACTTGTAGTTTGCACTTGTAGTGCAAAGTGGATATGTCTTTCCTAAATAACCCCCAATGTGTAATACAAAATACCAACCTGCACCATATAGTAAAAATATAGATATGAGTGCTCAGGCCCTAGATAGCTTCATATATACAACACATGAGATATTAAGGTGGTTTTGCCACTTATTAACCCTTACCTATCTGGTTCCTTTTTGATTTTATGCACCTGGTTACTTGCATAGAAAACTATTTGTACCTGCTGGTGCATTCCACCCACTTACACCTTGAGGATAATTTACTAAAGGCAAATAGACTGTTCACTTTTGAAAGTGCAGTTTCTCCAGAGCTTAGTAAATGGGGGAGAGCTTTGCTGTCTTCCATCATCCAATCACATGCAGGCAAAAATGCTGTTTATTTTTTTTATTTTTTTGCTTGCACGTGATTGGGTATTCTTTGTAGAGTGAAGCTTTACCTCATTTACTAAGCTCTAGCGCAAATGCAATAGCAAAAGTACACAGTCTATTTGCCTTTTGGGTTGATCCATTGTGGATATTCGAGGCTTGATTCTGATACAGAGCTGTTTTCATCAACAACTTTGTCTGCCCCATATTGGCATTATGAGGTTGGTTTGCTAAAGGCAAATAGACTGTGTGCTCTGCAAGTGCAATTGCTCCAGAGCTTAGTAAAGGAGGTAAGGCTTCACTTTGCAAAGAATCCTAGAACTGAAAGTTTACAGTGGTCCCACGTAGATGGCTATGAGTTGTCCTATTATGATGAGAACTGCTGCCCCTACTAATACAACTACCTACGTAGAGTTTAGAGTGAGGATTGCACCACATCTACTACCCCAATCAATCCTCAAACTTTGCAAAGAATACCCGATCACATGCAAATAAAATAAAGAAAACAACATTCTCCCTGCACGTGTTCGGATGATGGAAATCAGCAGAGCTTCTGCTCATTTACTAAGCTACGAAGCAACTGTTCTTGCAGAGGGCAACTGCACTTTACCAAGTGCATAGTCTATTTACCTTTCGTAAATCAACCCCTATATGTCCACACTCTCAGGAGTAGCTATGTTAGCAATAAGAGTTGGCAAATCTTAAAGACAAGAGTAGGGACTGGCCAGAGAGGGATCACTTGGACGCAGTTGGCCAGCTGGAACATTTATTGCATTATATGGCAACTAAGAATCACCATTTTATAAGAGTTTGCTATAGGTTAGGGTTAATAAGCAGAAAGACCTCCTTAGTATCTCATGTGTGGTGCATATTAAGCTATTCAAAGGAGAAGTGCAGCCAAAGCTTGCTTGGATGTACTTTTTCTGTGGATCACAGGAGTGCAGTTTGTTCTGCTCTCTTGTGACCTGTATTCTGCAGACAGTGGGCTGAAGTCCGCTCACTGCTGATGTCACAGACCCAGTCCAGGCTTGGATAAGAGTCGTGATCCATCCACATTTGGCATGTCATTTTTTTTGGGGGGGGGGAATGGGGGCTTCAGTAGGAGTGGGACTTCCTGTGCCACTTCCTCCTTCCGCCCAGGCAGCGCTTAGGCTATACGTCATATCGCCTACAGCGGCCCCTCCCTGTAGGCGATCACCTGGGACACATGACAGGTCCCAGGCGATCACCCGTCCACTCAGGGAGCGATGCGCAGTGAGTGCCCGGCCGTGAAGCCAAAAGCTGTCACGGCCGGGTGCCCACAGTTACAATGGAGGCGCCAGCGGAGAAGGGGGGGAGAGGAGTGAAGTTCCGGGCGTCGCGTCGCTGGACCGTGGAACAGCTAACTGTATGTTTATTAAAAGCCAGCAGCTACACTTTTTGTAGCTGCTGACTTTTAATAAACATAAAAAATGTCTAGAACTCTGCTTTAAGCTGGATAGACAGTATACAACTTTTGTTATTCGGTTTCCTTTAGATTTATCTGCAGCTATGTAGTGCAAGGGCCTGTCTGATTGCATTCATTATGTTTATGTTTGAGCTCATATTATATGGTTTTGGTAAATCTAAAGAAAAAAATCGAAATAAAATAATATATGGGGTTATTTACTAAGGGGAAAAAAAATCAATGGGGGTTATTTACGAACGGCAAATCTACTTTGCAC
This sequence comes from Rana kukunoris, assembly GCA_029574335.1. Classification (NCBI taxonomy): domain Eukaryota; kingdom Metazoa; phylum Chordata; class Amphibia; order Anura; family Ranidae; genus Rana; species Rana kukunoris. The sequence continues at coordinate 450,373,754 of CM056051.1, forward strand.
TACAAGTGCAAACTACAAGTGCAAAGCGCACTTGAAACTGCACTGAAAGTGCACTTGGAAGTGCAGTCGCTGTAGATCCGAGGGGGACATGCAAGGAAAATGAAAAACAGCATTTTAGCTTGCACATGATTGGATGATAAAATCAGCAGAGCTTCCCCCCTCGTTTCAGATCTACCCCTCATATTTATAGCGACTGCACTCCCAAGTGCACTTTGCACTTGTAGTTTGCACTTAGTGCAAAGTGGATTTGCTTTTACTATATAACCCCCATAGTGTGTACCCAGCTTTAAAGACAACAGGGGACAAAAGATGCAGCATCAGACTGAGGTTTGCCTAGATAAGTATGATTATTTAAAAAAAAAAGGGGGGGGGGGGGCAGGGGTGGCTGAAGTTGCTATATTACTGGCTATAAGTGTATGCTATGAGTGCTGTAACCAAATTGTAATGACATTAGATAGATAGATAGATCTATAGATATAGATATATATATATATATATATATATATATATATATATATATATATATATATATATATATATATATATATATATATATATCATTTTTTCTTTAAAAAATAACATTAACAGAAGTTTAGAGCATGAAATGATCAGCATGAATGAAGATTCTATCGGATCCTGCTGTGATGGAATCCATCCTTTGGGTATGAGGCACCCATCCATGTCCCTGATGATCAGCAGAATTCGTGGTTGTCATTTCTTTCATATCACATTCGTGATCTGTCATTGCAAGCAGCATTTCCACTGGCAGACAATGATAAAGAATAAACAGATCACACATCCTGATCGGTGCCATGCGGAGCTCCTATAGGTCTGTGTGATCTGTGTGATGAGGAGCACCAGGTGCAGATGACTGTCCTGCTCCCTGCTGGCACCAAAATCTGAACCCCAACCCCCCACACACACCACTGCCAACCATCCAGGACGATGACTGCACACAGTCTGGGCTCCTCATCAAGTCTCTCCCGGTTATAAGATGTCTCCTCCACTGCATGCATTTACACGAGCCTGGCCATGTCTGCACCCTACGCCGTAGCGGAGCTCCACACTCCGTATGCCCTGACCCAGCTTCTACCTCTGGCTGCCTTCAGTCCTGAGCTCGGCAGCCCCGCCCTCCTGTCGTCATGCCCCGCCCCTCCCCATGACTTTAAATCCGCTGTTAGGCTGTGATAGTATAACTCTGGAAACATGAATCACACGCCAGGCACTCAGTGCAGGAGAAGGGACAGCACCGGACCGGCTCTGCACCACTGCCATCCCACCGCCGCACAGACACACACTTCATAAGTCTGCTGGACTCCACACTACTGCAGCACTATTCACTCTGAGCGAATCTCTGGACCCAGACTGCTGCAGCACCATTCACCCTGAGCGAATCTCTGGACCCAGACTGCTGCAGCACCATTCACCCTGAGCGAATCTCTGGACCTATAGACCCAGACTTCTGCAGCACCACTTACCCTGAGCAAATCTCTGGACTTGGACCCAACCTCCTGCAGCACCATTCACCCTAAGCAAATCTCTGGACCTATAGACCCAGACTTCTGCAGCACCACTCACCCTGAGCGAATCTCTTGACCTATAGACCCATACTTCTGCAGCACCACTCACCCTGAGCGTATCTCTGGACCTATAGACCCATACTTCTACAGCATCACTCACCCTGAGCGAATCTCTGGACCTATAGACCCAGACTTCTGCAGCACCACTCACCCTGAGCGAATCTCTGGACTTGGACCCAACCTCCTGCAGCACCATTCACCCTAAGCAAATCTCTGGACCTATAGACCCAGACTTTAGCAGTACCATTCACCCTGAGCGAATCTCTGGACCTGTAGACCCAGACTTCTACAACACCATTCACCCTGAGAGAATCTCTGGACTTGGACCCAGCCTGCTGCAGCACCACTTCTACCCCCATCTGCCTGGTCCTCTTCACATTCCTTTGGATGCCTGTGCCCAGCCTGATACCCATGGGACTTGTCCTGCCAAGTGTGATGACTGCTCCTAGCTGATCTCACCTCTCGCCTTTAAAGTTTATTTTTTTTGGAGGGATTTTAGCAGCCTGTTGATAGACTCCAATCATGAATAGTAATATCTCAGCGCAGAATGATTCAGCCCTTAATTCCACTATAGGGAATGGGACCAAAATTAACCAGTTTATACAGCCGCCTTGGCAGATAGCCCTCTGGTCTGTAGCCTATTCCATTATAGTCATCGTGTCTTTGGTTGGGAATATCATTGTCATGTGGATCATACTAGCCCACAAGAGAATGAGGACTGTTACCAACTATTTCCTGGTCAACCTGGCATTTGCTGAAGCCTCCATGTCAGCCTTCAACACAGTCATCAACTTCACCTATGCCATACACAACCACTGGTACTATGGACTCATCTACTGCAAGTTCCATAACTTCTTCCCTATATCTGCTGTCTTCACCAGCATATACTCCATGACAGCCATTGCCCTGGACAGGTGAGAGGCACCTAATTTATATAAGACTGTCTATACATATATGACTTTGAAGATAGATAGATAGATGGATGGATGGATGGATGGATGGATGGATGGATGGATAGATAGATAGATAGATAGATAGATAGATAGATACTGATTTCCAAAAGTAGTTGAGAATCTTTACACAACAAATAGTAGAGATTGATTTCCACAAGGAGTTAAGAATCTTCACAAAAAAAGTGTGTGAATGTTCAATTTAATTATCCAATCAAGTAAGAAAAAAAAATCCCTTTGAATACCCAATCATGTGCAGATAAAATAAATAAACTGGAATTTGCCCTTCGCATGATTGGATAATTGAAGTCAATATTTACACAATTTATTGAGTGTAGATTCTCAACTTCTTTGCAAGTCAGCCTCTATGACTCAGTAATTATCTATATCTACTGGATATGTCCATTGTGTAATATTATATTGTACATTTTATACAGTACATTATATATGCTATATAGATTGTATAATATATAATTCAATATTTACACAATTTATTGAGTGAAGATTCTCAACTCCTTTACAAATCTCTAGCCTCCACGACTCAGTAAAGATCTATATTTACTGGATGTGTCCATTGTGTAATATCATATTGTACATTTTATACATTACATTATATATGTTATTATAACATATAATGAAATATTTACACAATTTGTGAAGGAGGATTCTCAACTCCTTTGCAAATCAGCCTCAATGAAATATCAATATCTACTGTATATGACCATTGTGTAATAATATATTGTACATTTTATACATTACATTATATATGCTATAGGTTGTATATGTAATATATAATGAAATATTTACACAATTTATTGAGTGAAGATTCTCAACTCCTTTACAAATCAGCCTCAATGACTTACCCATATCTACTGTATATATCCATTGTGTAATAATATATTGTACATTTTAATATATATATATATATATATATATATATATATATATATATATATATATATATATATATATATATACATACCGTGTTTCCCTCGAAAATAAGACCTACTCCGAAAATAAGACCTAGTGTTATTTTCCAAGAGGGCTGCAATATATGCCCTACCCCGAAAATAAGCCCTAGTTTAAAATGCTTGTAAAATCCTATGATCCACTCTATTACAGTAGAATATAATGTACAATGTGTGGGTTTCTGTAATATAATTGCGGGGAAGAGAGCTCTGGCGGGTCACAGAAGCACAGAGCGGCGCCATAACAAAGGTGTTTGACACAATTATATTACATAAAAACACACATTGTATATTATATAATACTGTAATAGAGTGGATTATAGGATTTTACAAGCATTTTAACTCAGTCCACACTGGGGATTTCTGTCAGGCAGGGAGAGGGGGGATAGAAGACAGCACATTACATGGTAAGACCTACCCCAAAAATAAGCCCTACTGTGATTTTTGTTGCCAAAATGAATATAAGACCTGGGCTTATTTTCGGAGAAACATGATAGATATAAATATATATCTATCTATCTATCTATCTATCTATCTATCTATCTATCTATCTATCTATCTATCGTATATGTATGTATATATAATATGTATATTCATTTGTATATAGTACTTTTTTTGTAGTATTATAGTATATATTTATATGTAATGTTTTTATTATAAAGTGTATACAACTCATGTATTCATATGTATGTTGCATATGCCTATGTCTCCCTGGGCATTTGCCAGAATAAACTGTGAGCTTTTGATTATCCAGTTCTTACAACTTCCCAAGTATAGGAATATGTTTTGGTTGTCACAAGTGTGTGTGTGTGTGAATAGTACACAGCAGACAAGTGCTTCTGCACATGTGTATCCTCTCCCTTCCCTTTATTAAACTCTGCAGCCCTGTGTATTTTTGTCCTTGCAGGTATTTTTGTTGCATTGTTGCATTTCATTGTGATCCTTGCCTAGAATGCATTGGAAGTAGGTTTATAAATGGAGCTGATTTGGTGGAAGGGAATGATCTTGCCAGGCTGTCAGCTGCAAGGTGCAGCAGTGTGTGTTGAGGATTGATGATGACATAGGAACACAACAGAAGTGCTAGCACACTGGGGCATTGAGCTGGGGCAGACATATGCCTTGTACAGTGACAGCTGACAAAGGGTCTGAGGGTTTATATCAGGTGACTGGCAGTCTGGGATCCTCATCCAAACTGCCTGTATGCAATCAACATGAAATGCAAAACATGTTATTGATTGTATCTCTTTATTTAAAAACAGTTGCAATTTGATGAGATAAAATAGAACAAAAATCTGAAATGATTCAAAAACAAACACAGAAGAAAGATTGTGCAATCTGCTATAAACATAAAACATACAGTACCTCTCAACAGGTTTTAACATTCCCTGGTTGTCAGTCCTGTTCAGCTGTGCCAGAAAAATCCTTTGCTTATCTTAGGCTTTTAAATCAATTTTACTGACAAGTGGCTTTAAAAATGATGAAAAAATAAATATATATGTTGCATTTAAAGTGGTATTAAACCCAAAAGCAAACATTTATTATACGGCAGCTTGCCATTTTGTAGATGTTGTGGCTGCATACTTTTTTTTTGTTCTGTAGGTTTTATTTCTTTTATTTTTACCTGGCGATGTTGTTTTTCAACAGAACAAGCTGTCCTGCTGATGTAGCAGTTCCAGCATTGAGACAAACCATTTGCCACTGTCAGGGGGTGCTTACTAGTGTTGCTCACGAATATTCGCTACGAATATTGCATATTCGAGTATTCGCGAATAACTCGAATATTGCGGCGAATATTCGCTATGGCGAATATTCGTATTTTTTCAAATTTATTTGTAAAACAGATCACATCCTAGTGATCTCCATCGACGTCTAAAAGCAAAAAAGGTATGATTAGAGAGAGACCCTGGGCCGAGTAGCTGATGCGATTCTTTTATGTTGCTGAAAATTCGCATTGCGAATTTTCGGCAACATAAAAGAATCGCATCAACTACTCGGCCCTTCTTTTGCATCAGAGCCAATCAGAATAACTTGAATATTCGGCAAAAGGAATATTGCGCGATATTCCTTTTGCCGAATATTCGAGTTATTCTGATTGGCTCTGATGCGCCCTTCTTTTGCATCAGAGCCAATATTTTGCATCGAATATTTTGCATCGAATATGGCATATTCCGCTCAACACTAGTGCTTACAATGATCAGCTTTTATTTATGTATAGCCTCTATCCCAAAAGGATCACAACTGTTGCTGTAACGGCTTAAAAAGTATTAGCTGGAATTTGACTTCAATATGTTAGTGCATGTAAATCTGCTAGCCTTGGTGTGCACAGTCTATTGCATTAAGGTGTGCACCTCAAAGCTTAAAGCGGTTGTAAACCGCATATACAATTTTGTCTTTTTTTTAAACCTGCAAGGCAAAAGGTATAATCAGCTAGTATGCACCGCATACTAGCTGATTATGAAATACTTACCTCGGAACGAGGTGAAGAGCACTTACCTGGTCGTGCGTGCGCGCGGGAGATTTCAAATCGGCATTTCAGTGGGCGCGATCCCGCGTAATTCTCCCCAAGGCTTCTCGGATCTTAATTGGATAGATTGATAGCAGCGCAGCCATTGGCTCCCACTGCTGTCAATCAAATCCAATGACGCGGCCTCCAGGGGGGCGGTGACGAGTTTTACTTACCTGACTCCTGAATTTCAGTGGGCGCAATCCCGCGTCATTCTCCCCAAGTATTCTCGGATCTTCATTGGATAGATTGATAGCAGCGGAGCCATTGGCTCCTGCTGCTGTCAATCAAATCCAATGACACGGCCGCCAGGGGGGCGGTGCCGAGTCATACACTCTGCGGCTATGTACGCAGAGTGTATGACAGGGAATCACGCCCGCAAGGTAACCCCTTCGAGAGAGAGCTTCCCAGAGGGGGTTATCAAATGTGTGGAGGAGCCGCGAAAGCCGCCGAGGGACCCCAGAACTGGATGATCAGGGCCACTCTGTGCAAAACGAACTGCACAGTGGAGGTAAGTATGATATGTTTGTTATTTTATTTTAATTTTTTTAAACCTCAACCTTTAGTACCTCTTTGAATCTATAGAATGACTGACCTGAGACAATATACAGATAAGGGGTTCTGACTTCACTTGCTGCATACTTATTCCAGATCAGTGGCTCAGAAAGAAGTGATTCTAATGACAGCCAGGTGACTAGCATATTCAGAGGGAGGACAGGCAATGGCGGCCCCACCATTGTTTCAGCTGTAGATAGGAACAAGGGTGCCCAGTTTAGATACACTGAAAGGATATTTTCCCTGGAAATTAGATGTTGCCAGCTAAGTAACTGCTTGGGCTGAAACAAGTGTTACATGTCCAGTTTGTTACATAATTGTTAAGCAAAGTAGCTGCATTGAGATTCTCTATGGATGGAGCCATGCATTACTATAATACATGTGAAAGTATGGTGGAATTGCTGAAATATTACTAAAAATATCCTTGTCAGTAAAACTGTAAACATTTTTTTATTCCACAGTAAAACAATAATTTATTTTGTAAACCAGAAGAATATTGTAAGAATTGTAGTGTATATGAATGCTGTGGCATGTGTAAGGCTAATGTCAGATGGGTCAGATATTAATCGCTGCTATAAATCGATGTAATTGGTTTAATCGTAGAGTCGCTGGCAATAGTGCTACAGCAATGGCCTCTGCAACAAATCGCTCTCTTTCTGTGATTTCAGCAACATTCCACAAAGATGCGATTGCAATTGTTGCAAGTGATTATGCCACCGGCACAAATGCCGCTACAACTCAATGGCAGAACATCAGAGCAAAAACATTGCTTTCAAATTTAAAGCCATATTGAACCTAAAATATACTGCAGCTCACCAATCATTAGATGTGGTGGCTGCATTTGTTTTATTTTTGGGGCTTTTCCCCCTCTATTTTCACTTGGTGATCCGTCCAGCAACACAGTTCATGTATTAGGGGGTCTACACTCTAGAGGAAGGGGCAACAAAGACACCTCTGGATAGGAGCATGTACAAGTCTGGAGGGAAGGAGGGTAGTGTTGAATGCACTAGCACAGCCTTTCTCAACCTTTTTACCCTAGAGCAGTGGTCTCCAAACTGCAGACCGGGGGCCCTTTGCCTGCCCCTATCTGGCCCTTGGGGCACTAATTCAACTGACACCAACAACGGGGGCACCATTTCTCCCACTTATTTCTAATCCCACTAGCCACAGTCCGGCCCCCCTAAAGCATGAAAAAGTGGCCTTAATGCAGCCATCATAGCTAAGATATTGTAAGCTACAATAATGTTTGCTTTTGTCTTTATAGTGGAGCTCCACCCAAAAGGGAAAGCTCCACTTGTCTGCTTCCTACCCCCTACGCTGCCACATTTGGCACCTTTCAGGGGGGAGCAGGTAAATGTTTTAGACAGGTACCCATCCCCACTTTCAGAAGACCTTACCAGGGTGAGGTCCCCGGAAGTTCGACCGATGCTGGATCATTCAGAAAGCACAAAGCGCTTTGCGCATGTGCAATAGGGAGCCAGCCACGAAACCGCAGAGGATTAACCACCGGTTTCCCTGGCAAGGAATGACGGTGGCTGCACCTGAGAGCCGATTGAAAAATCGGCTGGGGTGCTGACATCATGAGATCCCTGGATAGGTAAGTGCTCTATGATTAAAAGTCAGCAGCTACAGTATTTGTAGCTGCTGAATTAAAATTTTTGGTTGGAGGTTTAGGGCTAGAGCTCTGCTTTATTACCACTTTAAGTTATTGATCCCATTGAAAATCATAAAGCCTCGTACACACGATTGGATTTTCCGACGGGAATTGTGTGATGGCATTCTGTTGTCCTTTGTATGCTCCATCGGACAATAGTTGTCAGATTTTCCGCCAACAAATGTTGGATAGCATGCTTTCAAATTTTCCGACAACACAAGTCCTTCAGGAAAAACTCCAAAGTACAAACATGCATGCTCAGGAGCAGTGCTACCATAATACAACATTAGCAGAAGTTGCCAAAAGGGCGGCGCTAAAGAGCTGAAAAACACGTAGTTTAGTGTTTATTGGCCAACAATTCTTTGCCATTTGAATGCAATACAAGTTCACGGCCAACGCCCTTCGGACAAAAGTCCTACGCTTTTGTTTATGGAAAATCCGATCGTGTGTACCAGGCTTAAAGCGGAGGTTCACCCAAATAACATTTATATAAGACCAAATTCTTTATACTATCAGCATGTATCCCATGACTAAGTTGGTATGACGAAACATGCCGGGGCGTGGTCACTAATCATTCATCCTGTGTGCACTATACGGACGTGCGACACACTTCTAGCTGGCTAACTTCATTACCATCTTTTCCATCGAGTAGCGTCCAAGGGGCTGTGAGTACACTGGGAACGATCGAGGGTCCACCGTGACCACTGGCTTGTTGTTTGGAAACTTGAAAACCTATGCTGTCACTTGTTATTCAAAGTTTGGTGAAAGATCACGTTTGTGAGTGCATTTTATGAAGATGTTTAGTGGTGTGATTAAAACTGGTTTTACAATATTACACTATAGTACTATTTTTTCTTTATTTATGTGAACACGTTGCAACTTATCACTGAATTGGACACTGATATCGACTATTATTGGAGAGATTTGGAGTTTTGCTTTTGTGCCTCAACACGAGAGTGCTGGGCATTTAATCGTGGTGAGTGCGCATTTTGGAAGGGTGAAGGATTCACTTAGCACAGGCGGTGTGGTGGAAGATTGAGAAGATTGATATTAATAATCCATCTATGAACTCTTTTTTCACCTTTTCACTGATTATCACAGGATTTGAACTTTTTTTCGCTCTTTGCTAAACATTTCTGTTTTGTTTGTTCATTTTTCACTGTAAAAGGTGATTTATGTTATATGATATATGTTATGTGTCACATTAAGTCACATTATTTAGTTAGTGGGAATCACATTTTCACTATTCAAGCGCTGCTTTTATATATTACAGGTCACCTGCTTCATTTGATGGTGTAGTACATATATATAATTTTCATACCAGCATGTACAGTCGGCACTTTTTTTTTTAGGCTGTACATACCTTATAATCTATATTTGCAATCCGGCTTCTCCCGCGGTAGTAGGCGTTTCCAAGCTGAGCCGCAATGTAATCTGGGCGTTTGCCCAGATGATTGATGTCTATCAGAAAATGTTCCCCCCAGCGGTTTAATGCCCCGCCCCCGTATTGCGTAGGCGCGTCACAGAGTTTCCAAAAGGAGCCAAACAGGTAAAGCTGCGAGTCAGCTCTATACGGCGCCTGCGCAGTCAGCTCTACACGGCTCCTAGTTGGTGCGCAGGCGCCGTGTAGAGCCGACTCGCCTCTTTACATGTTCGGCTCCTTTCGGAAACTCTGTGATGCGCCTACGCAATACGGGGGCCCAGATAAAATTGCGGCTCAGCTTGGAAACGCCTACTCCCGCGGGAAAAGTACCTGGAAGCCGGATTGCAAATATAGATTATAAGGTATGTACAGCCTAAAAAAAAAAGGTGCCGACTGTACATGCTGGTAGTATGAAGAAATTGGTCTTATATTAATGTTTTTTGGGTGAACCTCCGCTTTAATGCATTTCTCAGCGAGAAATCACTAAAACCAAATGTGGGCGAGGAGATCACTGTGATAAATAGCTTGCGTGACATCAGTAAGTGTGCAGCTTCTTGTGAAAATAAAATTGGCAGCTGGCAGCAGTCTTTTTTGATAGCTAATCCTTGGTTTGTTGTAAAGTGGTGATAATGTGCGATCCTTTTATCAATCTAATAATGAGAGTAATTGATGACAAGTCATTATGGGTGACATTATTCTGCTCATATTTTTTTTCTGCGCGCTGCATAGTCTGATCGTGCCAATGACTAAACTGACATTGAATCCATAAGGTGTACTATAGTCATAAATACAATGAGATTAATATAAAAAGGAACTGGAGGGAGAATGCTTTTTGTTTATTTAGATGCCACCAGAGTATAGTGAAACCTATCAGCACAGACATATGGGAACTGGCACAGCTGACTTGGTTGTTCGCCTTATCTCCACGATTTAGTCCCTGGCCCATAAAATGACTGTGCATATCAGATGTCCCAACACTTACCATGCACGTGCTTGTTCCTCGTCAGTAGTAAAGCCAGAGTTAGGATGACAGCCATGTACCATACAATGTGCTTTCAAAAACAAGTGAGCGATTGCTCTTCTCTAATTCTCTCCCAATGTCTTCCTTTTCATTTGTACAATTGAGGCTTATGTCTTATTTACCAGCCAGTGGGTTAGTGTACAATAAGAGTCTTAATGTATGGTGTAGGCTCACATTCCTACAGAACTCGATTTATCTACAATCCAACTGCACATTTGTAAAGCTGTGTGACCTTCAGTATTGCCGGTTATGGGGATAATGTATTGTATGGTAATGAGGATGTAATTTGTGGCTAGTACTGGGGCATACATGTAGCAGTCAGATGTTCAGCAACCATCCTGAGTGTGCTGGTGGTAATCACTGGTGTGTGCATTTACTTCATATGTGCGTCTATCAGCAGAACAGCGTGAGGGATTGTTGTCTGGGTACATAACAGGTCATGGCTGCGAGTGAAACTAACAGGCTTATTTTACAAAGCAAATAGCAATGTGCATTGAACCACAACCCATAAACAACCAACCAGAATGCATATTTCATAGATACAGTGCATCCAGAAAGTATTCACAACGCTTCTCTTTTTCCAATTTTTTTTATGTTACAGCCTTATTCAAAAATAGATTAAATTCATTATATTCCTTGAAATTCTACAAACAATACCCCATAATCACAGACGTGAAAGAAGTTTGTTTGAAATCTTTGCACATTTATTAAATATAAAACATTTCAAAATCCCATGTACATAAGTATTCACAGCCTCTTCTATGACACTCAAAATTGAGCTCAGGTGCATCCTGTTTCCACTGATCATCCTTAAGATGTTTCTACAACTTGATTGGAGTCCACCTGTGTTAAATTCAGTTGATTGGACATGATTTGGAGAAAGGCACACACCTGTCTATAAAGGTCCCACAGTTAACAGTGCATATCAGAGCACAAACCAAGTAAAAGAATTGTCTGCAGACCTCCGAGACAGGATTGTATCGAGTCACAAATCTGGGGAAGGGCCAGTGTTGCCAACCATCTGTATTTTTACGGACAGTTTGTAAAAACTGGCACTTTTTTCGCCCGTTCGTAAATGTCTGTGGTTGCGGGAATGTGTCAGTAAAAATAGCCGAGATCGGTTCGGCTTAGAACTGCGCATGGATATTGGAGGCAGGGGGTGATGGTGGCTGTGGTGGCACCGCAGAAGGGGGTGGAGGCCGGGGGCAATGGAGGCAGGGGGAGATTGGGGCAGGGGGTGATTGGAGGCAGGAGGTGTTGGTGGGACCGCAGAGGGGGATGGTGGCACCGCAGAGGGTGGGGGATGGAGACAGGGGTTGTTGGTGGCACCGCAGAGGACGATGGACGCAGGGGGTGATTGGAGGCAGGGGGCCTGGGGGAGATTGGAGGCAGGGGGAGATTGGAGGCAGAGGGAGATTGGAGGCAGGGGGAGATTGGAAGCAGGGGGAGATTGTGACACCTCAGAGCGGGGTGAAGGCAGGGGGTGTTGGTGGCAGAGGGGGGTGGAGGCAGGGGGTTATGTGACTAAATAATTTGCCCTTATTATATCGAAAATAACAAAAATATGTTTTTTTACCTTAATATCTACCTTAAATCCCATTGCTATTTGCCTAGCGTACCTGTTTGTAGCCTAAATACTGAAATGTTCATCTAAAAATGTAATTTAGTAACTTTTGTAAAATACCAGTAAAAACGTGGCTGCGCCAGTAAATTTCAGGTATCGTGCCAGTAATTTCAATCTGGTAGGTTGGCAACACTAGGAAGGGCACAGAAAAGTGTCTTAATGAGCACAGTGGCCTCCATCATCCATAAATGGAAGAAGTTTGGAAACACCAGGACTCTTTTTAGAGCGAGCCACCCGGTCAAACTGAGCGATCGGGGGAGTCAGGTAGGTGACCAAGAACCTAATGGTCACCCTGACTGAGCTCCAGCATTTTTCTGTGGAGAGAGGAGAACCTTCCAGAAGAACAACCATCTCTGCAGCACTTCCCCAATCAGGTCTGTATGGTAGAGTGGCCAGATGGAAGCCACTCCCCAGTAAAAGGCACATGTCTATCTGGAGTTTTCCAAATAGCACCTGAAGGACTCTCAGACCATGAGAAATAAAATTCTCTTGTTTGATGGATAATGTCTGGGGGAAACCAGGCACCGTTTTTCACCTGGCCAATACCATTCCTGCAGTACACACAGGTTTCACTGTACCTCTGACAAGGGTTGAACCTTGTTATCGCCATGCTTGTCTACACTGCACCCCCTTAGATAAGAGCCAACAGGATCCAGGGATGCATAGATGAAGGAAGTGAAGGTAATCCAATCACAGAGACCCCTTGTGTTTAACTGGAACCCCGTTCTCAAGGAGAATAAAAACACACAAATTCACGCACACACACTCAAACACAGACAGTATGACCGTACTTGAAGGTTTGAATCTAGTAGGAGATGTAGCATGCAGTAGGAGAAGAACATACACAGCACATGCTTCAAAAGAACCCTCCCCATGAGGAGTTTTATGAACTCTGGCTATGATGGATTACAGATAACTCAAATTATAGCAAAATTTGCAAATTTTCGAGTGTCAGCCCAGATGCAGCCTTTGCTGGATAACATTATCAATTCACAAATCACTTATTTCCTAGCTGTAATTGCCTTTCAGCAAATCAATTGAATCTATCTTTAAGGAAAGCATAAATGTTCCTACAGACGTGAGACTTCTGTCGCTTCATCAAGCTCATTTGGGCTAGATTGAGTGATTATCCTCATGCCTATGGATGCCATAAATCTGCACTAGATACCTGCAAGTGGCTGATCTCGGGGGAAATGAAGAACAGCCATGCAGGTTATTCCAGCTGATTACTGTTATTTCCCTAGTCAGTTCCCCTGCTGCCTACATTGACATTGCATCCGTTTTCAGGCAATCTAGGAATGCTGGTAAATGGAATGATCTTTCAGAAGCCTTGATTTGTCTGGCCATTTGTTGATGTCTATATGTCCTCTGATGTATGTTAACCCCCCTGGCGGTATTTGCCGAGTCTGACTCTGGGTTAAATTTCTGTGCTGCGATCGGTAACCCCGAGTCAGACTCGGGCTCGCCTCGCTGAATCCACAGGCACAAGTTACTTACCTTGTTCCTGGATCCTGCGATGCATCCGCGCTGTGTGAGCAAGCGGGTGCTCGCTCGATTCACAAAGTGTCCCCGTGTGCCGTCGACGCACGGGGCGGAGAACGGCGCCATATTCAAAAAAGTAAACAAACACTATACATACAGTATACTGTAATCTTATAGATTACAGTACTGTATGTAAAAAATACACACCCCCTTGTCCCTAGTGGTCTGCCCAGTGAACTACATGTTATTTTATAAAATAAAAACGGTTCTTTCTGCCTGCAAACTGTAGATTGCCCATAGCAACCAAAAGTGGCCCTTTATGTCAAAAATGGTTTTAGATCAGCTAAAAAAACAGCGATAATAAATTATAATCACTTAAAGAATTTAGCGATAGCGATTTGTGGAGAAATTCGTCATAAAAAAATAAATAATAATGACAGCGACAATTCTGCGACTGAGAAAATTTCAGTGATTTTGATCTGATTACATTACTGAATAATTTTTTCTATAATTATTTTATTATTTGTTATAATTATTTATAATTATTTATTATATTATAATTTATATATATATATATATATATATATATATATATATATATATATATATATATATATATATATATATATATATATATATATATATATATATATATATATTTTAAATGTCATACCCGGGATGCCTATTAGACTCTTGTTTGGTCAGATTTAAGTGAGTTATTCCTAAGAATTACAGGCCTACAGTATAAAACGCCAAATTTCCTTGCAAATAATGGTACCGCTTTCAGCACCTAAAATCTGAAAGAATCATACCGCCAGGAAGGTTAATGCACTGCATGTGGTTGATTACATGTTGTTTCCTGATGTTGTGGCAAAGTCCCTAGATCAGGGGTCTCAAACTGGCGGCCCTCCAGCTGTTATGAAACTACACGTCCCTTGATAGTTTAAAGAGTGCTTTACTTTCCAGATGCAATATCTCAGTATCATTCCTAAATGTGAGAAGTATTGGTTGATGAATGCTTGAGCTTTCAAAGTTCAGTCTGCAGTAAGAGGTTTAAGAGCCCCAAAAGATGGAATACTGGTGTCAGCAAAGGCGCCTGAATGTAAAGGAGAAGCTTCCTGTTCAGATTTGGGTACTGAAACCAGTATCTCATCCTTTGAGGTTCTTTTTCTCTTTATCTTTGGAGGTACCCAAGTTCTAAAGTTGAGTCTGAACTTGTGTTTGAACCAAGATTTGCGCTCATCCCTATTCCTAACAACACATGCAGTAAAGACTATAGGATTATAAAAGACCTGGGACACATTTGGGTGCTCCAAGGGGAGTAGTAATGTAGTGCACCAGTGGGTGTGGCCAATTTGCCCTTGCTGACATCATCAACCCACCCTTCAGTGATGTCAAACCTGCCCCCAAACAGCCACCCACAGAGTCAACAGATTTGTGTATGACTATCTTGGTTAATTGGGGAGCCACAGACCTGGTCTGAATAATATGTCTGGGCTTCTGGTGGACTGAAACCCTGACACACGATTCAAAACTTACACTGTCCAGGTGAATCCTGGACAGGTGGCAACCCTAATCTAAGTCCAGGAAGTCGATGATGACCCTGACTAGTGCCCAAACAAAGATGGCATCCAACTTCTGGAGAGAAAGGCAGATGAAGATATTGTCAGTAGGAGTACTGTGGTCTCTGTGAGAGGCAATAAATGCCTACAAGGTTTACACATTAGTAATAGAGCGTGTTTTTGACATAAAATAAATGACACTAGGTATTGTATAAAAGTAGCTTATGTAAATCTGCAAAATGAATAAAATTTGTAAAGCGCGATGAGCCTTTAGATTTAACAAGTCAAATAAAGAACTACATTTTATATGGCGTTTTTCCATTTTAATATCTGTTATGCTTCCTTCTGCATCTGTGCTGGGAACATTCCAATATTCTCTGATTAGAACTGCTGTCTGCGGCTTCTACAAAGAATTAAGGCTCTTAGATTTCTCTTAGGTGCACCAAGTTATATTTACTGAGTGTCTTATGCGGTTTTCACTCTGCTGTAATAAATAAAACCTAAAATAAGACAGGTGATGAACATACCTAGGAAATTTTGTAAATCAGCGAGCTTGAGGATGGGGGGAACAGGGGGTGTAATGGTTGCAGCATGAGCCAAAATAGTACTTATTGTTTGTGGCACACTGCTTTAAATTGAAAAGTTTAAAAGTGGTGAACATAGTGGAGTTGATCTACTAAAACAGGAGAGTGCAAAATCTGGTGCAGCTGTACATAGTAACCAATCAGCTTCCCAGTTTTAGGCTCCTTACACACGGAGCGGTCCGTTTTTCGGTCCGCTCCGTGTGTCCGTCATCTCAGCGGGGGGTCTCCGCTGAGCTGTCGGGCGGACGGGGCGGTCCCCGCACACTGTGCAGGGACAGCCCCGTCTCTCCTCCGCTCTCCCCTATGGGGATTTGGATGGAAACGGACCGTCTGTCCGTTTGCATCCGATCCGTTTGGCCGGACGGAAGAAAAATAGGACATTCTTCCGTCCGCAAAAACGGATGCGGATCGAGCGGACGTTAGCGGATGCATCATCCGCTAACGGATCCGCTCCCATAGGGAAGCATTACAAGTCCGTTAACGGACTTGTAATTAGCGGACCATTCGTCCGCTAGTGTGAAAGGGCCCTTATTGTCAAAGCTTAATTGAACAAGCTGAAGCTAGAAGCTGATGGGCTACCATACACAACTGCACCAGATTTTGCACTCTCCAGTTTTAGTAAATCAACCCCAGTGTCTTGCAGGAAATATGGGGCTAACAGAGAGAAATGTCACTAAATTGGTCTAAGGAAAAAAGTCCATGGGTCGGCGGTGTCATGGGAAGAAGAAATGTTGCTGCATCAGTGTCAGTCGATATTAGCCTAATGCCTCGGGAAAATTGCCATGTTTTTGTCGTGTGTATGCTCCATAGCAGTTTTTTTTTTCCCACCGCGATTCTCTGTTTTCTTTTGCCAGGTAGTTTTCCTATTGGAAACACTACGGTGAAGCATACACACAGCCGGTTTTCCTGACCAAAGCTGTCATTGCAGTTTTCCTGTTGGGAAAACTGTCCGTGTGTACGCAGGAAAAGCAACCGAGCAGATTCTCGGTTTTCCCCTCGGTTTAAAAGTCTGCAGGGAAAACCGATCATGTGTACGAGGCATTAGGGCTCCTGTGTAGCCCTTGGGGAGGGATGGAGCTGAAGAGCTCTGAAGGAGATGCGGGTGACAAAGATGCTCTCTGGCAGAGGCGGCTCTTTAATTAGGCAAATTAGGCGGTCGCCTAAGGCCTCACACTCAGGCGGCCGCCTAACTTGCCCAATGCATTACCCCAGTTTTGAGGCACAGGGGACCTTAACGTTGCTGTGCTCAGGCAGCAATAAGAGCCCTGATTTAGGAGTGGGGCCGCCAGCATCCCTAACATCCAGTAAATATCGGTAAAACCACCCCTTGTGATGTCAATGTCCCAGAATGCCCTCAGTCAATGACGTCACAAGAAACGGGTTCAGCAGATGACATAGCCGGGTGGCCCTGCCCCTTAGTTATTAAAGAGAAGGATCTGGGGGCCACCTTGTTAAAGGGGGCTTCCAGATTACGATAAGCCCCCTGCCCTCAGACCGCCACAACCTTCGGCCAGGGTTGTGGGGAAGAGGCTCTTGTCCTTGAACTATTTTTCCCCATCATCGGTGTTAGTGGGGACCCATGTCAAGTTTTTTGCCTAAGGCCTCACAAAGCCTAGAGCCACCTCTGCTCTCTGGGTCTTTGTGGAGGAGTTCTGTTGTTGAGCTGCTCCCCCAACTTTTGCGCAAGCATTTCGGATCTCCTTATCAGCACAGCACCCACCTGGGAATAAAGGACACATCTTCTTCTCTGTGAATATATACAGTATGTCACATAACAAGGAGAGACAGAAGAAAGGCAATCCTCCCCTGCTGGCAGCTATTCTGAGAAGGAAGCCTGTTCTTGGCAGGTGCTTCCACTTCCTGCTTCCTCCTGCTACCTTTGAGGGGAGGTGTCCTGGTTCCTCATCTGCCTAGGAGGAGTGATTCTGCACTCACTCATCCGGAGAACTGTGTGATTATGGCACTCTCAGCCTCACCCTGAACAGAGATTATGTAGTTGGCAAGGACAACAATCTAAGATTCTCCTGTGCATTTGTGGAGAAATGTGTTACTACTGTAATTTTATCATATCATGAGTTATAAAACTGGAGTTTTTTTCTTCCATAGCAGCCATGGAGTTTTTTTTTTTCCATAGCAGCCATAGAGGTTTGTTTTTATTTTGTATTTTGAAGTGAAAAATTACATCTGATTCTTGGAATGAGCAAGACGAGCACCCATCAGCCCATCAGTTATTATATATGAGCAGGTGTGGACTGACCATTGAGTCACTCGGGCACTGCCCGAGGGCCCCATGCCACTAGGGGGCCCCATCAGGGTTGCCATGCTAAGTAAAACAAGGGACAGTATGTAAAAATCTGTGTTTTTTTTACATCTGTCCCTGATATGTCCGAAACTGACATGTTTTTGATGTTAAAATTCAGAGATTTTAACTGCCCCGCCTCTGCACTGCCTCCTTGCGTGGTGGCCATCTGTACGCCCGGGGGCCCCATAATCTTCTATTGCCCAGGGGCCCCATGAGTTGTCAGTCCGCCCCTGTATATGAGGTTTTTATACTGGCACTGACATCTGAACCAAACCCTCTGTGAGATATAAATGAATGATCTGTGCCCTCATAGCGACTGTGAAGTTACTGGGACAAGTAATTCCTTAATACCCCGGGGTGCAGATTGGTCTGGTACCTGTATATGCAGAACCTCATGTAGGAGTGAGCAGCATCTTTTGTTCGTGTCTCTGAAAAATAAGCAGCAAATTGTGTTAGGAACGGGAGCTGCTGTGCCTGTGTCAGTGCTCATGTATAATGTACTTATTACTGGATTCCTGACAACTGCTTGTTGAAAATAAAACATAGTGTTCCTATACAATGCCTTCTCAAGCATTCTACTGTAGTGCTTAAGTCTACCACCAGAGAAAGTTTTTTAGCTATGGAGAAAGTGGGTAACATATCACCTTCAGTCTGTAACCCCACTGGAGTGATTTTCCTTGACTTCCTGCCCCTGTGGTAGTAGGGCGACAAAATGGAACTAGCAGTTGTGACCAAGTCAGAAAGTCAGAAACAGTAATAAAAACATTGCTATTATCATTCTAACCCAGGGGTGGGCAAACTTTTTGACTCGAGGGCCGCAATTGGTTCATCTATTGGACCCGGGGGCCAGAACAAGAGTAGATGTACAGTGTGTATGTGTGAAGTAATATAAATGTAATTTAAATTTGTAACATTAAATGATAAGATTAATTTGAGATAGAAAAGCATAGAAAAAGTTATGTTACAAAACTACAATTGATGGCACAGTGGCTGCATTTGATGGCATGTCACAGTGGCTGAATTTGGCATGGCACAGTGGCTGAATTTGGCATGGCACAGTGATGACAATTTATGGCACAGTGGCTGCTTTTGATGGCATGGCACAGTGGCTGAATTTGGCATGGCACAGTGGTGACAATTGATGGCACAGTGATTGCTTTTGATGGCATGTCACAGTGGCTGAATTTGTCATGGCACAGTGGCTGAATTTGGCATTGGAACAGTGATGACAATTGATGGCACAGTGATTGCGTTTGATGGCATGGCACAGTGGCTGAATTTGTCATGGCACAGTGGTGACAATTGATGGCACAGTGGCTGCTTTTGATGGCATGGCACAGTGGCTGAATTTGGCATGGCACAGTGGTGACAATTGATGGCACAGTGATTGCTTTTGATGGCATGGCACAGTGGCTGAATTTGTCATGGCACAGTGGTGACAATTGATGGCACAGTGATTGCTTTTGATGGCATGGCACAGTGGCTGAATTTGTCATGGCACAGTGGTGACAATTGATGGCACAGTGGCTGCTTTTGATGGCATGGCACAGTGGCTGAATTTGGCATTGGAACAGTGATGACAATTGATGGCACAGTGATTGCGTTTGATGGCATGGCACAGTGGCTGAATTTGTCATGGCACAGTGGTGACAATTGATGGCACAGTGATTGCTTTTGATGGCATGGCACAGTGGCTGAATTTGTCATGACACAGTGGTGACAATTGATGGCACAGTGGCTGCTTTTGATGGCATGGCACAGTGGCTGAATTTGGCATTGGAACAGTGATGACAATTGATGGCACAGTGATTGCGTTTGATGGCATGGCACAGTGGCTGAATTAGGCATGGCACAGTGGTGACAATTGATGGCACAGTGATTGCTTTTGATGGCATGGCACAGTGGCTGAATTTGTCATGGCACAGTGGTGACAATTGATGGCACAGTGGCTGCTTTTGATGGCATGGCACAGTGGCTGAATTTGGCATTGGAACAGTGATGACAATTGATGGCACAGTGATTGCTTTTGATGGCATGGCACAGTGGCTGAATTTGTCATGGCACAGTGGCTGAATTTGGCATTGAAACAGTGATGACAATTGATGGCACAGTGATTGCGTTTGATGGCATGGCACAGTGGCTGAATTTGTCATGGCACAGTGGTGATAATTGATGGCACAGTGGCTGCTTTTGATGGCATGGCACAGTGGCTGAATTTGGCATTGGAACAGTGATGACAATTGATGGCACAGTGATTGCTTTTGATGGCATGGCACAGTGGCTGAATTTGTCATGGCACAGTGGCTGAATTTGGCATGGCACAGTGGTGACAATTGATGGCACAGTGATTGCTTTTGATGGCATGTCACAGTGGCTGAATTTGTCATGGCACAGTGGCTGAATTTGGCATTGGAACAGTGATGAAAATTGATGGCATAGTGATTGCGTTTGATGGTATGGCACAGTGGCTGAATTTGTCATGGCACAGTGGTGACAATTGATGGCACAGTGATTGCTTTTGATGGCATGGCACAGTGGCTGAATTTGTCATGGCACAGTGGCTGAATTTGGCATTGGAACAGTGATGACAATTGATGGCACAGTGATTGCGTTTGATGGCATGGCACAGTGGCTGAATTTGTCATGGCACAGTGGTGAGAATTGATGGCACAGTGATTGCGTTTGATGGCATGGCACAGTGGCTGAATTAGGCATGGCACAGTGGTGACAATTGATGGCACAGTGATTGCTTTTGATGGCATGGCACAGTGGCGGAATTTGTCATGGCACAGTGATGACAATTGATGGCACAGTGATTGCTTTTGATGGCATGGGACAGTGGCTGAATTTGTCATGGCACAGTGGCTGAATTTGGCATGGCACAGTGATGACAATTGATGGCACAGTGATTGCTTTTGATGGCATGGCACAGTGGTGACAATTGATGGCACAGTGATTGCTTACAATGTAATGGTAAAAAGTCAATATAGAGTTAATAGTGAATTAAATAGATAATCCAATGGAATGCCACTGAGGAGTCTGTGATGGAGGGGTTAACATCAATCCTGAGTCATCTGAATTGTCTTGTCACACTTGCATCACAGTAAGCACCATCAGGAACCAAATAGGAGATGCAAGTGTAGTTTAAACATCTCAACAGTACATGTTAGAATGGGCAGCTGTCCTACTGCAGCAAGATGTTATAGGGACGTAGCCTGAGGGACCAGAAGATGATGGGGTGATCCAGAAGGAGATGAGCAAAACACGCACGGATGCAGGTACTGACAGGCAAACCTGCATCAATGCCCGATGAACGGAGCCGCGCTTCAGCGAGAGGGTCCCTGACGCATGTGCAGCGGCGCCGGGAAGCCGTCCAATAGGAGGCAGGGCGCACTCCAATGATGTCAACCAAAACAATGATTGGACCAATGGGAGGCACACACATGGCGTTGATAGCAACGTTGACGTGAGCCCGGAGAGGCAATGATGAGACTAGTGCAGGGCATGCATAAGGCTCAAACTGCAGTGGCAATCAATGGAGATGGATAATAGCCCCGAATAATAGCATCAAAGCATAGGCCGCAAAGCCACGGCCTCAATTAGCGGCGATCGCGGCACGATGGGATCGTGTGTGGGGGCCGGATTGAAAGGTCCGCCGGGCCGTATACGGCCCGCGGGCCGTAGTTTGCCCATTCCTGTTCTAACCCCTCATAACCCTCTTTCAATAGATTTTTTAAGCTGCATATTACAAATAATTTTAAATAAACTATTGCCTTAATTTCAAATTGGACTGGGAGTGGTCATTATTGTTAAATATGAAGAAACAAATCTTATTTTGCTGTATATCTTGAGTATAAACATATAATGATTATTTATAGGAGCATATAAATTTGCCCAGTGAAAGTGCATGTACATTTATTCTGTGCGAATAGGAAAAATACATGTTAAGCTTTTTTCTTTTGCTGGAAGCTTGTTTTTCCATAGCCCCCAACAGTTCTTGATTTCGAGGGACTGTCCCTGATTTGGAGCAATGTCCCCCTGTCCCTCATTCCTCCTCATTTGTCCCTCATTTTGGTCTGACCCATATAGATGTATATAAAATGCACGTTTTATGTATCATTTTTTTTTCCAGTGCTAAACATTTCATCTGATTTCTAAATTGCTGCATTTGTAAATTCTAAAAGCCAATATAAAGGAATAGTAGTGGTAAAAAAGCACTTGTGGGTTTAACCAATCCTGTTTTTTTAACCAATCCTGTTTTTTTGTACAATTCTCCTTTAAGGGGGCATGGTAAGGGGTGTGTTCTATGCCTGCATACTTTTGCATACTTTTGCTGATAGGTGTCCCTCCTTCCCATCTCAAAAAGTTGGGAGGTATGTTTTTCATTGTTTTAAAACTAAAATGTTAAAACAGAAAATGTTCCTATGACACTTAGCCCTGGTTCACACTGGGCTGCGGGAGTGAAATCGCGCGATTTCAGCTGAAATCGCGCAATTTCACTTCCTCTGGCAGTCCCGATTTCGGCGCGATTTAGGAGACATCTGTGCAGGTTTCTGCACAGATGTCAATGTAAATCGTGTCCTGAAATTGCAAAAAGTAGTACAGGAACTACTTTTTGAAATCGGTGCAGCGCCGCAGATGTGGCGTCGCACCGATTAGGACGGTGTCATTACCGGCAATTGCCGCTTATTTGAGATGCGATTTCACATGTGAAATCGCATCTCAAATCGAACTAAATCGTACCTAGTGTGAACCTGTGCTTAGGGGG
This sequence comes from Rana kukunoris, assembly GCA_029574335.1. Lineage (NCBI taxonomy): Eukaryota > Metazoa > Chordata > Amphibia > Anura > Ranidae > Rana > Rana kukunoris. The sequence goes on from CM056051.1 coordinate 450,396,730, forward strand.
AGATTTACTTTACTGGTGCAGCTGTGCATAATAACCAATCAGCTTCTAACTTCAGCTTTTTTAATCAAGCTTTGACAATAAAACCTGGAAGCTGATTGGTTACTATGCACAGCTGCCCCAGATTCTGTGTGCAAAAGTTTTCATAAGGCCTCGTTCACACATAGCCGACTCCGTCGCAGTCCGTTCCGACGGAGTCCGCCTGTGTCTGCCAGCTCAGCGGGAGATCAGTCCGCAGATCTCCGCTGAGCCGACGGATGACAAGCTCCTCTCTGCTCCCGCTGTCCTCTATGGAGCGATCTGATGAAAACGGACAGCATGTCCGTTTTCATCAGATCTTTCCCGATCCGATCCGCATGGACGGATGGGGACGTGAGCCCCATACGTTTGTTTTTAGCGGATCGGATCAGGTCGGATGTCAGCGGACATGTCTCCGCTGACATCCGACGCTCCATAGGGGTGCATGGAGCGCCCGTTCAGGTCCGCCTGAAAAACTGACAGACGGACCTGAACGGATCCATGTGTGAACGAGGCCTTAATCTCCCCCCAAAGTGACATCCAGTGGCTAAAAGCAGTATTTTGCGCTTTAAAGTTGAGGTTTGGGTATGAATATTTCTGCAGTTAGGCCCCTTTCACATAAAAAAGCCAGCTCAGATCCGCCTGTCTGTTTTTCAGGTAGATCCGAGCGGGCCACCCATTGACTCCTATGGGCAGGCGGATATCAGCAGGGATGTGCCCGCTGACACCCGTCTGCCATCCGATTCGATCAAAGCAGACATATGGCGATCCGTTCAACCATCTGTCTGGTGGATCGGATGAGATCTAATGAGCATGTCCATTTTTGTCCGATCTCGGAATAGAAATCAGCAGGGCTCTAACAGATCCCTCCCTGCTTAGTGAGCAGAGATGGACCTGTCATGCGCCAGCTCAGCAGAGATTAATGGGTCAATCTCCCGCTGAGCTGGTGAATTCCGCTGAGTGGATCCGTCGCAGGTGAAAGGGGCCTTACACCGGTCCATATACTACCATCATAGGTCATTTGGTTTTTATCTAGGCATTGCTGTAGAGCAGTGGTCTCCAAACTTTACAAACAAAGGGCCAGTTTACTGTCCTTCAGAATTTAGGGGGGGGGGGGGCCGGACTGTGGCCATTGGGAGTATAAAAGGTCCTGATGTCAGTGGAAACAAATAATTCCCCAGTGGGAGAAATTTTGTGCATCATTGTTGGTGTCACTGGGAGGAATTGTGCCCCATCATTGGTGTCATTGAGTCCCAGTGTTGGTGTCACTGGGAGGAATTGTGCCCCATCATTGGTGTCATTGAGCCTCATTGTTGGTGCCATTGGGAGGAATTGTGCCAGATTATTGGTGTCATTGGAGGGAATTGTGTCCCATTGTTGGTTTTAGTGGATAAAACAGTGCCTTAAGGGCCAGGTAAAAGCAAGCAAAGGGCCACATCTGGCCCCCTGGCCGCAGTTTGGAGACCTCTGCTGTAGAGGACTAGTTTACCCCACTCACCTTTATCAGTGTGATCTGAAAGCCCCTGCTTTTAAAACTGTAATGCAGTGGCGGCTGGGGCTCCATTTTTTTGGGGGGGGGGGGGAACCATCCGACCCCCTACCCCGCTTGGTCAATTTGAACTGCCCAGGTTTCTCAAAGCTTAGGAATTAGTATTCTGTTTATTTCAATAGCATTATGTATTTGTTGCTGTGTGCTAACCAGCTGTAAGTGAATATATTAAATTATACATCTATTCATAAAATGCAGAATTCATAGATTTATTCTATTATATTAGAGATTTGACAAAAATGTCCATGCTGCCCATTTGTAAAATATAATCCAATATCTGGAGGACAATGATCCACCTAGATGTTTCATAAATTCAATGTATGCACAGCCATAGAGGGACGTCTATATTAGCAGAAAAGACAGGCTGTCTATGACGATATTCTCTGTAGTTCTATGTCTCACTTATTCCCTTTAACTAATGAAATTGGTCTTTTTACACGAACTGGTCTCTAGAGGGAGGATTGTTTAACCCCTGGACACAAGAGAATGGCGAGCCAGTCAAGCAAAACAGAAAACAAATCTTTCATCCTGTTTGTTTTCAGTACCTAATTATCCCACACCTCATTTGTTATCATGATCAGAGGAACACATCCTTGTTAACACTTTGTCAGCTTCTTTTTTTTCGAAATTTTACATTTGGATTTTGTAGAAGACACACTGGTGGTGCTAGTCAAAATTGTGTATGTCTGTTATTAGATAAAAGACTCAAAATATGGTGTCTGTTTTCTCCTCTACCCCGCTATCCTCCACACCAGTGGTGCTAAAAAAAAATGGGGGGGGGCAAACAACCCCCTCCTGGTCCGCACTCACCAGAGGACGCTGTGCGTTCCACAGGACGAGAAGCCAGAAAATGCCTGACGCGATGAAGATTATTGATTCGCTAAAAACGAAAGTTGGAGGGTTCGGGGCACAGTGCTCTTCGCCCCGAGGACAACCTGAAACAAGCCAATTAGAGCCTCAAATCACATGCTTTTCAAAAATTTACAGACCTAATAGACACCCATTAGTCTGGCGCCCTGCATAGTGCACACATATGAACAATATATTTTTTTAATAAATGATAATATGACTAATGCCCTGTACACACGATCGGAATTTCCCATGGGATAAAATCCGATGGAATTTTCCGTTGGAATTACGTTCAAGCTGTCTTGCATACACACTGTCAGACCAAATTTCGACCGTCCAAAACGCAATGACGTAAAACACTATGACGAGCCGAAAGAAAAACGATGCTTCCGAGCATGCATCGACTTGATTCTGAGCATGCATGTTTTTTTCTCCGTCGGAGTTCCACACAGACAATCAGAATTTCCCATCGGAAAAAAATAAAACATGTTCTATTTCTAAACTCCAACGGAAAAAGTCAGATGGGGCCCACACACAGTCGGAATATCCGATGAACAAATTCTGTCTAACTTTTTTTTTCGGAAATTCCGATCGTGTGTACAAGGCATAACAGTTTTTAACATGTTAAAGTAGCTTTCTTTTTTGGCAAACTAACGTTGGGAACTTTTGGGGGCGTCACCCCTTATGGACCGGCCTCCACTGCTTCACACCATCACTCCCCATCTCTCCTCACCTCTTCTTCCCCTCTCCTTCCTATCTGTCATTCTCTGTTCTTTTTCTGTTCTCCCTCTTGTTTTAGCTCTCTTTCTAGTTTTTCTATATTAAAAGTTTTTATTTTTTAATCTCTCTTTTTTGGCTGTCTTCTCCGTGTGCTATGTCCATGCTTTTCAGTTACCCCTCCTTAACACCTTGACACCGACATAACTCAAATATGCGGCCCCACTGTAATGAGCTTTTTGACATGGGGCTGCATATTTGTGCATTTCCCTTTGTGCTGGCACAACCAAAAACCCCGAGGCCTGTACTAACGATCGTGACCCAGGAACTTCTGATTCCGGATCACTTGATTACTGTGGTAGCCCCTCTGATTGGCTACCACAGTGATCAGTCACTGTAAAGCCCCGTGTTTCTCTCTCTGTGAATGGAGAGGAAAGATACATTGAAAAAAAATTGTGTGTAAAAAAAAATACATATACTTTTTTTTGTCAGTTAGTGTCAATGTCAGTGTGTTTTAGGTAGGACAAAAAGAGTAAGTGCACTATTGTTTCTGGGCTGTACTACGGAAAAAGCAACAAATTACATACACATATATGGTATCGCTGTGATCATCAGTATAACATTGCATCAAATACTAGCACATTATGTTAAATTTACCTTAAAACTAAGCCTTCCCGTGCTGTCACTACTCCAGGCAATCCAATCTTCACCCAGCCTTCTCTCAGGGTTTGTAGACTCTGGCTGTCTGACTGGCCGGAGCAGCAATGACGTCACTCCCACGCATGCTCACCAGACCCGCCATTTACGACACAGGACTCTGAAGGAATGGCCTGGGTGAATATTTGGATGCGCTGGTGATGTCCCCAGCTGCATGTACTGTTAAAATCTCCTAAACGGTGCATGTTTAGGAGATATTTACACTACCTTTAGATAAGGTTTATTATAGGCTTACCTATAGGTAAAAATCTGAGATGGGAGTTTACTCCCACTTTAACCACTTAAGGACCCCCGCACGCACATATACGGCCACAGAATGGCACGTACAGGCACAAGGGCGTAAATTTACGTCCCCGCCTGAGTGCGGTTCGGGGGTCCCATCGGGACCCCCTCCGCGGCGTGCGGGGGTCCCCCTACCTCTGGGAGCGATCCGGGATCTGCGGGCGGATGTCCGTGATATCCGCCCCCCCCCCCCCCGCGATCGCTCCCAGCCAATGGGAGCGCGCTCCCAACCTGTCACTTCCTCCTCCTGTGTTTACACAGGAAGGAGGAAATGATGTATTCTCTCATCGCAGCGCTGTTTCCCAGCGCTGCTGATGAGAGAAGACATCACAAGTAAGTGTGCACCAACACAACACTGACACACACTCACATAGGCATATTAACCCCTTGTGATCGCCCCCCCCCCCCACCCCCCTGTCACAGTGTCACTGAATGCAGTGATTTAATCACTGCATTTAGTGTCAGTGTGACAGGCAGTGTAAAAAACAGTTAGTGTTAGGTTTAGGATAGCCCCCCCACCCCCCCTAATAAAGTTTTAACCCCCTGATCACCGCCCTAGTTAACCCTTTCACTCCCTATTGCCAGCGTCACTAAGCGATCATTTTTCTGATCGCTGTATTAGTGCCGCTGTTCCCGCTAGGTAGCTATTTTTTTTTTATTGCGATTTTTTTTTTTACTAAAGACATGTGGCTAAATACATTTTGGCCTAAATGTTTGACTAAAATTTAGTTTATTTGATTTTTTTTTTAACAAAAAGTAAAAAATAGTGTTTTTTTTTCAAAAATGTCGCTCTATTTTTGTATATAGCGCAAAAATTAAAAATCGCAGAGGTGATCAAATACCACCAAAAGAAAGCTCTATTTGTGGGAAGAAAAGGACGCAAATTTTGTTTGGGAGCCACGTCGCACGACCGCGCAATTGTCTGTTAAAGCGACGCAGTGCCGAATCGCAAAAACACCTTGGGTCATTTACCAGCGTATTGGTCCGGGTCTTAAGTGGTTAAGGGCCTGTGTCATCAGGCTTTTGTTCACTTCCAATGGATTTTGCATTCTCATACGAAACAGTAGGAATTTAAAACCCACTTAAGGCAGTTCAGATTCAGGTGTAAATGAAGTCAACTGTAGGTGCAGTGCGCCAGTAAATATATCTTGTCTTATCAAGATATATTATAGCTAGATCTTATCAAGCGTCTTAAACTAATGTCTAACTGGCCATTGACACAAACCCAAAGCCTGTTGTTAGACCATGAGAACGGTAAGGCTAATTCACTTGCCTATTCTTTGAAAAGTAAGCCACGGTGGATGGCTTTTCAGAGTTCGGCTAAGCAGCTACTGTCAGGTGTTCAGAAGGTGCATGTTTTTTTTCTTCCTCTTTTTGCTTTTCTTCTGCTTTTTTTGGCCAAAAGGCAATTTCCATTGGGACTACTGTTTGTATTGCAGCTGCAGAAAATTTGACGAGGCATGTTAAGTTGACTAATAGTTCCTCCTGCCAGACAAGGCCTTTTCTAGTTAATGGGGCTATGACACAACTGTGAGCCAAATGCTTTGTTTGCGATTGTGGCATGGCCTCATTGACATGACAGTGCTGCTTGTCAACTTGACAGAACATGTTAAATTTAGACAGCTCTGTTTGGATGTATTGTAGGTTTTAGTTGGGCGACTGGGAAACAGTAAGACCACCTCCTGACTGCCCATGTAAAAAGAAGCCTTTAAGGTAGGCATACCAATTTATACAGGAGCACCAGTGCACAAGCTGACCAAATCCATCATCTCAGGAATGCCTGTGTCCTTGGATAGGAGAATAATGTAGGCCATCATTTGTAGAACTCATAGAACGCAGATTGTGTTGAAACAATAGATATAATGTGTACAACATGCACATGTTCATTATTATAAATAAGTGTCAGTAAGTAATCTGCTGCAACACTATATTCTTCATAACCCCGAGGCCCCTTTGTATTTAAACTGTAATCTATTCCCCAACAAACCTTACACTGAGATTTTCCCACAAGGTCAGAGCAATGACAGCCACAGGTTTGTTTCTTTATTATAACAGAAATAGAATAAACTGACACGTTTACTTTGATTTGTTCTGTGCAAAAGTTTGCTTTTATGTGTGGATAGCAAGTATATATTTTAAACACGAACATATTTTTACTGTGTATAATAATTTCCTGAACATAAAAAAAGTCAACAAAAGAGTCCACAAAAACGTGGATATCCTGATTATAAAAAAGATGAAAGGGACATAAAATAAAAAAAATATCCCGAGTGTATAAAAGAATGTACGAGTGTAAAGAATGGAACAGGGCATTGTGAGGGCACACAGATTAGTTCTTAAAGTATATGTGAACCCTTACCTTGTAAAACCTCAAAAAAGGTCCGGAAGAAATGATTGGCACCCTCAATTTAATATTTGGTAACACACCCCTTGGTAAAAATAACTGAAATCAATCGCTTTCTGTATTCATCAATGAGTTTTACACCTCTCTACTGGAATTTTGGACCACTCTTATTTTAACAACTACTCCAGGTCTCTCAGATTAGAAGGGTTCCTTTTCCCAACTGCTGTTTTGAGATCTCTCCACAGGTGCTCTATGGGATTTAGATATGGCCAGTTCAGTACTCTCCACCGCTTTGTCTTAAACCATTTCTGGGTGCTTTTTGGCGTGTGCTTTGGGTCATTGTTCTGCTGTTAGGCCCATGACCTCTGATGGAGACCCAACTTTCAAACTGGGCCCTACATTGCCCCCCAGAATTTGGTAGTCTTCATATTTCATAATGCCCTGAACACTGTCAAGACATCCAGTGCCCGAATAAGGAACCCCAAAACTTAATTCAATCTCTACCATGTTTGACTATAGGGATTGTATTCTTTGAAAGGTTCATTTATTTTATTGAAGACAGAAGAATTATGGGCTTTTACTTGTTTTGTCTGTCCACAGCACATTTTCACAAAATAATTTTGACTTCCTCAGGTGAGTTTTGGCAAACCCTTTTATACATTTTTATCTTTCATCCACATGTAGGGAGATTAGCTACAGTGCAATGGGCTGTAACCTTCTTTACAATGTGGCTCACAATGGACACAGGAACATTAAGATCTCTGGATCTTGTAGCCTTAAGATTGTCCATGCTTTTCCGCAATTTTTGCTCTCAAATCCTCAGACAATTCTTTGCTGCTCTTTCTCCTCTTCTCTTTGTGGCAAACAAAGACAAACATCAGAAAGTCAAATTTTCCATTAGAACTGGTTGCTGGTGTGATTTTCATATTGTCAGAGTGACAAAATTTTGTCCAGTCCATATTTGGAGTTTTGCATGGAATCTGTCAGATTTGGCTTTTTGTTTCTCCACTTTTTTATGTGTCACACCAATACAAACAAAAGAAAATAACATGAGAATGCCTAAACATTTCTAATTGCAACAATTTTCTGGGAGAAGTTGTGCATTATCTGACGGAAATGCAAGGGTGCCATTATTTTTGTCCATCACACAAATACATTCTTTTTGTGCAGCAGTCCTCATTCATTATTTAATTTTTTTGTATTTTGGTCCCTGGGAAGGACTAGATTGCTTGCACAGTGCTTGTGGAGACCGTTCAGTGAACCTCACCTATTGAACTTTTTATATATATATATATATATATATATATATATATATATATATATATATATATATAGTGGCAAAGTTGCTTGGTTTTTAGCAGAAATAGCCATAAATGCAGCGTAGCAAAGTCACTGGTCTTTAAACAAAAATAGCAATAAATATGGCTTTATTGCGTCCAACAAAAATAATACAAACAAAAAGGCCTACTCCAACTTAGGAGGCTAACTAAACAGTAGTGTCCCTCACTATGTCTTACTGGAGCGGCTATTCTGGCCTCCAGTATAAACAAACCAAAACGACAGTTTGATATAAATAATTGGTTATGACAGACCTTATTCCTCAGATATACAGACAGTTTCCAGTCTGTCCATCCAGCGCAGCCTGGATCTCACACTGAGCTCTCACTCTCCCCAGTCACCATCAGGTGTAGGCTAATTAATAGGGAGAGAGGGGAGGTTTACCTGTTGGCCCAGGCTTAACCCTTTCCAAGACAGGGAAAGCTAACCTTTCCAACCTCTCACTGACATACATACAGTCATGTACCCTGTCACAAAATATATTATATATATATATATATATATATATATATATATATATATACACACACCTTTTTTTCTTCTTCTTATAAGTGATCATATCATTTCTGTTCTCACCTGCATAAGGAAAATAGAGAGCTAGGGGTGGGGAGACAGCAGTACAATGAACTTCCTTGTGAATGGCTGTGCAGATGGGGGTGGAGGTGTGTCAGAGCAAGTCTGACCATTGGAGAACAGGCAGGCTGTTCTCCCAGCACAGCCAAAAAAATTACCACACTGGTGGATGTGCTCTCATGCCAAACATGGCCAGTTGACAATAGGAAAGCAGAGGGACTGGGAGGAACACCAGAGATTTCACACAAAGGACACAATACAAAGAATAAGATACTTTTTAATACAAGCACATGGTACACCAGACACATATCAGGAATATTTAATGTTGGGGGTAACATATTCTTTAATAACAAATTATAGTTTGTGTTACATCTACAGTATATCAGTGCAATTAGAGAACTCCAACTGGGTTAACATTTTTAGTTAATATGTAAATGAAAATTATGAATCTTTTTTGCTTTTTATGTAATACCATCCTTGCCAATAAAAATCCTCTCCTGATTAGTTATCATATCTGCCAAATTTGTTAGAAGTGAATGAGAAACACATTATAGCATAAAGGAGTATCCGTTGTGAGGGATACCTATCAGCAAAAGCATGCAGGCATAGGACACACCTCTGCCACGCCCCTTTAAAGGAGAATTGTTCAAAAAACAAGATTGGTTAAACCCACAAGTGTTTTTTTTTTTTTTTTTACCACTACTATTCCTTAACTGTATATTGGCTTTTATAAATGCAGCAATTTAGATTTTGGATGAAAGGTTTAGCACTGCAAAACACTTTTTGATAGATAAAAAGTGCATTTTATATTCATCTATAAAGATCAGACCAAAATGAAGGAAAAATGAGGAGAAATGAGGGACAGAGGGACATTGCTACAAATTAGGGACAGTCCCTCAAAATCAAGGACAGTTGGGAGCGATGCTAAATGTGTTTGGTCTTTGAATGTGATACATGTTATGGTTTAACTCAGATCAAATAAAATATATACAGTATATTTTCCCTTGTTTTCTTGGCATGTGTTACAATTCTGTTTAGCTGCTGAATAGTTAGGCAAGGATTGACTTCTTGCTGTCATTTAATCAGGGAGCCATGCTACAGTATAGTGTTTAAAGGCCCTTCGAGGCAGTTGCCATTTTAGTTTTTCTATAAAAGTCATAGCAATCATTCTTACTTACTGCAACTCTTTCCCCGTCTGTATGTTTCCCAACTATCTAGCAGTAAAATCCAAGCCTAGATATGTTATCACTTTCAGTACTGTTCTTCTTGGCATTATTCGCCAGACACCAAGCTGGCCATACACCATTAGATTCTTTTCATTCAGCCCACGGACTGAACAAAAACAAATTAACTCTGTACAGCGCAAAAGGATTACAGTAATTCACCTACTGGGCTATCGTATTCTGATAACTGTTCAGCCAACTCTTTTCCACCTGACTCCTTCATTGTTTCAATCAAAGGATGTTGGGTGGTAGTGTGCCAATTATTCATCAGGAACCAGACGAAATTTGAACAGTGTGTGACCAGCTTTACAGTGAAAGGTCCCATCAAACATGGATTATTTTAATGAAGTGGGCAAGAAGCGAAGTGATAATTCTTGAAGCAGCCAATTAGAACTCGTCTTGTGCTGGCCTAGCTAAAATGAATTCATTTGGTTGCTTTGGGTAATTGGACATTTACTTCTTGCATTAATTAATGAATTATTTAACCTCATTATGGGATTATTCAAGAAATCAATAGCAATTTGCAAAGTTAGCAACCATTCCTGAGCTATGCTCTTTGCACTATTTAATACATAAACCTGTTAGGCCGCGTACACACGACCAAATACATCTGTTCAAATCTGTCTGACAGACCGATTTGAACAGATTTGTCTGCTGGGCTGTTTTGGTTTGATCGCTGTACACACGATCAAACCAAAATCCCCGCCGGCAGACAGCGCGGTGACGTGGCGATGACGTTGACGCCGGCACGTCACCGCACCAGGAAGTAAAACACTTCTGCGCATGCGTCGAATCCATTCGACGCATGTGCGAGCAGATACGTCTGCTGGTTAGCGTACTAACCAGCAGACATGTCGGACGGACGGATTCCCAGCAGACAGATTTTAAAGCATGCTTTAAAATCTGTCGGCTGGCCAAATCTGTCTGTCCGCCCGTACACACGATCGAATCTGTCTGCTGAAACGGTCTGCCAGACCATTTCCAGCAGATAGATTTGATCGTGTGTACGCGGCCTTACAAGTTTGACTATTAAAGTTGACCTAGCAAGCTCTCACATGTCTTCCCTTCCCCCTCCCCCAAATGCTGGAGGAACTGTGGCCATATTGGCTCATCACTACACATCTGGTGGATATGTCTGGGACTTTTACTATTCTAGAAGGATGTCAATACTCTCTTAACCTTGACAAATGCAATATATACTACTGACATTGCATCACAACTGGCCTTGCTGGGACTAAGGCTTGACGCATGGCTAACCTCCTTCCACTCCATAGTTAGGCACATAATTATAGCGCCAAACTATCTATTACTCGTAATTTAAAAAGCAGCACATCCCTCACTATCCAAGAACTTAACACTATTTGGAATCAACACCTACTTATGAAATTCATGTTTGGTAAAGCCTACCTTAGCATATCTACATTTTTTTGTTACATGGGCATGCTGGCTGAAAGATCCTAGATTGCCTAATTAGTTAGTACTATAAGTACCTTAATAACACGCCTAATTAGTAAGAGCTATAGGTGCCTACATAACGGGCCCTACACTGGCTACCCAATTCCGAGTAAGGAACCTAATGAAATACTTTGATCTTTAACTTTTTAAGTTCTTGGCTGCTTCAGCGGATGTGAATGGACTACACTGTACACTCTTAAGTCTAGTACACACTAGTAAAAACTGACAGCTCCGGAGGAGTCGCTGTACTAATCATGCAATGTTAACACAGCAATATCCCTTGCTGAGCTATTGTGTTCTGATTGGGGAAGGCCCCCAGATCACTCTGGTCAGCACGCTCAGCCATTGGCTTAGAGCGCTGATCAGGAGCCGATCAGAAGACCTTTTTTGTCATGCCCCATCGACAAAAGCTGACCCGCTTCTGTTAGACCAGCTGCAGTACACACGGACCAAATGTTCACCCAACAATCGGCCTGTGTGTACTAGGCTTTCGTTTCATTGATACTTTGAAAGTTTAACTTTGTACTGTTAAGGCACTGCTGCCTATACAGGATGTAAAGAGCATATAGATTATAAGGATTATTAGCTCTCTTACCTATTACTCTATTGTACCAGCTCTGTATAAGGCCGCGTACACACAATCTAATTTGTCCGCTGAAACTGGTCCGATGGACCGTTTCAGCAGACAAATCCGATCGTGTGTATGGGCTAGCGGACATGTTTGTCCAGCGGACAAATTTCAAAGCATGCTTTAAAATTTGTCCGCCGGAGACATGTCCGTCGGATATGTCCGCTGGTTAGTACACTAACCAGCGGACATATCTGCCCGCACATGCATCGAATGGATTCGACGCATGCGTGGAAGTTTTTCACTTCCTGGTTCAGTGACGTGGCGGCGTCAACGTCACCGCCACGTCACCGTGCTGTCTGCCGGCGGGAATTTTGATCCGATGGTGTGTACACGCCATCGGACCAAAATCCGGAGGAGACATGTCTGCTGGAAACGGTCCATCGGACATGTTTCAGCGGACATGTCCCTTCGTGTGTACGCGGCCTTACACGTCACTTATAAAAGCTCTGGCTATATATTTGCATTCTGCTTGCATTATGAGTTTCCGTCTTTTATCTATGGTACAATGTTTTACAAACTTTTCAAAAAAATCTCAAGTAAAAAAATAAAGTTTACCTAGCATTAGATATATATTTTTATAGTAAGTGTAAGCATCCGAAATAATGAGTGAATACAAAACTAAAGCCAAACCCTTTTTTTTCAGGTATGGATAGAATGGAGAGGGATTAGAACACCTGTCAGGTTTTATTTCTGCCAGTGCTCCGTTAAGGAGATTCGCCCTCTCTATCTGTCTTGTTTACCATTATCATTGAAAGTGAAAGTAAAAGAAAATCCCAAATTTGGGGTTGCCCCCAGAAAAGTAATAGAGGAGAAATCTTCCAATGGGGACACTTGTTCTGGTGACCTGGGGGTCCACAATCAATTCCCTATGTTTGCAGGGATTTCCTCCCCATTCCTGTTTGGCTATGGGACAGGAAGTGAAGGGAAATCTCCGCAATGGAACACAGATGGCAAAAAATAAATAAAAAAAACCCTGACAGGGAATATTATAACCCTTCCTTGCTCTATCCAAAATAAAAAAGTTTTGCCCATAGTTCTACTTTAACTTTCGGATTACTTTTAATGGTGATCACAGGACTCCTTCTGACCACACTGCTTTTATCCCCAGAAGTGCAGCACCCTCGTTGTTCAGACACTATCCAAGGTCAGCGCCTACGTTTTGGATTGAGATGATGGCGTTGGGATCACACTTTCTGTAAATTTGAAAATCTTTAATTCAATCCTATTTTTACAAATGTTTGAAACCGCTCAGCCCCATGCTGCCGACTCTCATCTTCTGACTTGCAGCAGAGTTACAATCTTGTAGTTTGTTCACTGGTGGGAAGTAGGAGATGGGTTTGGGGTAGATTAACAAGGTTCTTCCTTTTTTTTTCTGTAGCAGAATGATAACTAAGCAAAATCACTTGATTGGAGCTCAGGGACAGTTTTCTATTATAATGACAACATTTTGAGGCTCGGTAATATGCTTGTATTGACAAAAAAGTATTCAATGCTCTGGACCTGAAGATCTTGGGATTTCCAGCAGGTACTTGTCATATACTGTAGCCATGTTGCAATATAATATCTTATTGGGGTTCTTCATTTTTAGGGCTCATTTCCACTGGTGTTTTTACAGCCACTTTTTTTAGCCTTTTTTACAGCTTAAAAACGCCTGTCCATGTTTATTTATTTTTTTCTTTTGTGAGCTGGAGCTCAAAAACGCCCCGGTACTGTTTTTGAGAGTTTTTGCGTGTTGTTGAGCGTTTTTTTAATGTCTGGCGTTTTTACAGCTCTATTGCTGGAGCTTCAGAACGCAGTGGTCCCGCATTTTTTTTGCAGCTTAAAAACGTCTCAGCCATCTACAGCTCAAAAACATCATGGTGGGCATGAGGCCATAGACTAACGTGAAGAGCTGTTTTTAAGCTGCAAAAAACGCTCAGAAAAGTGGCTGTAAAAACGTCAGTGGAAATGAGCCCTTAATGTTAATGAATAAATAAATAAATACATGCTAGCAAAAACCATTGCACAAAAACTACCATCTGTATGGACACTGAACTCATCCTAGATAACTGCATTGTAAACATTTTTATAGGAGAGCACTGCCACCAATACAGAGCTTGTAAATCCGCTGTGCTAAACGCATCTCTAGAAAAATGTCCTGTCTCCCTTTTACTGGGTTATTTTGAAAGTGAAGTAAGGTTATTATTGTGTTCTGGCACTCAGGAGCTGCACAAAACCTAAGAGGTAATATATACGGAAGCTTAAGTGTGTACCCAGTGCGGGAGAGAAGCATGTCGCTGTGTTTCTGCAACCCATAGTCTACAAGCTATGATTATATCTCTTTTCCTCTAACATCTGTTGTTCTACTGCTGTTTTTTTACAGCTGAAAAACTGGTGGGAGATTACTTTGACATTGTTTTTTATTGAGAAAACAATGTCTGTAAATTATATGGGAGTACTGTCTATGCAAATATTAAGCTTGAGTAAACCTGCTGTACTTTAACCACTTTAGCCCCAGAAGACCAGGCCATTTTTTGCGATCCGGCACTCCATCGCTTTAACTGGCAATTGCAGTTCGACGCTGTAGCCAAACAAAATTGAAGTCCTTTTCTCACAAATAGAGCTTTCTTTTGGTGGTATCTGATCATCTGCGTTTTTTATTTTTTGTGCTATAAACAAAAAAAGAGCGACAATTTTGAACACAATATTTTGTACTTTTTGCTATAATAAATATCCCCAATTTTTGGGAAAAAAGTTTCCTCAGTTTAGGCCGATATGTATTCTACATATTTTTGGTAAAAAAAATCACAATAAGCGTATATTGATTGGTTTGCGCAAGAGTTTTAGCGTCTACAAAATAGGGGATAGATTTATGGCATTTTTATTATTATTGATTTTTTTTTTTACTATTATGGCGGAAAGATCGGACACTTTTGACACATTTTTGGGACCATTGACAATTATACAGTGATCAGTGCTAAAAAATGCACTGATTACTGTGTAAATGTCACTAGCAGGGAAGGGGTTAACACTAGGGGGCGATCAAGGGGTTAACTGTGTTCCCTAGTGTGCGTTCTAACTTTAAGGGGAGGGGACTGACTGGAAGAAATGACAGATTGTGGTTCCTAGCTAGTAGGAACTCACGATCTGCCTCTCTTCTCTTCACAGAACTGGAATGTGTGTGTTTACACACACACGTCTCTGTTTTGCCTCTCGTGCCCACAATTGTGCATGGCCAGCGGTCATCGCAACCACCGGCCACAAGCATCCGCACTCCCGCAGTGCAGTGGGTATGCACTTGCCTGCTATCACGCTTGAAGGACTCGCCGTACAGCTACGGCGGCTCATGGGATCGTGCTGACCAGCCGCAGTATAATGACAGTGGCTGGTCGGCAAGTGGTTAAAGAAGTGGTAAAGGCAGAAGATTTTTTTATCTTAATGCATTCTATGCATTAAGATAAAAAACCTTCTGCGTGTAGTAGCCCATCCAGCAACCCCTGATTACCTACCTGAGTCCCTTCTCTCTCCAGCCATGTCCACGATCCCCTCAGCCATCCAGCACACTCCTCCTGATTGGCTGAGACAGAGCAGTGGCCCCTGGGGCTTTTAATCAAAGTCACTTAGCCAATCGGGGAGATAGGGGCGGGGCCAGGTCGGGGGTCGATGTCTGAATAGATACATGGAGCTCAGCTTGGGTGCCCCCTGTAGGAAGCTGCTGGCTGAGGGGCACTTAAAGGAGGGCCATGAGCAGCAAGGAGGGACCCAAGAAGAGGAAGATCCAGGCTTCTCTGTAGAAAACCAACTGCACAGAGGAGGTAAGTATAACATGTTATTAAAAAAAAAAAACTTCTCTGCTCTTTCCAAAACATACACTTATTAAGGAGAATCTGCCACACATGACCCTCTCCACCCTCCATAGATTTACTTTTATAAATAATTAGTATACAGGACAAACAGCTAGCCCATAGGAGCAAATGACCCACTGCCTTTTTTTAATACACCACAATCAAGCCTCTTAAATCCAAATGCTACACTTGACTCAAAGTCCTTTCTTTTCTGCTAGAAATTAAGTGGGAGGTAATGAATTTTAAATCACAATGCTCACCAAATTTGTTGACAATAGAAGAGAACTTCAGAGCTATTTACCCTCTGGGATTTACAATACCAGAAGCATGACATTTAGTAAAATAGATGATCAGTCTTCGTGAACTAAATGACCTTCATGGGAATAGTTGTCCACCCTTTGGGAAATCCAAAGGACTGGCTAAATTGTTTTTGTACCAGTTTGCTTAGTTATCTTGATCAGCTAAACCATAGCAGCATCAAAAATTAGGCTGTGGGATCTATACCCATCCTAAGCACACACATCAACCTTCCCTGTCCCAGATTATGAATAATTACTAATTTAACAGAATAGGTAATTGGCTGAATTAGCAGTTTACTATACAGAGAGAAGAGAAGCTGTATCCTTCAATTTACTAAACAGGTGCCAAATTAGAAGCAAACCAATTTAGGATGGAAAAGAGCAAGCATACCCAGCGGAAAACCCAAAACACAGTATCATTATTCACAGTAATGTCTCTGTGACTCAACCAGAGTAACATTTGGGTGCATAACATATTCTCCATAAGACTCTATAGAAGGGGTCTCCAAATTATATTTTTTAAATGGGTCACTTATTCACAAGGACCCTATGGATGGAGATTTAAAAAAAATTGACTACAAATATACACTTAACCACTTCAATACCGCACATAGACATATGGGCCCAGATTCACAGAGCGATTATGCGTGCGCAACTGCTGTTGCGCGTGCGTAAGTCTAAATGTGCGCGTGCGTATAGTTGCACGCGATTCACAAAACAATATACGCCAGAAATCTACGTTTTTTGGTCCGGCGTAATTGAGTTAGACCTTCGCTTCCCTTCGCGCAAAACTGCGCTAGACACACCATTGATTTGCTAGTCAAATATGCTAATGAGGGAGTTACGGGGATTCACAAAAAAACGCAGTTGCTGCGCAGGCTACGCGATGTGCGCAACAGCAAAATGTTCTGTCTAAAGTTAGAGGACCTAAAAGCTGGTCTAAATTTTGAAAAAAAGTCTAATTGTCAGATAAAGCAACACTGTTAGTGAGGAGTTCAGCAGTCACACGTGTTGCCCAACAATCTGTATGCCAACATGCCAGGGGCATCGTCGCGCATAGCTATACTACTGACTTTAGATGAACAAAGAAGGAGGAGGGCACGGAGGATGGCACTAAGGAGGGCACGGGAGATGTTTTTTTTTTTTTTTTATTTGCTTATATAAAATTTACAATTTAAATTAATCTAATACAATATTCTTATCTGATACAAGCCTCTCACTCTTCACTTGATATATCACACACGCATAGACATCTTTGGCATGAGTGATTCTGAGGTGTCTCGCATCTTCAGATTCACCCCTCATGCCATCCTGGAATTACCACAACCCTGCAGGAGGACATCAGCAGCCCAACACATGACACTACCCATGACACCCATGACAGCTACATATACAATCAGAGCCCCATCCCCACAGATTTCGAACAGAACATGTATGGGGACAGCTGGCTGGTTGGTGAGTGACATGGGTGGCAGGCATGACTATCCCCTCCCGTGATGCACACCTCACAAGTGGCACATGCATGACTAACATCCTCCTGTCTTTTCCCTTCAAGGTGACTCTGCATATGCACTGGTACCCCATCTCATGACCCCATCTCATGGCAGCTCACATTATGCATCTTTGCACGTTAAACACACACATTAATCATGGCACAATGATAATGCATGCATGCACACCACTGTGGTCCCTAGCACACACACCCCACATCCTCATCACATTGGATTGGCACCAGTCCACCATGCAGGACTTGTGAGCTGCAACGCCATGCCACGGCTCCAATTATGTCACTGTACATTCATACACCATTCACACAGACCTGGCGATCACTTCTCCACCACAAATGAGGGTGACACCCCTTTTCCCGCAGGAATATCACCCCCACATTCCAAAATCATACACAAACAGAACCAAAAAAATTAAATAAATGACGAGCAAAAATAAAAAATGCCCAGCAAAAATATAATTTAAACAAAATAACAACAAAGAAAACACATAAAAGACAAAAATCACTCTGCAAAACAGTCCTCAAATATCTCAAAGACACGTCACAAACAAACAAAAGCACCTTGCTGTAGAGGGAGGGATACAAAGGGATGTATTTTTGCAAAGGAAGTGCATTTGTGTCTGTCTATTTATGCTGTCTGCGTAGTTCATAAAGTTGCCCTAGTCCATTTCCAATTTCACTGATTGCGCCGCTCCCGAGTTGTGAGCATGCGCACAACGGAGCTGACATGGTTTCCTTCACGCGCGCATGCGCGAGTCGGCCGGCCCTTCATTTGCATGGGGTCACGGCTCATTTCAATGTAACACGCCCACGTCCCTCCCAATTTGTATTACTCCTCCTTACGCCTCAGGAAAAAACCTTACGCTTGCGCAATCTCTTGCGCAAAAGCTTCGTGAATCGCGGGATTACGCGGCTAGATTGCGCAAGTCTAACGGAAAAGTGGTGCGCTACGCCGGTCCAATAATGCGCCGATGTACGTGAATCTGGGCCATGATGTCCACAAAGGGGATCTCCCATCCCGGGTGGACATCATATGACATCCTATATTTGTGCAGTGATATCTGAATGATGCCTGCAGCTAGAAGCATCATTAAGATATCATTGTGTTCCGGCGGCGATCCTGCGCACCATAAGAATGATCATAGTGGCGCCCTCCCGCCGCCATCCAATGCTTCTCCGGGCTCTACAATGCCATCGGGGGCCCAGAAAAAGAATCGCCCAGCGCCGGATAGGAAGCATAGAGATGACTGGTGACCAGATGGTCACCAGTCATCTCTATGACTGTCGGAGGCTCGGACGCGATGTGATGACTTCATGCCTGCTTACCAGAATGTAAATAAAGCCGCAATTGCGGCTAGTAAGCATGAGATTGGTGAGTTTTTTTGTTTTTTTCACAATCTCATGCTTTCCAGCCTGGAGGAGAGATGGGGGTCTTATTGACCTCCCATCTCTCCTTAAAGAGGACCTGTCACACACCTTTCCTATTACAATGGATGTTTACATCTCTGCATTAAGGTAAAAACACCTTCTGAGTACAGTTCCCCCCCAGCTCCCCCTTATACTTACCCGAGCCTCATTTGGATCCAGAGATGTACATGAGAGCAGAGGTTCTCTTGGCTCTCTCCCATTACATAGGCTCATAGGCAGCAGAGGGAGCTATTGGCCCTCACGGCTGTCTACAGGCCCTGGACAAGGGGTGGGCAGAAGGAAAGGTTGCCTTGGGTACAGCATGTATTGTAGGGATGGGAGAACTGCAAGTTCCTTCAACTATAAGGCTAACAGGAGTAGTGACAAGCGGCATCACTACTTCTGTCAGCTCAGCACTGGAAGCAGCAAATAGAGGAGGATACAGCCGGGAGGAGGAGCAGCTGTGCTCTTTCTTTCCCTCCTCCTCATAAGCTTGCGCATAATCAAGGAAGTGGGAGATGCAATTTGGCATCTTTGCCCTGGGCATTGGATGATCTTGTCCTGACACTGGCTGTCAATCACAGCCAGTGAGGAGGTAGTAGGGGGCAGGACCGAGCTGCTCAAGCTTGGCTTGCATACACACGGTCACACAAAAGTTCTCTGACCTTTTGACCGTCAAGAATGCTGTGACGTACAACACTACGACGAGCCAAGAAAATAAAGTTCAATGCTTCCGAGCATGCATCAAATTGTTTCCGAGCATGCATCGGAATTTTGCGCGTCAGAATTGCTACAGACGTTCAGGAATTTCCGATCGGAATTGAAATTTTTTCCGTCTGAAAATTCGAGAACCAGCTCTCAAATTTTTGTTGGTGGAAATTCCGACAGAAAAAGTCCGATGGAGCCTACACATGGTCGTAATTTCCGACCAAAAGCTCACTTCAGACTTTTCTTGTCGGAAATTCCGACCATGTGTACGGGGCATGAGAGTCTGTGTTCACTGCTATTGCTACAGCACTCACTACAGACAGAAGGAATCTTTATAAACCCGATCTGTACTGTATCACTGTAACTTTGTTCTTCTGGTGTATGTAATAGACATCTTACCACATACGTTCATTTTAGCAGTCTGGGTTTATAATGACTAGAAGATGTTTCCATTGTCATCATTATCAGTCAGCACACTGTAGCTCGTTCTTTTCTAAGCAACCAAGAGAAAAGCAAACAGAAGGAAACTTGAAAGTGCTAAATATTTTCACTCTCCTAATTTGACAGTATGTTTGTGCTTCTCCTAAAATAAACTGTTCATTATAGAGAACTTCTGCTAGTAAATAAGTATTTAATTTGCTACTTGAATTTTTTTTAGCAAAAAATCATCTGCACTGCTGACAAAAGCTATGATCTCTCCTAATAAATTTTAAGGAGTAATGAATGGAGAATAGATGTTCGCACATGATCTCTTTTGTAAGATGTAGGGTACATTTCAGATGTCATACCCCATTACCCTGCAATAATATAAAGATGTAGTGGCTTTGAAGAGATCTTTATCTTTTACAGCTTTAGACTTTTGGGTAAATGGTCCGTACATAGTCCATTCCTCCACTGTCATATTTTGTATGAAACAATTGTGTAGAAATGGATCATAGACACAGTATATGATAGTAGTGCACTAAATGCAATGTTTCGTTATGTGCACCTGTATATACTGCCTTCACTTGTCTCCGGTAAAGAGCGGAGTGGGGGTATGTAATTAAAATCCAAAGCACTCAGCAGTTTTCTGTGATGTTTCATCTTTGTTTGCTTTAAAATGGTTCTAAAGTTTTTTGTTTTTTTTTTACGTAATGCATTATCTGTATTAGGGTATTAACCTTCCACATCATGCTGTTCCTTTCCCCAAATACTGACCTGAGTCTTTCCTCGATCCAGCGCTGTGCCCACCTGCAGCATCACCGGTCTTTCTCTATGATCTCACAGGAGAGACTGAAATCAGCACTGCTGCAGCCAGTAAAATTCATTGTAAAGGAACAAGGTTTTTTACCTTTATGCATTCTATGTGTGCAACAGCCCCCCCCCCCCCCAATACTTACCTGAGCCCCCTATCAATCAGCAATGTCCATGAGAGCCTTGACTCTCATGTACTTGCTTGGCACACAGAGATCAGAAGTAGTGGACAGCACTGGGGGGGGGGGGGGGGGTTGGGCAGAAGAGGAGGTAAGAGGCCGCTCTGTGCAATATCCTTGCACAAAGCTGGTAACTATAGACCACTTTTTTATTTTAGGTAAAATTGAGCCTTTAGTATTACTTTAAAGTGTATCAAAAACCAAAAACAAACATAGGCTTCAAGTTTCAAGTCTCAATTGTTTCACCGTTTTATTAAAATTCTATGTACTGATATATCCTGATATATCCAGTATCTTACTATCATTCCAGAGATCCCGATCTGCATTCATTTCCTCTGTGCCTGTGTCTGAAATGTATTTCTGAGCAGCAGAAGGAAGGGAAACCTAGACAGGGGGGGGGGTGTCAGGGGCACCATTTCCTGGAGCCAGTCTCCTGTATTTCCCCCCTGCAGCAGCTGAAAGACTGCAGTATAGAGAGAGGGGGGCTGGCTTTCAGCTGCTGCATGAGGAACTACAGGGGACTGGTTCCAGTAAATGCCATGCCCTCCTGTCTAGGTTCTCATTCGTTCCACATTCTTAGGCTTTGATGTATTGGACTGTCACCTCCACAGTAGGTCTATTTAATGTTTTATGAGAATTTAACTTTTAATTCCTTAATTCATAGAAGTTTATAAGCAAAACATTTAATACATTGTGCTTTCATTGCACCTTTTAGAGGATACTAGGCTTTCAAATATGAAAGTTAAACATCTTTAATAAAGTTTTATCTAAACCATAATCCATCTACAGTATGTAAAGTGGAGTTTGTTAAAAAGTGTTCAGCAACAGGAGATAAAAGTACAAGCTGTTCATAGCATAGTCGGTTTATCAGAAGCATTAAAGAAAAATAAGAAATGCTTCATCAGAACTTAAAAAATAAATGGACACAAGTGCAGCTTTAGGGTCCTTGGTTCCAATCCCAACACAGACTCGATCTACGTGTAGTTTTAATGTTTTCTCCCTGTGCTTGGGTCAGTTTCCTCCAACACTCCAAAGACATGCTGGTAGGTTAATTGGCCTCTGTCAAAATTCGCCCTAGTACATGCTTGAATGTGAGATAGTAACCTTCTCCTTTAGGGCAGGGACTGATGTGAATGTGCAATATGTAAAGTGCTGCATAAAGTGTTGGCATTAGAGGTGAAATAAAAAAATGTGCAGCTTACTGCCTGGACTTGACATATATGAATGGGCACTTGTAAAAAAATGTTTTCCAAAAAAAAAACACATTATATTGTTAGCCCTGAACGTAATAAAAAAAAAATACATTATATACATACTGTAAATACTACACATTCTTTTAAATACCGGTTACTTCATGTAAAAGAGCAACTGATAATCACAAGTGGTGAATTAAAGTTATAAATGAGTGCCCAGATATTCCTATTAAAGAGCCAAGTTTTAAACCGAACTTCCTGTTTTGTTGAGATAAAACGGTTCACTTAAGGTCAACTACATTGTGATAGTTACAGGAATATGGCCAAACCTGTTGCTGAAGGGCATAGGAGCATTCTACTTCTACTTTAAGGGCTACACCAAATGCATACTCTGTTCAAACATGCAAATGTTGCTCTCAAAGTGGACCTAGCATCAGATATATTTTTTTATGGTCAGTGCATTCATACTAGGTACTGTGTGCTGTAAACAGAAAAAAATTAGGGTGCAATTGCCTAGTGCGTTAAGACACCTTAGAAATTGTATTAAACTAAACTTCCAAAAGCATACTTACAAACATAAAAGGAAAAACGCATGTCATATACAACTCCAGTATCGGGGATTACACGTTCTCTGTGGTTGGAAAGCTGACGCATTTAGGGAAGCAAGCTCCCTTCCTCAGAGAAGGGAGCTTGCCTCCTTAAATGCATCAGCTTTCCAACCATATGCGTTTGTACCCTCCTTTTTTTCTGTTTATAGTGCTTTGGTGTCTCCCCACTCAAGGAGGGCAGCATCGCCCACAATGACCATCTTCAACAGAATGAGCGCTGAGGTTTGACAGTCTTTTGGAACTGTTTACTGTATGTGTAACTCTAATGCTGCGTACACACGATCGGAAATTCCGACAAGAAAACCGTGGATTTTTTTCCGACAAAATTTTGGCTCAAACTTGTGTTGCATACAAACTTTCACACAAAATTCCAACCGCCAAGAACGCAGTGACGTACAAAACTACAACGAGCCAAGAAAAATGATAATTTAAATTAGGGTTGTCCCGATACCACTTTTTTAGGACCGAGTACAAGTACCGATACTTTTTTTTAAGTTGTCACCGATACCGAATACCGATACTTTTTTTTTAATGTGTCCCCAAATGCATCCATGTCCCCCCACATATTGCAGCCATGTATGTCCCCCACATATTGCAGCCATGTATGTCCCCCACATATTGCAGCCATGCATGTCCCCCACATATTGCAGCCATGCATGTCCTCCATATTGCAAGCTATGTATGTCCCTCATACCTGTAGCTATTATACCGCCGCAGCCGCATACCGCCGTTAATCCCTGCATTATAGCGTAACGTGCATTACAAGCTTTCGTTTTGAATACTTGTAAATGCCCGCGTCGCCATGTATAGACACTCCCCTTCTCGGGATTGGAGGGATCCGTCCAATACCGAGCAAGGGGGGAAAAGGAGCGACAGGCCCACTCCCCGCAAGAAAGAAGACCCGGAAGTGCGGGCTGAAGACAGGTAAGTGTACACATTGAAAAAAAAATGACAACGCTACAAGCCTTTATTAAGGCTGCAGATAGGTTAGCAAAAAAGTTAATTTTGAGGGTGAACCTCCGCTTTAATACTTCTCCACTGGAAGTCAGAGGATCCACCCATGTTAGGGGAATGGATTAAGAATGTTGACAGTAATTTGAGATTGAAAAAATATGTATAGCAGCACAGAGAATGCCAAATAAGTTTGAAAAATTATGGGCCCATTAATTCCTGGGAACATCAGTGGATCTAATTATGGACAAGTTGTTAAGAATTAACACTGGATAAAGATGAAATCTAGGTGCTTGCCCCTGCACAGTATAAGACCTGATTTGTCAATGCAGTTTTATATTCTTTATGTAACAACTCTACTTCTTGCTGTTCTTGTCATCCTTCATGACCCAGCGCATGGCAATGCTACAGTTCTAATTTTCAATAAAAAAAATTGGGGATAAAAAGAAAAAATGCCACTACTCACTAGAACATGACAGGAAGGTGACTCATTATCCTGTAACAACAGGCTTTCACTTCAATGAGGAGCACATATGAGAGCTTTATTGAATATGGCTCCAAATGATTGAAAAGATTTTTGATTTAATGTAAATTTAGAAGACTTTCTGATCTTAGCCAGGTTGTTGTCAATGAGAGCATTAACAGTTCCATGACAGATTTCCGTTGCTACTGAACAGGATGCGCCAAAGAATCAAGAACTAAATGTAAATTTGTGATGACTGTGACAAGGAGCAGTGACCTCATACAAGTCCATATTTCTTAAAGATTTGTGGGGGCATCCACCCTTGACGTCCCTGAAAATGCTAGCCTAGCTAATTTGTTGAATCACTGGTTTGGATCATTACCGCTTAGAACAAGTATGTGGACCAATACATTTTGAACCTCTTATCTGCTTACACTGGGTCAGTGACTAAAAGTATTAAACTAAGAGGGTCAGCATGACAGCCAGGTGCATAGCAGTTACAGAACGAAAAGCCAGCAATGAAAGCATCCATGTTTAAAAGAGAAGTGTGTGATTTTTTTTAAGAATTATACTTACCTAGGTGGATGCAGCATTGGTCTGATACTGCATCTGTTCCCCGCTGGCTTTAAGGCAGAGAACCAAGCCATCAGACACCGCTGATCGCTCAGCTCTCAGAGCTCTCTGAGCAAAGAGATGGTGACTGTCACTGGGTTTCTGCTCTGCCCCCCACGCTCACTGGAGCACAGGACTCTGGAGGGTGTGGAAGCAGCCGGCTCAGGCTCTCAGTGGCTTTCCATATGGACCCAAACTTTCCCAAGCCTGGACCAGCTCTCTGACATCAGCCGACACCTGCTGACTGCTGAAAATTGGTCATAGAAGTGCAGAATAATCTGCACTTCTGTGGCCTACAGAAAAACTACTTTTTTAACCACTTAAGGACCGGACCAATATGCTGCTAAATGACCCAAGGGGTTTTTACAATTCGGCACTGCGTCGCTTTAACAGACAATTGCGCGGTCGTGCGACGTGGCTTCCAAACAAAATTCGCATCCTTTTCTTCCCACAAATAGAGCTTTCTTTTGGTGGTATTTGATCGGCTCTGCGATTTTTATTTTTTGCGCTATATACAAAAATAGAGCGACATTTTTGAAAAAAAACTATATTTTTTACTTTTTGCTATAAGAAAAATCAAATAAACTAAATTTTAGTCAAACATTTAGGCCAAAATTTATTTAGCCACATGTCTTTTGAAAAAAAAAAAAAATCACAATAAAAAAAAAAAAAATAGCTACAGTACCTAGCGGGAATAGCGACACTAATACAGCGATCAGAAAAATGATTGCTTAGTGACACTGGCAATAGGGAGTGAAAGGGTTAACTAGGGCGGTGATCAAGGGGTTAAAACTTTATTAGAGGGGGTACGGGGGCTACCCTGAACCTAACACTAACTGCCTGTCACACTGCCTGTCACACTGACACTAAATGCAGTGATCATACATATATGATCACTGCATTCAGTGACACTGTGACAGGGGGAGGGGGGGGGTGATCGCAAGGGGTTAAGTGTGCCTGCGTGTCCTGGTGTCAGTGTAGTGTTGTGCAGACTTACTATGTGATGTGATCTCTCCTCAGCGGCGGTTGAAAAAAACGCAGAGAGCAGAGATCACATCACTTCCCTCTTCCTGTGTTTACACAGGAGGAGAAAGTGACACTGCAGGGGAGCGTGCGCATTGGCTGGGAGCGATCCTGAGCGGGCGGACAAAAACAAACCGCCGCCCCCTCAGAACGGATCGCTCCTACAGCCACCGGGACCGTCGCATGTACCGGGAGTGCTCCCGATCGGACCCCCGACCCACGTCAAGGCAGGGACGTACAGGTACGCCAATGTGCCTGTACCTGCCATTCTGCCGACGTAAATGTACATGCGGCGGTCCTTAAGTGGTTAAGGAAAGTTTCCTTTAAGAAAATGGATTGTGTCAACAAATAGAATCCAAAATAAGGCCAGATGAAGTCCGAGACCGAGACCTATTTCCAGCTTCAGAAACCCCTGATGATCTTGCAGCACTGAACCATTAAAGATGTGCCTGTAAATAGAACATATTGTATGCTGGCAATGGTGTTCTTGCCCTGCGGGTTGATTTACAGTAAAAGGTCAAGTAGGGTAGACAGTGAAATAGATTATGTGGGATATTTAAAAATACATTAAGCAGTAAAACTGCGCAAGTCTCATCTGGCATATTTTAAAAGTAGTTGTGTCCTCTGTAATGCAGCAATACACAATTATTAATCATATATTGTCTTACTACTGAAAGTATACAGATGAAAACAAATGTTATGACAATACGTATACACATATACCTATGTTTGTGTGGTGTTAACTTCAGGAGTAAAATTCAGTGAGGTAGGCCACACAGAGATACAAATACGACTCTTCAGTTGGCCATTGTCCTAATATAGCAAACCATCATTGGGGGCCCTTTACCATCATCCAATGACAGCTGATCATGATAGAAAACAGAAGCCGGTCATCACCTGTTTTTCCCCCATACGTTGTCAAGGTAAAGAAAAGAAGAAAGCCGTTAACCTGCTTTGATTAGAGGAATATCCGTCACCTTAGTGCCCACCAGTGCTGCTGATCGATGCCCTCCAGTTCTGCCAATTAGTGCTCACCAGTGCCATCTATCAGTGACCAGGGGTACTGTTAATCAGTGCCCACCAGTGCCGCCTATTAGTGCCCATCAGTGCCTCATCATCAGTGTCACTTATCAGTGCTGTCTATTAGGCCGCGTACACACGATCAGTCCAAACTGATGAAAACCTACTGAAGTCCAGTTTCATCAGTCCAAACCGACCGTGTGTATGGCCCATCAGTCTGTTGTCCTTCAGTCCAAAGTTTTAAAACTTGCTTTAAAATCGGACTGATGGACGCCTGACCATCGGTCCAAACCGATCGTTAGTACGCAAACGCATCGGTTCAAAAACCCGCGCATGCTCAAGAATCAAGTCCACGCATGCTTGGAAGCATTGAACTTCGTTTTTTTCCAGCACGTTGTGTTTTACGTCACCGCGTTCTGACACGATCCGTTTTTGAACTGATGGTGTGTACACACATCAGACCATCAGACCATCAGTCTGTGAAGCGATGAAAATGAACTTCAGTCCGTTTTCCTCAGTTTGGACTGATTGTGTGTACAGGGCCTTAGTGTTGCCTACCAGTCCCTATTAGTGCCCATCAGTGCTGCCTATCAGTGCCACCTCTCCGTGCTGCTTATCAGTCCCACCTATCAGTGCCCATCACTGTAGCCTCATCAGTGTCCACCAGTGCAGCCTTATCAGTGCCCATGTGTGCCACCTATCCGTGCCCATCAGTCTCACTTATCAGTGCCCATCAGTGCTGCCTCTTCAGTGCCCATCAGTGAATCATATCAGTGCCCATCAGTGCCGTCTCATCAGCATACATCAGTGAAGGAGAAAAATTACCTGCTTGCAAAATTGTATAACAAAATATGAAAACCTTTTTGTTTTTGTTTTAAAAAATTTCAGTCGCTTTATGTTTGTTTAGCAAAAAATAAAAACCCAGTGGTGATTAAATACCTCAAAAAAAATCTCTATGTGAAAAAAAAATGCTAAAAATGTCATATCGGTACAGTGTTGCATGACCGCGCAATTGTCATTCAAAGTGTGAGAGCGCTAAAAGCTGAAAATTGGCCTGGTCAGGAAGGGGGTATAAGTGCCCAGTAGGCAAGTGGTTAACCTCCCTGGCGGTATGATTCTTTAAGATTTTAGGTGCTGAAAGCGGTACCATTATTTGCAAGGGAATTTGGCGTTTTATACTGTAGGCTTGTAATTCTTAGGAATAACTCACTGAAATCTATCCAAACAAGAGTCTAATAGGCATCCTGGGTATGATTTTTTTTTTTTTTCTTATTAAAAATTATAATATAATAAATAATTATAAAAAATTATAACAAATAATAATATAATTATAGTAAAAATTATTCAATAATGTAATCAAATCAAAATCACTGAAATTTGCTCAGTTGCAGAATTTTTGCTGTCATTATTTTTTTTTTTTTATGACGAATTTCCCCACAAATCGCTATCGCTAAATTCTGCAAGTGATTCTGATTTATTATCGCTGTTTTTTAGCTGCTCTAAAACAATTTTTGCCATAAAGGGACACTTTTGGTTGCTATGGGCAATCTACAGTTTGCAGGGAGAAAGAACAGTTTTTATTATATAAAATGACATGTAGTGTACAGGGCAGACCACTAGGGACATGGGGGGTGTGTATTTTTTACATACAGTACTGTAATCTATAAGATTACAGTGTACTGTATGTATAGTGTTTGTTTACTTTTTTAAATTTGGCGCCGTTCCCCCCCCTACGTCGCGACGCTCGCAGGGAAGGGAATCGGCGGAACACACAGCATCAGGCGGACATCCGCCCGCCGTGTACTGCGGGGATTCATCGCTGGATCGCAGAGAAAAGGTAAGTAAACTTTTTTCTGCATCCAGCGAGGCAAGTCCGTGTGTGGCACGGGGTTACCGATCGTAGCTTTAAAATCTCACCCCGTGCCACACACGGGAAGACCGCCAGGGAGGTTAAAGGGAGAAAGGGTTGCATGCTGGCTACTTAGGATTAGATTTACTAAAGCATACAATACAGTGAGGTAGAAGCAGGGCCGGATTTGCTCTCCCTGCTGCCCCAAGTCCAGGTTCCGCAATGCACCCCCCTCCCCCCAATCAAACCACCCCCCAAATCAACAGAGAATTGCAACCAGATGGCAGGGGCAGCACGATTAGTTCACCTTTTTTTTTTTACTTTTTTTTATTTGTAGCTTGTCGTTTACTTGTTTTTATTTTTGTATAACTACCTTATTATTTTTTTAATATTTTTTTTTATTCTTTACTTTTTAATTATTTTTTATCAATAATTTTTTCACTTAACTTTATTGCTATCACACAGGAGAATAATTCCCTGTGTGATAGCAATTGGAGGTAAAAGGTTCTCTTTATTGACCCTGTCACCTCCAAAAACATGAGTCCTTGCACTGTGCTAGAACTCCTGTCACAGCTGAGATGGGTAGAGCACAGCTCACCCCTCCCACTGTGTACATCAGCGGCAGGAAAAAGGGGACTCCATGCTGCTGCCGCCCCTTGGCGCCCTGCCGCCCCAAGGCCTGGTCTCGGTGGCCTTGTGGGAAATCCGGGCCTAGGTAGAGGGATACTGTACTGAGATATTTTTAAAGTGAAAACAGGTTTAAGCTATGGTAAACAAGGCCCTGGATCTGTCCATTTCCCCTCCCTTTATGCTTTAGTAATTTATGCCTCTAAGGTCCCTTCACAAAATACCAGTGATTTGTAACTGCTACTGTCTGACTGAAGTTCAGTAAACGTTTATTTTATGTCTTTCATTGTGCAGGTTATGTGTCAACTGTCACCTGCTCTGTTATGCAAGCCTTTTTCTTTTTACACACACTCAATAATTGTTGTAGTCACTAACAATGGCAAATAACTTCTCTGCAGTTTTAATTGTGGTTTACATAACGCTCCAGCTTTGCATAATTTTGTTGTATTTGGCAGAATATTTCTGTGATAAACCCACTGGCAGCAAGACGGTTAAACAGTTTAAGCCAAATAAGCAGCCATATGGTTACAGTAGAAACATGGAGAAACAAGACAATGAACAATCACTTTGCCAGGACCCTTTTATAGAAGCGATCACAATCTTGTTTTCGTCCTCCTTCTTCACACAGTAGTAAATCGCTGGATAGAAAGGCACGCACCCTTCATCCAGGAGTTGCTGAGATAAATATGTATTCTGTTGTCGGTTGTGAGGTGCTAATTGGCTTCTGCGGCTGTAATCAGTTTGGAATTGGGGATGGAAGTGCTCGGAGAAGAAAAGTACCCGCTTGCACTAGACAAAGCCTCTGATTAGGCCGCACTTGGCAGGTACATCGCAAGGCACAGCTGTGTATATTATACAGGAGCCCAACAGGATTATCTGCCTCCTTCACACATCTACAACCCCTCTGTGACATGATGTATTCTTCTACTTGTGTCATGGGCATGGGAATTGATTAACACATTTATTGCCATATTCAATAGCGTGAAAGAGGAACTGATTGCGGAGCTGTTTGTTGACTGGTTTTTGGCAGTCTACCCTTCAGGAGTAGAATTACCAATTGTAAAAATTGGTCATTTTCAAACCTGTTGACAATCCCAGCGGTGACAATATACTTTAGCCCAGGTTCACACTGGGTACGATTTAGTTCGATTTGAGATGCGATTTCACATGTGAAATCGCATCTCAAATCGGCGGCAATTGCCGGCAATGACACCGTCCTAATCGGTGCGACACTGCATCTGCGGCGCTGCATCGATTTCAAAAAGTAGTTCCTGTACTACTTTTTGCGATTTCAGGACGCGATTTACATTGACATCTGTGCAGAACCCTGCACAGATGTCTCCTAAATCGCGCCGAAATCGGGACTGCCAGAGGGAGTGAAATCGCGCGAGTTCTGCTGAAATCGCGCGATTTCACTCCCACAGCCGAGTGTGAACCAGGGCTAAAATAGGGTCTTATGAAGGAAAGAAAGTTACCGCTCCAGGTGGATTGTGTTAGGATCATCAGTATGGTCTCAGGAGATCAAGGGTGCTGGCAATGCACAAGGCAACAAACAGAAAAATAAAATATGGACAGCCGCACTCCAAAAAACCTTGATGGTTGTCTTTATTTAAAAAAGGAAAATGCACTACAAGTCACAGCACACTACAGTAAAGTAAAACAGCTGTTTAGGGTCTTATGAAGGACAGTGTCTGAAGGAGGAACTGTACTTGTTGCCAGTTAGAACCAATGATAGTATCATACTGCATAGGAAATATAAATATTAAGGTAAGATGGGTGGCTATGGGCAGCAATATTGTTGTTTTTGAAACTTTCATGTGAACTTTCCTTTTGTTAAAGTGGATGTCACATATAGCAAGTGAAGTGACCAGCCTCAGATGATGTACAGAGATGAAACAAATCCTTCTACATAGGTTTAACTTGTTTATCTGCAGTCTTCTCCTCTTTACACCGCTTCAAAAGGACAGATTGTGTTAACCACTTAAGGACCGCCTCCTGCACGGCTGGGCACATGCACGTACAGGTACGTCCTGTGCTAGTGCCCAGGCGTGGATCGCGGGCGCGCGCGACCGGGACCCGCAAACCTGATCGCCGCGGGACCCGCAAACCTGATGGCCCTGGAGACCCGGGATCGGTCCCCGAAGCTGAATAACGGGGAGAGCCACGTGTAAACACGGCTTCCTCGTTCTTCAC
The DNA here is from genome assembly GCA_029574335.1 of Rana kukunoris. Lineage (NCBI taxonomy): Eukaryota > Metazoa > Chordata > Amphibia > Anura > Ranidae > Rana > Rana kukunoris. Next base: position 450,428,119 of record CM056051.1, read on the forward strand.
TGTGGCGGCGTCATCGATCGTGTGATCTCTTTTATAGGGATACACAATCGATGACGTCACACCTACAGCCACACCCCCCTACGGTTGTAAACACACATTAGGTCACACATAACCCCTTCAGCGCCCCCTTGTGGTTAACTCCCAAAGTGCAATTGTCATTTGCACAATAAACAATGCATTTTAAATGCATTTTTTGCTGTGAAAATGACAATAGTCCCAAAAATGTGTCAAAATTGTCCGAAGTGTTCGCCATAGTGTCGCAGTCACGAAAAAAATCGCTGATCGCTGCCATTAGTAGTAAAAAAAAAAAAAAATTAATAAAAATGCAATAAAACTATCCCCTATTTTGTAAACGCTATAAATTTGGCGCAAACCAACCGATAAACGATTATTGCAAATTTTTGTTTGGGAGCCACGTCGCACGACCGCACAATTGTCTGTTAAAGCGAAGCAGTGCCGAATCTCAAAATCTGGCCGGGTCCTTTAGCTGCCTAGAGGTCCGGGTCTTAAGTGGTTAAACAAATGTATTCATCTGTCAGGTGCACAGATGAGGGACGGAGAGACAGCAGTTAGAGTGTGTGAGAGCTGATTGGAGGAAGAGAACACACCCCCATTCACACAGCAGAAGAACTGTGTTTTGAGTAGACTAGCTCCATTCTGAACTCTGCCATTATAATTTTATATCATGTGTCAGGAAAAGTTTTCAGAAGTGACTCATGCTGATAAAGGAGGAATAAAGCACCAGAGAGAAACAACACTAAGGCCGCGTACACACGATCGGTCAGAACCGATGAAAACGGACTGAAGGTCCGTTTTATCGGTCCAACCAATTGTGTGTGGGCCCCATCAGTCAGTTATCCTTCGGTCAAAAAAAAGAGAACTTGCTTTAAAATTTAATCGATGAGTCAATACCGATTGTTATTACGCACGACCATCGGTTAAAAATCCACGCAAGCTCAGAATCAAGTCGACGCATGCTTGGAAGCATTGAACTTCATTCTTTTCAGCAAAAATGTATAGAGAAAAACCGGGACGGCCACACTCCAAAAAAAAATGGTTCCTTTTAATAAAACTGGTCACAAAATGAACATATCACAGCAAAAAATCAGAAAAAACTGACGCGTTTCACGCTATCATACAGTGCTTATTCATTATTTTAGCACAACGTTGTGTTTTTCGTCACCGCGTTCTGACACGATAATTTTTTTAACTGATTGTGTGTAGGCACATCAGACCATCAGTCGGCTTCATCCGTTAACCGATGAAAACGGTCATTCGGACCGTTCTCATCGGATGGACTGATCGTGTGTACGCGGCCTTAGAGCTTTGGAGAAAGATAAGTAAACTCTATAGATATATGTGCTTTGTTCAGATTCCATAACTAAGGTATACAAACACTTTAAACCTGTCAGAAAAAATTGCAACAAAGGTGTAATGCCCAGTGGCAATTTTTCACTTAAACATTCTTGCAATTAACTGATTTGAGTCCACACTGGCAAACCCAAAATGCTTTCATTTGCTGAAAAAAAAAAAAAAATCCAAGGCAAGCTTCCAATGCACCCCGCAGCGTACATCTTTCCAGTGATAGTTTTGCATGAAAATATGATTCTCTTTGTAAAATCTATTTATAAAGGTTTTCTTGTCCATTTTGGGCCAAGGAAGAAATACTAGATGGGTTTAGCAAAGACATTCTACCTGGATGGCTATCACTCTTTGGGCTGTAAAGGATAGATGATCTGTAGGACTAGAATAACAGCACATGCACTGTACTTTAATCTATACCATTTAGACCTACTGTGAAAAATGGTCTGGCATTTTTGGTGAGTGTTCACCCAATCTGCATTATGTTAGTGGCTTGTACTCAATGGTGCCAAATGAGGTTGTTATTCAAAGCTGATGATATATGGGCTGTTAAATAGTGGAATGCTATATCTATGAATCACACACGAAACAATACGTGTTTGGTATTTAGAGGCCTAATGTGTGCCAATAAAGGATTATTTACACTAGTGTACCACAATCGTTCACTGCTACTATACAATATGACCACAAGTAAAATGATAGACGATAGAGCATCAAACCAATGATCAGAGTCCAAACACGCTTTAGTTAGTTTCTGTTGAGATGCATTGCACAGCATAGAGCTTTGTGCTGCCTGAACTATCTGGAGATAAAATGCTACCAATTAATGCTCTTTCTAGTCAATTTCCATAAAGGGGCTTTTAATTTCAAGATTATCCAAGCCCTGACAAAGGGAGAGAGTTTAAACCTCCAAAACACATTGGCAGTTTAACCCCATCTCAATATGAACTAATTAAAGCTTGTTTGGGCTCTCTGATCATTTGTTTTCTCTCATTCATTCTCTCACCTTTGGATTTTTACTCTAGGCCCCCTATTTCATGAGAGCTGCCTTACCAGATCTATTAAAGTTGTTGTTAACCCTTAAATATAAGTGAAATAAAAAGAGTGCGGCGCAAAATAAAAACAATAATAATAATAATAATGGTGACAATAAATATACTTATAAAAATAGAAATTATTTGAAAATAGTGTCCATGTGCAAGGAAGTCCATAAAGCAATGAATCCACAGACTTAAACGATTTCCAGAGTGGAAAGTGAAAAGGAACACCAAAGAATATCCTCCACCAGTGTAAGATGGACTCTCACCTCTCTGCTTTGACCCAGATGGATCTCAAAGCATAATCTGTGTAATCAGAAATCAGCTGACAGCCTCCATAGGCAGACGGATGGATAGGATAAAAACCATAGATCCGGATTCAATGATTTCTCAACATTCATACCACCATGTAGGGAAGAAAGGAAAGAAATCTAGTGCTCTCTGTTGAAATAACTATTTATTTAAAACAATGGAGACTTCACTCACATGTAGAGACACTCTAAGAGCCGAGTGTCAGCATAGTGGCATGTACCAGCATACCAAACCGTCCTACTGCAATCTGCGGCGATCGTGGGTGACGTTCTGCATGGCTCCTCCCCCTGTACGTGTTACATCCCGTGGTCAGGACTTCCTCAGCGTGGGTTAAGGGAGCACACACCATACACAGGGATGAAACAAATCCTCCTACACAAATTGTACCTGTTTATTTGCAGCCCTCTCTCCTTTACATTCATTCAAAGTACAGAATTTATAAAGCTTGTCTGAGCTTACAGAAAACAGGGGCAGATATCTGAAGTTACATCCTGCAGAGCTCATTGAAGAGAGCCCTAAAACCTGATTGGAAGGAAGAAAAACACCTCCCTTCACGCAGGACACAATAACAGAGTTGAGTCTGTCAATCACAGCTAGAGGTCCCACTTCTGCCACCATTTTTCTCTTTGGTGTCAGGAAAACTTGTCAAAAGTGATTCATGCAGATAACAGAGGAACGAAGCAGCAGACATAGTTGACACTTAGTTGACACTTAGTGCTCTTAATTGAGACAATTACACATTTTAGAGGGATGCTTTGTTTATATTTCATGTCTGAATTTGGACCATCTTGCCATAATCACAAGAAATGCTTTACAGATGATACACTTCTTACAAGAACAAATAAATCAATGGATTAATGATGTGTACACCAAATTCTGACTTTTTCTTGTATCAGCAGAGATGGAGATTCCTGAGCAACATTCTCAATTTTCAATAATCCAATTTTAGTGAGCTTGTGACCAATATAGCCTCATTTCTTTGTTTCTCTATTCCCTGCACTCTGCAGTTCCCCCTGTCAGCCTCTAAATCACTGCAGGACATACTAGACATGTAGGGGCGTGCAGGAGGATCTACATAATATAGTAAGCAACACAGGCAACCAACACACAATACAAGTGTGAAACCCCTTTAGGTAGCTCTGCTGTGCAACTAAAACTGGAGAGCGCAAAATCAGGTACAGCTGTGCATGGTAGCCAATCAGCTTGTTCACTTAAATGTTTCCTGGCCATATAACATAGATATATGGTGGCAAGGCAGCCCAGCTGCGTCAGTTCAAACACTAGGAACGTGATTTCACACCTCCAGGTAAGCCGTGCTGTGATTAAACACAGCAGATGTCGATCAGCAAGTGCCGGCCAATGAATTACTGCAGGACAGAGTGGTAATTTACACAGAACAGAACCCTGCCCTGTCAGTGGGAAAGTAATAGATTTGCTTTCCCCACAAATCAGGTAATAAAATCCATAACTTCCCTTAGTAAAAGCACCTTCCAGAGTAACCGAAAACACTGGATAGGCACACCCTTAACACTTTGATTTCCCTAGATGTTTAACCCCTTCCCAGCCAGTGTTAATAGTACAGTGACATATTTTTAGCACTAATCACTGTATTAGTGCCACTGGTTCACAAAAATCGTCAATTAGTGTCCGAAAAACTCCTACGCGTTTCGACCTATAAGGCTTTTTTGTTTATAGCGCAAAAAAAAACGTTTGGGTACATTGTTGCATGACTGCGCAATTGTCAGTTAAAGAAATGCAACGCTGTATAGCAAAAAATGGCCTGGGGGTAAATCTTCCAGGAGATCAAGTGGTTAAGCTTTGACAAAAAAAAAATGAAAGCTGATTGTTTCTATGCAGAGCTGCACCACATTCTGCACTCTCCAGCTTTGGTAAATCATCCTCATAGTATTTAAATACTCAAGAAGCAAGAAAAGAAGAGCCACTCACCATGAAAGACAACTTCTGATTTATTGAAACCAGGCAATACCTAAACAGTTCACCTTGAGCCAAAGAGGCCATACCAAAATATATGTGGCCATCTCGCGGGCCTATTTTTCAAGCTGAGAATACCTTGGTGTAGTTCTTGGATGATCCGAAAACAGTCTAACTGGGGAGTCCTCTACAACCTGCAAGGCCCAAGGGCTCCGAGAACAGGAATGTTCTCTATGTCCTGACCTTTGTCAGTAGAGAGGGTGGGGCTGTCACCAATTATTCTGGGGGGCAATAGCAGTAAGCATAGCAAAACTGGTTTCAACGCAACAGGTAGTGTGCTTGTGCACCTTCCACAGTAACCGAAAACACTGGATAGGCACACCCTTAACACTTTGATTTCCCTAGATGTTTAACCCCTTCCCAGCCAGTGTTAATAGTACAGTGACATATTTTTACCACTAATCACTGTATTAGTGCCACTGGTTCACAAAAATCGTCAATTAGTGTCCGAAAAACTCCTACGCGTTTCGACCTATAAGGCTTTTTTGTTTATAGCGCAAAAAAAAACGTTTGGGTACATTGTTGCATGACTGCGCAATTGTCAGTTAAAGAAATGCAACGCTGTATAGCAAAAAATGGCCTGGGGGTAAATCTTCCAGGAGATCAAGTGGTTAAGCTTTGACAAAAAAAAATGAAAGCTGATTGTTTCTATGCAGAGCTGCACCACATTCTGCACTCTCCAGCTTTGGTAAATCATCCTCATAGTATTTAAATACTCAAGAAGCAAGAAAAGAAGAGCCACTCACCATGAAAGACAACTTCTGATTTATTGAAACCAGGCAATACCTAAACAGTTCACCTTGAGCCAAAGAGGCCATACCAAAATATATGTGGCCATCTCGCGGGCCTATTTTTAACTGGGGAGTCCTCTACAACCTGCAAGGCCCAAGGGCTCCGAGAACAGGAATGTTCTCTATGTCCTGACCTTTGTCAGTAGAGAGGGTGGGGCTGTCACCAATTATTCTGGGGGGCAATAGCAGTAAGCATAGCAAAACTGGTTTCAACGCAACAGGTAGTGTGCTTGTGTCAGTCTTTATTTTTTGTGGTATTTATGTCTAGCTACGCTTTAAAGAAACAAATAAAATTGGCAAAATAAAGCAAAAGCCAATAAAGCTTTGTGAGAATATAGACAGAGAGAAGATCTTATTAACTTTCTCTTATCCCAAGTCCTGCATTAAAATGATTTGGCTTCCGCTTACTGCTTCAGGTTGTTAAACTCGATCATGCTCTGCTTGGAATGTTGTCAAAAAACACAGCTAACTACATTACAGAGAAGTCTGCTGATGTCTGTTATTGATTTTTGACTTTGGAATGCCCAGGAAACATTGCTTTAAGGAGGTAATAAAGTATAAACCCAAACAAAGCAAAACAAAACAAAAAAAATAATAATGTACAGTACACAAAAAAGACTTGTATCATCTGCATCTAATGTGACAACAAAAACGAACACTTAATGCTTTTGAGTATTGATGATTATAAGTTTTGGTAGAAAATGAGCATGTGTGGTCGCTTCTTTTCTGTATGTTACAGCTGAGTAGATCTAAACCAGGATCCTGAGTCATGATAATGTACTTATTCATAGCCCCCAAGTGCCCCTGATATCGAGGGGCTGGCTCTCATTTTGAACAAAGTCCCTCTGTCCCTCTTGGCTCCTCATTTGTCCCTGATTTTTGGTCTGATTTTTATGGTTGTCTATAAAATGCACTATTTACCTATCCAAAAGTGTTTTACAATGCTAAAACTTTCATTATTTTTCTAAATTCCTGCATGTATAAATTCCAAAAGCCAGTATAAAAAATAGTAGTGGTGGGGAAAAAAAGCACTTGTAGGTTTAACTAATCATTTTTAATATAATTCTCCTTTAAGGTGGGGCATGGCAGGGGGTGTTTCCAATGCCTACATATGTTTGATGATAGGTGTTCCTCATTCCCATTTCAGAAAGTTGGTAGGTATAATTTGGGAGTACAAACAACTACATTACCTGTATCACAGCCAACCTCGTGATCTGTGGCACAGATAACAAATTATTCTGGCCCCCCGGTTCTAGCTCCAGAAAACATGGGTAATGTATTAAAAATGTATATTTAGCGATTGGGACAACATTGCCATTTCATATGAAAGTAAAGGTTACGTTTAGAACGGAGTTGCACGTTCTCAGATTAAAGTGGGCCTTTACTCAATTGTTGCTACTTTGGAAGGATGGATAGTAAATGATAGAAGGAATAAAATACCCTTCCTGGAGGAAATGATGTTCCTAACTCCCTTTACTGCTAAGCATATGTGAAGTCTAGGAAAGTGGTTGTAAACCTTTACATATGCCACGTTTGGAAATGCCACTAAAAACTGAGCCAGTACATTTTGGGTGGCTGGTAACACTGGTTGTGTATGTCGATCTGCAGTCTTCTTTTCTCTACATCCATTCAATGTGCAGAATTTTTTAAGCTTGTCTGAAAGTTGAGAAAAAAGGGGATGGAGAACTGAACACTGGGCAGAGCTCAGTAACTAGAGCTCGGAGAACTGATTGGAGGAAAGGGACCTCTACCACCACCACCACCACACATTTTCTTTTGGTGTCAGTAGGGATTCATGCTGATAGCAGAGTGATAGGGAAACTCCACAACTCAAGGAGTTTTAGTAACGTGTTGACTGCTGAAGCCACATTCAAAAAGATGTATTTAATATTTTAGCCATAAGCAGGGAGAACAATACAGTACATGGTGATGATACGTTTAAATACAATTTTTCTAAAAATGGCTGAGAACCTCATAGTACAATTTATACATTCTGAAAGGGGAGGCACCTTGAATGGGACTTCTTTGAAGTCCCATTCAACTCTTTGGTAATATTCATTAATATGCAGATGGTCATTTAACATATGCACGTCACTTCCCAAGTATCTCTGGGAAAAGCCAGAGATAGACATTTTCACAGCTGAAGGTGTGAATGGCATTTGACCACAACCAAAACAGCTGTTACATCATATGACTTCTAAAAATATTTGTACCAAGTATATCTGCTTAATCAGAAACACATGGAATACTTATAACTAAATGTTTGATAGGGTAAATGGAATAGCCATTTTATTTATTAAGAGGAACAAAGACATGACACTTAGGGGTTGATTTACTAAAGGCAATTACACACTTTTGCAAGTGCGGTTGCTTCAGAGTTTAGCCACTTCACCCCCGGAGGATTTGGCTGCCCAATGACCGGGCCATTTTGTGCGATTCGGCACTGCGTCGCTTTGACTGACAATTGCGTGGTCGTGCAACGTTGCACGTGCACTTAATTCAGGTTACATCATTGACTAAATGTGGGTTTCATGAGTGACATCATTGATCAAATTTGGTCAATGACATCACCTGGGATTCCCAGCTTTAAATTTAAATTGCCACAGCCTGGACTCCGTCTTTTAGTGACAGGAGTTTGAATGGTTTGCAGTCTGTTTGACCAAACCACCCATAAGTCTAACAGATATTCGAGCAGCAGTACTCCTGAGGCCACACCACAATCTTCAGTTTTGCTTCATATTTTGTGCATTAAACACACGTACTCTGTGTGTTAGTCATAAGATTATTTCCTTTGGCTGTCTGTCGTCTGCATAAAAACATTTGTTTCATGAGATAACACTTTTTTTCTATATCGTTTTCTAGTGGTAAATGTTAAATCTCTTTTATCTCCTCTTTTGCTTTCCACAGTGTTTAACAGTAACTGTTAAAATGTTAAGGAGTCCCTTCACCAATTCTTTGTATTCCTTTATCTGCTAAAACTGTACATCCAGTCTGTACAAATCATGTACTTTGAGGCTGATGGTCATAAAGATTGGTATATGTCCAAATTTAGTCAATTTAGACCATTTTAAATCAAGTATTTGCTGAAAGTGCTGTAATGGTATTGGTAGGTCTTGGCATGGGGCTGTGATGTCTTAGGCCGCGTACACACAATCAGTCCATCTGATGAAAACGGTCCTAAGGTCAGTTCTCATCGGAAAACCGATCGTATCAGAATGCGGTGACGTAAAACACAACGGCGTGCTGAAAAAAATGAAGTTCAATGCTTCCAAGCATTGCTTCGACTTGATTCTGAGCATGCACGGGTTTTTAACCTATGGTTTTGCATACTAACGATCGGTTTTGACCTATCGGTTAGGCGTTCATCGGTTACATTTTGAAGCAATAATATTATATAAATATATCAGGGTTAAAGTGAACGTGTAATGATGAAAAGCTGACTATGATAAGCACTCCTGTCAGTGTTAAATAGCTGGATTCAAGGCCACCACATCTAAGTATTGGCAAGCTGAAATATAATACATTTGTATTTGTGGGATTAATACTCAGGCGTATTTCAGGCATTTTAAATTGATGAAATAATCCTGCCCCAGCATTCTCAATGTAAAAGCCCGAGGCTTTTTTGGCAGTATTGAAGCTAACCAGTGTGAAAGGGGCCTAAGAATGTGCATATCAGAGGCATTGACAGGTAGACTGGTGAGATTTACTGGACAGATTTAGAGGAGGAACTCTCCCAAAATGCGATGTACACGGATACATTTCTTTTTTTTTGCACTAAACTTTACATAGATTGTTCTGAACAATCAGTTTATCGATGTGTGGCCACCCATTGGGATTATGCTTGTTTCGTTTTTAGGCTTTTGGTCTGATTTAGAGACGCATATTTCCATTTAGTCTGTCAGTGTCCAGATTAATGTTGCACTGTAACACGAAAATTCACTCTAGGCAAAGTCACGTTGATGAATTATCTTCAGTATATCATTGTTGAGAACTTTGACTCTATGGGCCTTCCTGCAGATGAGCTGGCGATTTTAGGAGGGGATTGAAGCCACTGATTTTTTTTTATATATACATAAGTCCTCTGCATTAATAAAACAAATTTTATAAGAAAAGGCAATAGTTTTTTATTGTTTCAGTCTGATTAACAAAGCTGTGATCTTCCCTTGTATTTTAATAGATTTTCTTTCATGACATAAAAAAACGCTGATTTATGCAGGTTTGGTTTATTTCAGGACAGAAAGTGATAACATGTTCTCTTATAATATTATTTAGTGTATCAAATGACAACTTGAAGCATAGGTGAAGCTACAGTTGTGCTCATAAATTTACATACCCTGGCAGAATTTATGATTTCTTTGCCATTTTTCAGAGAATATGAATGATAAACACAAATTTTTTTCTTGCACTCATGCTTAGTGTTTGGCTGAAGCCATTTATTATCAATCAACTGTGTTTACACTTTTTGAATCATAATGGCAACAGAAATTACCCTGATCATAAATTTACATACCCCAGTTCTTAATATGGTGTATTGCCTCTTTAACATCAATGACAGCTTGAATTTTTTCTTGGTATTTGTGGATGAGGCTCTTTATCTTCTCAGATGGTAAAGCTACATATTCTTCCTCTTGGCAAAAAGCCTCCAGTTCCTGTAAATTCTTGGGCTGTCTTGCATGAACTGAGATCTCCCCAAAGTGGCTCAATGATATTGAGGTCAGGAGACTGAGATGGCCACTCCAGAATCTTCACTTTATTCTGCTGTAGCCAATGACAGGTCGACTTGGCTTTTTGTTTTGGATTATTGGCATGTTGGAATGTCTGAGTACATCCCATGCGCAGCTTCCTAGCTGATGAATGCAAATGTTCCTCCAGTATTTTTTGATAACATACTGCATTCATCTTACCATCAATTTTGACCAAATTTTCTGTGCCTTTGTAGCTCATACAACCCCAAAACATCAGCGATCCACCTCCCTGTTTCATAATATGAATGGAGTACCTTTCATCATAGGCCTTGTTAACTCCTCTAGAAATGAAGAGTTTATGGTTGTGGCCAAAAAGCAAAATTTTGGTCTCATCACTCCAAATGACTGTGCCAGAAGGTTTGAGGTTTGTCTCTGTGCTGTTTGGCGCATTGTAAGCGGGATACTTTGTGGCATTTGCATAGTAATGGGTTTCTTCTAGTGAATCGACCATGCAGCCCATCTTTCTTCAAGTGCCTCCTTATTGTGCATCTTGAAACAGCCACACCACATGTTTTCAGAGAGTCCTGTATTTCACCTGAAGTTATTTGTGTGTTTTCCTTGCATCCCAATCCTTTTCCTGGCAGTTGTGGCTGAAATTTTAGTTGGTCTACCTGACCGTGGTTTGATTTTAACGCTGTTTGAACACTGCTGATTGGCATTCTCAATTCCTTGGATATCTTTTTATATCCCTTTTCTGTTTTATATAGTTCAACTACCTTTTCCCGCAGATCCTTTGACAATTATTTAGCTTTCCCCATGTCTCAGAATCCAGAAGTATCAGTGCAGCATGAAAGATGCAAGGGTCTGTCAGGAGTCTAGAAACGTATTGAACTTTTATCTACACACACTAATTACAAGGAAACAGATCACAGATGAGGATGGTTACCGTTAATAGCCATACAAACCCATTTGTGTAAACTTTGTGTAAACTTATGTTATCAGGCCAAAATCTCCAGGGTATGTAAACTTTTGATCAGGGTGGTTGGGTAGTTTTGGGTAGTTTCTGTTGCCATTATGATTTAAAAAGAGTAAACGCAGTTGACAGATAATAAATGGCTTCAGCCAAACACTAACCATGAGTGAAAGAAAAGTTTTTCTGTTATCATTCATATTCTCTGAAAAATGCCCAAGAAATCATAAATTCTGCCAGGGTATGTAAACTTCCTGTCTCTGCTGAATTACACCATGGGATTATGCTAATCCTGCATTATGATATAAAACAAATACAAAAAATTGAGAGTCAGGCCGCGTACACACGAGGAGACATGTCCGATGAAAACGGTCCGACGGACCGTTTTCATCGGACATGTCTCCTGGGATGTTTTGGTCTGATGGTGTATACACACAATCAAACCAAAATCCCTGTGAACAGACAGCACGGTGACATGGCGGTGACGTTGACGCCGCAACGTCCGCAAACCAGGAAGTAAAATGCTTCCACGCATGCGTTGAACCCATTCGACGCATGCGGGAGATTTCGGTCCGCTGGTTAGGCGTACTAACCAGCGGACATGTCTGACGGACAGGTTTCCAGCGGACAAGTTTTAAAGCATGTTTTAAAACTTTTGTCTGCTGGAAACCTGTCCGTTAGGCCTTACACACGATCGGAAATGTCCGCTGAAACTGTTCTGCGGACCAGTTTCAGCAGACATGTTCGATCGTGTGTACGCAGCCTTAGAGTTTCTTATAATGACTGTTGACTAAATATGGGAACGCTTGTGCAGAGATCTCTGGGACACGTTTTCTCAAACTTTTTAAAACAGTGAAATAAATTTCATGTCTCAGGAAACCTATGTTCAGTTTTTACATCCCTAGTTCACTGCACATTTGTGTAGCGATATCCCCTCAAGGGCCGCTGGTTGATTTGGGATTGGCGTATTAAGTTACCTCTAAGCGTTGTCTAGGGGTGAAGTTAGCGAGCAGAGCAGTAAGCGAATGTCCAATCAGTAGATGAGGTTTTCCAAATGCTTTATTTCTTAGGTCCAACACGACCAACATCAACAGTAGATAGGACAGGCTGGTGAAATGAAGAAAACCTTGCAGTATCAGGCTCGGATGAACAGGAAAGCAAGCCTGCTTTTAGTAACTGTATATTGCGTCGCCACTCTAGCCAGAATGGGTGAAGTGTTTCCCGGACAGAACTCTGCCACAAGCCTGGCAGCCGGAGTTCCACTTTAAGGTTGCTGGAAAGAACAGGTCCTTGCAGTTGAAAATGGCTCTGATTTGGTTTGAGATGCCAGATGAGGCCTCTGCCACTGGCTCTATGCTGACAATGTGAACAGCAGAGCGAATCCTTCCAGTCAATTACATTTGGGTGACCGGTTGACAGTAGAAATACACCTGTCAATGTGTCGGTCACTAGATCCCCGATGGTTCGTTCAAGTCTCTCAGATAACCTGCCTCCGGGTTCTCCTTGAGCCAATTCCCCACTGTACAGCCAGCAGCTTAGGATCTTTCTTGTAGGGGTGAGGGGACGCAGCAAGTCACTGGGGCCCCTCAGCAGCATCCACCAAGAACTCTGCGTAACTTGTGAACTCGGCCTGGTAAGCCATATCGCCGGGGTCTGTTGGATGCGCACACCCTAAAGGTGGGTGCCGCACCTGGAACCAGGAACCCGCGAAGAACCCTGAAAAATTGCGCCTGCCACAGATATACCCCTCCCCTCCCAATTGGCTGCTGGGGAAAAGTGGCTCTGCTAGAACCCCTCTGACGCCATCTGTCGTCCGGGGGTGGGATCGACACCCCCAGAGCGCAGACTGACCCACAGGACAGTTCTAAAAATGACAGCAGCCCAAATTTAACAAAATTAAGAGTAGAAGCAACATAACTCTCCCACTCCCCCACTAACTTTAGCATAGTGCCCATACTGAAAGTGTAGTGTATCTAGCATATTTGACACTTGGAGAAAATATTTTTTAACACTCTACTGCTCTATAAGAAAACTGTTTCAGTGACAATCATGCAATGAAACAAATCATATTAATGGCCAGAAAAGAAATACCAACCGTGAAAATTTTAGTACACCTTGCATTGGTGGTCAGTGGAAAAAGTGGCTTCTTATATTAGGAGTCAGTGTAATGGTCCTATACATGGCCAATAGGAGATGGACTCCTTATATACACTAATTATAAGCCATTCACAACTCTGCCCCAAGCTACATCACCAAACTTGTCTCAAAATATCACCCCAACCGTTCTCTCCGCTCCTGCCAAGACCCCCTGCTCTTTAGCTCCCTTGTCTATTCCTCACATGTGTGCCTCTAGGATTTCTCCAGAGAATCTCCCATCCTCTGGAACTTTCTACCTCAGTCTGTCCGGTTATAACCTTTCAAGCGATCCCTGAAAAATCATCTCTTCAGGGAAGCCTATCCCGCCTCCACGTAACAACTGAGCTTTCAGTTCTTCCATCAACTCATCCCCCAGTTATTACCTTTTGTACCACTTGCCCAACCCTATTAGATTATAAGGTCTTATGAGCAGGGCCCTCTTAACCCTCTTGTATTGTAATCATACTATATATTGTAAAGCGCTGTGCAAACTGTTGGCATTATATAATAGTAATAATAATAATAAATAATAATGGTCAATAGTAGACAGACACTCTTACATTGTTGACCAGTGGTAAAACTGTCCCATGTACACACAGCTAAAAAATAATAATTGATAATAATTGATATCAATGATTACTGGGAGGGAGGTAAAAACTCATTGCAAAAGGCACCCCTAGCAAACTGTAGAGGAATCCCAGGGTTCCATGCAACCCTGCTCTGGGATAATAAAATCACTAATATCTTCCTTAAAAAAATATATTTGTAGACATACTGATCTATTTATGCAATCTGCTTTCATAGTAAAAATGGCACAAAAATAAAATGTTATGATGCCATGGCTAAATACCTCAATTCATCATCTTGCCCCTCTATATCCTGATTGGTTACTGGGGTGTATATTGTCCATTGTGGACTAATGAGCCCCAAGGGATGCTTTTGTCTTGTAGGTATTTGGTCACTTCTACATCACAAGGCAATGATATAGATGTACCTGCTCAATCCCTTCCACGTTAGCATTTATTTCAGTTAGGGAGCCAAATTGGCCAAGACAGAGTTTTTTCATAAACCAAAAATAGGTAGTTTGATTTTTGTATGCTTCCAAATTGTTAGTTAACAGCTTACCCGGAATTTTACATTATTGTAAAAAAAATATGTAAATTTAACGTTTTTAAATCTTTTCCCTTTTTTAACACTCAGATGTGTTTACCATTGGATGTTATCCTGGCTAGCATTGTACAACATTTTTTTTTGAATTATGATGACAACCAAGGAAGGAAATATAGTACTTTCTGCCATTACTACATGTGGTGTTAAGCTGTCTCTTGTTCTCTATTTAAGTTGCACTGAATGTAATGACAAAATGCCAGTGCTATGAAATATACCAGTGCGTATAAACAGGAAGAATTTAAAGTCATTACTAGACAAAATTATCTGTCATTTAGCATAGTTAACATTAAAAGTCAATATGATAGCAGAACTGAACTTATCTTCTTGTGGATCTTGCAAGGAAACAGCAGTACAACTTATGCAGAAAAGCCTCCTGCTACATAGCGATACTGATGAACAGACTCCAGCCAGTCTGGGCTCTATCAGTATCTTTTTGTATAGATTAGCTTAGAACTCATTTATCGTATATATTCAATGTACTTAAAAGCATATCTAAAGACATTTTAAGAGTGATTTTCAAAATTTTTCATTTTAATTACTGTATTTATCGGTGTATAACGCGTATAACGCGCACCCCAAGCTTAGAAGGGAAGTTTAAGGAAAAAACGTACATTTTGGATGCTCAGCCTTGTCGGTGTTCGTCCCGTCTGCGGCCTTGCGCGGGGTCCATCCAGCCTTGTCGATGTCCGTCTGCTGTCTTGCCCGGCGTCCATCGGTGGCCTTGTCCGGCATCCGTCTCGGCCTTGTGCGGGGTCCGTCCAGCCTTGTCAGTGTCCGTTTGCTGTCTTGCCCAGCGTCCATCGGCGACCTTGTCCGGCGTTCGTCTGCGGCCTTGCGCGGGGTGCGTCCAGTCTTCTGTGTGTCCGTCTGCGGCTTTGGAGGTGTCCACCCGCACCTTGCCTGGGGTTGCAGCATGGTGTGTTTGAGTTTGGCACCTCGGTCGAGCTGTGCAGAGCCAGATTTCCTGTGTGTTCGGCTCCTCTCGGCTTCTCTCGGCTCCTCTCACGTGGCTGCAGGCGGAGCCAAGCGTGGCTGAGCCTAGCCGAGTGCGCAGTACGCTCGGCTCGGCTCGGTCTTTGTCGGCGGCGCTCAGAGACAGCAGGGATCGGCGTATAACACGCACCCACGATTTTCCCCTGATTTTAAGGTAAATACGGTATTTTTATTAAACATTTTAATGCATTAACAAAATAAAACAGGTAGTAAGCAACAGTAATAGGCTGCCATCTCAATTTCAATCATGTCCAAGGTGTACAATATGTACTGTGTAATAAAGAACTATCACTGAAAAAAACAGATGTACAATTGATGTATGCATAAGTCGGATATAGGTAGTAGGTGCATTGTTAAAGCATTGATAAGGTCATAGTATCCTTATTGGAAAGTGTGTGATCTGAAAGCCTCTCATACCATAGTGTGTATGTTTGAGCCATTGGGGTTGATTTACTAAAACTGGAGAGTGCAAAATCTGGTGCAGATCTGCATCAATCAGCTTCCAGTTTTTGTTTCTTCTAAAGCTTAATTGAACAAGCTAAAGTTAGAGGCTGATTGGCTACCATGCCCTGCTGCACCAGATTTTGCACTCTCCAGTTTTTTGTAAATCAACCCCATTGTGTTCAGGGTTGCCAGAGAAGGGCATAGCGGCCCACACTAAAGGTGACCATCAATTCAAAAGAACAGTGAGTTTAGACAAGGTCTATAATTTCCAAAATCACAGGAGGATGAGAAGATTTCCAAAACCTAGATACACACGATCGGAATTTCCGATGGAAAAAGTCAGACAGACTTTTTCCATCGGAAATTCCGACCGTGTGTATGACCCATCGGTGTAATTCAATCAGAAATTTAGATGAATTCCATCAGAGTTTACATAGAGAACATGTTCTTTTTCCTCCAATGTGAATTTGGTCGGACAAAGGTCCGATCGTGTGTACCGGGCATAAGTCTCGCTGATAAAAGGATTTTTGTAACAGTATGTCTTATAGCATAAGAAAATGTATCAATCTCTAAGTTTATCAATGTTAGTCCCGTTGAAAGGGGAATAAAACTATTGGAAATATTAGATAAGAGTTGTAAAACTTGTTGCCAGAATTAAGGATTTTGCGGTTCCAGAATATACGGAAAATATCTCCAATGGCTCCACACTCTCTCCAACATAATGGGAAAATGTTATGTCCAAATTTAGAATGCTTATCAGGAATTAAATACCAATGTAGTGAGATCTTTTGGGTAAGTTCCCTCAAAGAGGAGCAACAAATTGCCCTGTAATTGTTCATCGTGATTCGGTAAAGGAAGCTCCTCAATCTATTTTGCATCAAATCAGAGGTTTTGATTTACCAAACTTCTGCTTCTGTTGAAAGAATTTGTAAAAAAGTGTAATACTTTACTAGCTAATAGAAGTGGAAGAAAAGTATGACTACACAGGTTGAGGTAGAGTATATGTTATGTTAGGGGCATAGGTAAGACAGTGAGCTATTCAAAGTTAACTATAAAATTCAGAGGGGGCCAAATGGAATGCATGTCCAAGTTGGGAAAAGGACTTGATGACATTCACATTAAACAGATCTTTAATACTATGTTTTCCAGTAACTGACAATTTGGTGACAGGAAGGTCTGGGGTGAGGTATTTTGGCACTGAAAAAATAATATTGGGCAATATTGTATGTGGGTACTTGAAAGCTACAGCAGAAAGATCTCTCCAAGGCTGTACTGAGAAAATCAGAAGAGGGGAGAAGAGCAATGTAATATGAGGCCTAACCATATGCTACATATGCCAGGTGTAATGGTGAGGGCCCTGAATGAGTGTGGATTCGACTGAACCCCATAAAGTTGCAGGAAAAGGGAGAAATCAATCTTTCATTTCAGCTAAGATGGTGGCATAGTCCTGGAGGTCAATATAGCAAGAGCCCCCTACAGATCTATGCTTTATAAGTCTGGTGTGTGCGCAGTGAGGTTTTTCCCCTACCAGATATATTAGCTGAGTAATGACTAGAGGGACTTAGAGTACCTTTGCAGTTCCAGGTCAACAAAGGAATTACATAATTTGCAAAAAGACAATTTTATACTCCCTGGACTCAATAGTTACCGTAATCCTGAAATAAGAGGCTTAGCTCTAATGTGCTTCGCTAGAGGTTCCCTGAGTAGGTTAGAAATCAGTGGGGACAAGGGACAGCCTTGCTGAGTGCCGTTAGTAATCTGGAAAGGCTTATATAACATGTCAGATGTATAAACTTGCGCTGATGAGGTTGTGTAAACAGCAAGAATAGCAGTAAAGTTTTTGCCTTGAAAACCAAATCGCAGAGCACACTTTGGAGATACGACCAATAGTTCCTATCGAGCGCCTTTATTGCACCAAGAGACAGAAGCAGAGAAGGTGTTCTTGTGGTTTCCGTGTGATGGTGGATAATGTTAATAAGCCTCTTAGTCACAGCAGAACTTTGCTGGCCTTTTGTAAACCAGATTGATCTTGGTGTATTAGGGTTGGTAATATGTGCTTTGCTGTGTTTTTTTGCCTTCCTCTGGATCAACTGTGGGTATGGAATTGGGCATATGTGATTGTACGATATTATTATTATTTTATTTCTTATGGATGTATTAAAAAGGTAGTAGAGTTGGCGCCAACCTAACAAATTTTTAGTATGTGAATAGAAACATAAATAATATTAATAAAAAAATATATATTTATAAAGAAATATCTTATCAGATTCCTTTTCACCTATATTTCATATTTGAACCATATATATATAGGTCTATCTGACTGTTTCTATATTTTTTTATTTTTTTTCGCTGTACATATATTTTTATATTTTTTGGTTCTGTTGCGCGGATTCATTCAACAACCTTCATTTTATTTCTTATGGTTGAACTTGATGGACTTGTGTCTTTTTTCAACCTGACTCGTTATGTAACTATGTTAATCGATCTGTTAGCAATCAGATTGGCATACTTTTTGAAAATGAGATTAAGAAGAGAGTTAAGGTCCTTTTTTCAGTCACTTTGTGTTATGGGGTAATAATTATCTGCCAATCATGCTGTTGCATTGTCACCCTACCACATACTCCACTGGTGGAGACTACAAGTGGCCCTGCAAACACACACTATTCAGGCATGCTCCACGGTTGTCACTCTCAAACTTCCAGTTCAGAGCAATGATGTGCAGTCAATGTTAAAGTGAATGTATGTAGACAGAAATACGGATGAAAGAGGCTATAGGATATCAAAAAGCATTAAGTTGCACAAAATTAACGAAAAGCAAAGAGGTTAACACTTCTGCCTAGCAGCACCAGGGTCATCGACCACGGTTCTACCTACCTGTGCGGGTTTCTTCCGTGCACTCCAGTTTCCTTCCACACTTCAAAGACATGCTGGATTGTAAGCTTCTTGAGGGCAGAGACTGATGTGAATGTACAATATACTGTATATATATGTAAAGTAAGGCATAAATTGACAGCGCTATATAAAGTAAGTACCTGTAAAAAAATAAATTCAGTATTTTATGATGATTTGTTATAATTCACGGGTTCTTTAGCAAACTAGATATCATCCAGTTAGAATCTCTGGGCCAGATTCACGTACATCTGCGCATTATTGGACCGGCGTAGCGCACCGCCTTTACGTTAGACTTGCGCAATGTAGCCGCGCAATCACCCTATTCTCGCCGCTTTTACGCAGAAAATTGCGCATGCGTAACGTTATTTCACCGGCGTAAGGCGGAGTAATACAAATTGGGAAGGACGTGGGCATGTTACATTGAAATGATCCGTGACCCCATGCAAATGAAGGGCCGGCCGGCTCGCGCATGCGCGCTTGAAGCAGACCATGTCAGCACCTCTGTGTGCATGCTCACAACTCGGGAACGGCGCAATCAGTGAAATTGGAAATGGATTAGGGCAAAATCATGAACTACGCAAACAGCATAAATAGACAGAGACAAACGCACTTCCTTTGCAAAAGTACATCCCTTTGTATCCCTCCCTATACAGCAAGGTGCTTTTGTTCTATTGTTATTAGCGTTTGTTTGTTTGTTTGTGACGTGTCTTTGAGAGTGATTTTTGTCTTTTATGTGTTTTCTTTGTTGTTATTTGGTTTAAATTATATTTTTGCTGGTCATTTTTTATTTTTTTTTGGTTCTGTTTCTGTATGATTTAGGAATGTGGGGGTGACATTCCTGCGGGAAAAGGGGTGTCACCCTCAATTTTGGTGGAGAAGGGTTCCCCAGGACCAGGGAGAAGTGATCCCCAGGTCCGTGTGAATGGTGTATGAATGTACAGTGACATAATTGGAGCCTTGGCGTGGCGTTGCTGCTCACAAGTCCTGCATGGTGGACTGGTGGCAATCCAATGTGATGAGGATGTGGGGTGTGTGTGTGCTAGGGACCACAGTGGTGTGCATGCATGCATTCTCATTGTGCCATGATTAATGTGTGTGTTTAACGTGCAAAGATGCATAATGTGAGCTGGCATGAGATGGGGTCATGAGATGGGGTCCCAGTGCATATGCAGAGTCACCTTGAAGGGAAAAGACAGGAGGATGTTAGTAGTGCATGTGCCCCTTGTGATGTGTGCATCATGGGGGGGGCAGTCATGCCTGCCACCCATGTCACTCACCAACCAGCCAGCTGTCCCCATACATGTTCTGTTCGCAATCTGTGGGGATGGGGCTCTGATTGTATATGTAGCTGTCATGGGTGTCATGGGTAGTGTCATGTGTTGGGCTGGTGATGTCCTCCTGCAGGGTTGTGGTTAATTCCATGATGGCATGAGGGGTGAATCTGAAGATGCGAGATACCTCAGAATCACCCATGCCATATATGTCTAGGCGTGTGTGATATATCCTCTCCCGTGAAGAGTGAAGATTGAGGGGCTTGTATCAGCTAAGAATATTGTATTAGATTAGATTAAATTGAAAAGTTTATATAAGCCAAAAAAATAATTTAGAAAAAATAAATAAAAAATCCTGTGCCCTCCTCAGTGCCCTCCTCAGTGCCCTCCTCAGTGCCCTCCTCAGTGCCCTCCTCCTTCTTTGCTCATCTAAAGTCAGTAGTATAGCTATGAGCATGGATGACACTGGCATGTTGGCATACAGTTTGTTGGGCAACACGTGTGACTGCTCAGATCCTCACTAACAGTGTTGCTTTATCTGACATGTAGACGATTTTTCTCTTTTTAGACCAGCTTTTATATGGTCTAATTTTAGACAGGACATTTTGCTGTTGCGCACACCGCGTAGCCTGCGCTGCCCCAACGTTCTTTTGTGGATCCCCGTAAGTCCCTCATTAGCATATTTGACTAGCAAATCAATGGTTTGTCTAGCGCAGTTTTGCGCGGACGGATGCGCCTGTCTAACGAAATTACGCTGGACAAAAAAAAGTAGATTTCTTGTGTATCTCGTTTTGGGGATGCCGTGCATCGAAACGCACGCGCACAATTAGACTTACGCCGCGCATCTCCTGTTACGCCGGCGTAATCGCTCTGTGAATCTGGCCCTGTGTTTTTGAAAAAAAGATTAAGTAAATACTGATGCCCGTACTGTGGGTATTATTACAGTAGTATTTAAAAAAAAAAATGAAAAATAGCCATCTAAGGGAGAAAATTTGAATAGACATCCTATTATAACATCCTGGTCTGGGGCTGCAATAATAACATAAATAAATAGCAGGAGCAACCTGTTTCTTTTTGCACTCTCAGGTGATAGTAAATAAACCCCATTGTGTACTTAAAAGTGGAGTATGCCTGTATAGTATTTATGTTTGTTGTGTTTTTTTATATACCCATATTGGAAGCTATAGACCTTGGCCCAGATTCACAGAGAGTTAGGCGCACATTATGCCGCCGTAACGCAACCGTCGTATGCCAGGCATGCACTGCATTCAGCAAGCTATTGCTCCCAACACTGTATCGGCATGGCATATTTTTCGAAGGTCCAGGGCGGCCTAGGTGGAAGTGGGCGTGACCCATGCAAATGATGGTCTGAACTGTATCATGAACTGCGCATGCGCCGTGACATTGCCGTGATGTGTACGCATGAACTGCGCATGCTCACAACCACACAGGCACAACTGTCTAAGCTAGACCGGATCACCCCATACGCCGTGAACGTAACGTACACCCAATACGCCGGCCTGTGTTCCCTGGTGCAGACCTTTGCATGTCTGTTGCTGGGTTGCGCTTCATCTATGGGGAATAACTTTACGCCGGACATACAACTTACGCGCACCTCGCGTAGCATGCGTCGGGCGCACGTACGTTCGTGAATCACCGTATTTCCCTCATTTGCATATTTGAATGCCTAATCAATGGGAGCAGCAACATGCGTCCAGACGAAAAATGCGCCCACGTTACGCCGGGGTAAGTAAGCTACGTCGGCATAGGGTGGCCAGTTTTTAGGCGTATGTTGGTTTGTGGGTCCGGCGCACAGATAAGCCGGTGCACATTTGCACTTACCGGCGCAAATTTGAACTTACGTCGGCGTAAGTGCTTTGTGAATTTGGGCCCTTGTCTATTATTCACAGTAGTAATTAAAATGAATCTATGCCCTTGTCATGATCGCTAAAGTTTGTACATATTCTGAACAAGCACTATAAGCGCTTTGAAACAAGGAACCATTCACCTATGTAGCTATAGGCATTGTGGAGAATTTCATCTGAAAAGTTAACAATATAGGCACTGAAATTGTAGCTTTTTTCCTTATGACTTTTCAGAATCTTTGGAGCCTGCCCGCCCTCTGATTAAACAACCAGCAACTGTTTCTGGGTCCACCTGTCTTAACTAAGAATCCATGGAGCCTTAGGGTTCTTCCAGAGGTTGTGAGTGGTATCTTGAGTAATGAGCATTTTCCACCTCTACAGCCCGGTACACACGACCAGTTTTCCTGCTAGGAAAACTGCCAAGAGAGCTTTTGCCCGGGAAAACCTGACGTGTGTATGCTTCGTCACATTTTTCCCAACAGGAAAACAGTCTGAAATCCCGAAATCCCGGCGGGAAAATAGAGAACCTGCTCTCTATTTTCCCGTTGGGATTCCCGGCAGTTTTTTTTCTGCCAGATTTACTAATACTTTCCTATGGCAAACACTGCGAGGCAGTGCCGATGGAGCATACACACGGCCGGGATTCCTGGCCAAAGCTCTCATGTCAGTTTTCCTGCCGGGTTCGTGGCTTTCCCCTTGGTTTTTCCAGCTGACTTTTTACCGCCGGGAATCCCGGTCGTGTGTACAGGGCTTCAGATTAGTAGCCAATGACACTAATGATGCTTTTAGTTATGTAAGGGGTGCATTCTTCCCACTGGCCAAAAGTGAAGGGAGCATTCTTCCCATTGACCATCTAATGTACCATGTTGAAAAATGCTATTCTAAGCTGTTAGGCCTGGTTCACACTAGTACAATGCTGTTTTAATGCGATTTCAGGTGTGATTCTGTAGTGGGAGTTATGTGCGATTTTAATGGGATTTGTATGTGTTTTTCATGCGATTTTGCCTCCAGTGTATTTTTGACACCACTACTTCTACTGCTACTACTGGAAATAAGCAGAATTGGGGAAAGATGCAGCAAAATTGTATCAAAATGCAATGTACTTTTCTGCATTTCTGATGCATTTCTATTGAAGTCGATGGATCACAAAAATGCACTGCATCGCATCAAAGTAGCACAGGACCCTTATTCAAATTTGCATTGCACCTGTATTGCATTGATGTGAATAGGCACCACTGAAAACAATGTTATTTCCATTGTTATGCAATTCAATGCGAAGTAACAACAGAAACTGCATTAGTATGAACCAGGCCTAAGGCTGATGTTAGATGGGTGAATTTGTCACTAGACAATATGCCACCTGTAGGACCGCTAAGGAGGCTGCCTGTCTCTTTGGATTGAACCACTCCATCTGTTACTGAGCCAGCAAGATGTCACTCTGTTGCTGGCCTTTATGCTGCTGAATCTCACCTGATTGAGATTGGAGCAACATCTCCATAGGGACAAGCAGAAAGCCTCTTTGCAATCCTACCACTGGCAAATTACCAGTGGCAGGATCGCTAGCTGTTACCTGTCTGACATCAGCTTTAGAAACCCAACTCTATAGAGTTGTTTGTTCTGAGATTTGATGATCTTTAAAGTGGAGCTTCAGCCCCCCCCCCTACCAAAAAAATACCGTAGCTGCTAACTTTTAATATTAGGACAACCAGTTCCCTACTGTGTATGAACGAAGCACGCTGTGCTTTGTAAATGGCCTGGTGGCTGGGGAAGAAGGAGGTGGGGCTGAACTTCTGAGTGACTTTGTCGCGGCAAAGTCACCCAGAAGTGGGAGCGGGTACCTGTCAAAAACAGGTACCTGCTCCCCATCCCCCCTGAAAGAGGCCAAATGTGGCAGCGAAGGGAGGAGGAAGCAAAGCCGAGCTTGAGAAAGAAAGAGAAAATAAAAAAAGGAAATGTTGAAAAATGAAATCATTAAAATCGCAGTATCGGTAAGGGATGGCTTGTTTTAAGGTTCTTTTACCACTTGTTAAATAGTTGAATGACCATAGCCTGAGCACAAGTGCACTTACACTGTCTCATTAATGTAATGTATGTCTTGTCCATGAGCATGGAGAGTTAGGAATTCATTAGGCCCTTATTGACCTGTAGTAATCTGTACTAGAGTGACGAGACCCATTTTTACTATATACCCATCTCTCTCTTGTCATGGTTACATGGTGGTCAGTCACGAAAGCAAGCAAATCTGTAATCACATCGACTAGGCAATGTTGGCTTATATGCATACAAATTATAAAATAAATGCAATAGGTTGTAGGCTAAGCCTAAAATCCTTATTCAGTTTGGTGTTTATGTGCAGAGATTGCAAGCAGGATTAACCACAGCCAATCTCCAGAAGAATCAATGTCTAGTCCCTGATAAAATCAATGATTTGCCTTATAACATAATGTTATAATATAATGTTGAAAGTTTCAAAGTACCGTAATTTGCACAAGCAAAGGTATCATAGGTCATTATATAAAATGAAAAAATGTTAAAGAGGAAGTAAACCCTGATGGGTTTTACTTCCCCTTTTGATCCCTGCAAAATAAAAGCATAATGGGTTCGTGACTCTGTGACTGGCCGGACTCATGTGACATCACTCCCACACATGCATGTGGGAGAAGGCAGTCAAGGCACAGGTCCTTTAGAAAGAGCACAATAGAAATGGCAAGCGCAAACGTATCTGGTAAATATCTCCTAAACCATGCAGGTTTAGGGGATATTTCCAGTACCTACAGGTAAGCCTTATTATAGGCTTACCTGTAGGTAAAAGTGGTATGTAAGGGTTTACAACCACTTTAAGGAAGATTAGAAAACTAGGATGTCTAGTGAGAGACTTGATCAGTGGAATCAGTGGAACACATCTTCCAATGTTGTTTAGTGGCAACAAAGTGCAATATTTTGTGAAATTTTGTAATATTTTTTTTTTAGGAAAACTAATAATAAGAACCCTAATCCATAGCTCTTAACTGTCCCTGATTTTGAGGGACTATTCCTGATTTGGAACACAGTCTGTATAGTAAAATATAGTATAATGCACTTTTTACCTTTCAAAAAGTGTTTCCCGGTGCTGAATCTTTCATCCAATTTTTAGATTGCTGCATTTGTAAATTTCAAAAGCCAGTATAAAGAAATAGTATTGGCAAAAATAAAAGCATTTATGGGTTTAACCACTTCAGCCTCGGAAGGTTAGACCCCCTTCATGACCAACGTTTTTGAAAAAAAAATAACAATATTTGTTACTTTTTGCTATAAAATACCCAATAACATTTAAAAAAAAAAAATAGAATATCTTCATTAATTTAAGGCAATATGTAATCTGCTACATGCTTTTGGTAAAAAATCCCAATAAGTGTATATATCTATATATATATATATATATATATATATATATATATATATATATATATATATATATATATATATATATATATGTGTGTGTATATATATACAGGTGGTTCTCAAAAAATTTGCATATTGTGATAAAGTTCATTATTTTCTGTAATGTACTGATAAACATTAGACTTTCACATATTTTAGATTCATTACACACAACTGAAGTAGTTCAAGCCTTTTTTTTGTTTTAATATTGATGATTTTAGCATACAGCTCATGAAAACCCCAAATTTCTATCTCAAAAAATTAGCATATCATGAAGAGGTTCTCTAAACGAGCTCTTAACCTAATCATCTGAATCAACTAATTAACTCTAAACACCTGCAAAAGATTCCTGAGGCTTTTAAAAACTCCCAGCCTGGTTCATTACTCCAAACCGCAATCATGGGTAAGACTGCCGACCTGACTGCTGTCCAGAAGGTCATCATTGACACCCTCAAGCAAGAGGGTAAGACACAGAAATAAATTTCTGAACGAATAGGCTGTTCCCAGAGTGCTGTATCAAGGCACCTCAGTGGGAAGTCTGTGGGAAGGAAAAAGTGTGGCAGAAAATGCTGCACAACGAGAAGAGGTGACCGGACCCTGAGGAAGATTGTGGAGAAGGACCGATTCCAGACCTTGTGGGACCTGCGGAAGCAGTGGACTGAGTCTGGAGTAGAAACATCCAGAGCCACCGTGTACAGGCGTGTGCAGGAAATGGGCTACAGGTGCCGCATTCACCAGGTCAAGCCACTTTTGAACCAGAAACAGCGGCAGAAGCGCCTGACCTGGGCTACAGAGAAGCAACACTGGACTGTTGATATATGGAAAGGCTCCTGCACTACCAAGTGGGATGGGTTGGGGTGAAGTTGAGCTGGGAGGTGGACTGGGGATACTGCAGCAGACCCCTAACACTCTGTCCTGGGCAGAGAGAAAATAGCATATAAAAAGGGAGGGGGTGGTGTCTGCGCTGAAAAAGTGAAAGGGGGAGGGGGGATCTGTGAATATGTGTGGGAATGGGGCAGGTGACTGGTGGGGTGGAAGGTGAATGAAGGTGAATTTAGGACAACATAATAACCAACATTATACAATGAACAATGTGAATGATTGTACACATTAAGGGTGATTACCAATAAATATTGTGACAACAAAGGGAAAAAAACTAGCCGGTGCAATGTGAAACCAAAAGAACCTTAAATAAAACACAATACTAGATCCAAACAGACTATAAGACCAGAGAAAAATCCATGGGGGAATGCCTCTGGATACACAAAATAAATAAATAAATGAATAAATAAAGTCTCTGGTGAAAAAAACAAAATGTCCAGGAAAGTCCAGAGTGAAATAGTGGTGCCAGGAAAGGGTGACAGCAGAAAACACCTCGGGTGGTCCCCAGCTCCTCACCTCAAGGCTATTGCACGGATAGCCTACAACAGCACCTCCCGGTGGAGGACAGTGATCCCTCAGCAGGGCAAGCAGCAGAAGCACTCCTCAGCAGTAAAAAAATGAAGCAGGTGTTTTTTTCACCAGAGACTTTATTTATTCATTTATTTATTTATTTTGTGTATCCAGAGGCATTCCCCCATGGATTTTTCTCTGGTCTTATAGTCTGTTTGGATCTAGTATTGTGTTTTATTTAAGGTTCTTTTGGTTTCACATTGCACCGGCTAGTTTTTTTCCCTTTGTTGTCACAATATTTATTGGTAATCACCCTTAATGTGTACAATCATTCACATTGTTCATTGTATAATGTTGGTTATTATGTGTGTGTGTGTGTGTATATATATATATATATATATATATATATATATGTTTTTTTTTTTATTATTATTTGGTTTTGCTCAAAAGTTATCTTGTCTACAAACTATTGGGATATATTTATATCATTTTTATTTTTACTAGTAATGGCAGCGATCAGCTGATTAGCAGGAACACAATGGGGGTTATTTACTAAAGGCAAATCCACTTTGCACTACAAGTGCACTGCTAGTGCACTTGAAAGTGCACTTGGAAGTGCAGTAGCTGTAGATCTGAGGGGGACATACAAGGAACATAAAAAACTGCATTTTAGCTTGCACAAAGTGATCTACAGTGACTACACTTACAAGTGCACTTGCAGTGCACTTGTAGTGCAAAGTGGATATGCCTTTAATAAATAACCCCCAATATCTCTCTCTTCCTCTCTGACAGAACGGCAGTCTGCTTTGTTTACATAGGCAGACCGCCATTCTGCCTATCCAGTGAACGTTCGGTGGGTTCCGCCAGACCCGTTGAAAGGCTCCCGCTGTGTCCAATCGCAGCATGCGTTTGTAACCCGACCCCCTGAAGAGGAAACAACGTACAGGTAAGTTTTTGTTCATGCAGTCAGGCCGCCCTGCCACAGTAAATGTGCGGTGGGCTGTCCGGAAGCAGTAACTATTTTTGTTTTTCAAATTCTCTTTTAACCCCGCTGGCGGTATTCCCGAGTCGGGCTCGGAGTGGAATTTAAGGACCAAAAGTGGTAACCCCGAGCCAGACTCGGGATCGCCTCATAGAGTCCACAGGCACAAGTTTATTACCTTGTCCCTGGATCCTGCGATGCCGCCCCGCTGTGTGATCGGTGTCCTCCTTGCTCGATTCACAGTGCCGAGTGCCGCCAAGCTCCGTTCCCTGCGACGTTGCGACGCACAGGGCAGATATTGGCGCCAAATTTAAAAAAGTAAATAAACACAATACATACAGTATACTGTAATCTTATACACACACCCTTTGTCCCTAGTGGTCTGCCCAGTGTCCTACATGCACTTTTATATAATAAAAAGTGTTCTTTCTGCCTGGAAACTGGAGATTGTCCATAGCAACCAAAAAGTGTCCTTTTATGTCAAAAGTGGTTTTAGACCAGCTAAAAAAATAATAAATTAGAACCACTTGCAGAATTGAGCGATAGCGATTTGTGGGGAAATTCGTCATCAAAAAATGTAAAGTAATAATTTGTATTATTATTATATTATTTGTTATA
Organism: Rana kukunoris; assembly: GCA_029574335.1. Lineage (NCBI taxonomy): Eukaryota > Metazoa > Chordata > Amphibia > Anura > Ranidae > Rana > Rana kukunoris. The sequence continues at coordinate 450,456,451 of CM056051.1, forward strand.
ATTATTTATATGTATTTATTGTATTATAATTTAGGATTTTGTGTTTCAAATTTTATTAAACCCGTGATACCTACTAGACTCTTGTTTGCACAGATTTAAGTGAGTTATTACTAAGAATTACAGGGCTACAATATAAAACACCACATTTCTATACAAAATGATGGTACCGCTTTCAGCACCTAAAATCTGAATTAATCATACAGCCAGGTCCACCGGTGCCCCCCGATCGAGTTACAGAGCTGCAGAACGGGGAGCGGCAAGTGTAAACAAGCATTTCCCCATTCTGCTTGTGTTTTTTTTTTTTTTTTTATATGTAGAAGAATACATATCGGCCTATACTGTGGAAAAAAATATATATTTTTTTATATATTTTTTGGGGGATATTTATTATAGCAAAAAGTAAAAAATATTGTTTTTAAAAAAAAATGGTTTCTCTATTTTTTGTTTATAGCGCAAAAAATAAAAAATGCAGAGGTGATCAAATACCACCAAGAGAAAGCTCTATTAGTGGGAAAAAAGGAAGTAAATTTTGTTTGGGAGCCATGTCGCACAGCCGTGCAATTGTCAGTTAAAGCGATGCAGTGCCAAATCACAAAACGTGCTCTGATCTTTGGACAGCCAAATGGTCTGGGGCTTAAGCGCTTAAGGAGGCGTGTCCTATGTCTACATAGTTTTTCTAATAGGTGTCCCTCATTCCCATCTCAAAAAGTTGAGAGGTATGCCCTAATGGCCAGTACACACAATCCAAATATCGTACGAAAGCTGTTATCCTCGTACGATATCAGATCTTACTATTTTCATTAAGTCAGTATAGTTGTCATCCGAAAATACAATATAAATACATTACATTATATTTATGACCGTGTGTAGGCTCCATCGGACATTTGCTGTCGGAATTTCCGACAACAACAATTTGACAGGTGGTTCTCAAATTTTCCGACAACAAAATCCGTTCTCATAAATTCCAAGCGCGTGTAGACAATTCCTACGCACAAAATTCCACGCATGCTCTGAATCAAGTATGAGACGGAAGCGCTCGGTCTGGTAAAACTAACATTCATAATAGGGATATAACACATTCGTCATGCTGCAATTTTTTCAATCTTTTAATGCAGTGCGTTCTCTTCTTCTTTATAATGCTAGAATAATGAATTTGTTTTGCTGCTGATATTCACACAGAGTTCTGACAAACTGATTTCTTTATTATTTCTGAGGACCAGTAACGGATTGAAAAGCACGATGCTGAAAAGCGCGAACTTCTACTAACACAAGATTAGCAGAAGAAGCCCAAAGGGTGGCGCACTTGGTAATGAACTTCCCTTTTATAGTGCCATCGTATGTGTTATACGTGATCGTGTTCTTGGCGATCAAAATTTCCGACAACATTTGTGCGACCGTGTGTATGCAAGACAAGTTTGAGACAACATCCCTTGGAAAATAAATCCACAGTTTTGTTGTCGGAATGTCCGATCGTCTGTACGCGGCATTACAGTAGCTGCCATGTCCAAACCAGAAAAACTCTCCTACTTTATATTGTGGAAATGATTCTTCATACAGACAGATTTATTAAAAACATTCATTCATTCAGGCCCTTACAAGCAACAGGATTTTTTTGTCTGTGTACCACTGGGAAATTTTGCTGTGTTTAATTGTATTCACTTTCTCCATCACCTTCACCCTGGCATGTGAACATATATGTCATTCTGTCTTTATCCTGATTCATAAAGTTGTGCAGCTAAGCATTTCCCCACCACGTGTAGCCCTTGAGAGGCATTCATTTTTCAAGCTCACCACTTCAGAAGCAAGTTCAGCCCCTTCTTCAGGGATCAGGGAATTTCACATTAATAGATTGTGAAATGAATAGACATCTTAAATACATCCACTAATATGTATGGGGCAATACTCTATTACCAGCAGAAGGTGTGTAGAGTGCAGCCAAACACATTAAATAAAACACATATCATCAAGCATACCAAGCTCTCTATCTCGGATCTAACTGCAAAGCATCAACTATTTTCCACAAACACAGTCACTTTGATACTTTAGTATCATAGACACGACAATAACAAACATGCTGTATTTAAACAAGTATGGCCAAATCTTTTGGCCATACTTCTCCTATGGTTCACAGGAGTTTAGGCTCCATTCACATCTGAGCGACAAAACGCCGGTCGCTCTTGTCGCTCGAGATGTGAAATAACATTGCGGTCTATGGAGATCCGCAATGTTCACATCTCAACGCCTGTCGCCTGAAAAAAAGTCCCGGACCCTTTTTTTCAGGCGACATTGGCGTTCGCTCATAGACCGCAATGTTACAGAAAGAAGAAAAAAAAAAGTTTAATCTACAGGCGGCAAGATAAGCCGCGTACGCGGCGTATCGTGTCGCCTAGGTGTGAATGCAGCCTTAGTTTTAGACTCCTGTAAACCAAGTTCAGCCGACAGCAATCTAAAGTCCGCTGTTGGCTGACATCATAGAGCCAGTCCAGATCCTGACAATAATGTCCCAGAAGCCTGACCAGTAGCTGGCTCAGCCTCTTAGCACACCTCTGAGAGTCTAGTTCAGCCACTTGCACCCCCTCCACGGTTCGGAGCTCCAGTGAGTGCTGGAGGGGCAGAGCACAGAGCGGTGGACTGAGGCCTCGTACACGACCAAGGAACTCGTCGTAAAAGACACATCATTTTCCTCGACGAGTTCCTTGTTAGGCTTGTCAAGAAACTTGCCAAGCTTTCTTTGCGTACACATTCAAGACCGAATCTCCTCGTTCTCAAACGCGGTGACTTCAACACATACGACAGCAGGGGAAGTTCGTTCCACTGGCACAACCCTTGGGGCTGCTTTTGCTAATCTCATGTTACTGCGTGTTCGGTAAAAGTTTGGTAAGAGACATTTGCACTTTTCAGTCTGTCACAGCGTGACAAATGTGCTATTTCCATTACAAACGCTACTTTTACTGAAGGTGCGCTCCCGTCTCATACTTTATTGTGAGCATGCGCAGGTTTCTAAGCATACACACGAACGTGTTTATCGTCGAAAACCAGCCCGACGAGGAACACGACGAGGAAATTGAGGATCCCGACGAGGAAAAAGGGAACTTGTTCTCTTTTTTTCTCGTCGAGTTCTACGTCAGTTTTCTCGATGAAAAGCATACACATGACCGTTTTCCTTGGAAAAAAAGATCTCCCACCAAGTTTCTTGATGGATTCTGTCGAGGAAAACGGTCATGTGTACGAGGCCTGACAGTCACAGCTTTCTGCTCAGGGTCAACCCAAGAACTAAGTAGTCAACAGCCTTTGATTAATCAGTTCTCAGTGTAGAGCCCAGGATTTTCTTTTTCTATTCCTGCACTTCTCTTTATCTACTACGAGTGACAGAAAATGAAATCTGCAGCAAATTAGATTTTACCAACAGACCTTTTTCTCACTGCTGGCTTGCAAAATTGAATTCCAAAACCTTGCAAGCCTTTGAGAAAGTAGTGGATCCAATGTATTATCCAGCCAGAAATATCAGTTGGATCCAAAGTATACTGTATATACATTACTAGCCTTAATTTTTTTTTTTTTTTTTTTACAGAAACTGTGAAAATAAAGTAAAACAATTAATACAGAATTCCAGGAATTCAGTTCCTTTGTAAAAAGTTAAGGCACACTATGAGTTAAATCCAAGGAGCTACATGACATCTCCTGGGCTTATCTCTATTATTTATATCTGACAGTTTTATAGCACTACCGGAAGACATCTATGGCTGTATTTTAGGGAGCCCTGCGCTAATGCTTCAGGTCTAAGCATCTTCAACATTTTAGTCAGTGCACCTGCTATGCCTGCCCCTTTCCTTCCTCCTGCCCAATCACAGAAGCCTTTGCATTATGTGAATTAATTCACATAATACAAAGGCTTATCTGAATGAGCAGCAGAGGGTAGGGGTGAGCATAGATGCTCTGTGTGCCTCTCTCTCCTCTCTCACAGCTGAGTGTCAGTGTGTGCTGTGGCAGAGCCATACACCTGTCAGATATAAATTATAGAGATAAGTATTAGGAGGTGTCATGCTCCTCCCTGGACTTAACCCATAGTGTGTCTGAATTTTTACAAAGTGTCTGAATTCCTGGAAGTGACAGTACACGTTACATAAATCAAAAACACTGAAGTATAAGTTCACCTTTTAGAAAAAAAAATTGCATTTATAATGTTTTTCTTTTGGAGCCTGTAAAGCATTGCACCAGTGATCAGAATATCACTGGTGCCGTGCAGGTCTCCTGCAGATCTGTCACTGTATCTGTCTGCCCAAGTGTCCCGTATGGGCAGACAGATACACTTGACAAGAACAAATCAATGAACTACCATGGCGCTCCATGGTAGTTCATTGAGAACTACAAGCCGACAACCTCAGAGGATGTCGGGGCTTGTAGTTCATTCACACACAGAGCTGTGTGAAGGAATGACGAGGCAGTGTGGGTGGAGCTGATTTTAAAAAGTGACAGCTAGTACGGGGGACATTTTTCCTGTTCTGCTGCCCTGGGGGAGGGTAGGGGGGTTTGTAGCAGGCAGTGACAATCCCAGCATATGCTGTGTGGTAGGGTGAATTATATCCAGGGTGTATGTGCAAGAGTTATGTTTTTCCAGACTAGTCAGTTAAGATGGCTGAAACACTGGACCTGAAAAAGAGTGGCAAAGATGTCCTTGAATGGGGGGTGCTTTGGAAGGTAAGTCTGCCATAATGTACAAGTATGCTTTGCATACTATGGCAAAACCCTGGACACCAGCAGAGTTTAATTCTGCTTTAATTCATTCAGATTTTGGTCATCAGATGTACAATATACTGTATGAGTGGTAGTTTCAGGAGAAATATGTAACTGTATCTTTGGGTAGTGCAGTTGAAACGTCCCAAACCTGCAGCACTGCTCCTCTCATTTGTCTATGGACAAAAAAGGTGCCAACTCGAAGAAGCCCGTCTTCACCCACTATTAAAGAGAATAGATTAAGTGAGAGACGTACTCCAGTCTCTACTCTTTCAAGTAATTTTACTCAGTCTTTAAAAATGTAGCTGCAACCATGATGTCTCCATCCAAAAAAACACTGCCTCCTTAAACGGGTTTCACCATGAATATTTGATTACATGGAACGCGTTAAGGAGGTGATGGTTTTTGGATAGAGACATTATGGTTGCAGCTTCATTGTTGATGAATGTATAAAACTACTTGGAAGGACAGAGACTGGAGTGGAGATCTCATTAATCTATCCTCTGTATCTTTGGGTGGCCATCTGTTTTCTAAATGATTATTTTTTTGACAGTATGGCATTAGGAGCACAAATGACAAGTATATATTGATACAGAGATGAAATGAAAAAAAAAAACATATCCATTGAAATGACTGACTGGTGATGGTTTATTGTCATTCAGAACTGTGCTTGATTTGCCAGAGCCAACTAATAATTCAGAAGCTACTCAAACTGCTTTGTACTCCCTCTACCATTCTAACTGCAAATGAATATAAACCACCATTATATCTAGCCAGTTTATACCAGCTCGTTGCTCCTATGAGACATGCAAAACTATTCAGAGATCTCAATTTCAAATATGCTTTTAGTAGTGTATATAAACAATAACTTCAAGTTAAATATTTCTTTTTTGCCATAATGCTGTTTGAAATTCTCTGTGTTAAACACTTGCTATTCATTGTGTTTCTGACCCCATTAGTAAAAAAAGGGAAATGGCCTCTGTGTTTAGGCAGCAATATACATTATGCCTGCTTTCCCATCCATCTTACTCACAGAGTTATTTTTTTTCCATCCTATGCACACGAGAAGTAATGGCTACCTGTGCGACTTTAACCCACAAAACTCACTTATCCAGTGATCTGACTGCAAACTATTTCAGTTCATAACTCAGTCTGACTTTGTTGCTGAAACAGGAAAGTGATATCTGGGTATTTATGGAAACTGCTAGTGACCGGCGCCACTGCAAAGGGGATCATAGATAGGCATTCCACAAGCAAGGTATAGAAATAAGAACAACTATGTGGTATTGTGTCTGGACAGTAAGTAACACTCTCAAACATTGTTTCTTTTTGGGTTCCCATTGTTGTAAAAAAGATCTGCTCCAATTTATATAATATTAATCCAGGTTTCACTGATGCATATATTTTGGAAAATTTGCTGTAGTGAAGATTTCCAGTACCTTATAAAATCTTGGCCTTGGTTCAAGATGGCATTATCCAAATCAAATTAAACCATTGATGCTAAACCTACTTTGTGCATGAGGATGCTAAGCTGTAAGCAGGGGTCATCAATAACCTTTTTTACAGGGATGTATTAAAGTCTCCCTGTCTGTTGGCTTAGCATAAAAAATACAGATACCTATTGCATTATAAAGCTGGCCAGGTCACCCATACCCATGCAGAATAAGGGCCCTCTGGAACAAGGGGGTCCATGTATACTATTTACTGTATCAATACATCTTGAATATGTTTTTGTGCTTGGCAATAGTTGAACTGGGAATGCAACAAAAACTGTTCTTTTCTAGTAAGGCAGCTAGTAAACTACACGTTATGCAGTCAGTTGGCAGACAATATCACAGATGTCCTCTGCCTCTTTAAGAGTAGTGATAATTTGGCTCAGGCAGAAAAATGTCTGACATGATCACTGAGGCCTCGTACACACGTCCGAGTAACTCATCGGGAAAGACATATAGTTTTCCTCGACAAGTTCCAAAGCATCAACTATTTTGCACAAACACAGTCACTTTGATACTATAGTATCATAGACACGACAATAACAAACATGCTGTATTTAAACAAGTATGGCCAAATATTTTGGCCATATTTCTCCTATGGTTCACAGGAGTGAACTTAATTTTACACTCCTGTAAACCAAGTTCAGCCGACAGCAAGCTAATGTCCGCTGTTGGCTGACATCACAGAGCCAGTCCAGATTCTGGCAATAATGTCCCAGAAGCCTGACCAGTAGCTGGCTCAGCCTCTTAGCGCACCTCTGAGAGTCTAGTTCAGCCACACGCACCCCCTCCACGGTCCGGAGCTCCACTGAGTGCTGGAGGGGAAGAGCACAGAGCGATGGACTGAGGCCTCGTACACATGACCAAGGAACTCGTCGTAAAAGACACATTGTTTTCCTAGACGAGTTCCTTGTTAGGCTTGTCGAGAAACTTGACAAGCTGTCTTTGCGTACACACTGTCAAGACCAAATCTCCTCATTCTCAAACGCGGTGACTTCAATACATACAACAGCAGGGGAAGTTCGATTCCACTGGCACAACCCTTGGGGCTACTTTTGCTAATCTCATGTTACTGCGTGTTAGGTAAAAGTTTGGTAAGAGACATTTTCACTTTTCAGTCTGTTACAGCGTGACAAATGTGCTATTTCCATTACAAATGCTACTTTTACCGAAGGTGCGAGGGTTTCTAAGCATACACACCAACGTGTTTCTCGTAAAAAAATAGCCCGACGAGGAACACGACAAGGAAATTGAGACTCCCGTCGAGGAAAAAGAGAACTTGCTCTCTTTTTTCCTCGTCCAGTTCCTCGGCAGTTTTCTCGGTGAAAAGCATACACACAACCGGTTTCCTCGGCAAAAAGCTCTGCCACCAAGTTTCTTGATGGATTCTGTCAAGGAAACTGGTCGCGTGTACGCGGCCTTAGTGTCTAAAAATTTACAAAACTAAAGTGCACCTGTGTTATTCAACCCCCACACCCCCATGTGCCTTAAGCCTGACAATAGGCCACTCAGGCATTAGGGCAGGCCAAAGACAGTGCAATTTTCTTTCCTGCAACGCACTGGAATCAGGTATATACAGCATTTATTTTATAAAAAAAAGAGACAGAGGCACATAGGCTTAGACAACAAACAGGATTATATAAAACAATAACAGTTATTTCAGCAGCAGGAGAGGGGGACAGGCCCTGACACAGAAGAGGGGAGGGGGAGGAGGACGCAGGAAAGCAGAGAGGAGACACATCAGATAACGGAGGCACGTATACTGACCACGGAATCAAGGCTCAACAGCCATTATAAACCGTGGTCAGTTTACAGGGGGGGGCAGAGCCAGGCAGGATCAGCCAGGTATTGCAGGTGATACAGGGGGCCAAATTACACAGCACAACCTTGGTGCTGTATAACATGCTTTAAAGGAACCAGATCCATTTTTTTAGGGTAACAAACACTTTAACCCAAAAATAAAACTCCTCATGTGCACAATGAAGTGGGGAGGGGTGTATGTATTCCGAACAAAGGTATACCCCCGGAGATGGCTATAAAGTATTTGTCACATAGTTGTCAATATTAGCTTTGGGCCCTTCTGTAAGGTGGTGCACATGAAGCTGTCTCTTTAAGAGTGTGTGATAGATAGCTGACACGTGAGGAGCAGTCACTATTACATCAACTGTGTCAGTGTTGAGATAAGCACAGATGATTGAGTTCCCCCCTCCTGGTACACAGGAATCCGGTCAAGATCACTTTGCAGTCTACTGTCATCTGGTGTCCATGACTCAGTGACTCGGTCCAACTAAACAGGTCCTCACAAGGCTCAGTCTCCAAGCTTTGATTCTCATGGGCTTTGTCCTCTCTGATGTAAGCACGCACAGCAATATATCTCCCAGCATTTGTTCCAAGTCACAGCAATATATCTTCCAGCATTTGTTCCAAGTCAAGTGATTCCTCTGTTGCTCAGTCCTGGGCTCTTATGAACACAGCAAGAGCACCCAATCTCTGCACAGGCTCTGCATTCTCTGGTTCCCATGTTACCACTCTGAGATGGCACCCTGGTCTCTGCACAGTCCCAGCCAAGGCCATACGTCTGTATGGCTTAATTTCACCCTGCAAAAGACACAGATCTGTCAAAAATTGCCCAGGAAAAGTCCTATCTCTTCTCTTCAGTTGTGCAGGGAATACTGAGTAGGGAAGTCCACAGATTCACCAGCCTCCCTTCACTTGCATCCCTATAAGGACGACATTTCCCAGAATCCATAGTGGCCGCTGCATAGCAAGTCCTTCTGCCACTGATTGGACCTGATCCTCTGCTGCCAGGAGGCACGAGTGAAGTGGGCAGGAATAATCCGGAGAATAATATCACACAGAGCGCGCTCTGACCAGGCCCTATCATTACTCACAGTGAAGGGGGCATGGGGGGATCTGGCAGAGTACCAAGCTACATACATCTTCTTTACTCAGAAAGCTGGTCCTAGTATTTTGTTTTTATTTTTTCTAGATAGAAATTATTGGGAAACCTGAAATGTCATAGATTCCTACTGTTCACAAAAATTAAGTGATTCAACTGACTGAAGCATTTATTGTAGCCAAAGCGCCATGTGTTTCTGATCATTAAACTTCATTCTAAATAATTTGACAACATTTTAGATAGCTAGTATCCCTAAATCTGATTTATGAAGTTTTAATCAGAAATAACCAATAGCACCCATTAGCTGATTGAGCCAAACATAACCATGGGCCCCAGGGACATGTCTCCCCAACTAAGTTTCTTGGTGACACGTCTTCTTATCCATGACCTGCCTATTTTATTGTGTTGTTAATATTATATCTTACAGAACTGAAAACCAACCCATATGCAGTCTTAGGTTGACAATTCTAGCTTCTGATCATCATGTTTTGTAGAACTCAAGAAGTCTGGCGTGGTTGGTGTGGTTCCAAAGTGTCAGCTAGCCATAACAAAACCAAAAGAAATTAGTCCTTTGCATATAATTTATCTTGTAACTTACAGTTAAACATACTAACAAATTATGATATAGAGGTTCTGATCCTTTTGTGTTTGAAACCAGCATGTCATAAACTGGAATTCTATGGTTTATATGATGCCTACCCCACCCCTTGTCTTATTCTTTCTGCTTCTCACTTGCTGGCTTGTCAAAGTGCCAAACTTCACGCTGCTTGGACATTTCTTATCACCGCCACATGCAAAGTGTTCAGTAGCCCTGAACAATGTCAGCATGACCAGCGCCAACACAATGGAGCTGGCACCTAGTGTTCTGTCCTTGGGCTGATCTCACCTCTTACTGAGCCAGAACTTCCAGCTCACAGTAAGCACACAGTCACACTGTACAAACTTCTTGCGCTGTGTATTTTATTTGTATTTCAAAGAGAAAGACACTCTCCTATCATGATTATATATATATTTAATGGAGGGTTGTCTGGTCTGTTTATTGCATTCGATAAGAATATCATATTACTAATTTGCATACATTATTGCATGCAGTAAATAAAGTACAATAAAAAAAAAAAATGATGCTGTATTTGCCAAGGAAAAAAAAGTCCAATTCACAAACTGACCAGAGAGTAAAAAAGCATGCAATATTTACCTCCGGGGTTTTGCTGGCAGTATCACATGTGGTATTTGTCAAAAAAAAAGCATGGGGTTTAAGGGGACCTCCACACTGTATTTTGCTAAGGAGCAGAGCGGGAAACCGGCCGCCGCGACCTTAACAACCGATGACTCATGAGCTGTCAGAGGGTTCCCTGCTGATAGCTGAATGTAAAACAAAAAAGCCATTTGGGAACCTTCTAATGATCAATAATAAGTAGACTTATGCTAGTCTGTGATATTCACAAATAAAAAGTCCAAAATGCTTCAGTGCGAAACACATTAAAATCTTCAATGTGCAGTCGTGTTACTCTACACAGTAGGGTAAATTTACTAAAAAACATTGTCACCTGAAGGCGATGTGTTGAAAGTGTAAAAATAAAGGGGCATCACCATTTGTTGTGTATGTAGCCACAGACCAGTTAGTGTGCCCATGCTGACCCGGGTCCACAGCTAAAAGTGCCTACAATGGGCACATGAGTTTTAGAAGTGGACCACGGAGTAATGGAAGAAGATGGCCTGGTCTGATGAATCACGTTTTCTTTTACATCATGTGGATGGCTGGGTGTGTTTGTGTCACTTACCTAGGGAAGAAATTACACCAGAATGCAGTACATGAAGAAGGTAAGCAGGAGGAGGCAGGGTGATGCTTTGGGCAATGTTAAATGGGGGAATCCATGGGTTCTGCCATTCTTGTGAATATTATTTGACATGTAACATGTACCTAAAAATTGTTTGCACCTATTGCAGTTAGGGATTTTCATTATAAAACAAAAAGGATTGCTTAATATAGTGCATATTTGTCTGTTGGTAAAATCAGGGTAGATTCATACCAGGTGTGGTAGGACTGCGTTTGGCTGCTATGCCAGTGCAGTCCCACCACATTTTGCTTTGTCTCCTACTCGGTCGTTTATACCATTGCATTGCGGTGGTGGGCACTGAAAGAAAGTATGGTAGGCCATTCTTTTTTCCAGTGCAGTGTGAGCCAATCCACCGCCTTGAACCAGGTGTTGGCCAATAGAACATAATAGAATGTCACTGTGTGGGGGATTTATTAAAATTGGCATGCTCAGAATCTGGTGCAGCTGTGCATGGTAGCCAAAAGGCTTCTAACTTTAGCTTGTTCAATTAAGCTTTAGCAATAAAACCTTCAAACTGATTGGTTTATATGCAGAGCTGCACCAGATTTTGCACTCTCCAGTTTTAATAAATAACCCCTAGTGAGATAAGGTTATGCAAAATGCCACTTATTTGTGTATCATAAAGTTGACAATACATCAGCCCCAGGTTCCTTCTTTTCCTTCCAGCTCCCCTCTGCCTCTCACGCCTCACTCCTCTCAGGGCAGTGTCAGGCAAAATAACTATAGCTTGGCAATGTCATACAGAAAACCATGTCTGTGTTACGTCCAGAAAGGACTTCCTCAGAGAATGGTGAATCACTATCATCACGCTATATATACTCTCTTTGTTTTTTACTATGAAGGAGTAGGTTTGGAGACAGGTGGAAAGGAATGATTATAATCTAAGCTCTGGAGTGCTGATGCGTCTGATATTGACCTCCTATAAGAGGCATTACCAAAGGGCGGTCCGAACCTGGACCGAGTGACAGTCCTGCCTGGACCACTATGACCACGCCATTTAGCTGCCTGTGTGTCATTTCTTCCTCCCGCCACTGCTGTCATCTTCACAGCAGGGCAGAGGGCAGGAGGTGCAATCGTTCTAGATGGAGAGTGAAAGCTGCCCTGTTTTTCAAGTTGGCAAGCTGTCAATCGGTTGCTATGAAAGGTAGAGGGGCTTTATTGTTAAGGTGGGCAAGCGAAAGAGTGAAATGCTATGGGAAGGGGGACTGAAATATAATAGAGGTTATAAAGTGTAAAGGGGGTGTTATAATATAAAGGGGGGCTGTACTGTTAAGAGGGGACTTTGAATTGAAGGGGGGCTGTAATGTAGAGGGGTCTTCTATATAAAGGGGGGGACTTTGATTTGAAAAGGGGCGGCAAATTAAAGGCGGCATGTGATGTAAAAGGGGTGCTAAAATGTAAAGGGGGCACAGTATTGCAAAAGTTGGGGACTTTTATGTGAAGGGGGCTGTAATGTAAAAGGTCACCTGCAATATAAATAGGGGACTGCAATGTAATGGGGGGGGGGGCTTGCTAAGTAAAGATTAGTGTTGCTCACGAATATACGCATTGCGAATATTCGCTACGAATATTGCATATTCGAGTATTTGCGAATAACTCGAATATCGCGGCGAATATTCGCTATAGCGAATATTCGTATTTTTTCAAATTTATTTTTAAAACAGATCACATCCTAGTGATCTCCATCGACATCTAAAAGCATTGCTGGTATGATTAGAGACCCTGGGCCGAGTAGCTGAGGCGATCCTTTTATGTTGCCGAAAATTCACATTGCGAATTTTCGGCAACATAAAATAATCGCCTCAGCTACTCGGCCCTTCTTTTGCATCAGAGCCAATCAGAATAACTCGAATATTCGGCAAAAGGAATATTGCGCGATTATCTTCTCCGCCCTTCTTTTGCATCAGAGCCAATCAGAATAACTCGAATATTCGGCAAAAGGAATATTGCGCGATATTCCTTTTGCCGAATATTCGAGTTATTCTGATTGGCTCTGATGCAAAAGAAGGGCGCATCAGAGCCAATCAGAATAACTCGAATATTCGGCAAAAGGAATATCGCGCAATATTCCTTTTGCCGAATATTCGAGTTATTCTGTTTGGCTCTGATGCAAAAGAAGGGCGGAGAAGATAATCGCGCAATAGGAATATTGCGCGATTATCTTCTCCGCCCTTCTTTTGCCCCCTTATTCTCCTTTCTTTTAAGTAGAGTTAGTGTAGAGTTAGTGTTTAGTGCATATTAGTTTAGTAATACAGGAAATGATCTCCGTTTATGAGAATTTTTTTGGATAAAATATCACGAATATTCGATATTAGCGAATATTCGCGAATATTCTTCTATATATTCGCGCAATATCGCGAAATCGAATATGGCGTATTCCGCTCAACACTAGTAAAGATGGGGAACTACGATATAAATGGGGTGGGACTGCGATGTAAATATGGGGTACAGCGATGTAACAATGGGGGACTGTGATGCAAAGGGGAGACTGTGGTGTAAAGATGGGGGTCTGTGATCTAAAGGGGGGTGACTAATGCAAAGGAGGAGACTGTGATCTAAAGTGGGGAGACTGATGCAAAGGGGATCTGTGATACAAAGGTGGGGGGCCTTATATTGTAAAGGGATATAAAAGGAGCTGTGATGTAAAGGGTTGTGCTCTGATGAAAATGGGGGGACTGTAATGTGAAGGGAGGCTGAGTAATAGCAAAAATATACGCCTACTGGAAAAAATATTTACTGACTGGACGTCTATAAATTAAAATTCACTACCCCTGTCCTATAGCCTGGCATACCGCACTGATTCAAGGAGGAGATTGCATAACATTTCCATAAGATTTGATTTAAATCTCACTTTTGTATGGTACGATATGCCCAATTGTTTCACATATATTTGTTATAAAGAGTTTAGCATTTGATTTATAGTAGATAAACGCTGCACATTATTTTATTTTCAAGATCATTCGATAGCTGAGGATACGAAAACTCATGAGAATATGCTTCTACACAATGCTGGAATCTCTTCTTATGAGATTTAGAATTATCAGACCCAGTGACGTCACATGCGCCTAATCAGAATCTGATGTGTATGGCCCCTTCCACACGAGGCGGACTCCGTCGCTAAAGCTTCTGATCAGTTTGTTGATCACCGCTGAGCTGGAGGATGACAAGCTCCTCTCTGCTCACTGAGTGGGGAGGAGCTTGTCAGGCACCGCTGTCTGTTATGGAGAGATAGGAGGAAAACAGACAGCATGTCCGTTTTCATCAGATCTCACCCAATCCGGGGGGGGGGGGCAGTGTTCAAACTAATAAGAGGGCCATACATTTTAAAAGCATGGTCCTCTAAAAGGTTTTACTTGGCAAAAAGAATTGCAATGTCAGAACAGCCAGCTTTGAAAAAAAAACATATTGCAAGAAAACTGACACATTTCTATTTCCCTTTTTATTACGCTATAACTAGATCTCATGGGAAAACTTCTAAGTGCAGATTTTTTTGTCATTAGGTAAAGCAGTCATCTTAGCAGATTTTTACATTGCAAAACAAATCTAGAGAAGCAAAGAAGCTTGTATCAAGAAGCTGACACTCAAAAACTGTTAGAGTCTGCTTTAACAATTTGCAACATAAACTAGATATAAACCCTAACCAAATGACATTTAGTTTGCCAAAGAGCTCTGTATCATAAACAATTGATATGATTTTTTTTTCATAACACTTTTTTTCCATCCTTTTTTTTGCCCCCAGTGTAAGCTGCACATCATTTCTCATAACGGGTTTCCTAATAGTGACAACAGTGGGCCATTCTTGAACAATATTTTTTGGAAAAGCTACCTGTACTCTTAAATGTGCCACATTGCGACAACGCACAATTATGCCGCATATACACGATCGGACATTCCGACTACCAAGACCATGAATTTTTTTTCCGACAGATTGTTCGCTCAAACTTGCATACACACGGTCCCACAAATGTCGGAAATTCCGAACGTCAAGAACGCGGTCACGTACAACACTATGATGAGAAAATTGAGAAAAATTAAGTTCAATGATTCCGAGCATGTGTCAAATTGATTCTGAGCATGCGTAGGATTTTTGTGCGTCGGAATTGGCTACATGCGATCGGAATTTCCGACAAGAACTTTTGTTGTCGGGAAAATTGAGAACCAGCTCTCAAACATTTGTTGTTAGAAATTTCGACAGCAAATGTCCGATGGCGCCTACACACGGTCAGATTTTCCGACAACAAGCTCACATCGAACATTTGTTGTCTGAAATTTTGACCGTGTGTACACGGCATTAGGAGACAGTTGCCATCCCATAGCAAGAAATCCCTGAGCAAGGATCTTCATGGCAGGCTCAACTGGTATTCTTTTGTAAAAGCTGCAGAATTAAAGTAGAAATAAAGTTTAATATAATCCAAAGCAAAGCTCTGACAAGTATGTGTGTTTGTGCAGACCGTACAATGATGCTGAATCCTTACAGCAGTGGTGTCATCCCACTGGCATCTACAGCTATATGGTTTTGTGGGTCCTTGAAAGAGTTAATACCCACTAGCTGTGCCAACAGACATGTAAGCAGGGGTCACTCTGTTGACCCTTTAAGAAGGATTCCACTCTAAATTCCTTCCGGGGAGGGTAATGAGTTAATTTCCTTCCTGGCAGGATCATATATAAGCGTATGGTGGATCTTAGCTTGGGACAACCTGTCTGGCTTGTGGGAAGAGAAGAGCCTAGAGGGAGCCATTGGTTGAAGAGTTTTACCCTTTTCTTTACCACCCTAGGGTTAAGCCTCACTGCCATTTGGCACAGAAGGTATGCTTCCACAGAGAGAGAGAGAGAATCTGTGATCTACTAAACAAGAAGACAATCATTTAATTGAAAGATATATGGTGACTTCTGGGCTCTGTCTATAGACACACCTGAAGAGCTCTGTAATGATATGGCTGCTGAAAAAAAAATGTAAAAAGGTATTTTCATTGAAATGTAATAAAAATGATATGCTTTATGTATAAGAACAGTGGGAAGGCAGGCATTAAAAAGCAGGTTTTATTAGCCCTTACTTCAACTTTAAGTCCTAACTCCAGGAACTAGACAATAGCGGTTATTTACTAAAGGCAAATCCAATTTGCACTACAAATGCAAACTACAAGTGCAAAGTGCACTTGAAATTGCACTGAAAGTGCACTTGAAAGTGCAGTCGTAAATCTGAGGGGTAGATCTGAAATGAGGGGAAGCTCTGCTGATTTTATTATCCAATCATGTGCAAGCTAAAATGCAGTTTTTTTCTTAAATGTCCCCCTCGGATCTACAGCGACTGCACTTCCAAGTGCACTTTCAGTGCAATTTCAAGTGCACTTTGCACTTGTAGTTTGCATTTGTAGTGCAAATTGGATTTGCCTTTAGTAAATAACCGCTATTGTCTAGTTCCTGGAGTTAGGACTTCCATGGCCCCTCTCCTGCACTGCAATGTATAATTACTTGTTCAGTAAGTATTGACACCACTTGTTCCGTCTAGGGGTGTCATACCTCCCACCCGTCCGGGGTTCTGCGGGACTGTCCCGCGATTCGCGGTAAATCCTGTGGTCCCGCGACCAGGGCTGGAGTCCCGCGATTCTGATGCACCCCCTCCCCGTGATTACCGACATACGCATTAAATCCCACGATGCGCGAAAACCCCCCCGCTCAACAACTCTGATCCGCGCAACACCCCCCCGCTCAACAACTCCGATCCGATCGCCGCCACCCCCCCCCCGCTATGGTATGGGGTGTCAATACTTACCTTATTCCTGGCTTCAGCAGGGTCCCTCCAGTTTTGTGACCAGTTCCCTGAAACCTTCTTTCCTGACAATGCACTCCTGCCACCTCCATTTACAATGCAGGGTTAATAGGCCTGCATTGTATGTGATGGTGCTAAAGGGAACCCACAGCCCGGAGAACTGGAGAGAGAGGCAAGGAGGGATGGAATCAGCTGGGTCGGGTAACCACTAATAGTGTATTCTGTCAGCGATGGGTGAGGATGTTTCCATCCACACAATCTATTATTTTTTTCTTCAGCCTACCGAATGACCAACTAACCATGTACAGTATTGCCAGCTTGAGGTACAAATGTTATAGCCTTTCTATCTCCCCCTAGACAAATGGCCCATACACACGATCTAAATATCATACGAAAAATGTCGTCCGATGAAGAATCGTACGATAATCTGATCGTTAGTACAGGGCTTCCGTGAGCTGATATGACATCACTTCCGGTTTATTTTTGTGACTTTAGTAATCTATTGAATTTCTACTTGCGACTAGTAAACGAAAAAAGTTGGACGATCTGTCGTCCAAATTTCAGATCGTGTGTACGGGGCATTAATAAGTGTTGAACCCTGCAAGAATAGATTTTGTGGAATCCCTTTCAGAAGGGCTTTAAGAAGATTAAAAATAACTTTAGAAATTAATTAAACATATTCCAACCTTTGAGGTTTTAGTGATCGGGCTTAGATCTACGTTAACTAAGGCTCTGTGTATCTTCGGTATAGGCAAGGAAGGCACTTCTGCTTATGAGGAGATAAAAGATTCAGCATGGCCTACTTGTTACTTCAAAAATGTCAAACATGTCAGAAGTATATATAGGATGCAATATGATACAGGAAGAAAAACACTTCTCCATGAATATTGGAAGCCTAGAATCGTTCTGTATTCACAGTTTACCTTCAAGCTCTGCATGGAGGTTAGAAGACAGCAGAGCCGAGTCTTGTACCTCTGTAAGCAGTAATGGCCGCCCCTTATTGCAGTATTAGCTGACTGGCACACAGTTTTGCTTATACTTCTCACATTCCCAGTGTGTGATATTACACATGCCAACACAGTTATGCTAAATAAACATAGATCCCTGCCCATCTTTGCATAGTGTAAATCATCTGTCAATTTGCTCACAATATTGTGCTGTACTAGCTTCAACCTGGGCGACTGCCAAAAAAATAGCTATTCTCTGTAACAGGCTTTTAAACTGTTATTGTAAAAGGAACCAAGAAATATTCTTCCAGGGAAAAAGGGACAACATCAGCTTAGGGGTATGTGCGATTTTCACCCACACTGGAAGCTACATTATTCTTCTGGTTTTGAAAAAAAAGTGAAGGATAAAAGCTTAATTTATTGCTATCTGGATCTAGGGTGGGGAAATTATCACTGAACTCTGTCACCAGAACAGGAAATTATTATTGACTAAGCAAAAATGCAAACAGCGATACAAAGCAGACAGAAGATCTAACCTGTCTCTATCCTTAAAGTGGAATTGGACTAGAACAAAATTAAAATTTGGTAGATCATAGGTAACATCTAAAAATGGTAATTGTTTCTAACCAGTGCTCTGAAAAATAGCAGTTGACATACTGTGACTATATGCAATTGGGAGGTGGAGGACAAAAAAGGAAAGGGGGAGGGACAAGTGTAAAAATGTAGCAATCTAAAAAAACAGCCTAAAATTGGGTCTGTAGATGAGACCACAGCAAGTAGTATCCACCATGGTCTCTATCCCAAATGCTTGTAGAAAGAGGCATACATAAGGGGAACGGAAAAAGGGGAAGGGGAGGCTAAACAGGAAAGAAAAGGAGCATCACTGCCCACAACTATGTTTACTGACTGGGGATTCCATTCCTACCTATTGTCCATTTTTAGTGGTTCTTGCCGGGCTGCTGCCGCATCGCCACCACCTCAGTTCCCCCTGGGGATTCTACTTTCCACAACGTCCCTAGATGTCAATATCGTTGGTTGCCACTTATTATTTTTAACTGCCTATCTACTCAGAGGTAAGAGTGTTGGGACTATACCTTATGCCCCTTCCTCTTTCTGTCATAATCACTAAATTACCATTTAGTGAATCTTTGTATTATATTTTACTATATTTACAGATTTACCCAGGCCCTACTTGCTCCTGATGAGTGGAAGTTTGTCCACGAAATGCGTCAAGCTTCTTACTGATGATATGTCCCAGCTATTTTATTACATCATGTGACTTTTATCTCCGAGAATTGTGAATCAATTAATCTATATTTTGTTAACTTGATCATGTTTATCATATGCTTTGGTAACTAGGACTACCCATCCTCTACTTTTCTTACATATTAATTTGGATACAGTGATGCATACTATGTTACACCATAGGTATTATTATGTTTTATTATGTAATTTTTGATTTACCAATTATGGCTATTTTTCTGTATATTATTTACTGTGATGTATGTTCACCTCTGGTATGCTCTATTATATCCAATAAATGTTATTGTACCCTATTAATTGATTCATTATATTCCGGTGTGGTGTTTCATGTAAAGTCCCACAATGCCTGCTCCTTTTCTTTCCTGCTTACCCTCCCCTTCCCCTTTTTCCGTTCCCCTTATGTATGCCTCTTTCTACAAGCATTAGGGATAGAGACCATGGTGGATACTACTAGCCGTGGTCTCATCTACAGACCCAATGTTAGGCTGTTTTTTACATTGCTACATTTTTACACTTGTCCCTCCCCCTTTCCTTTTTTCCCCTTCCCCTCCCAATTGCATACATTAAGGATGGGGACAGCGGTCTAATTTTATCCACTGCCCCGTTTAAAGTCCCAACACAAGTCCCAAATACTGTGACTATAGGCACTTCATAAATGCACTGTCATGCTGCAATGTTAGATCATCAAAAGCACTGAGCCTTTAATTGCTAGTCTCAGGAGAGTGGTATTTGGGGATTTTTGTGCCAATCACTGTTCTCCGTGCTACAGAGAAACCTCTATTCAAGTAATAGTGATTTCTCACGATGTCACTGATCAAATGTGGCCATATCCATATTTTATCAGTTATGTTACCCAGGATATCCCAATTTTTATTACATTTTTACTGGAAGCTGTCATTTACGGTGTGTGAGTGATGGGTTCAGATGATCTGAGGTTTTTTTTTCTTTGACCTAGAAACTGTGTGTGTACCGCTCAGGCTCGGTGGTGAGGGGGTATGTAGTCAATGCTTCAGCAGCTGCTGCTAGAGTGCTGGCAGGGGATGGAACCTGTCCTGGTTCCTGTAGAGCTTCAAAGAACAATGGGATAGTCCCTAGAAGTCGCACATCTAGATGTCCAGGAGTGATGGCCAGAGTGGCAACCTCAGCCTGGACTCCAACCAGGCCACACCCCATACACTCTGCCTACCAGAGCTTAGTCAAGTTTTTTTTTTTTTTTTCGGTAGGTCATTGATGATTGATGAGGATCTGCATTACTAGACACTAGACATGTGCAGTTTGTTTCTTTCTGAATAAATATTCGTACACATTTTTTGTTATTCTGAGATTCAGATATATTAGAATACCTGAATTACAGTATGAACAAAATGTACTGATTGTTCCGAAATATGAAACTAAATTTGTTCAAATTTCCGAAATCTAATTGAAAGTCAAATTTCATTTTACATTGAACTCCAGTCGAATTTTAACTGTAAACATATTTCTGAAATCAAAGACTGCTTGTGTTATTCAAGTACCATTTCAAAATAATGCTGTTTTGGTTAAGCCAAAGGTGATTTAAAGAGTTATTGTATCAATTAATGAATAATTTTCTTTTGTTTGTTCACTTTGCCATGTTCAAATGAAAAAAACAAATCTATAGTTTTTGACTCGAGCGATTCAAAATGTATTGATTCAAATGCTTCGAATTGAAAAAATCTGTAAATTCAAAGAAAATTCAAAAAAGACTTTCTGAATATGAATCCTGAATACGAATTGAACAAATCAACTGAGTTTAGCAAAACGTAATAACTAAATTAACGAATATAAACAAAACAAAACACATTTTTTCATCATGCACATGTCTTCTGGACAATGTGATTATCAAGGAATTTACATCGGCGGACATTTTTTATTTATTTTTGTAATGAAGGTCAAAAAATGTCAGTGTGTTTATTTAGTGTTTTGTTTTTTTGTAAATGAGCAGGGGTTACTCATTTACATGGAGGGGGTTTTCATTTTAAAGAGGGCTTCCTGATTCTAATCTCTTACACTATCCCTGCCTCTTTGTTTATGTAGCAAGGTCCCAGACCTCTGGAGGCCTAATGGTGACCAACAGAGTCAGGGAGAGCTGACATCCTTCTTTGTAGAGTGCGTTATAAGGCATGGTGGGTGTGATGCAAGATGGAGTGATGGTCGCCAGACACTTTTTAAATGCAAAGAAATGTTTTGTCTCTTGAAGAAGAACTGTGGGAGAGAGTGTTAGGGCCAGGACACTCCATAATCACTCACTGTAGATCTTCACTCTCCAAGCTCCCAGTCTCTCACTAGACTCTCAGATCCAATCGCCACTGGATCCACCTGAGCTCTTCCATTTAGATATTTCCATACCTTCCTCAAGCGTCACCATGCTTCCCTGCTGGGTCCCTGGCTTGGCACTCACAGATACTCCTCAAGCGCCACCCCTACTGACCCGCTAGGTCCCTAAATTGGCACTCACTGATGCTGGTGCAAGCGTCACCTCTGCTGTCCCACAGGGTCCCTGGCTTGGAACTTGCTGAAGTTTTCCCACTTCTTCAATGTCCCCAGCAGGAGAGAAGACTGCTCTGGTACTGGCTCCAGCTTACTTACAGTGGTCTCCGGTAACAAGGTGGAAGGTCCTCTAGTGGCGACAGCTTCCCCTCTACCTCCGACCACAACTGGTTCCCCCGTCCAGCGGAACCTTTACTCTCAGTTGGACTCCAATCCTGCAGTCCCAACCCTGGGCTGCTTCTCCTGCTTCTGGATAGGCCCTCAGACAGCCTAGCAATCTGATGTCCCTGGGAAAGGCCTCAGACTTCCTGCCTAGCAACCTGGGGCAGCATAACACATGTCCACCCAGACAGCCATCCAGGTGACACAGAACCCTGATCATCTGACTCCACCCAAATAAATAGATCCTCCCAGCAGGCCACGGGACTAAAGAAACCCCTGTCAATTGACTGAGACACCCATAGTCTGACCTTGCTACACCCTTGTCAATCCAATGCCACCAGCAAGCACCACGTAGTGACAGAAGAGAAAAGGCGCAGCAATCCAGAGTTACAGAGGAATCAGTGGATCATCTAACAATCAGCCAGGATACCTGACAAACTAAATGTATTGGCAACCCTGCCTAAACACCAGGGTGCTACATTTGGATTCACCATTTAGCCATACTCTTGTGAACGCCCCTGCTTCTGTGCATCAGCATTTACCTGTGCATGTGAATACAACATAATTTGTGAATGCGTTCAGGAATGTATGCACGTGTGTGGGGGACTGCCAACTGCACAGAAGCATGGCCATATACAGCCATTTACTTAGAAGGACGGCTTTATCTTTTATAGTCTTTATCTTTTTTAAGTGCAGGACAGGTTGTTTGGGAAATATAAACAACTTACTGCATCCCAAGTCACTTTTTCCTACATTTAGGTGCTCCTGCTTTTAGCTTCATTTATATGTGATTAGCTGAGTTGAGCATTTCTAATTGAGTGAGATTCCTCTCTGAAAATTAGTCAGAGCTTTGCCAGCCTCAAACTAATATCTCCCACACTTCCTCTACAGGAACTTGGACTTTATTTTAATTGTAGTCTTTTTATCAATAGTTTTTGTTGTATCATACCGATTTCTTTCAGTTGTTTTAAATATTTTGTTCAATTGACTGTCATAGCAGCAGGCAGGGGTTTATGGGTCTCTGATGGTGAAGGTGGCACTTGTCTGAAGATACTATGGTGTTTGTCACAAACTTGTATCTCCAGCCCTTTCCTCCCTTGGACCTTGTCTTTTTGTCTCTTCCTTACTACCTTATTTCCTTAATTTAGCTTTTTGTCCTGTTGATCATGTTGATTTCTTTTCAGTTGTTTTATTTATTCAATTGACAATCATAGCAGTAGGCAGGGGTTTCATGGTCTTTGAAGGCGGTGTTTGTCTCAAAAGTCTTTGAAGGCAGTTTTTGTCAAAAGATTAGCCTGAGCTTTGCCAGTGTCAAACTAATGTCTCCCACTCTCCTTCCCCTGCACCTCTTATTTTGTCCCTTCCCTACTACATTATTTCCTTACTTTATTTTAGTCTTTTTAGCAATGGGTTTCATGGTATCACACAGTTTTTATTTTTAATTGTTTTATTAATTTTGTTCAATTGACTGTCATAGAATCAGGCAGGGGTTTTTAGGGTATTTGAAGTGGTGCTGGTAAAAAAATTTGGAGAATGATGGGTAAGGCCATATAAATTATGGGCGTCCCTTCCCAAAAATAGGGAATGTTGGTTAAATGGTCTTGGTGATGAGGCTGTATCTGGGGAGGTTAATTGGATTGGGTTTTTGATAGGAAGTTTGTGGCAGATACAGGAAGTTTGTGATTATAGATGCCTTCAAGGACATTAGACCTGGTAGAAGGTCTGTTTTTTATCTTATTGTTCCTTAAGCAAAAATAAAATAAAATACATTTAAATAATTAAATAATTTAAATTAAGCAGTTGTTTGCTTAATTTTGTAATTATTTTCTGTTTATGTTTGTATTTTTCATATAACAGCAGCTATGGCCATTTGACACCAAATAAAATAGTTGTCCTCTGGTCGTTTTTGGGGGTAAGTTTGCTATTAGGGGTTTTGAAGAAAAAAAAGTTTAAGCCTCAGTATCTACAGTCCCTCAGCTATGGATGTTAAACTATTAAAACCCTTTATGTCATATGAAGCAGTATTTTATTTAACAAATTAGTATTTTATTTCATCCTCAAGTGGCTTCAGTTTCTGCCATCCACAACAGACATATGCAAGGTAATCCCTCCTTTATATTAGCCAATGTAATGTTTCTTCACAGATGGAATGGTAAAGCCATAAAACTCTGTAACGTTGCTCCAAGTAGGTATAGGATTTAATAACATGCATAGAAGAATGTGTAAACATTTCAGAAAATTATCCAAATAAATGAATTTATGCTGAAGATTGTTCAGGAGGGAAATATTTTACCAAGAATACATCTATCACTTAAAATATTCCTATAGCCTTTCATAGCAGCTAATTCAGACCAACTAACTGTTATCTTATTCTAAGTAAACTAAGTCCAACAGTTTTAAATTAGCCTTCTTCAACTGGGGGATGTGGCACCCCATAGTGCCATCTGGGTTCTTGAGGGGTGCCATGGCAAAAGGTCTAAATGTTTCCCCAAATTCTCCAAACATTGTCAACAAACTGGTAGTTAGATTAAGCCAGCTGTGCCCGATGCTATGAAAGAAGTAAATAAGCATAGGTCATACTGTACATGACAGGGTGGAAAGAGAACCACATGTCTGCATGTTAACTAGTTTAAAGATATTTGGAATTTCATGAGGCTTACCTGATTGGTTAAGCAGAAGTGGTGATTAAAGAAGCAAGGTAGGACAGTTGGTAGGGAAGAGTGATGTAGATTCATTGCAGATCAGAAGTTTTCGGGTGAAAATCCCTCCTGCAGAAGTTGTCGGGTAAAAATTTCTCTTGCCCTAAGACCTCATGCAAATTGGCTGTTTTTGCAGTTGCTCCGAGGGGCATCTGGCATTTTTTTTCTCCTGCCTCCAAACTCCCCTGAATGTTAGCCTATATATCCGTACACACATAGGCTTTTAGCAGCGTTTAGTTGCAGAGGCAACATTTAGACCCCTTTTACACTGGAGCGTATTGCAGGCGCTATAGCGTTAAACATAGTACCTGTAATCCGCCATTAAAGTGCTGCTCTATTGTCTCCAGTGTGAAAGCATGAGGGCTTTCACACTGAAGCGTTGCACTAGCAGGACGGTAAAAAAAGTCCTGCTAGCCGCATCTTTGGAGAAATAAAAAGTGTATACCGCTCCTCCACCGCTGCTGTCCATTGAAATCAATGGGACAGCGCGGCTAGATGCCGAAAAACCCCACTGTCACGAGCAGCAGAGTTTGGGCATAAAAAAATGATTGATGCTTGTAAACGCTGGGCACGTTTAGTGTTTGAGCGTTAATTCATTTTAATAACAGGAACAAAGTATTATTCCAATGATATGTATTAACGCTCAAGTGCTTGACTCCTGTAAACACACCTAAACCTATTTTTTCTGCCAAAACCCTGCTACCGGGAGGAAAGGATTCTAGGAGAGTTTGCAAAACGTCCTGTGCGCAAAAGGCCTAATTGTTCATGGTATAGATTTTATATATAACTATATAAATCAGACCAAAATGAGGGTCAAATGAGGAGGACAGAGGGACGTTGTTCCAAATCAGGGACAGTCCCTCGAAATCAGGGACATTTGGGAGCTATGAATCCAAATCCTAGTGTATCAGTGTACATGTATGCATCATCATGTAATGCAGACATTTAATTTCAAAGGGAGAAGTTGAAATGGTGCATATTAATCAAACATAATTAATCAAATGAATCCAAAATCAAATTTATGAATTAAACCATAATTTAAAATGATAAAACCATGGTTCTCCATCCAAACTCATCTACAAGAGCTCTTTGAAACCACTCTCCCTCTGGACCCGATCCACTATCTTTTGGGCCTGCAATTCCCTGGTATACCCAGACATGCCCAGAAGGTAAGCTGCTATTTTTCTCCTGGCAGCAAAGAGGGCTATACCTCTGAGATGGTTGTCCCCCTCCCCACCCACCCTTGCACAGGTTCTGCAATTATTGGAACAAATTCGCAGGACGGAACACTTGACTGCGACAGTCCATGATACACTTCCTCAATTTTCCAGAACTTGGGACTTGTGGGATCAGTCGAAGCTTAACCCAGGTGCCGTTTCACTATCCCCCCAGTGGTGCAGTACACTTTTAAGCCTAAATTCTACAGTATGTTTCTTTAGTCCTGTTAGCCTGTTCTTTTGTGACTCCATGGTGCTCCCTCCCTCGCTCCTAAGTGGGTTCTCCTTGGGGCGTCCTGGTTCCTCAGTTTGGGAGCCCTGAGAACCCACTGACACTGGATTCAGAGAGCAACAATTCCTTTTATGTGAAATATTGTTTTTGTTTGTATAGCCTGCTCCCTGAGTCCCCCCTCCCCCTTTTCACCCTCCCTGATCTATACAGCTGAAATATTTCGCCCTCGTGAATTTTGTAGCATTGTAGCGATATATCTATGGTTTTATTATCTGTTATATGCCTTTTCAATTAGCATTCTTATAAGCTGTACTACATGTTTGGCATTAATTTTCTGTTTGTATCTTTTCTTCTTTTCTCTTTTATACAATTTATAATATTTTTTTTATAAAACCAACATCATACGGTCATTGTACAAAAGCAAGGTTTTCCCCCTCTTTCCTATACACCAATATTATACACACTGGGTCAGGTAGACTCGCACAGGCTGGTATTTCATTTAAGAGGAAATCATCCCCTGGAGCTCAAAAACATGTCATGCAGGTATCGAACAGGGCAAGCGGCCTGTCATGAATCAGATGTGATCATAACTGTGTGTACTGCACAAGGGAACCAGATGTATAAAGGTGAAGAAAGTAATAACTTATTAAGAAATGTGAATAATATGTAAAAACATCCATCTCTGATATCACACAGTGCACAACAAACCAATATAAAACAAGACCCTGAAATAACAATAATCAGACAAATATATATATAGCCAAAAGGGAATACCGGAATCGTAGTCTCAGCTAAGCCAGGGTCATAACAGGAGATCAGCAAATGGGGGACAAGGAGAAAGGGACAGGGAGAGGGTAGAAGGGATTAGACAGCAGGGCAGGGATCCAGGGATACAGGACTGACAGGAACAGGTACAAATAGGTTTGGGATCAGATTCAGGTAACAGGTTCAGGTTGAGGTAACAGGTTCAGGTAGCAGGTTAACAGATAAGGGCACAAGACGAAGCCAAGACAAGGTATATGTGAACTTGCCAGGTTTTTATACCATCACCTGCTACCAGGTTCAGGTGACTACAGGAGGAGATATCTGCTCCATACTGCCAGGATCCACCCACTGGTGGATGCCAAAGATTACATAATACCAGCAGGGAAAGGATCTCCTGACTGTTCCAAACTGCCAGGAGACACCCGCTGGTGGACATCAGTACTGCATGCCATATATCAGATAGTATTACCAGCGGGTGGAACCTTTCCTGACACGGCCTGTGTGGATCTACCTGACCCGGTCTGTATCATATTGGTGTATAGGAAAGAGGGGAAGTCCTTGCTTTGTATTGAGGGATTGTCTATTTTGGGACCAAACGGCTCTTTCTGCCATTAAAGTGTATACTAGCTTTTGAAGTCTTCCCCTCCTTGCACAGGGTTTAATTAAGGGGTTTACACTATGACACACTGATACTTTGCTGGACTGTCAGCCTGGGTCTTGCCAATCCTCTGGAGTTGTGCTTACATTTGGGTGATATTGTACATAAAGTCTTGCAAAAGCTCCTGAGAAAGCCATGATTCTGTCGAAACATGTAGAGTCAAAACTGTTGTACAATGACTATTTGAATTCATTCATGTTGGTTTTAATATTTTAAATTATGTTTACTAAATAAAATTCATAAATTAGATTTTGGTTTCAATTTGATTAATATGCACCTTAAAACTCCTAGTTCTGCTCCTCCCTAATGTCTTCATTATGGGGAGGTGGTGCATGTGAATAAAACCTCTTATCCTTGGTTAAAGTGATTTTTTTCCAGGTTTCAGTTTTAGTTTGCTATCATTTTGCAAATCTGCATTCTCACCATTTGAATTCATTATGTGTCCAGTGACTTTTGTTTTTATCCAGTAATAATTGTTTTACTTGGACTTGATGTGAAGTCGTTTGGCTCTTTACAGAGTTATGCATTTTATCATGCCCTTGTTTGGTCACACCAGCTATCTTCATGTCAGTCACTATTATGTGGATACCTTAAATGTCTCCAAATGTGTTTGTAATTGTACTAAAACACTTACATAGAAGACGTGATAATAAATGTCTGACTGAACTTGTACTTTTCCTAAGGTGTATTAAAAATGCACAGAAACTAAACTGCCAAGAGCCCTATTCCCTGTCCAAAATCCTGAACATGCCCCTCAGCTTTGATTGTACTTTATGTCTAATAGAAGGAAGACCTCAGGTGTAACTATGGAAAAAATATGTCTTTATAGTTTTCCTGAATGAAGGGCAATCCCCTGGTGGACTTTGAAGGCACAAAAATATAAACAATAAATTAAAAAATATATATATATATTTTAATTTATTCTGCGTATATCAAAGAATTAGTTTGTACATTAAAATTGAATCGTATATGAAAAAGTTATAAAACAACATGAAAACAATAACCCAATGAAGCATAAAAGTATACGGGAGATGATTGTCTAGTTGTGTCAACTCCAGCATTGGTGTATGGGAACGTCAGCGGGCATTCAGCGCTAATTCAGCTACATTGACCCATTCTTCTGAATATACCAGCAACTTCAGGGCGCTACATTGCTTACTTTTTTGTTTTTAAATATGCTGTATGGAATGTTATACATAGAGAACATTTACCACGTTGTGAGTATGGGGATGATTAATTTTGTTGCAATAACCAATGTTATTATATTTTGTACATGCTAATGCATTATTGTACATTCTGTAGATCACGGACTGATCCATCCCTTTACCCCTGAGGAAAGAGATCCAATTCTCCGAAACATCGGGTTTATGTTTGCACAATCATCTCCCGTATACTTTTGTGCTTCATTGGGTTATTGTTCTCATGTTGTTTTATAACTTTTCCATATACGATTCAATTTTAATGTACAAACGAATTCTTTGAATTTATTGTTTATATTTTTGTGCCTTCAAAGTCCACCAGGGGATTGCCCTTCTTTTCTTGATTGATCATTTGGATGTGGCACAATTCTTTAGAGCAAGGATCTCCAAACTACGGCCCTCCAGCTGTTTCGGAACTACATTTCCCATGAGGCATTGTAAAATTCTGACATTCACAGACATGACTAAGCATGATGGGAATTGTAGTTCCTGAACAACTGGAGGGCCATAGTTTGGAGATCCCTGCTTTAGAGACATCTACCGATAAATTGTTTTGTCTTCTAGTTTTCCTGAATCTTAGGCCCTGTACACACGAGGAGACATTTCCGATGAAACCGTGCGCGGACCGCCGTTTTCATCGGACATGTCTGAAGGGATATTTTGGTCTGATGTGTGTACACACCATCAGACCAAAATCCCTGCGGACAGAGAACGCGGTGACGTAGAAGACACCGTCGTGCTCAAACACGGAAGTTCAATGCTTCCACGCATGCGTCAAATCAATATGACGCATGCGCAGGATTTCGGTCCGATGGTTGGGCGTACTAACCATCGGACATGTCCGACAGACAGGTTTCCAGCGGACAAGTTTCTAAGCATGCTTAGAAACTTTTGTCTGCTGGAAACCTGTCCGCTAGGCCGTACAGACGATCGAACATGCCTGCTGAAACTGGTCTGCGGACCAGTTTCAGCGGACATGTCTCCTCGTGTGTACACGGCCTAAGAGATCGTTACATTGGGAGAATTCCATCTATAGATTTATGGGTCACAAGAGTTTTCATCCCTGGGGCAGCTGCAGTAACCGAGCCAACATCTTCTCTCTCTTTAACCACTTAAGGACCGTCTCCTGCACATATACGTCGGCAGAATGGAATGGCTGGGCACAAGCACGTACCTGTACGTCCTCTTTAAGTGCCCAGCTGTGTTTTGCGGGTGCGGGACCCGCGGACCCGATCACCGCCGGAATCTCGCGTTCGGTCCCCGGAGCTGAAGAATGGGGAGAGCTACAGCTAGGGGATGGTTTTATTGCATTGCGTTTTGTTGCATTTTTATTTATTTTTTTATTATTATTTTTTACTACTAATGGCGGCGATCAGCGATATTTTTCATGACTGCGACATTATGGCGGACACTTCGGACAAGTTTGACACATTTTTGGGACCATTGTCATTTTCACAGCAAAAAATGCATTAAAAATGCATTGTTTACTGTGAAAATGACAATTGCAGATTGGGAGTTAACCACAAGGGGGCACTGAAGGGGTTAAGTGTGACCTCATCTGTGTTTCTAACTGTAGGGGTTTTGGCTGTAGGTGTGACGTCATTGATTGTGTTTACCTATATGAGGGAACACACGATCAATGACGGCGCCACAGTGAAGAACGGGGAAGCTGTGTTTACACACAGCTCTCCCCGTTCTTCAGCTCCGGGGACCAATCGCGGGACTCCAGTGGCGATCAGATCCACGGGTCCCGCGGCCGCGGTCACGGAGCTTCGGACCAGGTCGCGGGCGTTTTTAAAGTATCATTAATCTCCAGTTTGGGAATGTTAAACATAATTTTTAATAGGAGTGCTAACTGTCACTTTAAGTGACAAGTAGCGTGCATTGTGCGCAGTTAGGCCACGTACACACGATCAGACCGGTCCGATGAAACTGGTCCGATGGACCGTTTTCATCGGACCAGGCTGAAGTGGTCTGATGTGTGTACACACCATCGGACCAAAAATCCGATCAGACCAGAACCCGGTAACGTAGAACACAACGACATGCTGAAAAAACGAAGTTCAATGCTTCCAAGCATGCGTCGATTTGATTATGAGCATGCGCGGGTTTTTGGTCTGATGCTTTTGCGTACTAACCATCAAACCAGGTGTCTGGCGGACTGATTTTGAAGCAGGTTTTAAAACTTTGGTCCAACGGTCCGATGGGCCGTACACACCATCGAACTGGTCCGATGAAACTGGTCTGCAGACCAGTTTCATCGGACCGGTCTGATCGTGTGTACGCTGCCTTATAGGGCGGCTCAGCAAAAGTGTTTACCGAGTGTGACAGGGGGTATTGCTCCTTCTGCAGCTGCAAAGCAAAACATTATGGCAGCTGTATGTGTTCGCCCCCAGGCTGCTACCTTCCCAGCTAAAGGGGTGCAGTTAAGGGAGGTAAAAACGAATGAGCCCTTGCACACTGCTCTTACCGGGGGCAGCTCATGTGCAAGATCAAAAGTGGGCCCTATGTATAGAGAAAGAAAAAAAATTGAAAACTGGGCATGGTTTAAATTGTATATGGATTGGGCGTGGCTTAAAGGGGTGTGGTTAAATAGAGTCTATCATCTGCCACGTGCACCCACAGAGGATCACAGACATCCAAATGTCAGTGTTGGTGTGTCATCCCACTCACCAACTTTCCTTCTCTATCTAACTGTTCTTGGCACTGCATTAGTACCAGAGAAGTCTACCTCCATCCCACGACCATAAACAAGCAGACAGTAAGGGTTCACCAGTCAGTGGTAGTGGTGCTTTGGAATGCTGGTCAGGGGGTGTCCCATAACTGGCAGGTAGTTAAATCAGCATGTTAGAGGGGGAATCAGTTGTGTGTAGTATGCCTAGATACAGTTTAGAGGTGAGTGTTATTGGGACAGCACACAGGTTCCAGAATGGCTTGGGGAATGGAGATGTACTATAACTTTAAGTGCAGTTGCCATTTACTCTTTAGAGCCCAGATTCAGTCTCCCACCAGTGCCACCCACCACCCACTAAGTCAAAGGGTCTCTCTCTCTTACTAAAGGGTGTTTGTGTGTGTCAGTGTCAGACAACTGCTCCGCTCAGGCAGGTACACCTGAGTCCCGCCATTCATTCGCACCACCTGATACACTTCCAATCACTGCCTATTTCACGCTTAACCCTCCATCCTTAGAATTTATAGACTGCAGGCACATCACAGCTAACTGAAAAGGCAGATCACTCCACCAGGCACTAGTTCCAGTGACCGTGGGCAGTGGTGGCTGGATCTATAGACCAGGCATTGGCAAATGCAGCTATTGCCACCCGTGTTTGTTAAAAAAGAGAAAAGTCCCAAAGCTGCCAACCTGTATTTAAATGTACCAATCAAAGTAACTTCCACACGAATGGCAGAACCAAGGTTTCCCAACAGAACATTGCCAAAAGCATCACACTGCCTCCACTGGCTTGCCTTCCTCCCATGCTGCATCCTGGTGTCAATTCTTCCACAGGTAAATGACACGCATTCAGCCAACCACATGATATAGAAGAAAACATGATTAATCAGCCCAGGCCACCTCCTTCCATTGCTCCGTGGTCCAGGTCTGATTCCCATGTGCCCAGTGTAGGTGCTTTTGTTTTTATGATGTTAAAGCGGATGTCCGCCAAATTTATTTGTGCATGTGCGAGTCGGGATGCGCAATACGAATGGTCCCTGCTGTCTCTGGGACCTGTGTGTCTCCCAGAATATGGGGGGGGGTGGCAAGTGGTGTAGATACCTGAAGATAATGCTGCTATCTATGCCCGGAAGTGGGAGCACCTGTAAGGCCTCGTACACACGATCAAATCTGTCTGCTGGAAACGGTCGGCCCGACCGTCCCAGCAAACAGATTCGACCGTGTGTACGGGCAAGCTGACGGATTTGGCCACCTGACAGATTTCAAAGCATGCTTTGAAATCTGTCGGCTGGGAACCCGTCCGCCTGACATGTCTGCTGGTTAGTATGCTAACCAGCAGACATGTCTTCTCGCACACGCGCCGAATGATTTCGACGCATGCACGGAAGTGTTTTACTTCCTGGTGCGGTGACGTGGTGGCGTCAACGTCACCGACACGTCAGCGCGCGGTCTGCTGGCGGGGATTTTGGTTTGATCGTGTGTACACGCGAGCAAACCAAAATGCCAGCAGACAGATGTGTTCAAATCGGTCGGACAGACAGTTTTGAACAAATATATTTAATCGTGTGTACGAGGCCTCATAAACAGATATCTGCTCCCCCTCCCCCTGAAAGGTGCCAAATGTGACACCTGAGGAAGGGAGGGTTCCGAAAAGCGGACCTTCCATTTTTGGGTGGATTTCCGCTTTAATGAAGTATTGTCCTGTGGTGCCTGCTATCCCTAACAGCTTTATTTGCATTTTACAGTGGACATTTTTATTATTTTTCAGTATTCTGTTCTTTGTTTAATTTAACTTTTGTAGTGCCATATTTCTGTTGGGTTTGTTTACACATTGGCTTTGATGGTTCTTTGATGGCTTTGATGGTTCTTTGATGGGTCTTTTTTTGGCAAGAGTTAAATGTTATTTTTTTCTCTGAATTGTGTCCATAAAATTCCTTTCTTTTGACAGCATATTTTTATCTTTCATTTGTTCTTAACTACATTGATGTTTTATATTTAGTTTCGTTTTTTTATTATCCCTGTAATGTTTTATTGCAAAGCTTCTAATAACATTTGGTTAACAAAAAGGTGCAAAACCTAATAAATCAGAGACATTATCTGAGGGCAGGAAAAGCTTTTGTAGTTCATTATCATGTAAACCAATGTATTGCTTTGAGAAATAATTTCTTTGTTGTAGCTGCCCGATTATTATGTGATTTTTGCCCAGTGCAGAAAAGCCCATATTGATCTCTGACAGGTTTTGTGTACTCACTTAGCAGGTCCATCTCTGTGCCAAATTTTTCTTTTTACTTGTGCACATTGCCACAAAATCAGCAAAGTCAATACAATGATTTAAAATTGTGCCTATATTTGAGTAAATAAGATATGCATGATCCTACTGTAGCAGAAAAACAACAAACAAACAAATAAATCACATTTACACTCTGTCCTTAGGCAGCACAGTGGATTAAATTGCTTTCTTGAGTTTAACCACTTGACAATTGAAATGTGTAGCTTAACATTCTCAGACTTCACACTCTGAAAAAAATGTCAACCTATGTTATGGCTATGAACTAGCAGCATGCACCTGTGTTAGGGCTCTTTCACACGGAGCGGATCCGTATTGATCCACCCCGTGTGTGTCCGTCTGCTCAGCGGGGATCATCTGTAAATCCCTGCTGAGCTGTCGGTGGACAGGGCGCCCCCGCACAGTGTGCAGGGACCACCCTGTCTTTACTCCGCTCTCCCCTATGGGGAATCGGATGAATATGGACCGCGTGTCCGTATTCATCCGATCCGATCCGCCAGACGGAAGAAAAATAGGATTTTCTTCCGTCTGAAAAAACAGATCTTGGTGGAGGCGGATGATTACGGACATTAGCGGATGCATCATCCGCTAAAGTCCGGGATCCCATAGGGATGCATTGTGAGTCCGTAAACGGACATTTGAAAACGGACCGTTCGTCCGCCCGTGTGAAAGGGCCCTAAGTCCAGAGCAGGGGTCTCCAAACTGTCTAAACAAAGGGCTGGTTTATTGTCCTTCAGGCCCCGTACACACGGCCGAGGTTCTCGGCAGAAACCAGCGAGAACCTCGCTGGGAGCCGCATCCTGCCGACAACCTCGGCCGTGTGTACTCTCTCGGCGAGCCCCGCCCGTCGGGAAACCCGTCGAGCAAATAGAGAACAGGTTCTCTATTTGCTCGACGGCCCGTCGGGATGAATGGCTGGTTGCCTTTCCCGACGGGCAGGTCGCCGATTCTGACGACCGGCAGAGAACCTCGACGGGCGGAACGATGTGTTCTGCCCGTCGAGGTTCTCTGCCGTGTGTACGGGGCTTCAGACTTTAGAAGGGCTGGGAGAGTGGAAATTGTCCTGGCATTGGTGGCCTGACATAATACTAGATGTGGCAAACATTGCCACATCTAGTATTATTGGTGGGGAATATTTATGCCGCCGTAGCGTATCTAATATACGCTACGCCGATGCAGCGCAGAGAGGCAAGCACAGTATTCACAAAGCACTTGCTCCCACTTGCTCCCAAATCTACGCTGAAAGCGTAAGTCGTCGTAAGTGGAAGTGGGCGTGAGCAGTGCAAATGAGGCGTGATCCCATGCAAATGATGGGCCGAGTGCCAGACAAGTACTTAAAATGAACAGGGCATGCGCAGTCCCGTGGACGTATCCCAGGGCCCATGCTCACAATCACGTCAAAACAACTGGCTAAGATACGTTGAATCACTGCCTACGGTGTGAACGTAACCTACGCCCAGCCCTATTCACGTACTATGTAAACGACGTAAAATACGACGGCATTCGTTCCCTGGTCCATACCTTTGCATGAATTGCACCTCCAATACGGGGAATAACTTTACGCCTGACGTAGGACTTACGCAAACCGCGTATATTATGTGCCGGGCGCAAGTACATTCGTGAATCGGCGTATCGCTCTCATTTGTATATTTGCTTTGAAAATCAATGGGAGCGACACATGCGTCCAGCGTAAATATGCGCCCACTATACGCCGGCGTAGTAAAGTTACGTCGGGTGGCTGAAGCCTATTTTTCAATGTATCTAGCTTTGTGGGTCGGCGCATAGATACGACGGCGCACATTTGTACTTATGTCGGCGTATCTGGAGATACGTCGGCATAAGTGCTTTGTGAATCCGGGCCATATTGTTTTACAACTTTTTGAACTAAGCTCCAGGATAAAGGCTCTATAGCTGAAATACTGTTTTACCAACAAAATAATTTGTAATTCTGTTTAACCAGGTTTAAGATCCAGGCACTCCTGTCTAATAGGTCAGCCAAGTCCAATACTCCTGTTAGACTGTACTATCATCAGGAAATTCAGCCTGGTCTGAGACCAGACCCAACATGTTAATGGATAATAGGAGAGAAACATCCCATTAATATGGGTTGATTGCTGTTGTACAAAGAATAACACAAGGCCAATAGCACAAAGTTTTTTTTTACCTTCATGCATTCCAATGCATAAAGGTATAACCCCCCCCCCTAATACTTACCTGAGCCCCATAACACCCCCAGTAATGTCCACTGATTGGCTTTTGTCAGCAACAGTCATTGGTTCCAGCTACTGTCAATCACTGCCAGCAAGCCAATCAGGAGACAGGAGGGAGCAGGGCCCTCAGTAAGCTACAGCCAGCTCCCGTTTCCAAGATGATGTTGGAACCGACAGCAGTAAAAAGAACCGGCTGTGGGAAGACAGCACTGCTTAATTTTTTTAGTCCCAATTTTTTTTAATCAGCAGCTGCAGTATTTGATCTCCATCCATCAATGTGCACAAGATCAGCGTCTCTCTTTCTCCTCATTGGACAGAGAGGCAGCAGCAGGAACACTCGAGCAGGCTTCTGCTTCTGTCAATCCCAGCCAGTGGGGAGAGAGCTGCTCTGTGCAAAACAACTGCACAGAGCAGGTAAGTATACAGTAACATGTTTTTTATTTAAAAAGTGATATGTCTTTAGAATCACTTTAAGGAAATAAACCACAATGGAGGAATGTCACAATTTAATTTACTGTATATACAGAAGTTGGAAATATATTTGACTGTGCATTACAAAATATGTAGAGTATAATGTTTATTAATGCATTCTTATAAACCATAGCAGAGATGTGATGCTTTTTTAGATGATATAGAATGTGAAATACCATCAAACGGTAAAATTTGTTTCTACAGAGGTAGGGAGACTCACAAGGAAGATTTGCAATGATTTTGTAAAGAGGGCTCCTGCGCTACCGGGAGTGGTAGGATGGGGGCACTGCTGCAAACACCTAGCAATCTGTCCTGGGCAGAGAGAAAAAATTTAAATTGAACAAATTTATTGAAAAAACAAATATCACTCACATTTAAAAGAGTGATACTGGACACATAGATACCAGACGATCGGCAGGTGAGTCTTCATGCATCAGGCGTGTGGACTCTAATGCTCCTCGATCCCTACGCATCTCGTCACACCACGTGTGGTGTGACGAGACGCGTAGGGCTCGAGGAGCATTAGAGTCCACACGCCTGATGCAGGAAGACTCATCTGCCGATCGTCTGGTGGTGTGACGAGATGCGTAGGGATCGAGGAGCATTAGAGTCCTGGTATCTAGAGTCTGCCGATCGTCTGGTATCTATGTGTCCAGTATCACCCTTTTAAATGTGAGTGATATTTGTTTTTTCAATCAATTTGTTCAATTTGGCGGGGCTGTGCTATGGTCTGTTTCTCTCCTGGCATGTACACTGTCTGAGGCTT
Organism: Rana kukunoris; assembly: GCA_029574335.1. Lineage (NCBI taxonomy): Eukaryota > Metazoa > Chordata > Amphibia > Anura > Ranidae > Rana > Rana kukunoris. The sequence goes on from CM056051.1 coordinate 450,493,240, forward strand.
CTTCCAATTTGATTTGAGTGTCAATCCAGTCCATCCATAGAAGAAGAGCAGCCAGGTGTATATCCAGGACCAAGGGCGAACTCGCAGTTCGTTGGAGATACTGTAGGCCCACCATTCATTACCTCCATGTGAGTGGATGTATGTGTGATTCATGATGTGTGATTAGATGCCTCTTTCACACTGTACCAAGATTCTGTTCATGTCTTTTTTCATGTCTCACTGCTGATGAGTGCTGCTGTCATTCTCCCATTGGAGTGTACCCCCCCGGAGTTGGGTTTTTGGCTATCCGTGCAATAGACGTGAGGTGAGGAGCTAGGGTGTTCACTGCAAACTTCTTTCCTGGAATCACATCTTTAGATTTCCGGATATCTGGGAAGCACCTTGAGAGACTTCTTTTGATCTTTTATCATTTATCTATCCAGAGGTGTTTTCTGTGGGATGTCTTCTCTGGCTTAAACACTTATTATTTGGAGCTTTAGGAAGCACTTTGAGAATATCACATCTCATCTGTTTTTTTCGTTATATGGACTTTTTTTTGTTTTTTTGAGTATGCCTGTCACTTTTGTATTCTCACCACTCATCATTGTACTTTGATTCATATGACATATGCCCTGCACTGGTATAATTACCTATGTTTGTTATTGTTTTGCTCTGTACTTTGTTCCCACCCACCTTCACCCACGCCCACTGGCTTAGCCACCCACCCTTGTGAGATTTTTGTATCTCTTTCTCCCACCATTCACAGCGCAGACACCACCACCCTTCTTCATTTAAGATTTGCAATGAGCCTACATATGTCTGGTTATACCTAATGTCTGTACTGCCTGTGTCACTAAACTGGGGCCTAAACAGACAAAAGCCTGAGGGGAGGGCAGGTGTGATATTGTGTCTGTGGTGCTTATATATTACAGCAATGTATCCCTTAGATCAGTGGTCTCCAAACTGTGGCCCGTAGTTTGTAAACACTAAAACTTTTGTGCAAGCCAAACGTTTCATGAAGAAGTTAGATTTTTTCAATTTCTTTATTGGATGAGTTTTATAGCAGAAATTTAAATGAATAATATTTTTTTCAAAATTGTCTGTATTTTGTGGTTTATAGCGCAAAAAATAAATATCGCAGAGGTGATCAAATACAACCAAAAGAAATCTCTATTTGTGGTAAAAAAAAGAACATAAATGCTATTTGGGTACAACGTCGCATGACGGCACAATTGTCAGTTAAAATAACACAGTGCCGCAAAAAATGGCCTGGTCATGAAGGCGACAAAATCTTCTGGAGGGCAAGTGGTTTTAATGGGGCAATATTTCTCCCATTAAAACCAATAATGGGACACTGATGGCGGGGCATTTTCTACACCCACTAGCCACAGTCCAGCCCCCCTAAAACGCTTAAAGGAATGTAAATTGGCCCTTTGCTTAGAAAGTATCGAAAAACCTCTGCCTAAGGTGGTTATAACATATGTGAGGACATTTGTGTGTTGATTTCGCATGTTCTGTTAACTTTTTTTTTACAACAGCCAAAAAAAATTTAAATGCTGGTGATTTTCTTTTTTTTATTCAAGCTTTCATTTAAAAATAATTATTTAATTTTTACTGCTTGTGTGAATGATTCATCCAAGTTCAGAAAAGGATTTTATTAAATGTTACTAGAGTAGTGAATTTATCAACACTCTTCCAAGTATGGGACTTTTTTCATCAAAAGCAATGGTCTCCAAACTGCAGCCCGTGGGCCATATGCAGCCCTTTGCTTGCCTTTAACCAGCCCTTGGGACACTATTTCACACACTGACACCAAATATGTGGCACTATTTTTCCCACTGACACCAAAGATGTGGTACTATTTCTCCTACTGACACCAAAGATGTGGTACTATTCTTCCACTGACACCAAAGATGGGACACTACTCTTTTCATGGGCACCATTAATGGAGCACTATTCTTTCCACTGATACCCTTTTCTACTCCCACTACCCCCCCATCCACTCCCCCTAAAGTCAAAAGGGCAGTAAACTGTCTCTTTGTTCAGAAAGTTTGGTGACCCCTGATCTAAAGGATAAAACATCTTTAGAGCTTTAGTAAGAGTTGCCTGGAATCTATAATATGGCTAAAAGCAATGTACAAAGTGCATGAGCACATAAATGACCAGAAATTAGCTTTCAATCTTCTGACTGATGTGAAGTGGAAAAGACTTAACATCCTTTTGGTTGCTTGGTGTGCCTGTACATCAGTAATAGCGTGCACTGTTATCCTTAAAGCCTGGCGACAAGTCTGCTCACTAAGATTTTTAAGAAAATAAACGGATGGATCACTTATCTAGGGGACATACATAAAGTGGACCTAAACTCAAAAATTCAATAATTGCTACATATAGGAACCATCCTGGTGACTAGGCCTTTACCATTGGGCTTTCCCGTTTTTGGACTCAGGTTCTCTTTAATAAGAAAATGCAGGAACCCACAGCAACCAATCACCTCTCACTACTGATCAGCTTATTTATAAAAAAAATAAAATAAAATTAATAACCTAATTGGTTCTGTGGGACATCATATATTATCTAAAACAATTTTATGAAGAGGCCCAATGAAATCTTGGATAGTGCTCGATGTTATACATCACTCTTCGTCTTAATAAAATAGCCTGTTTGTCCTTGTTCTAGTCATCTCTTACTTGCATCTCTTATGCAGAATTTATCTTCCTAAATGAAGTCATAACTTGTTAAAAGTGCAGGCTGACTCTGCATGTTGGCCTGATGCCAGAATTGTAATATATAACCAATATGTCATTCCAAGTCCAATAAGGAATCGGCTCTTCCTAAATGTCTTCTGGAAGTCATCTTAACTTTCCATGTGCTGTAATATATTGCGAGATACAAAGAAAGGAAAACACAGCATAAATGACTATAGAAATGAATGATGACTATCTGTAATTTAAAAATAGTTTGTAGTTTTGAACGAATATGATTGCAGTAAGCAGAAGGCGCAAAAGGAAGACCAGCTTCTTACTTAAATCAGGAAATTTAATATGCAATCCGCATGTTTTATGGCTGTGGCCTTGTTCCAGATTACAGTTGTGGCACGCTCAGCAGCTGCTTCATCAACCAACATTAGATAATTCTGATCAAGCAGAAATACAGGATATTGGTTTAAATGCAGTAATTGTTCAATCAATAAATAAAACCAATTAGGATGAGCATTTTTTAAAACATAGCTTTGTTCATCTTGCAAAACATGACTATGCATTCATAAAAAATTGAATAATTCAAAGTATATATATGGCCAAATTATGTTGGCAACTAAGCTAAACATCATACCTGCATAAGCTTGCTGGATATCCCATTCCAATGCAATGGGCATTAGTATGGATTTTCCCACCTCCCATCCTTCTTTGTGGCTATAACAGTGTACACTCTTCTAGGATGACTCTCCACAAGATTTGGGAGTATAGCCTCGTACACACGCTCGGTTTTCTCAGCAAGAACTTTCTTGCTGAGTAAACCGAGCTTGTGTACGAGGCTTTAAGAAAACTGCCTAAAATCCTGATGAGAAAAATAGAGAACGTGTTCTCTGTTTTCTCGTCGTGATTCTCGACAGTGTTTTCCTGCCGAGAAACCCGAGAGTGTATATAGTTGCCTGTCGCCATGGAAACTCGCGCATGCTCAAAATGACTTTGACGTATGCGCGTAGCTTCCTAGACATAGGTAGGGTGCAGCAAGATGTCAGCGACGTCATTGAATGTGACGAACGCATGATCGTCGTACGCGATGATGTCAGTGCATTCTTGCCTTCCAAAAGAACCGCGGTTATTTTAAAAGGAGTGTCTGTACACTCGGATGGCAAGATATTCTTGCCAAGAATCTCATCAGGAAAAACAACAGTTTTTTCCTGACGAGATCCTGGCCCGTGTGTACAGGGCTTGAGTTTGTGAAAATGTGTTGCCCTTTCAACTAAAAGAGCATTTGTTGGGTTAGATTTGTTGAATGAGAAGACTTAGCTCACAATTGGCACTTTATATATCCTTGTGAACAAACTCTGACTTCACCTTCCAAAATGCATATGACATTTATTATTGTTATTATTAGTATTATTATTAATTCAAGCATAAATGTGTGTTGTGAAAATTCTGCCAGATCCTGGGGTACTAATCATTTCACCTTAAGGAAGGGGCCTTGTAAGGTCCAATCATTATTAACATTGTTTCGATGATATCTGAATAGAAGACGTAACTTCTGAACCATTATGTGTCTCTTTTAGGCTCCATGCACACTGGCATAAAAAACTTTGCTTTTACAGAAGTTTTGTGTTCTGCCTGTAGAAGCAACTCAATGTTATCCTATGTGTTCATGCACATTAGGAGGTTTACAGGCATATTTTGAGATCAACATTTAAGCCTTGTACACACGATCAGTCCGTTCAATGAGAACGGTCTGATGGGTCGTTGTTATCAGTTAACCAATGAAGCTGACTGATGGTCTGATGTGCCTACACACCATCGGTTAAAAAAACAATCGTGTTAGAATGCGGTGACGTAAAACACAATGACGTGCTGAAAAAAATGAAGTTCAATGCTTCCAAGCATGCGTCGACTTGATTCTGAGCATGCGTGGATTTTTAACCGCTGGTCGTGCCTACTAACGGTCGGTTTTGACCTATCGGTTAGGAATTCATTGGTTAAATTTAAAGCAAGTTGGCTTTTTTTTAACCGATGGTAAAATAACCTATGGGGCCCACACATGATCGGTTTTGACCGATGAAAACGGTCCATCAGACCACTGTCCTCTGTTTAACCTATCGTGTGTACGAGGCCTAAGAGGCAGGAAAAAAAAAACTTCTCATTCGCGTTTCTGATTGGAGCTCACTGGCAGAAAAAACATAAAACTCTACTAAACTCGTCTAAACTTTGTAAAAAAAATGCTCTATATGACCGTTTTTTACTCCAAAGAGAACAGACGTTTTTTTTTAAGCCAAGTGTGCATGGAGCCTTATTCTAATTACTTTGGAAAATACACATAATTCTACTTCCCGTGGCAATTTACTGAAATTGATTTGTTATGAACATGTATAAGTGTAAACAGGGCTGGAGTATGTCTTCGATAAAGGTTCAACCTAACTTAATTCTAAAGCTGATAATCCAGAAGAAGGCTAATCAAAATTTGATTGAGGCAGCTGCTGATTATCCTCACAGACAGAAAACCGTTCCCCCTTGACCCTGTCCATAGCATTCTGATTTATTTCCAGATCTATTGCTCCACTTATGAATATCATTAATTAGCTGGAGATGATATCCAAACCATTAATCACTTTTACTGCTGGCTATCATCACCTCCTTTGGCAGGAAATGTGTAGCACATAATGGGCCAGATTCAGGAACGAGTTACGCCGGCGTCGTATCTATGCGCCTGATTCTTAGAATCAGCTACGCATAGATTTGTCTTAGATCTGACTGGCGTAGGTCTCTTACGCCATCATATCTTAGTTGCATATTTACGCTGGCCACTAGGTGGCATTTCCGTTGATTTACACATTGAATATGCAAATGAGCTAGATACGCCGATTCACAAACGTACTTGCGGCCAGGCGTATTTTTTTACATTATTTGCGTAAGCGTAAGTCCGGCGTAAAGTTACCCCTGCTATATGAAGCGTACGTAATGTTAAGTATGGACGTCGGGCTGGCGTAGAATTTTCCGACGTTTACGTCGTTTGCGTAAAACGTTCACGAATAGGGCTTTGCGGAAGTTACGTTCATGTCAAAACCAATGAGTAGTTGCGGCGCAATTTTGAGCATGCGCACTGGGATACGTCCATGGACGGCGCATGCGCCGTTCAGGAAAAAGCGCCAATTACGTGGGGTCACGATTCATTTACAAGGATCACGCCTCCTACCTGCCTATTTTGAATTAGGCGCGGTTACGCCGGCCCATTTAGGCTACGCCGCCGTAAGTTGCGGAGGCATAGCGTAAATAGGATACGCTACGCCCGCACAAAGTTACGCTCTTCTACCTGAATCAAGCCCCATGAATTTAACTGAAAACTGAAAGTCTTAAGTTGGTTCTAATCCCAGTATATGGTACAGTAAAACCTTGGTTTGAGAGTAACTTGGTTTAAGAGCGTTTTGCAAGACAAGCTAAATTTTTAAATACATTTTGACTTGATATACAAGCGATGTCTTTATATAAGAGTAGCGTAATTTCACATCTGAGTATAAAAGAGATAAGAGGTGCCTCTATGTGTAGCAATATGGTTACATTTTTTGAAGGTACACCATTTAACAACTTATTGCTACACTTAGAGTCACCTCTCTTCTCTTTTATACTCTGTAGCTCCTGCTAGATTTTACTTCTAATCCCCTTGTGGAGGCTTCCCATTTGTGGATGGACATTTTATGGTTACACAACCTATCACATTGCAATAATCTTTTTATGTGGACTATAAACTGAAAGACCTATGAATAAATGGTTGTGGAACGAATCATTTGAGTTTCCATGATTTCTTATGGGGAAATTTGCTTTGATATACAGTGCATTGGATTACAAACATGCTTCTGGAACGAATTATGCTTGCAATCCAAGGTTTTACTGTACTTCCATATCTCAGTCTACCTGACAATGACATTCTCAAGGCGTTTTTTTTTCCACCTAAACACACATGTCTGTTTGACCTGTTAGTTATCTGTCATGTATTTCTATGAGAAACTGATGTCCAGTACATAGAGGATGTATTGCAAATGCTGGAGCCACTGAGAAATTACTAGTCTATTTCCTGTGCTGAAATGCAGGGGGAGGCAAAGGACAGGGATTACCTAAAGTACAGCCTGCTTTCAGCACTCTCCCTGTGCGCCGTGCCTGAGATGCCTGTATTTATCTAATACCTGTCCCTCGGGTCTGCTGAGAATACATTGTGTTCCTTCTCTCCTTCCTGTCACTTATTGTCTATGCAGTGTCATTGTTCCTACTGCTCAAAGTCTGTGCATTTCCTTGACTCTTCTTACCTGAAATTTGGTTTCTTAGATGCCTCCGGGCAAAACTGTTACTCTTACCCTTTATTCCATCTCCAAGCCAAGAATTAGATTAAGGGCAAAATGCTATACTGAATAAGATTATTTTTCTACATAATAAAGCTCACTGTCCTATAAAAGGAAAATACATATATTTATTTTTTTGTCAGCTACATTTTCTTCCTTCTGAAGTTTGCATATTATAAACTTACGTTTTAAATATATTTTTTTATTAAATGTAAAAATTCAATATTTTACAAATAAACACTTAATACAGCGGTGTTGCCCTTATACTGTATTTGCAGACTACCTCTGAACTGTGTATGTAATTTGGTTTCCTGCTAGTCAGATCACAACACGTTCACATCATGGCAGCACAAAGCATGGTACTTTGGGGCTCACTTGCTTTGTACTTACTACCTGATAAATGTATTATTTTTTAACCTTGAGCTTTGAAAAAATATTTATAGCCCTTGAAATTTTCCACATTTTGTCATGTTGCAACCAAAAGCGTAATTGCTTATTTGTTGGGATTTTATGTGATAGACCAACACAAAGTGGCACATAATTGTGAATTGGAAGGAACATGATAAATCATTTTAATTTTTTTTTACAAATAAATATGTGAAAAGTGTGACGTGCATTTGTATTCAGCCCCCCATAGTCAATACTTTGTAGAACCACCTTTCGCTGCAATCACAGCTGCAAGTCTTTTCGGGGATGTCTCTACCAGCTTTGCACATCTAGAGAGTGACATTTTTGCCCATTCTTCTTTGCAAAATAGCTCAAACTCTGTCAGATTGGATGGAGAACATCTGTGAACAGCATTTTTCAAGTCTTGCCACAGATTCTCAATTGGATTTAGGTCTGGACTTTGACTGGGCCATTCTAATATGCTTTGATTGAATCTATTCATTTTGTAGCTCTGGCTGTATGTTTAGGGTCATTGTCCTGCTGGAAGGTGAACTTCCACCCCAGTCTCAAGTCTTTTGCAGACTCTAAAGCTGTGTACACGATCGGTTTGTCCAATGAAACAAGACCGATGATCGTGTGTGGGCCCCATCGGTTACTTTTCTATCGGTGTAAAAAAATAGAACATGTTATAAATTTTTCCTATGGATAAAAAAAAACGATTGGAAATTATGATCGTCTGTGTGGAACTCCACCGGAGAAAAATCCACGCATGCTCAGAATCAAGTCGACGCATGCTTGGAAGCATTGAACTTCATATTTTTCAGCTCGTTGTAGTGTTTTACGTCACCGTTTGGCACGGTCGGAATTTAGTCTGATAGTGTGTATGCAAGACAGATGAAAGTCAGCTTCATCGGATATCCGACGAAAAATCCATCAGATTTTATTCCATCAGAAATCCGATCGTGTGTACAGGGCATAAAGCTGAAGCGAGCCTTGTTTCAAACCTCTAATGCCGCGTACACACGATCACTTTTTGTGATAAAAAAAACGACGTTTTCAAAAACGTCATTTAAAATGATCGTGTGTGGGCAAATTGTCGTTTTATGTCTTCTGAAAAACGACAAAATTCGAACATGCTTGAATTTTTTGTGTCGTTTTTCAAAACGTTGTTTTTTGTGTCATAAAAAGTGATCGTGTGTGGGCAAAACGATGTTGAAAACGAAGTTTTTAAACCCGCGCATGCTCAGAAGCAAGTTATGAGACAGAGCTTCAATGGAACAGAGTGCCGTCGAACGTGGTGTATGTCACCACGCTTTGCTAGAGCATTTTGGAAAAACGATGGTGTGCATGCAACGTCGTTTTGGAAAATGAAGTTTGAAAAACGTTGTTTTGTTTCGTGACATAAAACATTGTTTTTTTTCCTCACAAAAAGTGATTGTGTGTATGCGGCATAACACCCTTCAGAGATTTTCAAGGTTGGAGTTCATAGAAATGTAGACAACCTACACTGGATTTGCCTTAGGTGACATATATTATTTATATGGCCTGTCACTGGTGAATGCTTGTGAAAAGAAGAATGCAGTATAGCAGGTGATGAGAACAGTTAAGATCTCCAAACTGAAAACTTGTCAAAGAGCCTGAGGTCATATTCCAATGTGTGCATTGCCAAAACCCACATTGCATTGCATTCATTTTGAGTGGCACTCCAATGTACTAAGAAATTGCACCTACTATGTTGTGCACATCATATGTTCTGTTTGAAACAAAAGGCCATGTGCTTTTTTAAAGGAGAGGTGTTAGATAGCAAAAAAAACAAAAACACACATACTCACCTATATGGCTGCAGCATCAGTCCCTTGCCAGCACCAAGACTAGAGAACTGAGCAATCACATGGCCGCTGATCACTCAGTTCTTAGGCCTCGTACACATGAGGCAATAGATTTGTTCAAAACGGTCTGTCCGACCGATTTGAACAAATCTGTCTGCTGTCATTTTGGTTTGCTCGCGTGTACACACGAGCAAACCAAAATCCCCGCCAGCAGACAGCGCGCTGACGTGTCGGTGACGTGGCGGTGACGTTGACGCCGCAACGTCACCGCACCAGGAAGTAAAACACTTCGGCGCATGCGCCGAAAACATTCGGCGCCGGTGCGAGACGACATGTCTGCTGGTAAGTGTACTAACCAGCAGACATGTCGGGCGGACGGGTTCCCACCCGATAGATTTCAAAGCATGCTTTGAAATCTGTCGGGTGGCCAAATCCGTCTGTTAGCCCGTACACACGATTGAATCTGTCTGCTGAAACGGTCTAGCAGACCGTTTCCAGCAGACAGATTTGATCGTGTGTACGAGGCCTTAGTCTTCACTGAGCAAATAACAGTGACTATCAGTCACTGGCTCTCTGCTCTGCCCCTCCAGAGCTCACTAAAGCACCAGGCTTGGGAGGAGCGAGTCGCTAGCTCAGGCTCTCAGTGGCAAGACCCTTGCAGAGCCTGGACTGGCTTTGTGACATCAACTGATAGCGGACTTCAGTCCAAGACAAAGTAGAGAGAAAAATTACCGCTCAGTAGTCTCCTCACTGAAACCAAACCATGGGTGCTGGCAATGCAATGGTGATGCAAAAATACGAAGAGAACTTGGACAACCGCACTCCAGAAATGTTCTTTTAATGAAATTGATCACAAAAATAAACATGCCACAGCAAAAAAATTGGAACAAAAGCTAACATTTGGCACTGTAGCTTCAGTGCTTAGTCATAGCTAAGCTACAGTGCGAAAAGTTAGCTTTTGTTCCAAATTTTTGCTGTGACATGTTTATTTTTGTGATCGATTTTAATTAAAAGAACATTTTTGGAGTGCGGCTGTCAAAGTTCTCTTAGTATTTTTGTTAGCGTGCTTCAGGCTTAATCTGGGTCAAAGGAGAGCAGAAATAAGTGCATTTCTGTGTCCCAAAAAAGAAACACGACCAAAAAAACCTGTGGCCGTACTTCTCTTTTAAGCATCTCTGTGTTTGTTTGCAGCCCTTTCATTTTGAATGGACTACCTTGACACAATGCACATTAACACACCTGAAGGCACAATACCTGTGTAATGGGGCTTTAATGGACTTGCAGTGCCACATTCTGGTTCCAGTAATTCATTAAATTGGATCTGCTTCACTGCCCTAGAACTAATGTGTGGCACAGTGACATAAGTAAGGAAGTGGCTGCTGTGGAGGCATCAGAGCCTAAGGACACAGTTGCAACAGTGTCCCTATAATAAAGTATATATAATAAACTCAATCAATAAAATCCTTTTCAATTTCAGGATTCAACATTTTTAAACTTGTTGCATTCATTAAAATAATACCCAGTTATCCTGCCAGGAAAGTCCTTGTTCATGGATTTTCTCTTACAAGGTGACAACACTTTGGGATTGTAGTAAAACTGGAGAGCACAAAATATGGAGCAGTTCTGCAGGGAAACCAATCAGCTTCCAAGTTTTTTTGTCTGAACAAGCTGAAGTTAAATGCTGATGGCCTACCATGCACAGCTGCATCAGATTTTGCACTCTCCAACAGTGGCGGCCAGTCCAGACAGGGCGCATGCAGGGCACTGGATGCATTTTTTTTTCTTTTTGAGCCCCAGGATTAGAGCCAGAGGCACTAATTTGCTTCAAAAAAGGGGTTGCTCACCCACTTATGTTACAATAGAGAATTAATATTCGCTATTGTCTTCCTGATTCTCCTCTCAGCCAATCAGGAAGCAGGTACTGAGACCCGACTGGTCAGGGAGTCTTAGAACTCCCAATTGTGTCTCAGGACACACTGGCCAATCGTATCTCAGGACACACTTTCAAAGGCCTGTCTCTTCATTCCCCTTGCCTCCTATGTAAAGGTTGGTCTTGCTGCCTTCCCGTCTTTTATCCCCGGGAGAATGGCCTTAGTTTGCCCCCCCCCCCCGAAATATTTAGCACCGCCTGTCACTGCTATCCAATGTTAGTAAATCAACCCTCCCACTTGTGCTCCTGCATTGTCACACAGACCTCTTATTGAGACTATAAGTGTCCATTTTAACAAACATTACGCAGACAGGGTCCATTGTTGTGAGCATCAACAATCCCAACCCTAAGAAATGCCATGCCACTGTCGCTGGAGTGCATGCATGTAGACTGGTAGTAGCTGTTAAGAAGCTGCAGGACATCAAGCACTGTGATGCAATAAAGTCTAAAGTAAGTATTTTATTATTAAATATGACTATTGTTAAGGATACAATGTTCTTTCGTGAAATAGATGTAATTTGGTTAGAGTTAGGGATGAGTGGAATATAAAATAGAAATTTTCCCAACGCACACATTCCTGTAGAAATGTCTGTACATATAAGTGGGTGCTGAAACCCCCAGTGGGTGCTGGAACCATGTCAAGACTAGTGTTGCTCACGAATATTCGCATTGCGAATATTCGTTACGAATATTGCATATTCGAGTATTCGCGAATAAATCGAATATCGCGGTGAATATTCGCTATTGCGAATATTCATATTTTTTCAAATTTATTTTTAAAACAGATCACATCCTAGTGATCTCCATCGACGTCTAAAAGCATTGCTGGTATGATTAGAGACCCTGGGCTGAGTAGCTGAGGCGATCCTTTTATGTTGCTGAATATTCGCAATGCGAATATTCGTATTACGAATATTCGCAAATACTTTCTCTGCCCTTCTGTGTTTTGTGTATATATATAAAAAAAAATAAAAAAATTAGCTTTAGTTTAGTCATATAAGTTTGTGTAAGTACAGTTAGTGTTTAGTGCATATTAGTTTAGTAATCCAGGAAATGATCTCCGTTTTCGCTTGTTGACGAGAATTTCGCAATCAATTTCGCATTCGCATTAGCGAAATTTCGCATTCGCATTAGCGAGATTTCGCAAAAAAAATGTTTTTGATAAAATATCACGAATATTCGATATTAACGAATATTTCCCGAATATTCTTCTATATATTCGTGAAATATCGCAAAATCGAATATGGCGTATTCCGCTCATCACTAGTCAAGACAGCAAGAGAACTTCATCAGCACACCAAGGATTTCCAGAACAAGTCCACAGCTCTATTCAGCGATCACACCATTACAGCAGATAGCAGTGTTTCTGAGACACTTAAGACCCTTTCATCAGGCAGGCGTGGGTTTTAGGACCTCATTTTCACTTGTGTTTGGAGTGTGATAAAAATGTATGACTAAACCACATTTTTACCCCGCCCCCAACCACTCTCCCCTATGCTGCGAAGGCAGTGGAAGGTAAAGCACATATGCTGGGGCAAAAATAAGAGTTTCCAGAAATGTGTGCAATCCTAATACAGGGTTTAAGGGGTTAAAAGGCAGTGAGGAGGTGATACAGCGGCTATTCATTGCCTGTTTAATGCTCTCTGAAGATCGATCAGAACACGGATCACTTTTTAGAGAACAATGCTAATGTAAACTAACCTTAAGGGTGTTGTGGGTAAAAAAGAAAAGTAGGTACAGTATTTTCCTTTTTTTTTTTCAAATTGATTTAAATTGAGAGTTCCGCTTAGGCAAAATATTGCTCATGGTGATTTAGATAATTTCAATAGCTTCACTGTGACATATATGAAAATTAGACTTTACACTGACCTAACCTGCTGCATGCTTACATCCGATGAGTGACACATCATTTTGAAAACAGCGAGAGACAGTTAACTAATGTTACAGAAGGAGGGCAGCAAGGGCAGCCTTTATGTTTCTCCTGGACTGGCATAGGCGTACTTTGAAAGTCTTTTATGTTCTGTATAAGAGAACTGATATACGAACCACTGATTGTAGAATGGTGCCTAGACTATTATTATCTTGTCTATTTTCTTTTTAAATTTAAAATGGTCATCAGGTTCAGATTTGTGGTGTAGATGGCAGCAATTACAGAGCAAGGTAGGCATTGTGAAGACATTTACAGCCTTAGGATGACATGCTCTATTTTAACTTCATATTTTTGAGCTAGTGATTAAAGCCTTTCTCCACCTTGATGACACATTTGATACAGTAAGACAGAGTAATGAAATAATCAGTTGTGCAGATAGAACATAACATGGCTTTTTGGAAGTAACCCTGGAAAAGGGTCAGGTTTCTTGGCTAGGATGAGGAAACTATAGATATGCCATCTACACTGTCAGAGATGCCATTTCCATAGAGGGACAAGGAAGTGATATGCTTTGTGCTCCTTCCTGAAAACTGGATGTATTAGTGAAAGGGAATTTAAAGGGGTTGTAAAGGTACAATTTGGTTTCCTAAATAGCTTCCTTTACAGTGCAGTCCTCCTTCACTTACCTCATCCTTCGATTTTGCTTTTAAATGTCCTTATTTCTTCTGAGAAATCCTCACTTCCTGTTCTTCTGTCTGAAACTCCACACAGTAATGCAAGGCTTTCTTCCTGGTGTGAAGTGTCGTGATCGCCTCCTCCCTTTAACTACAGGAGAGTCAGGACACTCTCTACATTGCAGATAGAGAAAGGAGCTGTGTGGAAATAAATGGGTAGATATCTCCTTAAGCATGATGGGTAGAACAGCATGTGCCATTCAATGGATAGTTTGAAGCCTAGTACACACAATGAGATTATCGGACGAATGATGGCTGTACCTGAAACTGAGCGATCGAACATTGATGATTACTCGGTTTTCAGAGCTCCGTGAACAGAGAGCTGTAGACTGTCAGTTACAGCTCTCTGCACTTCTCCTTCCTCTTTCATTGGATCCAGTGGCAGAATTATAGGGGTCGCTGAGGTTGCCATCGCGACTGGGCCCCTTGCTGCAGGGGGCCCTCGAGGGCCCCCTGTATCAGTGTTGCCAACCGTGTGACAGTGTGACCAGTCCTGGCGCTGCCTGACTCCTGACTGGGCTGAGCCGCCGTCCAGGAGAGCGGGCGCGGATTTGACAGAGGAGCTGGCTACTGGCGGCGATGCGAGTGATGTCATTGCGCATCCCGCCAGCGCGCCAACCTTTAAAAATTGTCACGACACGAGAGGGGAGGGAAGGGAATGGACGGAGCAGTCTTACCTGCTTGGTGCTGGCACCTGGCGGTGGTCTGTCCAGACTCCAGAGACTGCAGACAATTCAGTGACAGCAGAGCGACAGCCCAGCCCAGCAGCTGCCCACAGTGCCCAGGCATCCGCAGCACAAACCGACCAGGCCAGCTCATGGCAAGCCAAGCATGCAGTCTCAGACTTCCTTGCCTCAAGGTAATACAGGAGCTGATGGTGGTGACAGGACTCAGGAGGTGGTGAGGGCAGGAGCTATGGAGGACAGGAGCAGAGGAGCTGGTGGTGGCAAGAGGTGGTGGGAGCTGGTGATGGTGGCAGTAGGTGATGATGCTGGCAGGAGCCTGTTGAGGGCAGGAGCTTGTGGTTGCAGGTGGAGCTGGTGGCAGAAGGTGATGGTGGCAAGAGCCTGGTGGGGGCAGGAGCTTGTGGTGGCAGGAGGAGCTGGTGATGGGGACGGGAGCTGGTGGTGGCGGGAGCTGGTGGTGGCGGAAGAAGATGGTGATGGTGGCAGGAGGAGCTGGTGGTGGCAGGAGGTGGCAGAAGCTGGTGGGGACAGGAGCTGGTGGTGGCAGGAGGAGCTGGTGATGGTGGCAGGAGGAGTTTGTAGCAGGAGCTGGTGGGGGCAGACGGTGGCAGGAGGAGATGGTGATGGTGGCAGGATCCTGGTGGGGGGAGGAGCTGGTGGCAGAATGAACTGGTGATGGTGGCAGGAGCCTGGTGGGGTCAGGAGTTTGTGGTGGCAGGAGGAGCTGGTGATGGGGGCAGAAGGAGCTGGTGATGGTGGCAGGAGGAGCTTGTGGCAGAAGGAGCCTGGTGGTAGAAGGAGGAGCTGGTGGCAGAAGGAGCTGGTGGGGACAGGAGGAGCTGGTGATGGTGGCAAGAGCTGGTGGTGGTGGCAGGAGGAGCTTGTGGCAGGAGGTGGTGATGGTGGCAGAAGCTGGTAGGGCAGGAGGGGGCAGAAGCTGGTGGGGGCAGAAGCTGGTGGTGACAGGAGGAGCTGGCCTGGTGATGGTGGCAAGAGCTGGTGGTGGTGGCAGGAGGTGGTGATGGTGGCAGAAGCTGGTAGGGCAGGAGGTGGCAGAAGCTGGTGGGGGCAGAAGCTGGTGGTGACAGGAGGAGCTGGCCTGGTGGTGGCAGAAGGAGCTGGCCTGGTGACGGCAGGAGGAGCTGGTGATGGTGGAAGGAGCTGGTGGTGGTGGCAGGAGGAGCTTGTGGCAGGAGGTGGTGATGGTGGCAGGAGCTTGTGGTGGCAGGAGGAGCTTGTGGCAGAAGGAGCTGGTGATGGTGGCAGGAGCCTGGTGGGGATGGTAGGAGCTGGTGGCAGAAGGAGCTGGCCTGGTGGTGGCAGAAGACGCTGGCCTGGTGGTGGCAGAAGGAGCTGGCCTGGTGGTGGAAGGAGGAGCTGGTGGTGGCAGGAGGAGCTGGTGATGGTGGAAGGAGGAGCTGGTGATGGTGGCAGGAGCTGGTGGTGGCAGGAGGAGCTGGTGATGGTGGAAGGAGGAGCTGGTGATGGTGGAAGGAAGAGCTGGTGATGGCAGGAGGAGCTTGTGGCAGGGGGTGGTGATGGTGGCAGGAGCTGGTGGTGGCAGAAGGAGCTGGCCTGGTGGTGGCAGGAGGAGCTGGTGATGGTGGAAGGAGGAGTTTGTGGCAGGAGCTGGTGATGTGGGCAGGAGGTGGTAGGAGCTGGTGGAGGCAGGAGGTGATGGTGAACAAAAACTGATGGACTATTTTTATATTGACTAAAATTACAGAAAGATGTTTTTTACCTTAAATTGCATTGCTATTTGCTTAGTGTACTTGTTTGTAGTTCAAATACTAAAATTTGCACTTAAAACTGTAATTTTGTAAAATGACAGTAAAAATTATATATATACAGTTTATGTATGTGTGTTTACATGACCCCCTATATGTGTACAATCAAAAAAATGCTGTTCCACTGAATAGCGATCCACGCTCAGATCGCTTTTCAGAGGCTTTTGACAGCCAGTAAAGAGGCAATATTTTGCCCCCTGACCGCTTGTTTTTAACCCCTTAAAGCAGAGGTTCATCCTAAAACAATTATATACCGTTACATCCAGCATACTGCTGACATCTGCAGTATGCCGTTTTTTTTTTTTTTCGCTGCACATACCTTTCTTATTGTTCTTTTCACCCGGCTTCCCGGGTTCTCGCTCCCCCGGGGCTGGGCGTTCCTAAGACGAGGCGTAGATGATTGACACACGGGGAAGGCGCGTCACATGTTCCGAAAATAGACGAATTGGGACTCGGCTCTTTTACGGCGCCTGCGCAGTCAGCTCTACGCGGCAGGCGCCGTAAAGAGCCGAGTTCCAGTTAGTCTATTTTCGTGACGCGCCTTACCCGCACGTCAATCATCTACGCCTCTTCATAGGAACACCCCTCCGCGGGGGTGAGAACTCGGAGCAGGGTGAAAAGAACAATAAAACGGTAAGTACAGTGAAACAAAAAATACAGCATACTGCAGATGTCAGCAGTATGCTGGATGTAATGGTATATAATTGTTTTTTTAGGGTGAACCTCCGCTTTAAATGCAGCATCACTATGCTGCAACTGCTTGCAATGCACACAGTTGCAGGGTGGTTCCTTTATATGTAGACACCCACTTGCGACCAGGTCCTGTTGTTTTGCCACCAAGCTCGGATAAAGGAGCCCTGTTCGGGGGGTCAGGGGGGCCCTTCATTGTTTCTTGCATCGGGGCCCTGAAGGTTCTAGTTACGCCACTGATTGGATCTCTGGGCTGTGGATGAGGTGCGGAGCAGCCAGCTAAGTCTCTCAGCGGCTCGATGAGAGGATGAGAAGGGTGTCGTCAAGGCACCTGGCTTATCCAGGTCGGGGTGACGCGGTGACTGGACTGTAATCTGTGATGTCAGCAGAGAGTGGACTTCAGCCCGCTCTCTGCTGAAAAAGGGTCACAGGAGTGCAAAACAAATTGCACTCCTGTGATCCACAAAAGTCCAACCAAACAAACTTTGGCTGGATGTCTCCTTTAATGAAGGACAATAAATACATATTAACTATAGGGTACTTATGATTTGATAGGGTTCTATATTGAAACTGTTAGGTCCCCAAGCAATGACAGCCGTATAGCTGAATGCCACAGAACTGTTAGACTGACACTTGGGTCTGTCGTGTATAATAAAGGTTCTATACCTCTGATTTAGTTGAATCTTTGACTGTAAGAAGCCAAGCTTTTGTCCAAGCAGAGGATAACACATTTAGATAGTACAGTAATAGTGAAATACATTTCCAGAAATATGATATTAAACCATGTTGCCTCCCAACAAATAGTACACTTCAGTTAGTGGGGGACATGTTGTATGTTATTTCATGGATATGCTAGTCAGCTGAAGAGAGTTCATTCAATTGTATAATATTTTATTGAGTGATAGGACATCCCTTCAGATCTGCACCGACTGCAACCAGGTGTTAATATGTTTTACATGCCTTTTTTATTTAAAACCCTCATACTTTTTACTCTATTGAGCCATCCACTCCTCCAGCATGACCCTTTGCTCTAGTACTTTCCTGTCTTACATTTTGAATCCTTTAATGTATGTGAACACCTCGCGTACAAGCTTTACTCTATTTCTTCCCTGCTTGTTCCTCTAATCCTTCAATCACATTGTATGAAGCCTGAAATTACCCGAAGGAAGGTTACCTTGGCTTGGACGTAGATCTGCATATGTTCACTTTTCAAAGGTTTTCTCCTTTTCTTAAAATATTAAAGCGCAAGAATGTTATCTTTTTACTTCCTTCATCACAGAGATCACTGATGTCAATGAAAATCCCTGTCCATTTGTAATAATAACTTAATAAATGGACAGGCTATTAGAAATAGTATTCAGGCTAAATATTGCAATTTGTTACTGTTGGACAAAGGATATGAGGCATATGCAGAGTCCAGACTGGAATTAAATGAAAGTAATAAAGAGCTTTGAATTGCAAACAGAGAACAAATTCAGCTCCAATGGGAGCTTAATTTGTTGAACGTATTGAATTGTGTTGTAACCGTACTGTCTGTAAAGCTCTGCGCAAAACTGTTATATAAATCCTGTATAATAATAACAATGTATGAAGGTGTAAACTCCACAAAAGAGCTTATTTGATGAGTAGAAATGACGTGCTGTAATGTAATTAAAATAAAAAATAATCATTATTTATTGGAATTAGAGGGGTAAAAACAGATATTGGGAGAGTAGAAACTAGGAACTCCACTGTAGTAGTATGTGTTTGTTGTTCCCAGGGGGCCTTTTATGGATTATTACAGTTTTACAGAATTGTCACAGGGCTTTTGATGTTAGCTAGAGGTGGCAAGTTGTGTTCCCAAGCTTGCTTGTCTTAAAAGATTACTGCAGTAGGGGTAGGTGGAGGGGTGCAGGCCACAGCCTACAAGACACGTGGTATCGTCTGGAGACAGCATTCATGAAAGATCCCTCAAAGAAGGAAGCGCTAGAACAAGACAATTAAGACCAATGTGCCCCTCCTTCTCTCTCTTGTGGTAAACTGTACTGGTGTCATGTAGATCCAGTAGCTTTAATACTTTGGGAGCCACATGTGTGATGTTTGGTGTTTCAGTGACATAAATCTGAATTCCAACTTTCTTTTCTCTAGAACTAAATTTAATGATCAATCCCATTATATATCATATCTATGTGCCATATTGTTCAGTTATCTGCAGATCCCCTGATATCCGGGGTTTAGTTGTGGCTTTGTGTCATGTGACACTCTGCATGTCCTGCTGATAGACTCCTTCCATAGCCACTTCCTGAAGTGCACAGGGTCTGTCAACTCCCCTTTGTAATCTATCAGACTCTGTAAATTATGTAATTCCTGTTCTAAAAGCTAACTACTGGGCAGGATTGAATGGATCATAATTATAATTCAATTGTGGAACAGAGAATCTTCGAATCAGCAGCACAATCACACAGAGAGTAAAGTAGAAAGTCTTTATTGAAGCATAAATATTAAAAGCACTGGATGAGTACAGGCAGGTGAAATGCAGGTAGGTTAACGCGTTTCACTCTATGGAGGTGCTTTGTCAAAACCAATTGTGCCTAGTTAAATATGCTGACCAGTGTGAACCCCCGCCCCTCAGATCCTGTCGTCCCAGAGCCCTGCTCTCTGTAAAGTGATGCATTTACATATGAAGGAAACATCTTTATAATAACTTACTATTATAGCCCTTCTTCTGTAATCTTGCAGTAAGCCATTATTCTTTGGTATGCTGAAATAAAGGAATGACACAGGAGTAGGAATGACACTTTTACACCTTTCATCACCCACATGAAGGCTTAAAAACACCCACAGTATCCCTTAGACTAGGTATCTCAAAACTATGTCCCTCCAACTGTTGTGGAACTACACGTCCCATGAGGCAATGTAAAACTCTGACATTCACAGACATGACTAGGCATGATGAAAATTGTAATTCCTGAACAACTGGAGGGCCATAGTTTGGAGACCCCTGCCTTAGACCCATCCACATAAACTCCCAGAACTGATACAAGTGACTCTCATAGCCTGCCCTAAAACTATAGAGGCTCAAACAAAGGATCATGGGAGATGTAGTATCAGGACTGGAAAAGGAAGGAAACAGAAAGTCAGAGAACTTTGAAATTCAGCCAGGAGTGACATCACAGACACAGAAAGCTGCTGTATACATCTAAAGGAGGTACAAACTGACAGTGGGGTTGTGATTCATTTACACGCACAACACATCTGTTGATTTTCTTGGGAGTAAAAGCTATAGTTCTTCTTTAACAAAAGTTTAAACCAGAGGGAACAAAAAATATTTTTCAGTAGACGGTTAGAATGGATGCCTACGCATTCTGTTCACTACGGATTTACTTGCAGCCTGTCTAGGGGTGTTATGGTCTGAACTTGCCTCATTTAATTTATCTTCCTCTTGCCTGCAGTGCCAGTAGAAGCTGTCACCTCCTCTGTAGCATTGTGTATTAATTGCCGGAAAACCTGAAAACAGTTCAGTATGAGTTGAGCCAAAACCCCAATAACATAATTGGATATTGTGCAAGTTTATCGGTCATTTTTATTTTTATTCTACTTTAAAGTCCAGTAAGTGTAGAACAAAACTCTGACAAGTGCTTAATGAATTATGAAAAATAACTTCTGTTTGGAGGAGAGCAGAATCTATGTGGACAACTCACATTTCCCCTCCAGCTTTGCTGTAACAGAGCTTTGGGGGACTTATGTCAGTACACAGTGTGAGCAGGTGTAGGCAAACAGAAGGCATCTGCTTTGATTGCTGAAATGGCTTTACTTGGCAATCATGAGCTCGATAAAGAGGGGAGCCGCTGCTGCAATAGATAAATCACTCTAATTAACATAGTTGTAATTATATTTTTTCATGGAACAGGCATGGTTATTAGTCACTTAAAGTATGCTATTTGCAGGAAGTATTATTGTGACACTACAATGGATGTTTAGTAATGAAATGATTACAATATACCCTAGAGAGTAAACTGGAAATTGAAACAATATTGTATGTTTCTATATATAATACTGCTACTGTTATTCCAGCCCACGCCTATTTATAATCGAATGTAACTTAAAGTGTATCTAAAGACAATTTTTTTTTAAGCATAAAGTATTTTATTGTAATAAAGTGATTGTAAAGGTTAATGTTTATTTAAATAACCTACATGTTATACTTACCTGCTCAGTGCAATGGTTTTGCACAGAGTAGCCCTGATCATCCTCTTCTGGGGTCCCACACCGGCGCTCTGGGCTCCTCCACTTCTCTGTGTGCCACCAAAGCAAGCTGCTATGGTGGCACACGTACGGGCTTGATTCCGAGTCGGGCTATTGACACACACAGTGCAGCTTCGGCCCTACCACCTGCTCCCTCATTGCTGGATTTGATTGACAGGAGCAAGAGCCAATGGCTCCCGCTGCTCTTACTGAGTCCAATGAGGAGGAAGGGAGAGAGCAGCACCGCTGTAAATATTAAAGATTTTTCTACCTTAATGCAGAGAATGTATTGTGATAAATTACCTTTAGGCCGGATTCACACCTTAAACCGCATCCAATTCGGATAACATTATAAAATACATTGATTTCAATATGGCTGGTTCACATGTATGCCAAAAAAAACTGATGCGTTTTCTAGGCATTGCGGTGCAGCTCGGTGCGAATTCAGGCCCATTATCTTCTATGAGCACGCATCTAATTTGCAGATGTGTTCATTTCTCTTTAGGATTTGTCTCATTCACCTTAATACACTTCCCCCTCCCCCTCCCATCTCCCAGATCTCCAAATTCGCATCTAAAACTGAGCTGATCTGCTGAACAGTTCTCTTATCTCTCTGCACAGATAAGAGAGCTGAAATTTGCACCGCACAAGTGTGAATCCGGCCTTAGTCTTTACAACCACTTTAACTAAACAGATTTTCAGACCAACCACTAGAGAGTGCTTTGTTTTTGAGTCTCAGTGGGCCCCATTACTTAAAAATGTTGAAATATAGCATTTTAGGCAAACAGGGAGTTTTTGGTTAGCTTACTTATAGGAGCTGATTTATTAAAGGCAAATAGACTGTGCCCTTTGCAAGTGCAAACACACTCTGCAAGGGAATGTGCTCCAGAGCTTAGAAAATGAGGGGAAGTTTTTAATTCAAGACAACTTGGTCCAAATAAACTTTTTAAAGTATGAATATTTCTGGAGTTAGGCTTAGATCATTCACCTTTCTTCTCAATAAGAAAAGAATAGGGAAGGGCAAAGTTTTTTCTAAAAGGGTAGACCTTATTGTTTTTTCACATAAACACAAACACAAAGGTACAAAAGCATTTAATGTACCAAACTAAAACAAAGAGAAAAGTAAGTGGACTTGAGTCCACTCAATAGATTTGCAACAGCACATAGTGCATATATAATCCAATAAATCAGATATCAATGGATGAGTGAAAATCTCATAGCTGCATAGAATTATATACATGCCTTGAAATAGTATTTATACCCCTGGAAATTTTCCACATTTTGTCATGTTTTTATGTGATAGACCAACACAAAGTGGTACATAATTGTGAAGTGGAAAGAAAATGATTAATGGTTTTCATTTTTTTTACAAATAAATATGTGGAAAGTGTGGTGTGCATTTGTATTAAGCCCCCCCCCCTCCCCTCTTTTTGGGGATGACTCAACCAGCTTTGTGCATCTAGAGAGTAAAATCTTTGCCCATTCTTCTTTGCAAAATAGCTCAAACTCTGAGTGGAGAACATCTGTGAACAGCAATTTTTAAGTCTTGCCACAGATTCTCCATTGTATTTAGGTCTGGACTTTGACTGGGCCATTCTAACACAAATATGTTATGATCAGAACCATTCCATTGTAGCTCTGGCTGTATGTTTTGTGGCATTGCCCTGCTGGAACGTGAACCTCTGACCCAGTCTAAAGTCTTTTGCAAGTCTTTCTTCTAAGATTAAATATAAAAGAAAATCAATCAGCGCAATAAAAACACAAAATAATATAATAGTAAGCAGCTGAACACTAGGAATCAATTAGATAAGTTCCTGGAAAGATATAAACAAAGAATAGTGCAGCGCTATATAAAAGTCCATCCAAAGATCCTCCTTGTGATAATCCAATAGTGGTAAAATTCACACACATGCAGGTGATGAATCGTGGATAGAAGAAAAACACCTCCACCAGTAGTAAAAATGGCCTCTCACCTCCCAGATCAGACCCTATAATGAGATCAGGGCCAATAGCGCTTTCCCATAAGGGATAAATCCAGGGGATGAAGTTGCCAGCTGACAAGCATGAAGCCAAAACAAGCCAAAAGCCGAACGTTGCGTCCCTAGGACAGGACTTCTTCAGCGGAATTCCGCTGAAGAAGTCCTGTCCTAGGGACGCAACGTTCGGAGGGAAGGACGTGACGGCACCCGCAGCCACTGCAACACATGTTTTTTATCGCTGTTTACCCTGGCACTGGATCAGTGCCTTGAAAATGTGAGTTTTATACATTTGTTTTATTAAACCTTGTGCGCATACAGAGTACACTATGTTATCTCCTTTTTTTTATGAATGAATCATCATCTGGTCGGAGTGTATCTGTTTTGGCTTCATGCTTGTCAGCTGGCAACTTCATCCCCTGGATTTATCCCTTATGGGAAAGCGCTATTGACCCTGATCTCATTATAGGGTCTGATCTGGGAGGTGAGAGGCCATTTTTACTACTGGTGGAGGTGTTTTTCTTCTATCCACGATTCATCACCTGCATGTGTGTGAATTTTACCACTATTGGATTATCACAAGGAGGATCTTTGGATGGACTTTTATATAGCGCTGCACTATTCTTTGTTTATTTCTTCTAAGATTGCCCTGTGTTTGGCTCCATCCATCTTCCCATCAACTCTGACCAGCTTCCCTGTCCCTGCTGAAGAAAACCATCCCCACAACATGATGCTGCCATGATGCTTGCCTTGCCCGACCTGTCAGTTTAGGTAGACAGCCATGTCTTGGTAGGTTTGCAGTTGTGCTATACTCTTTCCATTTTCGGATGATGATTGAACAGTGCTCCGTGAGACATTCAAAGCTTGGAATATTTTTTTTAGATCCTAACCCTGCTTTAAACTTCTCCCCAACGTTATCCCTGACCTCTCTTGTCTGTTTTTTGGCCTTCAGGATGCTGTTTGTTCAGTAAGATTCCCTAACAAAACTCTGAGGGCTTCACAGAACAGCTGTACATGACTTACACAGAGGTGGACTCTATTTATTAATTAGAGGACTTCTGAATGCAATTGGCTCCACTAGATTTTAGTTATGGGGTATCAGAGTAAAGGGGGCTGAATACAAATGCATGGCCACACTTTTCACATATTTATTTGTTAAACAAATTGTAAACCATTTATCATTTTCATTCCACTTCACAATTATGTGCCACTTTGTGTTGTTCTATCACATAAAATCCCAATAAAATACATACTTTTTGTGGTTGTAACATGACAAAATGTGTAAAATTTCAAGGGGTATGAATACTTCTTCAAGGCACTGTCAGTCATATTAGGCAGGTTGTATTGTGACTTGCATATTTAACCAAGGGGACACTTTCAGATTTCATAGGACAACCTCAGGCCATGTAGGGTTATCTATATACTGCGATAGATTGATTAATAAGTCTAAGGCCTCGTACACATGACCAAGGAACTCGTCGGAAAAGACACATTGTTTTCATTGATGAGTTTCTTGTTAGGCTTGTCGATAAACTTGACAAGCTGTCTTTGCGTACACACTGTCAAGACCAACTCTCCTCGTTCTCAAACGCGGTGACTTCAACACATACGACGGCAGGGGAAGTTCGATTCCACTGGCACAACCCTTGGGTCTGCTTTTGCTAATCTCATGTTACTGCGTGGTAGGTAAAAGTTTGGTAAGAGACATTTGCACTTTTCAGTCTGTTACAGCGTGACAAATGTGCTATCTCCATTACGAACGCTACTTTTTACGCGGGTTTCTAAGCATACACACCAACGTGTTTCTCATCGAAAACTAGCCCGACGAGGAACACGACGAGGAAATTGAGAACTTGCTCTCTTTTTTCCTCGTCGAGTTACTCAACAGTTTTTTCGATGAAAAGCATACACACGACCGTTTTCCTTGGCAAAAAAGCTCTCCCACCAAGTTTCTTAAAGGATTCTGTAGAGTTTCTCAGTCGTGTGTACGAGGCCTATGCCATTGGAGAGCACTTCTCATGTTGGTTACATTTATTTCTTGCAAACTCGCAACATCCGCCTTTCTTAGTTAATCCTTGCATGAATACTTGAGCATTTTCCAAATGTGTTGCAGCTAGATGCCAACTTCTATTTCAAATCATCTTTCTATGTCCTTGCTGTCAGTTTATGAAAGTATAGAGTGGTTTATAGATTAAATTAACATGAATTTCCTTATTTATTTTCCTCTAAAAAATATTTGTAAGGAAAAAATGTATACCCCAGGAGACCTATACTGTCATATTATGTAAGTGGCAATTACTTCTGTGTACATGTACAAAGCTGGAAACTTGTTAGCATTGGGGGTGAGGGTGCTACTCCAGATATTAAATTGGAACCCCAGCCAAAATTTGCAGCTCGGGAAAGGCTTAGAATCTCTGCCAGGTTTTCATTGTTGTAAAAAAATGATGGCAGTCAATCCAGAGGAGTAAGATTAAATGACTGCTAAAGTCTCTCAAGTAGATGTTAAGACAGAGAATGGAAAAATTGTAAATGGGAGAACTCTGAGTCTTTTGATGAGCAAATGTAGAGCATAAATGATGCTAAACATTTGTGTTCAGAATTATTTAAGGCTACAGACAATAAGTGAGCCTTTATCATTTATCATTGTTGTTTGTGTGATTGTTGTGCAGTATTGTGAGCTAAGCTGCTGTGAAAACAACTTGAATGTCAATTCTTCTACTATAAACGTTAAGGATGGTTTCCTCCACATTGTCTGCAGCTAAAGAGATCAGTGATGAGGGTCAATTTTTAAGCCCATGTACTCAGAGCTTTTTTTCTCAGAAAATAGGTGCAGGAACGCAACCATGACCCCATTCAGATTTTACAAACAGTAGAAGGATCCTAAAGGTGCATTAAATACCAGGATTGCATTACATACAGAGTGCAGAGTTCAGGGGGTTACACACAGAGTGCAGAGCTGTCACTTGTAAACACAGAAACCAGACTGTGTTTACAAGTGATTGTGGTGAGCAGACACCAAAGGGTCTGAGCCAGAGGTGGTGGAGCTGTGTTCCCCCAAGTTCCCCCTGAAAAAAAGCCCTGCATGTACTGCTTATTAAGTATTTATAATTACATGACTGTCCATATCCTGGTCACAAGTTCACATTTACTAAAACTGATATTACATTTTTGAGTGATTGCTTTCAAACTGAATCACATCCTTTAATGCAGTATGTGAATTAACTTAGAAAGTGGATGGATGAAGTCCGAGATACAAATTATTATTAATAATAATACTATACAGGATTTATATAGCACCAACAGTTTTCTAAAGCCGGCCATAGACGATTCAAATGTTATCCGGTTCAGCAGGGACCATGGTTGCAGGTAAAGAATCGCTCCATCTATGGACGGCTTAAAGGGGTTGTAAAGGTAAAAATGTTTTTCCCTAAATAGCTTCCTTTACATTAGTGCAGTCCTCCTTCACTTACCTCATCCTTCGATTTTGCTTTTAAATGTCCTTATTTCTTCTGAGAAATCCTCACTTCCTGTTCTTCTGTCTGTAACTACACACAGTGGGCCAGATTCTCATAGAATTCCGGCGGCGTAGCGTAAGCCAGTTACACTACGCCGCCGCTGCTTGCTGGAGCAAGTGCTTGATTCTCTAAGCACTTGCTCCCGAGGTTTCGCTTACGTCGCGTAAATCGCGCAGCGTAAACCCCCGCAATTCAAATGGGGCGGCTTGTATTTAAATTAAGCGCGCCCCCGCGTCGAATGAACTGCGCATGCGCCGGCCGGGGGAAAAGCCCAGTGCGCATGCTCCAAAGGACGTCACATTTTCTCAATGTAAACGACGTAATCGCAGCGTACGCCAGCCCCATTGAGAATCGACGTACGCAA
This sequence comes from Rana kukunoris, assembly GCA_029574335.1. Lineage (NCBI taxonomy): Eukaryota > Metazoa > Chordata > Amphibia > Anura > Ranidae > Rana > Rana kukunoris. Next base: position 450,520,250 of record CM056051.1, read on the forward strand.
ACGACGTAAACGACGCACAACACGACGCGGTCCCGAGGCCATACTTAACATGGCATCCGACGGGACACGACGGCATCCGACGGGACCTCGTAAGGTTACTCCACATAGAAGCTGGGGTAACCTTACGCGGACGAAAACGACGTAGGCGACGACGGGGCGGCGTAAAAGCGATCGAGAATCGGCGTACTACTTCATTTGCATATGCAAATGAAAAAACAACGTAAAGGCCACCTAGTGGCCGGAGTTGTCATTACATCTACGATCCGAAAGTGTAATTGTATTACGCTTGTCGGATGTAGAAGCGTATCTATGCAAAAGTGATGCTCAGCATCACACGCATAGATACGAGCCAAAAAAAAAGGCGATACGACGGGGTATCTGAGATACTCCGTCGTAACGCCTCTGAGAATCTGGCCCAGTATTGCAAGGCTTTCTCCCTGGTGTGGAGAAAGCCTCTTGAGGGAGGAGGGGGCGAGCAGGAGTGTCAGGACACTCACTACTTTGCCGATAGAGAAAGGAGCTGTGTGTTAGTGGGTGTCCTGACACTCCTGCTTGCTCCCTCTCCCCTCAAGAGGCTTTCTCCACACCAGGGAGAAAGCCTCACATTACTACGTGTAGTTACAGACAGAAGAACAGGAAGTGAGGATTTCTCAGAAGAAATAAGGACGTTTAAAAGCAAAATTGAAGGCTGAGGTAAGTGAAGGAGGACTGGTAAAGGAAGTTATTTAGGGATTATTTTTTTACCTTTACAACCCCCTTAAGGCAAAATGTTGTTATCAGCTAAGGTGTTTAAAGCTTACAGTTAATACTAATGAAGAGGACTGCCCCACCCCTCTGCTTTTCTGTTAGCTGGTGTGGGAAGGGATGATTATCTAATTTAGGCTGGATTTAGACATGTGCGTATTACTGCAAGTCATCGCAATGCAAGCTAAACTGCGAAGTACAGAGAATTTAGTGATATTACTTGATGTTACAGTGCAGTGATATTACTTGCTTATATTTTTATAGAGAGGGTTATAGAGGAAGACAATAAGCCAACTTCATTTTCCATCATGATCAAATACATTGCTGTCCACTGATAGTTAACTTTACTGATAAAGCTGAACTTTTGAAAATGAGAAAGCTTTATTCATATATGCTGTCAGATAAATACATCAGAAAACTTGTAACTATTTACATTTATCCAGGGGCGGACTGACAACTCATGGGGCCCCCGGGCAATAGAAGATTATGGGGCCCCCAGGCTTACAGATGGCCACCAAGCCAGGTAGCAGTACAGAGGTGGGGCAGCTAAAATCTTGGGATTTTCACATCAAAAGCATGTAGGTTTTGGACATATCAGGGACAGATGTAAAAAAACACAGATTTTTACATACTGTCCCTGGTTTTAATGAGCCTGGCAACCCTGATGGGGCCCCCTAGTGGCATGGGGCCCTCGGGCAGTGCCCGGGTTCCTCAATGGTCAGTCCGCCCCTGCATTTATCACAAAAACAAACAAATTGAATCAAGCGCTGTTCAGAAGAGGTAAAATTGTTAGGTAAATAAAGAATCATATAAGCAGATATATACTTATATACAAAAAAAGGGGAAATGACACCAAATGTAAGGGCAAGGGGAATGGCATATTCAAGGAATAGTTGATAAAAAATGGAAAAATATATAAAGTATATAAAGTAGTTCAGTCCAATGGATCACGTTTATATAGTACTAACAAAGACTGAATAAACTGTTGCTGTGGGGGCTGCCGACTTGTCGAGAAGAAGCAATTCTGAAAATATACAAAAGAAAGAATACAAAAGAAAGAAAAAAGCAAGAAAAATTTACATTTACAGGTCGTTTTCAAAAAATATTGTGATAAAGTTCATTATTTTCTGTAATGTACTGATAAACATTAGACTTTCATATATTTTAGATTCATTACACACAACTGAAGTAGTTCAAGCCTTTTATTGTTTTAATATTGATGATTTTGGCATACAGCTCATGAAAACCCAAAGGGCCAGATTCACGTACATCGGCGCATTTTTGGACCGGCGTAGTGCAACTCCTTTAAATTAGACCAGCTTAATTTCGAGGCGAAAGTACCGTATCCTCGTAGTATTTTCGGCCAAATTTGCACCGGTGCAATGTAAATTCCGAGGCGTAAGGTGGTGTAGCTCAAAGTGGGAAGGACGTGGGCGTGTTCCATTGAAATGAGCCGTGACCCCATGCAAATGAAGGGCCGGCCAGACTGGGCATGTGCACATGAAGAAGTCTATGGTCAGCACCTCTCTGAGCATGCTCAGAACTCGGCACGGCGCAATCAGTTAGATAGGAACTAGGCCTGTCAGACTTAGTGAGCTATGCACAGTGCTTAAATAGACCGAGAGAAATGCCCTTCCATTGCAAAAGTACATCCAATCTTTTTCCCTTCCTGAAGCAAGGTGCTTTTATTCCGTTGTCTGTTGCTGTTTGGAGGTTTGTGTCGTGTCGGTGTGTATATATATATATATATATATATATATATATATATATATATATATAAAATATTAAATAAGATAATTATAATAATATTAAAATTAGTAAATTTATATTAGTTAAAAAAAAATATATATATATATATATATATATTTATTATATTAATTATTATAAAATATATACTAAACAGAAAAAAATGTATATAAAATATATATTTACCCATTAGGGTGAAAAGAGCCACTGGCAAGGAAATGGAGGGTTGCCAGTACCTTGCCCAGTGGCGGTCGGCAGATCCTCTCCCGTGTAAGAACAGGGGAGTCCGCACTATGGTGAATAATGTAGCTGTTGCCTCCCAGTAGGATCCCTATGTGGGGAGCTCATATAAATATGAATAGTATAAAGGGAAATGGCGCTACTAAATTAATACCTTTGTCGGGTATATCCGTGGGGTGAGCCCAATGGTAATAGGACCCCCTTTTGGCTGGAATTAGGGTGCAATTGGGGTGCAATTGTGTTAATAGGAGGGTAGATGTTGGTTCCTCAGCTTCCACTAATTTCAGTGAAATTGAGTAAAGGTGGATTAATTAGGTCAGGAGCCTGTGCAGGCCAGCAGGCCCAGGTAGGAATCCCTACTAGTGTGGTTACTAGTGTAATCAACCACACTAGTAGGGATTCCTACCTATTAGACTCTAGAGACACATTTTTTTATTTGTTTTATATGGTTTAGGGTGCATCGGTCACAACTGGCATCCTTATAGCAGCATAGGATCATTTTACTTTGGGCCTGCTGGCCTGCACAGGCTCCTGACCTAATTAATCCACCTTTACTCAATTTCACTGAAATTAGTGGAAGCTGAGGAACCAACATCTACCCTCCTATTAAGACAGGGTATCTCTCCAATTGCACCCTAATTCCAGCCAAAAGGGGGGCCTATTACCATTGGGCTCACCCCACAGATATACCCGACAAAGATGCTCTCCTGTGCCCTCCTCCGTGCCCTCCTCCTTCTGCGCTCATCTAAAGTCAGTAGTGTCGCTATGAGCAAGGATGCCCCTGGCATGTTGGCATACAGATTAATGTCCTGCAAGTGTGGCTGCTCAGCTTGGCCCTAATGGTGTTACTTTTGCTGACATGTAGATGGATTGTCTAAATTTAAACCTGCTTTTATTTGGTCTAATTTTAGACCGGCTGTGCAGCTGATAAGCACATCGTGTAGACTGCACAAACTTACTTTTGTGGATTGGCGTATCTCCCTCATTTGCATATTTGCAGAGCAAATCAATGGTGTGTCTAGTGCAGTTTTGCACTCACGCTGCGCCGGTCTATCCAAATTACGTCGGTCTAAAAAATGTGGATTTCAGGCGTATATCATTTTGGGGATACGGTGCATAGATAAGCGTATGCATTTTTAGACTTACGCGTGAGTAACTCGTGATACTCCGGAGTAAGTGCTTTATGAATCTGGCCCATGGTTTTTGTTGAATATTCTAAGAAGATTCGACAGAGCAGCTAAACTGTACGATGCCGCAATCGTACATTTTTGGTCCAATGTTCCGCCTACAAGCTATAGAAGAATTCAAATGTTGTATGACACTAGTAATAATTATATTTATAAATTATTATTACTAGTCAACCAACATTAGAATTCTTCTATAGCCTATAGGCCGAGCATTTGACTGAAAATGTACGATTGCGTCGTCGTACAGTTTAGCTGCTTGTCGAATCTTCTAAGAACTTTCGACAGACACCATAAGCCTACAATGACAGATTCAACATTTGTATGTTTTTTGCTGCTTTGTAGAATGGTCTACCCCAACACTGTCTCTGTGATGTCAAATCTTTTCTCTCTATGTAGAATAATCTTGTAGTAATAGAGTTAAGGTTAGGCACATTCGACTGCAGGTTCGATAGACACAGATCTCTATTGTCACCATCATGTCGAATCTTCTATCTATATCGAACTGTTGTAAAAACTAAAATAAAGCATTTTTTATGTCGGATCTTTCGGATTTCAGATTCTGCACGTTCGTTTTCGTTTGTTTAAACAATAACGAAAATACCCGAAATTCGGACGAAAATGCATTCGGACGAAAACGAATTCACATTTCTAATGAAAACACCATATATGGATTTTTCATAATGATCTGTTATCAAATATGTAGCCAGGCATAGTCTGGTTACCATTGGAACTCCACTGGACAAGTAAATGAGCAATAAGTATAGAAACCCTTTCCATCACAGTCTCCCCTGTTAGGTGTAACCATGACAAGGTCAATTCCAAAATTATGCAAGTCAATTTCTTTACACATAGTCTGTCTACTGTTGCCCAAGGTAAAAATGTTATGTACGATTTTCTTTGACGTTTCTAAAGAAGAAACATAGGCCCAGATTCACAGAGCGATTACGCCTGCGCAACTGCTGTTGCGCGTGCGTAAGTCTAAATGTGCGCGTGCGTATAGTTGGACGCGATTCACAAAACAATATACGCCAGAAATCTACGTTTTTTGGTCCGGCGTAATTGAATTAGACCTTCGCTTGCCTTCGCGCAAAACTGCGCTAGACACACCATTGATTTGCTAGTCAAATATGCTAATAAGGGAGTTACGGGGATTCACAAAAAAACGCAGTTGCTGCGCAGGCTACGCGATGTGCGCAACTGCAAAATGTTCTGTCTAAAGTTAGAGGACCTAAAAGCTGGTCTAAATTTTGAAAAAAAGTCTAATTGTCAGATAAAGCAACACTGTTAGTGAGGAGTTCAGCAGTCACACGTGTTGCCCAACAATCTGTATGCCAACATGCCAGGGGCATCGTCGCGCATAGCTATACTACTGACTTTAGATGAACAAAGAAGGATGAGGGCACGGAGGATGGCACTAAGGAGGGCACGGGAGATGGTTTTTTTTTTTTTTTTTTGGCTTATATCAAATTTACAATTTAATCTAATCTAATACAATATTCTTATCTGATACAAGCCCCTCACTCTTCACTTGATATATCACACACGCATAGACATCTTTGGCATGAGAGATTCTGAGGTGTCTCGCATCTTCAGATTCACCCCTCATGCCATCGTGGAATTACCACAACCTTGCAGGAGGACATCAGCAGCCCAACACATGGCACTACCCATGACACCCATGACAGCTACATATACAATCAGAGCCCCATCCCCACAGATTGCGAACAGAACATGTATGGGGACAGCTGGCTGGTTGGTGAGTGACATGGGTGGCAGGCATGACTATCCCCTCCCGTGATGCACACCTCACAAGTGGCACATGCATGACTAACATCCACCTGTCTTTTCCCTTCAAGGTGACTCTGCATATGAACTGGAACCCCATCTCATGACCCCATCTCATGCCAGCTCACATTATGCATCTTTGCACGTTAAACACACACATTAATCATGGCACAATGAGAATGCATGCATGCACACCACTATGGTCCCTAGCACACACACCCCACATCCTCATCAAATTGGATTGGCACCAGTCCACCATGCAAGACTGGTGAGCAGTAACGCCACGTCAAGGCTCCAATTATGTCACTGTACATTCATACACCATTCACACGGACCTGGGAATCACTTCTCCCTGGTCCTGGGGAACCCTTCTCCACCAAAATTGAGGGTGACACCCCTTTTCCAGCAGGAATGTCACCCCCACATTCAAACATCATTCACAACCCAAAATATGCCAAAAAAGTCAAACAAACAAAAATGCATAGAAACAAAAAATGCATAGGAAAAAAAAAATGCTTAGAAAAAACAAAAAAAAGCAGAGAACAAAAATAAAAAAGCTTTCAAAACAAACAAAAGGGGGAAAAAAAAATTATTGCCCTCTGCCTGAGCCACGCCTGGGGCGCCCCCGGCCACGGCCCCGGACCCTCAGGGGAGACGCATGGGGGAGGGGAAAAGCCGGGGAAGGAGGAGCAGCCCCTGAGATCTGCCCACCTGGCGGCCTGCCCTCCAAGGCCACGGCTATTCTGTCCAGGGCAGCACCAAGTGTTGCCGTGTTGCCCTGGATAGCCTGGGTAAGGGCCCTCACATCCTGCCCAACGCCTGCTGCTGTAGTTTGCAGGTCATTTAGGCAGGTTGTGGAGGCCCGGGAGTGGGAGTCCAGGTTACCCAGGCTATCATTAATGGAGGACAGGCTCTGATCCACCCGCCCCATAGTCTGGCAGAGCTGTCTCAGAAGGCGGGTCTGGGTGGCCAGGTTCCTTCTCAGACAGGCGGGCATGAGATTGGGCGCCCCCCTGGTGCTTGGGGATGACCTCCTGGCTCCAGCTGATGGTTGTGGCCGGGGAGAAGGGGAGGCCCTTGTGAGGGGAGCCATGTTGGGGGAGGAGGGGGGGGGGCTGACCCTTAGGGAGGGCAGGCTTCTTGCAGCCAGAGGGGAAGAGTCCGCAGAAACCAAAGGGCCAGTGCCTTCCATGGACTCCTCCTCCTCATGATTCTGCTCCTCCTCATGATCGTCCTCCGCATGATCCTCCCCCTCCTCTTGTTCCTCCTCTGCGGACTCTGGCCTTGTTGGGGGGGCCTCATTAGGCTGCTGTCCTGGGGTTGGAGCGGTCAGTCCAGATGGCCCTGCACCCTCCTGCACAGCTGTGGATGACACAAAACATTCACAGGTTGGAGGATCCACACACTTGCCACATATTCCCTTTCACCCCCTCCCCCACACATGCTACACACCTGAGAGAAATAAAAACCTTACCTGGCACCGCGGGGACCGGACTTGTGTCAAAGCCTGGCAGGCCCTCCACTTCATGCCGGTGAAAGGTCAGGGCCACCACACGCTCCGTCTCTGAAAATCTAACCCGGCATGGTGGGCCCCCTCCTGTGCCCCTGGCATGGGCATTTATTGCGGCCAGTTTTTTTTTCACCTCACGCCGGAGGTCATTTATTTTCTTTTCTATCCCAGAGCGGGTCCGTGTCTCCCCCTCCCCCGATGAATTCACCTGCTCCGTGATCCTATCCAAGATCTCCCTCCTCCTGGCCGGGGTGGTGGTGGCACTCTGCGGGCCGTGGAGAAAACGCCCATAGTCGGTAATGGCCCGGGCAAGAATTCTTTTTTCCCCCACAGTAAAATTGAGCTTTCTTTTTCTCTCAGTCATACTTCCAAACAAACTCACTAGCAGTCACCAAAAATCTGTCACAAATACAAGCACAACCAATCAGACAAGAACACACACAAAGAGAAAAAGAACAGCCAAAAATCACACTAGCACTCAGCAAGAAACACACACAAAAAAATCAGATGAAAAAAAAAAGCAAGAAAACAAACGCTCAGAAATCTATCAATCAAACAAACAGTCTCAAACACTTATCAAAATACACTTTCACAAAACTACCAACAAGCACAAGATCACACAGAACACTAATCTGACAACTACAAAACACACTCTAACGAACAACAGAGCAAAAGCACTTGATTCAATGGGAAGGGACACAAAGGGATGTACTTTTGCAATGGAAGGGCGTTTGTGTGTGTCTATTTATGCTGTCTGCGTAGTTCACAACATTGCCCTAGTCCATTTCCAATTTCAATGATTGCGCCGCTCCCGAGTTGTGAGCATGCGCACAACGGAGCTGACATGGTTTCCTTCACGCGCGCATGCGCGAGTCGGCCGGCCCTTCATTTGCATGGGGTCATGGCTCATTTCAATGTAACACGCCCACGTCCCTCCCAATTTGTATTACTCCTCCTTACGCCTACGGAAAAAACCTTACGTTTGCGCAAGCTCTTGCGTAAAAGCTACGTGAATCGCCGGATTACGCGGCTAGATTGCGCAAGTCTAACGGAAAAGTGGTGCGCTACGCCGGAATGATAATGCGCCGATCTACGTGAATCTGCCCCATAGTTTTCTCCCCAATGCTTTATATTTTGTAGTTACCTGTTTTTTAATTTGTTAAAAAAAAATCATAGAAAATGCTATAAAAGTGTGTGCCATGTGCATACCAATAGAATTATTGATACAGTGTAATAAAATATTTTCCTTGCAGTCATGCTCTAGTCATAACTCATTTTAAATCTGCCTTTTCAAATGCTGAAAGAAAAAAGATAATTTGGTGTCTTCTAAATATATCTTGCTCCGCTCTTGTGGAGCTCAACAGTGAATTGAAATGACTCGGAGCAGTAATTATTAATATTTGGAGTAATAAAACATGTCATTTTACAGCATGAAGATCTGAGCTTAATTTGTGGATGTGTCTGATGGAGTGTCAGAGCAATTAAGAGATATACATATACTGGTTAACAATAGTCTGAAATGTTCTCTAATGTTCGCTAATTTCTGGGCCCGGCAGGACTAACCCTTTCAGGAGAGAAAAAATTGATCTTGTTCCGTGAAAGTGACAGTGGTACCCAGAGGCTGGTTAACCCCTACAACTTTATGCAATGATAAGGAGTAAAAAAAAAAAACTACTATTAACTCCTCTATAAAATATAAAGTAGGGACCCATGACAACTCTAACCTAAAGTGTACATACACCCTAACAATTAACTTATCTTCTTTGCTCCCCATTTAGTCTGTTAATTAATCCACTGAAAGCATTTTATATGTTTGATAATTGAAATAAAATACAAGTGGATCCTGACAGAAATCTTGTAAGCTTATAACTTCCTGTACTCTCTGCCTCTGTTGCACTATTATCAGTTATCACTCATCTAAGTTCTATCCGGGGACTACAAAACACCTCTGCTCAATGGATACAGTACAGTGAGTAGGTGTTGTCACCCTATGCCAGTAAGTGTGTAGTAAAGGCAGGATAACTAAATCTAAAGTTTGGTAAGCTGCAATAAATAACATCTTTATTCTTAGGTTTAGATGTGCTTTAATAAAGCTCACTATACACATAAAGGATGGACTCATTATAACATACGTGTGACTATGAAAGCTTCTTCTAACCGATAAGCACAACATATTAAACTTTCCATTAGGGCAATATGAGTTAAAATAATTAACATTTGTTTATTACAGGTACTTGGAGTGCACCATCAGTTTACACAACACTTTACAATCTAAGGTCCCTAACTCACATTCGTACTAGGGCCAATTTATCTACCAGCATTTCTATGGAGTGTGGGAGAGAACCCACACAGGCACAGGGAGAACATGTAAACATCAGGCAGGTAGTACCGTGATTGGGATTCAAACCGACGGCCCAATGGCTGTTGGGTGGAAGTGCTTACCACATGGCCACTGTGCTACCATTCTTAAGTCAGGGACAGTGCTGAGCCTACAGGGGCCATAGGCACAGGAACACTTGTTATCTCTTACTATCTGTGTCAATATTGAGTTTTGTCAAGAAAAAAAAAATGTCTGGGTCAGTTATGTACTGCACATTACAAGAATCTGTTAGAAACCTAGTTGAAGATACTTACCTGCTTCTGTTCTTTGGATACTGAGATGGATCATGCCAACAAACATTTTACAAAATTGAGAGTCTGCTGACTATAAATACCTAATGGGTAAAAGTACGTAAAAAAAATAGCAGCCCCTGTTCTCACCCTTTAACAATGGGTCACATTTGTAAGACACTTGGCAAGTATCCCACCAAAGATGAAGCTGTTGAGAATGGCAGACATTTTGCCTCAAGCTCTGTGCAGCTGTCTGGAAACAATTTAAATTAAACACGCAGTTGATTGGGATATTTGGCAGCTTTAGAATACCATAGGTGTTTGCGGGATATAAATGTACAATAGTTTACAATAATATTATATTATATTATGGTGTGTGTGTTTATTAGTGTATGTTGGCTTGTTCACAGCTATGTGCATGTGATATTGCACAATATTTATGTAAGTTTACATAATTTTGGTGATTTATACAGTGGAAGGCATGTCAAGAAGGCAAGCAGGGGCAGAAAATAATCAGAATTACTGAATGTGGTATTCCTGGAGCTGATCTTTTCCTAATTTTTGACTTACCAATTACCATGCCTTGTTTTGCACTGTCTCTGTGTGTGTAGGGGGTCATCTTGGTAGAGGAATAGGACATAGCTGCCCCCCTAATGACTGGTGATCTAAAGACTGGTGAGGTATGTTCAAGAAGCAGCAGAAGAATTGAAGGAAGTTCAGGTCTACAGATAGATGGAGCACAACAGGGAGATCCTCGCACTGCATGTCCTCATGTTCAGCTTTCGCTCCATCATGGAGAACAGTGTTACATCACTAAATCTCATAAAACTAGAAGTCAGAGGTAGCCGTGCCTTACATTATCTCACACTACAAATATACAGCTATGAAGCTCAATGCACATGAAGTACATCTGTCAGGAGGAATTCAAAGCAAATGGTACTACTTAGGCAATTAACTATTGTAGATATTCCCTATAAAATAAGGGATCTTCAAATTTCAAATTCAAATTTTGAGTTTAGGTCTACTTTAAATGCATATTTTATGCATTATACAAAATAAGAACGAACCTTTCAGAATTTAGATATTTTGTGATGCAGCTGAGCAAAAACCACATAGAGAAGCCCAATACAATCATATTTTGCCTTTACCATTCATTTCAATAGACATAAAAGCGCAAAATTATACATGTCTTTTTTTTCATAGCATGGTTTTTATTTGTAGTGCATAGATATGAAGGAACCACAGAGAAAAGGACATGATTTTGTATGCAGCATAATACATAGAACAAAAGTTCTAATTCTTCCCCCACTGTATCCAAAATGTTGTGGCAGAGTTCTACTTTAAATTACAAAAGTAATAATATCTGTTACAGTGATTTTTTTACTAGTACACTTTCATGGTAGAAGATATGATACGTTTGTCCTAGAAATAAGCAATTTTCAGTTCAATCGGTATATCTGATGTAATCTTACCAGCAAGCACAGCACACAGTAGACACCAATCATATTTAGAACAAGATGTTACATAATATCTTCTTTCAGCAATTAATAGACTAGGTTTAAAGCTTGACATTTCTATATGTTGTTATGGAAGATGGAAAAGGAAGAGAGATAATGTATCACCCGTAACTTTGGTATCATGTGTATACAAGCACAGTGATGCATATTTGAAAAGGTACAGTGAGCAGAGAAAGATGTTCTCAGATATATTCACAGCTATACATGAATATTTTGTAAGAATTGTTCCACGGTTGGGGGGGGGGGGGGGGTTCAGAGTAAATGTATAATACAATGAGAGGCCATGACCAAGGGATGGAGATAAGGATACATCTGGTGAGGGACCAAATGTGTTCTGTGCTACCAAAAAAGAACAACATCTACAATATTTTAATATACCCTGAGAAAACAGAACAGGTTGGTAAGAACAAGAAATATGTCAACTCTAGTAGGTAAACATATATCAATCCAACAAGTTTTTGTTTTTTACATATCTGTTATGTGGTTGTTTGTGTTACCAGCCTCAATGTCCCATGTAACAATATAAGACCTTGTCAAAGAATAAAGCCTCTTACACACAGTACGATTGTTGGCCAACTGACCGTATGATAATCGTAAAAAGGGCATGTGCCAGGATCTTGTCTTGCATACTAATGGTACACAATTGTCGTGTCTCAAACACAAACTTAGTGACGTACTAAGAGGAATTTCAGCTCTTAAGCACCGCTTTGGGCCCCTTTCTGCTAATTTTGTGTTTGGTGAGCATTGATTCCGAGCATGAGTGACTGTATTTTCGACATTTGTGTACTGACCATGCGAAAATCAGACAACAGACGCGTCTGCTTTATCTACTCTGATCCTCCCCTTCGTTTACAGCCCCCAGTCCATCTACTGATAGAACAGAGACTTGGGGGCACTCTGCACATGTTCAGTTTGGTGTGCATTGCTAGAGAGTTTTTATTTTTGGGGGGGAAGGATGCATGTGATCAGCACAGGGCCAATCAGCGCTGTCCAGACAGAAAGTCAGGGGTCACGCATCCTAATAGGACAGTCAGAGTTAAATGAAAACTCCTCCTACAAGCCTTAACCAGTACTCAGCCGGATACTGATAGAAGTCACAAGACTGCTATATACTGCTGGTTAGAAAAGGCATTTAGCAGTTTATATTTACTACAACAATTGCATTTCATTACTCTGTGTACTGTGGGGGACCAGATATAGTGAATGCAGAGTCCTGGGTTTTGTAACACTAAGTTTTAGCTAAATCCAGTACAATGGCCATTGTGTTGCATATGTCAACAATCTACAGCCTTCAGATGCTGTCGAGTGACTGACCCTTTAAGCAAGGTTGCAAAGTTTGGTCTTTTTGGCAGTCCTACAAAGTCGATGGTTATTACCAGATTCAGGACTAACAATTATTACTTTACGATTAATCAGTTTAGAGGTGAAGGCATTTGTATCTAGATTCTATAACAGACTGCCACTGCAAAGCAAAGCCATGGTTTCCTGGCACTTTCAGGATTACCCTGTGAAGCTGTAAATATGGCTTCAGCTATTACGTATATTCTGTGCAAAGTGCAGACAACAGCTGGAAGATATCCAGCCACTGACACTGCTGTTGTGCAGACATGATTCTGAAATCAGCATCAGGCCACTGAACACTCAGGCCTCGTACACACGATCAAATCTGTCCGCTGGAAACGGTCCGCTGGACCGTTTCAGCAGACAGATTCGATCGTGTGTACGGCCGAGCAGACAGATTTGTCCACCCGACAGATTTCAAAGCATGCTTTTAAATCTATCGGGTGGGAATCTGTCCGCCCGACATGTCTGCTGGTTAGTACACTTACCAGCAGACATGTCGTCCCGCACCGCCGCCGAATGGATTCGGCGCATGCGCGGAAGTGTTTTACTTCCTGGTGCGGTGACGTGGCGGCGTCAACGTCACCGCCACGTCACCGACACGTCAGCGCGCCGTCTGCTGGCGGGGATTTTGGTTTGCTTGTGTGTACACGCGAGCAAACCAAAATCCCAGCAGACAGATTTGTTCAAATCTGTCGGACGGACAGATTTGAACAAATCTGTCCGCTCGTGTGTATGGGGCCTCAGTGTGCCAAATGTGCATATTTCTTCCTTTTCAAACATTAAGACTTGGAATAAAATATGTCCTAAAAAAAAGAAGAAGAAAATATGATCCACCCTCGATAAAAAAAATCTGTCAAACAAACTCTTCATTCCAGGCTTGGTAATTGCCAATAGTAGTTTCTAATCCCAAAAAATAAAGCATTTTCAAATATGTAGTGCATGATTTTAAATACAGAACATAGATTAACCCCAGGTTACATAGAGATTGTGTACTTCGGCACCAAACTGTAACATTTCTTATGTGATGTAGACTATTCATACCAGTGATGCCACGTACGCACGACTGTTTTTCATGTCATGGAAAAAAGTTTTTCTCAACGTGATTCCTCTCAAGCCTGCCTTGCATACACACGATCATGATAAAAAATGCTTGAGCAAAGCATGTTGATGTACAACATGTACAACACGTACAACGGCATTATAAAGAGAAAGTTCCATTTGAATGGCGCCACCCTTTGGGCTGATTATGCAAATTTCCCTTCTCATAACTTGCTTCTGAGCATGTGCGTTTTTCCCCCGTCATTAAAGCCTACACACGACGAAAAAAACGACAAGAAAAAATAGAGCAGGTTCTAAATTTTTAATGCCCATTTTTCCCGTCGAGAAAAATGCTCTGGAGCCTACACACGACCGTTTTTTAACCACCAATTTTAAAAAATAGCATTTTTCTCATCATGAAAAAGCATGTGCTCTCTGTTCTCTAAGTACTACCTGTAACACATGCTAAATTCTGCTGATCCTGCCAGTAGGCCTATTGGATAGGCACTTTCTTTGAAAAAAGCAACAAAACTTTTTTTTTTCTACAATGACACCACTGCAGTGTTGTCACCGGTACTACTGCTGTAGTTGCTTAGTAGTTGGCACTGTTTATTTTTCTATCAGTGAATAATTGCTGTATCTGTAGTTTTGATAAATGAGGTAAAAGTCCTGTTCAGTCACTTTAACCTTCCAACAGTGTCCAGAAGGGTGTAGGAGAAATTCAGCTTCCTAGCTGCATTTACTATTAAAGATGGAACATGCAAGAAAAATGTAAAAAACTGCATTTTTGCTTGCACATGATTGGATGATGGAAGTCAATATAGCTTCTGCTCATTTACCAAGATGTGGGGTAACTGCTGTTAATCTCCCTGGCGGTATGATTCTTTTAGATTTTAGGTGCTAAAAGCGGTACCATTATTTTGCATGGAAATTTTGCGTTTGTAGGACTGTAATTCTTAGGAATAACTCACAAAATCTGTCCAAACAAGAGTCTAGTAGACATCCCGGGTATGAATAAATTATGAAACACAAAATCATAAATTATAATATAATAAATAACTATAAATAATTATAACAAATAATAATAATAAAAATGTATAAATATTGTAATCAAATCAAAAACACTGAAATTTGCTCAGTTGCAGAATTGTCGCTGTCATTACTTTCAGTGTTTGATGATGAATTTCCCCACAAATCACTATTGCTCAATTCTGCAAGTGATTCTAATTTATTATCGCTTTCTAGCTAGTCTAAAACCACTTTTGACATAAACGGACACTTTTTGGTTGCTATGGACAAACTCCAGGCAAAAAGAACAGTTTTTATAATATAAAAGTGCATGTAGGACACTGGACAGACCACTAGGGACAAATGGGATGTGTAATTATTTTATACAGTACTGTAATCTGTAAGATTACAGTATACTGTATGTGTATTGTGTTTTAACTTTTTTGAATTTGGCGCCAATCTCCACCCCCGTGCGTCGTAACGTCGCAGGGAACAGAGCTCGGTGGCACTCGGGCACTGTGTGAATCGAGCGAGGAGGACACATCTCGCTCACACAGCGGGGAGACATCGGAGGATCCAGGGGACAAGGTAAGTAACCTCTGCCTGGACACTTCGATGCAATACCGAGTCTGGCTCAGGGATACCTATAATGGTACCGGATTTCCACCCCGAGCCAGGCTTGGCATTACCGCCAGGGAGGTTAAAGAGTGCAACTGCACTTAGCAAAGTGCACAGTCTATTTTCCTTTAGTAAATCAACCCTATAGTTGTAACATTCCACCTTAGGTTATCATCATACACCTGGAGCAGTGGCTCTTTTTCTTTGTATGTTCTCTTTCTAACTCCACCGGAATTTCCAATGGAAAAAGTCCGATGGGGCATACAGACGTTTAGAATGAAAAAATTCTGTCTGTATATTTCCATTGGAAATTCCGATCATGTGTACCAGGCATACGGCAGTCAAACAGAAAGTCATTGCAAGATGAGATCTATCTGCTGTACCATGGAATTGTTTTTTAAGGAGCCACTTGTGTCTGCTTCAGTCCACAAAACACTTTGGGGTACTATGGCGAGAAGATTAAAACAGAGATGTGTATCTATAGAATTAATCAGTGGAAATATGCAGGAAATGTTTTATCTAGATACAAAACAAGAAGTTTTTTGGGGAGTTTTTAGGGGTACTATAGATATCATTGGTCCAAACGCAACAAAATTACACATTTTATTAAAATCGCCAAGCTAAAATACAGTTGTTAAGAATTATGCTATTGTATTTCCATTGTATTGTATTGCAATGACCCCGTCATAAAATGGGAATCGTCATGGTTGTCAAAAAAGTTCCACTTTTTTAATATCATACAATGCGATGGGGCTGTAGTAGAAACTCTTATGCTGGCCATACACTCCATGAAAAATCGTCCGAACGAACTTGAGCGCAAACGATAGTGCCATCATGTAATGACCGTTAAATCGTTCAGTGGACATAAATAAAAAAAAAAAAAATCTTTTTTTTTTTACATATACCTAATGCAGAAAGTTCGGACGGGAAACACATTAACCTTCTGATTTATTGTTCGTTCGGCAGAAAATTTCCAAATTTGTCCTTCGTTTTTTTGGCTCAAAAACGTCCAAACGATTATCGATTTTGTGCCCATTAACTGTTCGAAAAAAGAAAGATCTTTCTTAACGACCAAATGTCAGCCGAATTTTCGTTGTATGGCCAGCATAAGACCTCATTCACATCTGAGCATTTTGTAGCTTGAAGCCTGAAGCTGCAAAACACTGGAGGGGAAAAAATCAATTATTCTCTATGGAGATGGTTCACATCTCCACTCCAAAACGCCTGAAGCCAGAAGTTCAAAAACGCCTGAAGCTCAAACAAGTTCTGGGACTTTTTTTGGGCGGATTTGGGTGTTTTTTTGCTTTTAACAATGATGACCCTAGACCTGTCCAAAATCGTGGTAAAAAACGCTGCAAATATCGCAGCAAAACGCTGTAAAAAATGCTGCAAAATCGCGGCAAAACGCTACGCTCAGGTGTGAATGCAGCCTAAACATGTTTTGTGGTCATAGAAAGTCCACTTCTTCTTTAACAATCTCTAATACAATATATATTCAAAATATAATACAATCCAAAGTTACCTGATAACACGTCATATAGCAATGCAACAACAAAGTAGCCAGATTAAAAAAATGTTGACCATGCCATGGTGGGGCATTTACAGAAAGTCATCTGCTTATGTGACCTACCATCTAATGGAAGTTGTTTTGCCCGCGTATATGTCCGAACCATTTTCACATTTTGTTAGCTTAGGCCCCTTTCACACCTGCGGATGAAAAACTGACATACATGTATCCCTATTGCATAGCGGGTGTCAGTGGATAAACATCCGCTGACATCCGAACTCATATGCTCCGATTCTGCAGACGGAGGAAAATCCCATTTTTCCATCCGTCTGCATATCGGATCGGATCAACACGGACAGACAGACAGAGGAGAGTGAAGATCTGACAGGGCGGTCCCTGCACAGTGTGCAGGGACCGCCCTGTCATCTGCTGGCTCAGCGGGGATCAACGGAGCGATCCCCGCTGAGCAAGCGGGTGTTAAAGGTACGGATCCTCACAGGGTCTGTACGTGTGAAAGGGCCCAAAAGGTTATTATCTGCACAATCCAACATGCTCTAAAACGTTTTATGTTTACAAATATGGATTGACATTCTACATGGAGGCTGACAAGGATGCAGGTACAAGCCCTCATAAACTTCTTGCGCTAACCTATGCTAGGCCTCAGGTATAACAAGTGAGCCTATTGAAATAAAAATCTTTTCCCTGCAAAACCCTTCAACTGTCATTTTTTTAACTGCAGATTCATTGTATGGATTACTGGATTTTCCTCTGTGTTTTATTGCTTTCACTTTATGTGAGAGATCCCTCCCTTGTATAGAGACGAAGGAAGAAAAGCATACCCATTTCGGCTGTAATATGCAGTAATGTCACTAATCCTTTTTCCTTTAGATACAGTGCAAGCCTAAATTAGTGTAATCTTTAAAAAAAAAAAAAAAATTTATTGACAGTAATTGAGTTCTATAGAATTCAGCAGGGAAACTTTCAGGACGTTCTTTATGTTGAAAGCGATGGTGCAGTCATCTGCAGGGGACTTGGTGGTTCTGCCAATCCTTATTGCCATTGTGTATACTGATACAGCTGGCCCCATTATGAGACATAACTACAGCTGATTCCCCTTGGGAAAATATTATAATTAGGGAAGAACAAATGAAAATAGCAACAAATGAAAATAGCAAACTCAATATTATTTTGCAGGACACTTTCAAGTTTTATGGTGAGTGATTAGGGAAGGCACTGTAGGAAGAAGTACACATTTCCTTGTACAACATGATTGATATTGTTGTTTTAGGGCCAGTTCACACCAGACGCAGTTCCGTACAGTTTCCTGTGCATATTGTATGCGCTAAAAATGCATGCACAGTGTTTTCCATGTATTCCAATGGCTCTAGTTGGCTCTAGTTCACACCATCCAGTCAGTTTCCGGTCAGTTACAGATGTCCACTTTGTTGCAGCACATTATTTTGGTTATTTCCATGACATTCAACAATGTGTTTTCTACAGGCCCCAAGCTGACATCGGCCCTAAGAACTCTTAGTACAGCTTTGGGTAGCTTCCTGTTGCCATTTCTCATCTGTTGTAATACTGGATATGTTGACTTTCCTGCCCTCTCTTTTCACATGCAGGTTGGCATAGTGATCCCTACTGTATACTGTTGACTATGTTTATGATGACCGCTGTATCTATTGACCCATTCCCCTTTTCTTTGATTATTTCTTTTGCCTTCTTTCCTATGTTTTTGTATGCAAATTGCTTATAACAATATAAATAAATACCGGGTGGACCAGGGTTCACTGATATAGGGCATCATAATGAGTAAAAAAAGAAAGAAGGTCCTTATCACTTCCTCAGAGTAGTACTATGGTAACACTGTATTGCTCTGGTCACACTGTGTTAAAAACAATCGTAAAAAAAAGATATAGATACATACTTATTCCTATGCTGCATTTCTTAGTGAATCATATATTGGGAAACAAATTTCCCTTTGTTTTTTCACAGTATTTAGAATTTTATTAGAAAATAAAGGAACTAAATTAGCAGAGTATATCTGTCCCCTTGCCATTATGGACGTTTTTTATCATCTTCTTTGAAGATGTAGTGCTTGTATTTACTGGCCACTCATTGCCATTGTACATAATTAATTAAATGACAACAAATTATCAGCAGGGGCTGTGTGGCCAATGTGCATACTGTCAATGACTTATAGACTGGAGCTATTAATAGAGACGTCTGTATCTGCAGTCTGTGCCAAGTAAAGCTATAGCTAATTAGGATGTGGATAGACCCGGATAGTGTTATGACTGCATCACAGCTACATAAACCTTTAATAAAACCTGTGTCTTGTTCCTCTAGCTGAAAGTCTATTTTTGGGTACCAGAGTTTAGAGTACAGATTATTTCTGGAAATTTAACAATTTTTAAATCCCTAAATCAGATAAGAATTATGACAGTAAATTGATGTACTTAGTGGTATTAACTTGACGTTCCACCGCAGATTTACAGTGTAGCGCTAGGCAAAACTTTTTTAAAACTTGTATAGAGTGAGGAAGGGTTAGACACTCTGTTAAGCTGTCTGTATCTCTACTACAGAGATTCACACCTCTATTTGTACTTATGACCATTGTCACTGAGAAGGAAAGTGAGGGAAAATACAACATTTTAGGACCGTCTGAAGAACAAGAGGCGAGTAGAAATTCCAATTGTGACACCTGTTTTACTCATTTTAGAAGATTTTGTCTACATTTCTGTTGCATCTCTTGGATAGAAAGTAACGGTAAATTTCCCTAATGTTACACTGATGGCAAAAAATTATAATAAACCAACAGGAATTTAAACCCTTTCCTATTCTATGAAAAACAAAAAATAAAGTTTTGGCTATACATACACTTTATTAGAAATGTCAAATAACCATTATTCCTGATTTTACCGGAAACATTTGTAAGGCTGCTAGGGTTAATTGTGGATGATTCTAAATTCAGAGATTGATCAGTAGACATGTGCAGACTGGAATGTTTCGTTTTTTCGTTTTCGTTTGGAAAATAAATTTATTTAATTACTCCCGAAAATTGTTTTGATTTATTTTGTTTTTCGTTGGGGAATAGCTTTCGTCCCGAAAATCCAATAATACTTGGTTTCTGTCGAATGGTCAAAAGAATATTCGACGGAACGTCGAATCTTTACGTCGAATCGTACATTTCCGTTCGAATATTCCGCCTACAAGAATTCTAATGTTGTATGACTAGTAATAATGTCGAATCTATTTTCTCATAAATCAAAATCTAATCTCTGTAATGTCGAACTTATTATTTCTATAGTGTCGAATCTTTTCTCTATAATGTCGAATCTTTTCCCTATAATGTCGAATCTCTCTATATCGAATTTTTACCGCAACGAAAATGAAAATAAAGCATTTTTTATGTTGGATCTTTCGGTTTTCGTTTCTTGCGCTTTCGTTATCGTTTGTTAAAATGATAACGAAAAAAACTGATTTTCGGACGAAAATGCATTCTAACGAAAAGGAATGCAAATGTCTATTGATCAGAGGAGAACCTGCCATCAGTGATAAATGGTAGGCATTATATACTTAACAAACCCTTATTCAGACCTGCGTTCACAAAGGGACGTCTTCCAGGACCAAATGACAAGAGCCACAAAGGAAGCTGATGTGAAAGATGGGCACTGCCCTGGGATACATGTACCAACATTTTAAATGGAGATTTTTTTTTAAAGATTTTAATAATAATTTAAGGACAACATTAAATAACATTCTTGGGAGTGTTATTGTGACTAAGCACTGATTGGAGTGTGAAACGCATAGGCTGTTTGTCCTGTTTTCTGCTTGTTTTGTAGTATGTAGTATGTAGCATTTTTATCCATTTTTTTATTTTATTGTTTTTTATTCAAAGTGAGAAACTGGTCCACACGAACCACAACATTAACATTACCAAGATAGCACCATCAAAAACAATGATACAGAGGAAAATACAAATTTCGGAAACAACATCCGACACAGACAGGAGGGTGGACAGCCCAGGGGGGGCACCCCCGGGTCGTCCCAGTTCCCCATCTTCAGCAGCAGGTTCCCTGTATATCCCTTACCCAGAGACTGTAGTCAAAAGGGTACGGTGTGACAATAAGGGTCAGCGGGCTCAGTTCCCCTAATTTTCCCTGTTCTAAGCGGAATGAAGTGAAGAAAAGAAAGGAAAGTAGAGAGCAAGTGCTGCTTAGGGTGGCAGCTAGATAAGAGCAGAGAAGAGTAAGTATAGAGGGGGGAAGGGGAAAGAGGGGGGGAAGGAGGGAAGAGGTAGGGGGAAGGGAAGAGTCACAAGCATTGCCATCTGCCGGTGACTGGTGGTCCGCCCCAGGAGGACAATCTGAACGATCAACTCATGGGTCAAGTGTTAACAGCCTCCGACATACAAGGTCTATATAATACCTCTGAGGGCTTGGCCCTCTTCCGAGTATGTTAAAATGTTCCATCCACGTTTGGGAATACAGTTCGCTCCTGTCCTGCTTTGTCAGGACCAGGTCTTCCATTCTATTGACGTCATCCACCTTCCGCAACCACATGGCCACTATCGGTGGGTTCGGGGATCTCCAACAAAGCGGTATACACACCTTTGCTGTGTCCAGCAGGTAACGAACAACTGTTTATCCATTTTTTTATTAAAGACAACCTTATGTTTTTTTTGGAGTGCGGCTGTCCATCTCTTCTATCAAGATTCTTGGGAGTTGTCTTGAACCTGCCTGTGAAGTGGCACATCTGTACAATGTATACAATCTACTGCAGCAAAACTGACCATCTTGGCCACTTTAGTATGATGCCCCATGCAAATAGCATAATATCTGCATGGGTTCCCCAACATAATATGATACCAGACCTTAAAGTGGTTGTAAACCTTTGTTTAAAAAAAAACAAAAAAAACTGCAAGTCAAAGGCATAATAAGCTAGTATGCATAACGTACTAGCTCATTATGAATTACTCACCTCCGATCAAAGCCCCCGCAGTCCTTCATACCCCCTCCGGCCAGCGACATCTCTCCCGGGGGTTACTTCTGGGTATCGTGGCTCTGGCACTGTGATTGGCCGGAGTTGCGATGATGTCACTCCCATGGTAAGGGCACACTGACTCAAGCGATGGCACATACGTGCCATTGCTTCTGTGTGCTTTAGTTCACATGTGCCGATGACATTGTCACATGCAGGGGGCAGGGGATATCTCCTAAACCGTGCAGGTTTAGGAGATATCCTGGGTAGTTAGAGGTGAGCCTTATTGTAGGCTTACCTGTAGCTTAAAGTGGCTGTAAAGGGTTTACAACCACTTTAATCTGACATGCAGCCTCTCAGCCCAGGAAGGGGGAGAAATCAGAGGGGGAGTTGACATGTCTCTATTTGGTCAATGATGTCATCTGAGAGCCCCCGGCCCATTGTTCAGAATGAAACAGCAGCTCATCTCTAGAATATATAGCATTGCAATGCTGTGTTATGAGATGTGATCAAACTTGCTTTAAAACATAACATGTGTGACAAAACCAACATAAAAATAACAAATCCCATCAATAAAATATTCACTTAAATAACATACATAATGTCCTTATTATAGGCTTACAGGTACTGTAGATACAAGTTACTACCGCTTTAATTTGGGTCAAATGCTGGAGGTGAGGGTATATATATTTGTCGGAGAAGGGAAGAGCGCTATAGGTGGAATAATCACGAGTGAATTAATTTGCATGAATTAATTAGAATATGAATAACATCTTTGGAACATTTATATATCAGCACTAATTATTTAAGCCTGCATAGGAGGACTATACAGCACTTACTGATTGTTTGATGACATTCATTTATAAAGAAGGACATTAGGTATGTTATTTAAGTGAATATTTGACTGATGGAATTCATTATTTTGATGTTGGTTTTGTCACGCATGTTTTGTGTTTTAAAGGGGTTATAAACCCTTCTGTCACTGAGCAGCCCCCCCCCCCCCCAGTTTTACTCACCTGAGCTCTTTTGTTCCCACAGCGGAGACACGCTCTACCTCTCTGCCCAGGGTTCTCAGCTCTTGATTGGATAGATTGATAGCAGCGCAGCCATTGGCTCCCGCTGCTGTCAGTCAAATACAATGACACTGGCTCTATGGACGCAAATGCTGGACTCGGGAGCGCCCCCGTACAGTAACCCCCAGGGAGAACGCTTCTCCCAGGAGGTTTACCAATGCGGGGAGGAGCCGCGAGCGCTGTTGGGGGACCCCAGAAGACAATGATCAGGCCACTGTTTGCAAAATAAACTGCACAGTGGAGGAAAGTATATGTTTTGTTATTTATTTAAAAAAAACTAGGGATTACAACCCCTTTAAGCACATTTGATCAAATATCATAAGACAGGCTGCACTGAGATAACAATATATTCTAATGAATATGTAGGCATGCATGTAGTGCTAGCTGCAGTCCAAAAGCATTGCAGTTACAAGATAGAACATAATTGCCCTATAGCTTATAGAGCCACATAGCTCATCCCTAGTCCTTACCTTTGTTAGGCCCCTTTCACATTGCGGCTGGAGCCGCGCTGGCGGTATAGCGCCGCTAAAAATTGCGGCGCTATACCGCTGGAATTGCCGCGAGTTGCGGCCGCTAGCGGTGCGGTATTAACCCCCGCTAGCGGCTGTGAATGGGTTAATACCGCCCGCAATGCGCCTTTATAGAGGCGCATTGTGGGCGGTATTGCCGCGGTTTCCCATTCTTTTCAATGGGAAGGGGCGGTATACACGCCGCTCCTCTCACCGCTCCAAAGATGCTGCTGACAGGAGATTTTTTTATCTCCCGCCAGCGCATGGCCTCAATGTGAAAGCCCTCGGGCTTTCACATTGAGGCTGCAGTGAAGGAGTTTTTCAGGTGGTATAGCAGCGCTATTTTTTGCTCCTCAATGTGAAAGGGGTCTAAGGGAGATTTTAAACTTTAAATGACATGATTTGTCAACTGCAGCCGACACCCTTGGCATCACACTAACTTTTGTCTCACATGTTCACATTCTTGAGACCCCGATAAGACACTATCCCACATATGTACTGCTTCAGTTGCTCTCCCTCTTATCGTAAAAGTGTATTTTTTGTCATTTATGTGCTACCTACATAAGCATGCTTATAGAAGAAAACTCAAATGCGCCGAATACAGATAGACCAGTTGTTTGCAAGGGTGCTGAGTATATTTTTTTTGTGTCTGTTCAGTACAGCAGTACTTATATATTTGGAACCACTGATCGGTCTTAAGCCTCGTACACACGATCGGATTTCCATTGAAAAATGCTGTGGATTTTTGTCCGAAGGGCATTGTCTGTGAACTTGTTCTGCATACAGATGGCAAACTTTTGTCAGCTAACAAATACGTAGTTTTTCTGCTCTTTAGTGCCACCCTTTGGGATCTTCTGCTAATGTTGTGCTATGGTTGTGCGTCTGTGCATGCGTGTTTGTACTTTGGATTTTTTCCTGATGGACTTGTGTACACACGATCGGAAAAGCTGACAAGACACATTAGTTGTTGGAAAATTTTAAAGCATGCTATCCCACATTGGTTGTCGGAAATCTGATTGGATATAATATGTATATCGGAGCTGGAAACTGGGGTCATTTTATTTTAGATGTCATATGTTATTGGTCTATTGCCCCTATCTAAATTCTTTCTTGCACCCTGTTAAAGGGACTCTGCTAGTCCTAAAACATTGATTATGTGGAATCTCTTGTCCTTATTGATTATGTTGAATTAAGCTTTAAGTGGATGTAAACCCTCCATGCACCCAGTGAAGTGAACAGCCTCAGATGATACACAGAGTTAAACCAAATCTCCCTACATAGGTTTAACATGTATATATGATGTCTTCACATGTATATACTATTTAGAAAGTTCAGATCATGTTAGAAAATGTTCTCTTCCTGTTTAACACAGAGTGTGATGTCTGGGCATACAGCCAAGATAGCTATAATTGCTGATTGGAAGAAAGGCACACACCCCCTCTCATCATAGGCAGAGACTCTCATAGATGTTTTGCAACAGGGCCAGCTCCCTGCTAATCTATTTATAGCAACCTCCCCCAACAGAAATGTCAGGCTGCTGTTATCTGATGTGTCCGAGAATTTATCAGAAGTTCTCATGCTGATAACAGAGGAACGGTTCAGGAGAGAGCAACTGGATTTTGCTCTTTGAAGAGAGATAACAAAATACTGTATGTGCCAAGTTCAAATTTCATGAATTGGGTTTACATCCACTTTTGCTGTTTCTTTGGTTGCTTCAGCACCTATACAGTAACAAACCAATGTAAGTTTGTGGTCTGTCTGGTATTTTTTCTTGAAACTGCTTGATGCCTTGTGCATAAAAAAATGGCATTCAGCTGGATGGTTCAATACAATGGAGCACTTAGCAAAAAATGTGCTGCCGCTGTTGCTGTGCAGACTGCAGAAGAGCATCAGAACCCAGCCTTACATATTGTCTTCTTTATTTAGGCTTGTAGCCGCTACTTACATGCTAACCCCAATAGACCAGCCTCCCTCTAACATGGCAATCTGCTTCAGACATTGCACCAGACAGATTTAAATATTTACATCGGTTTTTGTGTTTTTTTAAATTGGGCACCTTCAGTATTATATATGTGACAGTCAGATGTTAGTTTTTCCTGTCCTTGAATGTACAATAGTCATACATATGACTAATGAATCATTGAAATGTAGTATTAAAAATGAATTTATGACCGCTTCTCTATGCTACACCACTATTTATTCCCATAGGATGTTTAAATGTATAATACAACTGTAATAATTTAGATGTTACAACTTTGACAAGCTGTCAAACTTATGCAGTCCAAATACAGACTGACAATGCATTGTATATTATGAGAATCTTGCACAACATCCTGCTTCCCCCTATCTTCAACAAAGTTTGCTCTGCTTAACTGATATGCACAGATTTTAAACACTGTTTTGTATAACTGATGCAAGTAGAGGTAACAATATACAGGCAGATCACTCATCCTTTAACCACTTAAGCCCCGGACTATTTTGTTGCTAAATGACCGAGCCACTTTTTGCGATTCAGCACTGCGTCGCTTTATCTGACAATTGATGCGGTCATACGACGTAGCTCCCAAACAAAATTAACGTCCTTTTTTTCCCACAAATAGAGTTTTTTTTTGGTGGTATTTGATCACCTCTGCGGTTTTTATTTTTTGTGCTACACAAATAGAGCGACAATTTTGAAACAAAATCTAAATTTTTGTTACTTTTTGCTATAATAAATATCCCCCAAAAAAATAAAAATAAAGGCCCAGATTCATAAAGCATAAAGCAATTACGCCTGTCTAACTGGTGTTAGACAGGAGTAATTTCAAATTTCACGCGCCGTATCACTAGTTTGAATCCTCAAACCATGATACGGCGGCTTCGGGCTTCGATCCGAGAGGCTTACGTCTTCGTAAGCCTTCGGATCTACGCTGCGATATTTTTGCGGCCGCTGGGAGGAGTTTGCGTCGTTTTCATGCGTCAGGATATGCAAATGTGTCTTTACGGTTTTCTTGCTGGTCTAACGGTGCGTAGCCCATGTTAAGTATGGCCGTTGTTCCCGCGTCGAATTTAAATTTTTTTTTATTTTTTTTTGCGTAACTCGTTCGGGAATAGAAATGTCCGTAAACGACGCTACTCAAACAACGAATGATGTAACGATGTGATTTCGCGCAATGCACGGCGGGAAATTTGCGAACGGAGCATGCGCAGTTCGTTCGCCGCGGGAACGCGCCTATTTTAAATCCTTCACGCCCCCTACTAATCTAGATGGATTGCGACGGGAGAAATACACTACGCCGCCGTCGTTTACTGGACAAAATCTACCTGGATTCCACGTAGAGCCAGGTAAAAAACGGCAGCGTAGTGTATTTCTGATACGCTACGAGAATCCAATTCTCTCTGAATCTGGGCCAAAATTTTTCTCAGTTTAGGCCGATATGTATTCTTCTACATATTTTTGGTAAAAAAAAATGCAATAAGTGTTTGTTGATCGGTTTGCGCAAAAGTTATAGCGTCTACAAAATAGGGGATCATTTTATGGCATTTTTATTAATATATATTTTTTTACTAGTAATGACGGCGATCAGCGATTTTTATCATGAGGGCAACACAATGGCGGACACATTAGACACTTTTGACACATTTTTGGGACCAGTGTCATTTTTACAGCGATCAGTGCTATAAAAATGCACTGATTACTGTGAAAATGACACTGGCAGTGAAGAGGTGAACCACTAGGTGGCGCTGTGGGGGTTAAGTGTGCCCTAGTGAGTGATTCTTACTGTAGGGGGCATGGTCTACATGTGACAAGACAGTGATCACCGCTTCCGATTACAGGAAGACGTGATTACTGTCATTGTCACTAGGCAGAGTGGGGAGATGCTTGTTTAAGCCCATGTTCACACTGGGCTGCGGGAGTGAAGCCGTGCGAGTTCAGCTGAACTCGCACGATTTCACTCTCGATGGCAGTCCTGATTTTAGCCACGATTTTAGAGACATCTGTGCGGAAATCGCAAAAAGTAGTACAGAAACTACATTTTGAAATTGGTGCAGCGCCACAGATGCGGCGTTGCACCGATTAGGACGGTGCCATTGCCGGCAATTTGCGGCAAATACGGCCGACATGCGATTTGACATGCCAAATCACATGTCAAAATGTACCAGTGTGAACCAGGCCTACATCAGCATCTCTCCGTTCTTCCTTACCGTGAGACGATTGCGGTTATCTCCGCGGCGATCAAGTCTGTAGGACCCGCGGTCGGGCTCATGGAGCTTTGGGCAGGCGCGCGGCGCCGGTGGCACATGCACGTCCACAATGCCGCAATCTTAAAGGGGACATATATATATATACGTCCTTCTGCCTGTCCGTACCATGCTGCCAACATATATAGTCATGCAAGCAGTTAATGATTCAAATGCAAGAAATTGTTGGCAATCACGTTTTTCTAAATAGAAAAATTCAGATATTACTTACCTGCACAGGGTAATGATAACACTCGGCCAGTTAATTTTGAAAAACGACTTTACTTTTGCATAGTATAAATAACCTAATAAGATATTGGAAATCGCATGTTACCAGTGTTACTCATTTTCATTGCATTGCCAACTCAACATCATAAAGTACCCACTTTATATACACCGATCAGCAATAACTTTATGAACACTGACAGGTTAAGTGAATAACATTGATTTTCTCAATACAATGGCATCTGAAAGTCAGTGGGATATATTAGGCAGCAAGTTTGCATGTTGTCCCTGAAGTTAATGTGTTGAAAGCAGAAAACATGGACATCTCAGGTTGTTGTGTATGGGGCCACGTAGCTGCATCCTCTCAGGGTGCCCATGCTGCCCCATATTCACAATCAAATGTGCTTACAATGGGCACATGAGCATCAGAACTGGACCACGGAGCAATTGAAGAAGGTGGTCTGGTCTGATTAATTATGTTTTTTTTTACATAATGTTGATGGCTGGGTGCGTCACTTACCTGGGAAAGAGATGGTGCCAGGATGCCATATGGGAAGAAGGCAAGCTGGTGGAGGCAGTGTGAGGCTTTTGGCAATGTTCTGCTGGGAAACCTTGGGTCCTGCCATTCATGTGGATGTTACTTTGACACGTACAACCTCCTGAAATATTGTTGCTGACCAAGTACACCCCTTCATGGAAATGGGATTCCCTGATGGCACTGGCCTCTTTCAGCAGGATAATACGCCATATTACACTGCACAGAATGGTTCAAGAATGGTTTAAGGGATACAAGGAGTTTCATGGCCTCCAAATTCTCCAGGTCTTAGTATAAGTGAGCATCTATGGGATGTGCTAGAAAAACACCTTGCAACTTACAGCACTGATACTGATGGCTTGGTGCCTGATACCACAACATGGTGGCTGTGAGCTGTCACAGATACAACAAAGAAGCAATGATTTTTTGTGGTTTTTGGTGTGGTGCGCTCCAAGTACCTGAAAAATGTGCGTAGATACTTGTGTGGACTTTTAATAATACCGGGTTGTATGATATAAGCACTCTTGGCGATACCCGTTGTTTGACCAATCTTAAATGCGAGGTCACATTCATGCAGGTGAGAGCACACCCAAAGGGGGAGCACAAGTGAGGTGCTGCACTGGACAGTTTATTTAAGCACTTTGACACGGCTGAAAGCGAACGGAGAAAAAATCATTAGGGGTCACAGGTAGAAAGCCTTATAGCAATACAAATAGACTGTCTTCATTGGATGTCATATTAAAGACATGTACACGCAGTCAGATTATCAGACGCATATAGAAAGTAAAGAATTTACTCAACATATGAAAATTCTCGTACGACTTCAGAAGTGATGTCATGTGAATTGATTTGTATGTGTTCTTTCATTTCTGAGCATGCATAGTCTTGCTCTTATGATTTTTTTACAGACGTAAACTGTACTAATTAAACGAAAATCTGACGTTATGTTCACATTCGACAAACATTGAATAGCCTGCACATCCATTTTTGTCGTCTAAAAATTTGAAAACGGCTGTTGAAAGCACCGTACTAATGATCAGAAAATTGGCAGATCGTTCGCCGGATGAAATTTTACTTAAGATTTTCGTATCATGTGTACGGGCCTTAAAGAGGAAGTAACCCCCCCGCAAAACGGTGGAAAAAACCCTGCATACGAAAGGCATAATGAGCTAGTATGCACCGCATACTAGCTCATTATGTGGCACTTACCTGATATCGAAGCCCCCAAAGTCCTCCTCGTTCCCCGCCGCCGCCATGTCCCCTTGCAAATACTTTCGCTGCTCCGGCGCTGTGATTGGTCAGAGCGGCGATGACATCACTCCCGCGCATGCGTGCGGGACCCGAAGGTCCCCGCGCATGTGCGGAAATACGGCATTAACCCTGGTTATGCATGCGCCGTAGACATCGGCGCCTGTAATTACTCCAAACTATCTTAAAAACAGCATGACACAGTGTATATTCCAGCTTCCGGACTCGGCCGTGACTGGAGGTGATGTCACCACAGCTCTGTACCCTGACATGTTGTGCTGCAATGTGTGATGAGGCACTGTTTCCCCCACTGACACCAATGATGAGGCACAATTACTCCCACTGAAACAAACGATGAGACAATATTTTTTCCCCACAGAAATCAGGACCTTTTGTACTCCCAATGGCCACATTCCAGCCCCCTCAAAGTCTGAAGCTCAGTAAACTGGCCCTTTGTTTCAAAAGTTTGGAGACCCCTGCTTTAGAGCAACAAAAGGTAGGAATCTGCGCAAAGAGTGTTTAAAATCCTACATTGATCAGATCACGCCGAGCAGATTTTTTTTTCTTAACAAAAGTGGAGTTACTGGTACTTTTTAATTTTTTTTTTCTTTCAGCAAGGCAGCACAAAGATCAGTAGACATCAATACATTGGAAGTAATATCTATCCTAGCTAGTGAAAACAGAAGCATGATTAGTTGTTATTACTTTGAAGATGCATTTATGAATGGCCCAACTAGTTTTAAGAGTAAATTAAATGTTTAGAAAGGTTTGTTTATCATTCTTGTATCTCTGTCCACGTTTTCTCTGTTCACATCCATGTGGCCCTGTTATATGGAACTCTATCCTTACTTAATCCTTTGTGAGAAATTTGACATTCTTACCATGAATATAATGCTTGGCTAAATACAGTATAACTCATACCAAATAGTCCCAGCCGGCTACGAGGAAGCTAGCAGCTTTCCTTTGTATCACTTTCAATAGATGGTGTAATCACTTAAGTCAGTGGCTGTGATTGTTGTAAACTGTGACACTGATTATATCATAACTAGAAATCTCATTTAGCAATGTGCATTGAAGCTACTAATCCATTCAGATACACTTTGGACAGGGGAGCTTAGTTCTTGTTGCCACTATGACATTAATGAATAGACGTGAAACTAATCCACAGATTATACTCTGTAATGTGTTTGACCATATGCTGTAAAAGTCATACCACGGCTTGTGAGACAATCTTTGTCTCTAAGATACTGTAATAACAATGCCGGGTAGTATTCTGTATGTCCCTTCCAGATATTTTAGCTTGGACATATACATTGAGATCATGCTGACAGTATGATGTGTCTTGGAACCTTTGAAAGATGTAGTCATACACACCTACTACCAATCTCACCTCATGCAAAGATAAAAGGAACGATGCACAATGACTACATATATCTAAAGGTCTAATCACCCAGTAATTGTTTTTCCCTCCTATTCCACATGGAAAACAATCAGACAGGTGAAAATCAAAGAGTTGTCATAGCACCAAAACAGGATGGAACTGTGGGTGCTTGTGGTAGCACAGTGCCACGTCCTAAACGTTAATTAGTCAAATGTTGAAAGTGAAAAAATTTACTTTTTAGGCACCAATTATAAGAAAATAAACAATGTTTTTTATTAACAATTAATACATAAGAAATTCTTTAAAAGGGAAGAAAAACATTAAAAACTGCAGTACTACTACAGTGGCAACTAAAACTCTCCAACAATGGCAACTACCTGCATCCGTGGCTCCCCATACCCGGATGATTCTTATCCGATAGGCCTGGCCTGGAACTTACCCTCTTCTTTGTGCTTAAAGCTTCATTGTTCTGCTAATAAAAGCTCCATATGACGAGCTTCTCCCCTGATTTAGTGTATGCCCAGTTTAATTAACACTGTTAATACTTATATCACTCAGGGTTAACTATATACCGCTAAGCACACTTGAAGTCATATATGAAAACTCCAGCTATACATTACAGTTAAAATATAAATATTTTCAGTTCCTAAATATTTAACGCTCCTAAAAAGAAAATACACAATCTCCTGAAGAAGCGATCTTCGTGAAACATGTAGAACTTAAGATATTGCTACATTATAGTCTAGTCATACATGTTTATCGTGACATGTTTTGACATTTATGACCAATATTGTAGAGTTTTAGTTGCCACTGTAGTAATACTAAAGTGTTTAATGTTTTCTTGACAGACTCCATAGCAGACTACGTGTGGGTTAACCCCGCCCCTCTCCACTGCTATAGGACCCCCTACCTATAAATTTGAGCTCATCTCCATAGACAGTGTTGCTTTTTTGTCCTCCTCTCATGGACCCTACATTGCACGAATCACAGGGTGTCTGTCTGATTGGTACCTCATTGCGGTGCACCCAGGGCCCAGCCATGGGCGGGCGAGTGGTTTCCAGGGCCTATGATACCCTTATGATGGGAGAAGGTTGTGGCCTCTATGTACCAGGATGGATGCTACACGGGTATCGGCTGGCAAGGGCTGAAGATTCTTATTTTTTCTTATCCATGGCAGATTGTTTATGTTTGTTTTCCCTGTGTACTGTTTACAGTCTATTCCAGGATCCTGGTTTCTCTCAGGGCGCACGGAACGCTTCCTGCGTTCCAAGATGCCGCATCTCTTCTGGGTTCCCGGAGCGGCGCACGTCTGCGCATTCGCAAGGCCACGGTGAAATCAAAGCTTGGTTTTCGTACATGCGTGGTGCGCCGTAGGGCCCGAGATTGCTCAGGCGCAGTACGGCCGGTCTCTTCGGCGCAGGCGCGCATCAGAAGACCGGCCGTGATGTAATTTTGGCACCATTTTTAAAATGCTGGAAGACAAAATACAGGTGGGATACCTGTGGGCTACTGCGACAGTATCCCGGAGCGCGGCGCGAATTAGGGCAGATAAGCAGGCTATAGGCATCTGCTACTAGACCTCTAAAAAAAAAGAGGTGTGTGTATGTATATATATATATATGTGTGTGTGTATATGTGGATATATATGGCTGACGAGGCCCAGGAGGATCCCGGCCATTTCCAGCCTCATGATGCCTCCCATGATTCCTTGCATAGCGAGATGGAGGGAGTTGATTATTCTGTGGGTTTCAACTATGCTTTAATCTCCCCACTAATCAATGCGATCATGGAGACTCTAAGATTGGAGGATACCGCTGCTCCCCCAGAGAAACAGAGGAATCTGTTCAAACAACTAGGGAAAGAACGCTCCAACTTTCCACTTCCCTCTGAATTTAAGAACGTTTTTGAGGAAGAATCCATTAAAGGGGATAAGGAGGTTTCTATTCCAGACAAAACCTCAAAACTCTATCCCTTTAAAGCCGAGGATGTAAAGCATATAGAAAATGCTCCCCTCGTTGATGCAGCTGTGACGCGTGTAGCGAAGCATGTCACCCTTCCACTAGAGGATACGGTATCTTTTTAAGATGTCCTAGAATGCAGAATAGACTTAGAACTCAAAAGGATTTACAGCTTAGCTGGAATGGCCTGCAAAACCAGCCCTGTCCCTTGCAGTTACTTTTATGGAGGCCTGGGTTGAAAATGTAGATTCTGTTCTGAAAGGAGTTTCAGAAGGTCTGGCACAAAGATCAGCAGTACAAGAACTTAAATTGGCAGTTGCCTTTTTTTTCTGGGAAGCATTAATTGACCTCATCCGCCTGCTGGCTAGATCGATGTTATCTTCAGTCACGGCTGAACGGGCATTATGGCTGCGCCCCTGGCTTGCTGACCCAGCCTCTGAGCAGGCATGGTGTAAATTGAGGGGTCACCCGTGTTTGGTATCAAACGGGATAGTGCTATTTCAAAAGCCACAGATGGGAAGTCGGGGTTTCTTCCCCGGGATAAGCGCCTGTTTAACCAAAGAAGACCTCAGTGTAGACGCAGTACAGAGAGAAGCGCGTTCCTAGGAATCCGGATGGGATTTCAGGAGAAGCTGGAATTGAACAGTCATCCTTTCAAAAGTCTGCCAAGAAACAGACACCCAGCGGGCGCGAGCCAACTAAATCTTTTGAGATTGGGCCCGCCCAGGCGGGTTGGGTAGGAGCTCGCTTACGTCTTTTCCAGCATGTCTGGGTGGCCTTGATCTCAGATTATTGGACCATCAAAACAGTCTCCACAGGCCACATGTGGTCCTTCACCAAGATTCCTCCCCAGAGACATGCCCACATCACTTTCATGATTGGAAGAAAAAAAAGTCCTGCTGTCATATGTAAACGATCTGAAAGAACAAGTGGCGGTGGTGCCAGTGCAACAATGAATTCCAGGGAGTATACTTCCCCCTCTTTCTACTACAGAAAAATAATGGCTCCTGGCGCCCAGTGATAGATCTTACTTTTCTTAACAAATCAAGATGGAATCACTTTCGACCAAGCAGAGAATAGTTCAAACAGGCGACTGGTTAATTTCAATAGATCTAAAGGTCGAGCACTTTCATGTGCCAGTGGCAGAGCTTTTCCACAAATATCTTCTGTTCCAGGTTGGACAAGAGCACTTACAGTTTATATGTCTTCCGTTCGGGTTGACGACTTCTCCAAGAGTCTTTTCAAAGGATCTTTTGGCAGTAGTGTCTCTTATCAGGACACAAGGGGTACGACTGTACCACTACCTGGACGACCTGTTAGTACTATCGCAAAACAGGCAGCAACTTCTAGTTCACGAGTAACAAGTGATTTCCACACTAATGGGGTTGGTATGGCTTCTAAACAGAGAGAAAGCCCGGCTAGAGCCGACCCAGTCCCTAATCTATCTGGGAGCCCGGTTCAACACCATAGAGAACACCATCTCTCTTCAAAAAAAAAAAAAATTCAAGTTATTCGGCAAAGATTCTCCCTAACCCTAGACTCCTCAAACTTGAGGGCTTCACAGTGCCTAGAGATAATTGTCACCTTTGTGGCCACAGCCCCTATGGTCAAATGGGCAATGTGGAGGCTGCACCCCTTTCAAGCAGGCTTCCTTCATAAATGAAGTTAGGAAGACATCAGTTGATCCGGATCACTTGGTTATTGAGGAACAGTCTCCTTCGGTGGCTTTAAAGCAAAAACCTATTGACATGCCACTCTCTTGCCCCATCCATTGGGTGACTGTTACATCCAATGCCAGCAATGCAGGCTGGGGGGCCCATTTTGGATCAGAACTAGCACGAGGCAAGTGGGATGCCCATCTCCACATTCCAGGTTCGGACATTCTGGAACTTCAAGCGGAATGGTGTGCACTTCAATTTCCCCCCCCCCTTCTGAAGGGGAAGTAAGTCCTGCTCAAGATGGACAACACCACAGCTGTGGCATATGTGAAGAGACAAGGGGGCATTTGGAGCTCCTCCCTCCTCCAAGAGGTTGAGCCAATCATATCCTGGGACTCAGAGGAACCTGCTCAATCTGTCTTCATTTCAGGGGAGCAGAACATTCAAGCAGACTTCCTGTCTCGCAGCAACCTAGACAACAACGAATGGTCACTGCACCCACAGACCTTCAAGTGGATCCTATCATTGGGAATTAATCTCAAGGTGGATCTGTTTGCTTTCCCCTGTAACTACAAATCAACAAGTACTACACTCGAGTTTATTGCAGTCAAGCTTTCGGAGAGGATGCATTAACAAGTCGATGGAATTTCAACAAGGCGTATTCTTTTCCTCCACCTCCGATCATTCTCAAATTCCTACAGAGGATTCAGACGGAGACAGTCGAGGTGGTGACAATTGCACCCTACTGGCCGGATCTTCATTCTCAGGGGGCGACCCTGCACCCCTGTCCAGCGATACTAGGGCTGATGGTCTGGTTCTTGAGGGGGAGAGGCTAGAATCTCTCAGGTGTGCGTCAAGAGGTATTTCTACCCTCATGAGTTCCAGAAAGCCTAATACAGAGTCTACAGTAGAATATGGGCCAAGCTCTTCTACTTCTGCAGGAAAATCATATAGAGTCCAGGACATCCTCAGTTTTCTCCAGTCTGGCCCAGATCTTTCTTTCCTTGTTTATGTGTTCCCTTAAGGGTACAAGTCTCAGCTCTATCAGCATTCTCGGGAACATCATGGGCAACTCACCCACTGATACGGCAGTTTTTTCATGGGGCATCAAGACTCAGGCCTCAGAGGAAACCTAGATTCCCCAAATGGGATCTTCCACTCGTCCTTCATGTATTTTTAGCTCTCAACAACAAATAACGATCATTAAGGACTTGTCAATTAAACTGGCTTTTCTAGTAGCCATCTCTTCGGCCAAAAGGGTTTCAGAGATAAGCTTTTTGGGATGTCAGGAACCCTTTGCTGACCTTCTTTCTGGACCAGGTGGTCCTTATTCCCATGCTTGGTTCCAAGCCAAAAGTTACTTTGGTGTTTCATGAAAACCAGGAGATAGTACTTCCTACATTTAAATCTCCAGAATCCACAGAAGCTCATCCCTTAGGCCGCGTACACACGAGGGGATATGTCCGCTGAAAACGGTCCGATGGACCGTTTCAGCAGACATCTCCGCTCGTGTGTATGGGCTAGCGGACAGATTTGAAATCTATCCGGTGGGGATCTGTCCGCCCGACATGTCTGCTGGTTAGTACACTTACCAGCAGACATGTCGTCCCCCACCGCCGCCGCGC
Organism: Rana kukunoris; assembly: GCA_029574335.1. Lineage (NCBI taxonomy): Eukaryota > Metazoa > Chordata > Amphibia > Anura > Ranidae > Rana > Rana kukunoris. Next base: position 450,556,520 of record CM056051.1, read on the forward strand.
CGCTGCCGAATGGATTCGGCGCATGCGCGGAAGTGTTTTACTTCCTGGTGCGGTGACGTGGCGGTGACGCGGCGGCGTCAAAGTCACCGCCGCGTCACCGCCACGTCACCGCGCCGTCCGGCGGCGGGGAATTTGATCCGATGGTGTGTACACGCCATCGGATCAAACTCCCGATCGGACATATCCGATGGAAATGGTCCGCGGACCGTTTTCATCGGATATGTCCGATCGTGTGTACGAGGCCTTAGATGTGGGTGAAACTCTGAGGGAATACTTTCGAATCACTTTATCATTCAGACGTTCCAATCATCTCTTTTTGTTACAGGAAAATGCTCTTCTTCAAGATCAGTAGCGGCCTGGATTGTTCAATCCATTCAATAAGTTTACAGGACAGAGGGCTTGGCTCCTCCAGAGGCAGTGATGGCTCATTCCACCAGAGGCATGGCAGCCTCATGGGCAGCACCACGACATATGGCTCCTGATGTGATATGCAAGGCAGCCTTGTGGTCTTCGATCAACACTCTTATGTCTCATTATTGTATCGAGCCTGCTTCCTTTTCCTCTGTTAATTTTGGTCTGAGAATCCTGTCGGTTGACGGGAAAGATTAAATATTTTGTTCAGCATACCCTCCCATGTGAATTGGCTAGTTATTTCCCACACGTAGTCTGCCATGGAGTCTGTCAGGAAAACGGAAAATTTATTTCAAAATACTTACCGTAATTTTCCTTTCCTGATAGACTCCATGGCAGATGGAGTTCCTACCCATGAATACGAATATAACAGTCGGACTGAGAGTCGGCTATTTACGGAACACTGTCTATGGAGGTGAGCTCAAATTTATGGGTGGGAGGGGCGGGGTTAACCCACATGTAGTCTGCCATGGAGTCTATCAGGAAAGGAAAATTACAGTAAGTATTTTGTAATACATTTTCAGTTTTCTTCCTTTTTAAAGAATTTCTTATGTATTAATTGTTAATAAAAAAAACATTGTTTATTTTCCTATAATTGGTGCCTAAAAAGTCAATTAATCCCTTTTAACATTTGACTAATCAGACAGGTGAATTATCTCCCCTAAATAAGTTTGAACCAAGACAAATTAAGGTGGTTCTAAAGCCTAAACAATTTTTACCTTAAAGGGGTTGTAAAGGTTTGTTTTTTATTTTCTAAATAGGTTGCTTTAAGCTAGTGCATTGTTTGTTCACTTACCTTTCCTTTGGTTTCCCTTCTTATTGTTATTTTTTCTTTGTCTGAATTTCTCACTTCCTGTTTCTCCTCAGTAAGCTTTCCCCCATCATCCAAGCCGTTCTGGCTGGGGGTTAGTCAGCCAGAACAGCTTACTGAGGAGGAACAGGAAGTGAGAAATTCAGACAAAGAAAGAAAACATTTAGAAGGGAAATCAAAGGAAAAGGTAAGTGAACCAACAATGCACTAGCTTAAAGGAACCTATTTAGAAAATAAAAAACAAACCTTTACAACCCCTTTAATGCATTCTCTACGCTTGCTATGGGGGCTCTCAGAGAAGGGGAGGAGCCAGGAGCATTGATAGAGGACTCTGTGCAATTACATTACTTTAAAATGAACTGCTGCCACATTTACAGAAATTACTTGCTATGATTAAAAAAAATGCCTACTATTATTATTGTTAATATGATGCTTAAACTAGGTGCTTACTTTTATTATGATTATTGTCCAGGGTTTGGTGCTTACTTAGTAGTACAGTGAAGACTGCTTACAAAGCGCAGCAATTTATGACAATCAATCAAATGACACTTTCTTCAGTAGATTACAGTAAAACAAAACCTGATTAGTATTTCCTATCGGTGAATGCATTTTACACAGAAAAATATGTAGGACTTTGATAAATAAGGCTATTCGTGTAATTCCCCGCCGCGCCTAATTTAATATAAAAGTGCAAAAAATGTTGTAGCATATATACAGTATGTAGCACAACTAGCAGTAAGAAAGCATGTTGAGATTTTTGTTTGTTTTTTTGATAATTTTTTTTTCTTTCCTTCTGCCCACTTGACCTATTGCCGTAAGTCCCTTTTTGATGACCTGTAATATTGAGGCCTGCGATCTCATCTCTAGACAGTAATAACATTGAGCAATGCTAGAGACTAGAGGTGCAACAGATTATATTCTGATTTCTCTGTGACAGTGTCTGCCAAAAGAAAAATGCACTCTAACCCTAAAAGGATTCATTTTTCACATAAACTCGAGTGCCTTTTGACAGCCTCTGGTTTCTACCTTTATTTTCCTGTACAGCTTTCGATTAAACAATACTAAACTCATCCTTAATGACCCCTATCGGATTTCTCCCTTTAAATGGCTTTATTCTCCTCTGTGCTTGTGGAAATTGTAGGTTTCAAGCTTAAAAAGAACAGTTGTTGTCAAATGAATGAGACACAAACAAAAGATAACTGTCTTTGTACATGATAAGTTAAATAAGTGAGCAGGTTGCTGGACACCATAATATAAAACAAACTGTCTGGTTTTTAAAGTGATAATTGTTTGTCTCTCTTTTATGAATTCAACCCTATTCCAAAATTTGGGCTTTATTTACTAAAGAAGCTTCTATTCTTTCATTCAGTTGGGTTCAGGCAGGGGAGGCTTAAGAACTTTTGTCCAGTAGGGCAAGAACCAACTGACTATTTCAGGTTCGGTACAGTTTCCTGTGGGCTAATGAGGTGGCCACAGTGCCAAAGTGATTGATGGGCATGGGGCAAGGTGGCTGTCAGGGAATGGGTAAGAGAGCGAAGCCCAGGACTGAAGAACGGAGGAACAGTGGAGGGATTAGCAACATTTTTCTGTGATCCAGTGATGGCTGATGTTTTTTTTTGTGGGAGGGGGGCGGCAACCCCCCCCCCTGCTTGCTGTCTCCTGGTCGATCCGGCACTTACCCCATCTAGGTGGCAGGTGGTGGGTGGCGGGCAGCGGCTCCTGTTTCCTCTCCTCCATCATGGTGGCCTCCAACCGTGCAGCTCCTCCCCTCCTCCTAGTCATCCAATACGATTGCATGTCCTTTCAGCCAACCAGGTGACAGGTCTCAAGACCTGCTTTCTGATTGGCCGGGAGGAGGATCAGTGTTACAATAGTGATTATTTATTCGCTATTGTAACACACATGGGTGAGCTCGGTTTGCATTCTCTGCACCCAGAGCCCACCCTATTAGAGCCTCTGCCTCTAATCAGGTGCTTCAAAAAAACACCACCCATGCATCTGGCGTCCTGCAAGGGGCTGGATGCATTAATAGGGGGGGCAGCACCATATGCCCTTAATGGATGGGTCGCCCCTGCTGTGATCAGACTAATATTGTATATGCTTTTCTCCTTTGTGGGATCTAACATATCCTATTTGTGCTGACCTAAGGTGCTAATGTGGGACCAACAGTGTGGCCCCAAATATAGAACAAGGTATGTTCCCACAGTTCCCAAGCAATCAAAACAAAGTTCCAAGTCTTTTTCTGAATTGCTTTTGTGGATACCTTGAAGCAGGCACACCCGATGGACCTTCTCACTAGTACAGGAACTATGGATACAACTCAATCAAACACTCCATGCTTTATTTAAAAAAAAAAAAAAAAATTACTCAACTTCAAACCTTAGGTTACCATTAAGGCCTCATTTCCACTGGCGTTTTTACAGCCACGTTTTTTACAGCTTAAAAACGCCTGTCCATGTTTATTTTAGAAAAAAAAAAAAAAAAAAAATTTTTTTTGGAGCTGGAGCTGGAGCTTTAAAAACGCCGCGTTTTTTAACGTCTGGCGTTTTTACAGCTCTATTGCTGGAGCTTCAGAACGCACTGGTCCAGCGTTTTTTTTGCAGCTTAGCCATCTACAGCTCAAAAACGTCATAGTGGGCATGAGGCCATAGACTAACATGGACAGGCGTTTTTAAGCTGCAAAAAACGCTCAGAAAAGTGGCTGTAAAAACGCCAGTGGAAATGAGGCCTAAATATAAATTTGTACTCATGACGCATGTCCTAACTGCTACTAAGCAAATAATTGCTAAACCAAATCTGAATCAAATCAAGACTTTACTGGACCCTGATCAATAAAAAAATGGCAGCAAAACTCATGGACTCTGTGCCTAAAAGAAATGAAAAAAGTTGGATCCTTAGGTTACATACCTCATGCCAACACATTTTAATTACTGCCTCCTAGAATATAGCAACCCCACCTTACCTCGTAATTAGCAGAATGGAATTGCCTGAATCCCTCAGCCACTCCACCTCTTCCTTATCCTCCTTACATGCCCTCCCTCCATATTCACCCTTCTCTCCAGTCTTTATATCCTTTCGTACCTGTCCTTGAGTTACACTGACACAGACAGCACTTTGTATCATGTTTTGCATTATTTAGCAATTAGCACCTATTGTGACACTTGTATTGTCCCTGCTTAAGATCTTCTGTAATATTCATAACTCCTCTTCAATAAATAATATTTTACCAAAGTTGACAGATTTTAATGGATGTACTGTGAGGTCGCGTACACACGATCAGTCCAAACTGATGAAAACGGACTGAAATCCAGTTTCATCGGTCCAAACCGACCGTGTGTTTTGCCCATAAGTCTGTTGTCCTTCAGTCCAAAGTTTTAAAACTTGCTTTAAATCGGACGTTAGTACGCAAAACCATTGGTTCAAATACCCACGCATGCTCAGAATCAAGTCGACGCATTCTTGGAAGCATTGAACTTCGTTTTTTTCAGCACGTCGTTGTATTTTACGTCACCGCATTCTGAAATGATCGGTTTTTGAACTGATGGTGTGTACGCACATCAGACCATCAGACCGTCAGTCTGTGAACCGATGAAAATGAACTTCAGTCCGTTTTCATCAGTTTGGACTGATCGTGTGTACAGGGCCTAAGGCCTCGTACACATGATGAGATATGTCCGCTCAAACTTGTCCGACGGACAGTTTAGAGCGGACATGTCTCATCGGATTTCGGTCCGATGGCGTGTACACACCATCGGATCAAAATCCCCGCCGGCAGACAGCGCGGTGACGTGGGGGTGACGTTGACGCCGCCACGTCACCGCACCAGGAAGTAAAAAACTTCCACGCATTCGTCGCATCCATACGACGCTTGTGCGGGCAGATATGTCCGCTGGTTAGTGTACTAACCAGCGGACATATCCGACGGACAGGTTTGTAGCGGACAAATTTCAAAGCATGCTTTGAAATTTGTCCGATGGACAAACCTGTCCGCTAGCCCGTACACACGATCGGATTTGTCTGCTAAAACGGTCCATCGGACCGTTTTCAGCGGACAAATTTGATTGTGTGTACGCGGCCTGAGTCTTCATGCTGGTAAGATTCCTCTTTACTTTCTGCACAGAGGGACAGGAGTTTTAACTTTTCCCCACTCTAACCAAGATAAAAAAAGAAAAATGTTCCTGAGATTGTACTTCACGCTCCACTGAACCTCATCAGTTCCTCAGTGTATGTACCCTAGGTTGAAATTAGGAGGTATTTAAAACTTGTAACATGATTTGGTGTTTGAAGCTGATGACTAGTATAACTTTCATTGCGTTTTAGTCTTTTACTGTTCTCCTTAATCCGATCATATCTCATGCTTTATTTTAATGCATATGGGACATTTTTAATTTAATACTATCAAACAAGACTCCTCAAACTGTTAAAAGAAAGGATATAATGCTGCTGAAAATGTCTTCCTTTGAATGATCAGATTCTATCATGTCTGATGTTATCTTACCATCATTTGTATTCATAAATATAGTCATGCTCTTGCATTTTTATCCATTTTTGTGAGTAAGAATGATTATCTTTTTTCTTCCACTATTTCAACATGGACCCTCAGAAGCATGTGCCTGGAGGGAAATGCTTGGATTAAGCTTGCCACATGGGATGCTGCTGTAAGCTCTTGAAAATCTATGTGAGCATTTCATGGTAAACTGTTGTTAACTTTGTCTACAATTTCCATAGGTAGTTAAGTAATTCAAACATATCCCATTGGAGGCTATGAATATTCCAAAAGCCTTTACTGTCACAGAGGACCAAGGTAGCTTATACTGTAGATACTACTTTTGGAGTAGTAATACTGCTATTACTGTACTGGCAAGCTATCTACATATAAGATAGGACTATGTTGAAGGTAAATGCCCGAAACATATATCAGAGCCAGCAAAGTAGTTCAGATTTGTAAGATAGACACAGTAATGTTCCACATCATGCAACCAAAGCTGAAGTCCATTCATTTTTTTTTTTTCAATTAAACAAAAAAAACATTAAACAAATTAATTGACCAAGAGGAAGCCAAAAGGTCTGCAGAAGACGTGGCTCACTTTGCTTTAACCTTGAAAAATGTGCTTCGTTAAAGTAGAACTATAGGCACAACTTCTTAGATTATCCCATTGTGGAGATTTACCTTCACTTTCTGTTCCATAGGCAAACAGGAAGTGAGAGGAAATCTATGGAAATTAAGGGAATTCCTTGGGACCCCCCAACTCACCAGAAGTGTCCCCAAATTGGAAGATTTCTCCTCTATTACTTTTCTGGGGACAACCCAAAATGTGGGATTTTTTTTTCACTTTCACTTTCAATGATATTGGTAAACAGGACACATAGAAAGGGTGAATCTCATTAACGGGGGCATAGACAACAAATAAAAACCGTCAAGCGTTGTAACTTTTAAACATGTTTCATTCTATCCAAAAACAAGAAAAAAGTATTGCCATTAGTTAGATTTTAAATACCCATGGCGAGCCTCTGGGACAGAGATGGTCTTCTCCTCCTACCCCCCCCCCTTTTTTTTTTTTTTGCCTCCTTATCCCTCCTTCTTTTTCTCTTACCTATCCATCATTCTCTTCTGACCCTCTCCACCTCAGTACTGCCTTTTTGCCCAAAAGTAAGAGCAGTACCTTGTTTTGATCCCATCGACGACTGTACAGCTCTTTCTAGCCCCCAGTTGAAGGGCCTTTTTTGTAAACAAAGCGCATCGCATTCCCAGGCAGGACTCTGATATTTGATCATCTAACAATTCAATGTTGCTTGGACTGACTGTCTTCCATTTACATACTTACATCATCCATGCTTTTACATAGTATTTTTGACTATATACGGTATTTACTCCAGTATAAGCCGACCCAAATATAAGCCAATGGAACCTAATTTTACCACAGAAAACTGAGAAAACTTTTTGACTTGAGTATAACCCTAGGGTGTCTATCTGCATGCCTCACTGTACCTTACTTTGCCTCACTGTGTCCATGTGCATGCCTCACTGTGTCCATGCCTCACTGTGTCCATGCCTCACTGTGTCCATGCCTCACTGTGTCCATGCCTTACTGTGTCCATACCTCACTGTGCCCATGCCTCACTGTGCCCATGCCTCACTGTGTCCATGCCTCACTGTGCCCATGCCTCACTGTGCCCATGACTAGACTGACGTTTAACATTGAAGTCTATGGAAGGGGTTCTTGGCTTTAAAAAATTGGTGCTCCCCAGCTGTAGGTCCCTCAGACAACAATCTTTGCACACTTGTAGAGGAGAAATGGGGCTACATGTGTGCCAAGTTCCGGGTCCAGGGGACCTATGACCGGCCAGTACCGGGTCACCAAGGTCACCGGAGAAACTACTGTTTAACATGGGAGTCTAGGGAAGGGGTGCCTGGCTTTAAAAAAATGGTGCTCCACGGCCGTAGGTCCCCTGGACAACAAACTTTGCACGATTGTGGGGTCAGGTGACATACGGCCAGCTGGTACCGGGTCCCCAAAGTCTGGGAAATCAGGCACAAATAGGTGACTTGAGTATAAGCCAAGGGGGGAATTTTCAGCACAAAAAAATGTGCTGGAAAAACTTGGTCTATACTCGAGTATATATGGTAATTGTTTACTTTTCCTATCATTTCTAATAAAATTCAAGTGAAAGAAAATGGTGCTTTCTAAAGCCCAAGGCTCCTTGCACACTATAAGCTAAAGAAAAATGCCTGAAAAACACTGGATAAAAAATGCTCATATTAGCATTTTTGTGCCAGCTTTAATAGCATTGTCTTGGCAAACAGATAATTCTTTAAAGGGGACCTTCCATTTAAATATAAGCTGTGTTTTTCTGCTAGTCCCCAGCTGCAAAAAAAACGTTAAAAATAAAGAAGTTATAAATAAAGATTCAAAAATAGTCCCCGTTTTCTGCACTTCCTGGTATCCTGCTTTACACAATGGACTGGGACACAGTCTTGCAGGATTTCTAGTGCCCAGTTATCCCAGAAAACAGAGGTGAGGTGCAGTGATTTTTTTTTATCATCCTATTTTTTTTTTTAATTGTGTCTAATTTTGTTTGAGGACTGACAGAAAAACAAATGTTTAAGAGATGCTGTCACCTTACCCATTCAAATGTCTTTGCAAATGACCATCCTGATCCCCTGATGCTCACTAGTGCTCCATGCTGTTCCTTCCTCTATCACATCAAGTACTAAAATCTCTTGTGTCAGATAGTGATGCTAGGGGAAGCTGTGAAATCCAAATGTAAGAGTGCATGAATCCTTGCCCTCTCACAAGTAAAAGCAAAAAGTAAATTATGGAGCATCGGTACAGCTTGTAGTTTCATAAAATGCCCAGTGCATTTATCAATCCACATATATACACTCAATATATATATTTTTTTTGGGGGGGGGGCAGACTAACTCCCAGCAATGTTGTAGCACACAGAGAGGCATTTCTCCTTCCGGCTGAACAGAAACTGTGTCCTGAAACACGATTGGCCAAGAAGTCCTAAGAATAGGCTTAGGCATGAAAGGGATAAGCTAACTTGGAAAACTTTCGTTTTTGTGAGTTCTGCATGTCTGCTTGCCATCAATTTCCACAACTTCTTGGATTCCCTACATGCTTTATAGCTTCTCCTCTGCCCTTTACTTCTTACTTTATTTCTAAGGACTATACATCCCATGGTACCTTGCTGCCTGCAAGCAATGATTACTGTAGTGACTCTGACTCCTGAAACTCCTCCTCTAAGCACCTCTGTAGTTTAGAAGGCAGGCTCTGTGAAATGCGCGACAAAGCAGTGCCTACTCAAAGGACATAGTAAGTACATGTCACAAAATTCAAGTATGTAAATGTGCGTGATTTTCACATAGTAAGTTTACAAACTTCAAGACCATTCAGATTAATAGGAGTAGGCTAGAAATAATTGAAATATAATGCACAAATGAATATATCATTTTATATTCTGACCATAGATTTAATTAGGTGCAGCATCACTGGGGCTTTCAGTCTCAGCATTGAGATAAAACACTGGGTCCTCTTGGTGATGAGTATTTAAAGAAAGTCAAGATAAAACCACCTGCGGGGAAAAGGCGTGCAAGTGAGTGATAATGGGTGTTATTAAAGGGAAGGAAATGACAAATCCACACAAACATAAACATACCTAGTGCTCTGGATGGGTCTTGATATAGTAGCTGCACTGAATATTACAATACTTGACACTCTTTGTTTATGCAGATCCTCTCATGTAACACCCGGGTGCTGTGTATAGGCTGCCATATTTGGTTACTCCTGCTACTTGTTTACAGTGTTCTCCGTCATTTGTTACTGAGGCTTACTGGATTCGACCACACATATTATAAAGCATGGATAATGTAGTGTACTTAAGTGCTGCACGTGTAATGTGACCCTTTTCATTGAATAGTTTTCATAGTGGAACACATTTTATTCAGTTTAAAGTGACACTCCATTCTCCAAATATAATCCATACACTTTCACTTGCCTACAGGGCACTTTTACCCCCTTCTTGCCCAGGCTTTTAGCTTTCGGCTTTCAGCACTGTTGCATTTTGAATGACAATTGAGCAGTCATACTAATGGGTACAGATATGTGGCACTGATAGGCAGCACTGATGGGCATTGAAAGGGAGCACTGATGGGCACTGATGAAGAGACATTGATGAGACTGCACTGATATGCAGCACTGATGGGAACAGATATGCAGCACTAATGGGCACTGATAGGCGGCACTGATAGGTGGTACTGACAGACACCACTGATGGGCATTGAAAGGGAGCAATGATGGGCACTGCTAGTCAGCACTGATGGGCACTGAGAGGCATCACTAATAAACACTAAAAGACTGCACTGTTGGAGCTGCAATAATAATCAGGGCGCTGATGATCAGTGTAGATGTGTGGATTGCCGCTTACCGGCTCTTCTCAGCATGCTGGTGATAACCAGAAAATCCTTTTTACACTGTGATCAGCTGTGATTGGACACAGCTGATTACACAGTGAAGAGCTGCTGCGATTGGCCCTTTACCCCGATCTGTAATCAGCTGTGTCCCGGTGGCACACGGGGAGGCAAGGTTCTGGGAGGACGTCAATAGATTCCCTCCTGGAAATGTGCGACCACACTGTAGCCGTCATTCGTCTATAGCGATACAGTCACTATTGGCTGTACACATGCCATTTCCATGATGCTGTGGCAAAACCTAAACAACATTTTGCTTCTTACAGCTCTATTAGACCACGTGAGAACCGCACTGCATCACGAGCACACGATTGTGACGCAATAGTATGAACAGTTTAGGGTTTAATCAGGAGGTGAGAAGGGATCATATGGTCTCCTCAGTGGCTTTCAAAAAACCTCTGAAAAAAAATCCAAGCATGCATAATTTGTGACAAAAAAAGTGATAGTGTCTTATGCCGCGTACACACGATCACTTTATGCGATGGAAAAAAAACGTTGTTTTCTGTTAAGTAAAAAACTACGTTTTTGAAATTTAAATTTTCAAAGACGATGTTGCCTACACACCATCGTTTTTTTCACAATGCTCTAGCAAAGCGAGGTTACGTTCACCACTCTTTTCCATTGAAGCTCTCTTCATAACTAGCTTCTGGGCATGCGCGGGTTAAAAAACATTGTTTTAAACGCCGTTTTTTGCTACACACGGTGATTTTTTGTGAAACAAAAAACGACGTTTTGAAAAACGACACAAAAAATTGAAGCATGCTTTACATTTTTTTGGTAATTTTTCACAAGACATAAAACAACATTTTTCCCCACACACGGTCATTTAAATTGACGTTTTTAAAAACGTTGTTTTTTTCCCATCACATAAAGTGATGGTGTGTACGCGGCATTATACTCTTGTGAATGAGCCCTTACTGTGTTTTTCTTCATACTTGTAACATCCTTAACCACTTCAGCCCCGGAGGATTTGGCTGCACAATGACCGGGCTATTATTTGTGATTCGGCACTGCATCGCTTTAACTGATAATTGCGCGGTCGTGCGACGTTACACCCAATCAAAATTTACGTCCTTTTTTTCTCCACAAGTAGAGCTTTCTTTTGGTGGTATTTGATTACCTCTGCGGTTTTTATTTTTTGCGAAATTTATTTATTTTGAAAAAAACAATATTTTTTACTTTTTGCTTTAATAAATATCCCCCAAAAAATATGTTAGATTTTTTTTTCTCAGTTTAGGCAGATTATATTTTTTGTAAAAAAAAAATTGCAATAAGCGTATATTGATTAGTTTGCGCAAAAGTTATAGCATCTACAAAATAGAGGATAGAATTATGGCATTTTTATTATTATTTTTATTTTTACTAGTTATGGCAGCAATCTGCGACATTATGGCAGACACATCGGACACTTTTGATGCTATTTTGGGACCATTGTCATTTATACAGCGATCAGTGCTATAAAAATGCACTGATTACTGTGTAAATGACACTGGCAGTGAAGGGGTTAACCACTAGGGGGCGAGGAAGGGGTTAAGTGTGTCCCAGGGAGTGTTCTAACTGTGTGGTGGCTGGGCTTACTGTCACACGACACTGATCACTGCTCCCGATGGCAGGGAGCAGACTATCAGTGTCCTGTCACTAGGCAGAACAGGGAGATGCCTTGTTTACACAGGCATCCCCCATTCTGCCTCTCCGTGACACAATCGCGGGCCGTGGGCGAACATCGAGCGGGTACGGTCACGGAGAGTGTGGCGGGTGTGCACACGCGCCTCCAGTGGTGCCGGCACGCCTGATGAGTGGCTTCTTAAACTGCTGCCAGTCTGCCAACGTTTATCAGTGTGTAGCAGTCGGCAAGTGGTTAATGAGTTGCCGAACATTTTCTTTAGTTGTGGTCATGTGCATGCTAAAAATCTCATAGTCCATCTCGGGATCAAGCAAGAGAGGATGCCTACATACAGTGGGACCATGGAGAAGGAACATAGCCACCCTCTAAAAAAAAGTCATATCACAGCAGCAAAAATAAGTAAAAGGGGGGTTTGGAGGTTGGGAGACAGACGAGAGCAATAGAAGTTACTTTTTGGACTCAAGAATACATTCTTACATAGAGTCGAATGCAACTAATATATTTACTAAAATTTAAAGCAAACCTCTTGTCACTTTAAAACCAGTAACCTTGCAGCATACACAAGGAGACCGTGAACTATAGCTATCCGCAGGTGGCTTTACACTTTTTACAGAAAAAGTCAAGATTTGCATATAAATTTAGCTGTCTATATCTCTGGATCTACTGTTAATTTGAAGTTGCAGCTTTCACTGATGGTAACCTTTGCATATAAATTTTATCCATTATATACAGACTTTGAATTGCCCAGGTTTATGGCAGGTTTGCATTAAGAACATATGCAATTGATGAGCTTTTTTCCTGACTCCAGTCAGTTTTGCGGTTTAGGGGTAAAGCTAAATTCCTGTAGATCTTGATACAAAATGAGAACCAGGACTACTAGACATTTAATCGCTAATGAAGTTAAACCTGGTAGGTTTAAGTAGTGTAAGTATAGCCATACACGTGTAGATGTCTTTCTTTAAGCCTCAACAGAGTGGATTGTGAAAGCTTCAGTGCCCGCTTTTGTATTTAGAGAGCTGTGGGACCCATGGCAAACTTAATAATACCTGAAAAGTGACTGCATCTAATTGTTCAGCTGATAATTTTCCACCCGGCTCAGTCGATTTTTTACATTTTGTATCAAGCCACATGAGACTGACAGGGCAACCTGACTTCCACATGGCTGCACTAGGATCGTTGATTTGAATCCCAACCACAACACTACCTGCACAGAGTTTGCATGTTTTTCCGTGCCTGCGTGGCTTTCCTCCAGCTACTCCGGTTTCCTTCCAAACACCAAAGACATGCTGGTAGGTTAATTGGGTCCTGTCCAAACTAGCTCTAGTATATGTATATATTAGATATGTGCGTTCCCGTTCGTAACGAATGTATTTTCGTACAAATTTGTTCATTTTCATACCCGCGGAATAATGTGTACATACGAAAAAATTAAAGCACCAAAATACGAAAACAACAGGATTATGAATGAGCCGCATAACGAACAAGCGCAAATACAAACTAACGAAACGACAATCTTACGAAAATCCGACAAAACGGAAACGGCAAAAGAACGAAAATGACATCTATAAAGAATGATTTGCATTCTGTATTTTAAATCCTTTTTCTGTTCGTATTTTCAGTCGTATGTTCATATTTTCATTTGTGTGTTTTGTAAATCCGTTTTTTTGGTCTGTTTGTAAATTTGTGTACTTGATTCATTTTTTTGAATGGGCAGTGAGTGAGTGTAGTTAGTGAATCAGCTTCTCTTTTGTGCCGACTGCCAAGTACAGTAAAGCCAAAAACGTTTCCATAGTTTTTCGTCTGAAGGGAGATCAGTTGGCCAGACTTTTGAACCCAAAAATGGTTTTCTGATGGAGCGTACAAACGAACAGATTTTTTGAAAACGAACGGAAAACGTTTGTTTTTATGTTTGTTGGCAAAGAAGTCTGACCAAGTGTATGGGGCTTAACAATAGTTTATATGGATGAGCTGCGTGTTGAAAGTGCCGCAAATCCCGCGATATATTTACGAAAGTACAAAATGACGAAAATTCACGAAAATTATTGTCTAACAAGAAACGACAATAAATTAAACAGATTAACGAATCATCCCGGATGTACGAAAATAAAACGGTAACCAGAATACGAAACGATCGGAATACAAAAAAATTGCGTCGTACGAGATACGAACGGAAACGAACAGGAAAACGGGCGTCTTACAAAATTACGAAATCGGTACGAACCTACGGAACGATACGAAACGGAACAAAATAATACAATTTTTTTTGCTGTGCACATGTCTAGTATATATGAATGTGAGTTAGGAACCTTAGATTGTAATAATAACTAACTGCCCTAAGCTAGACCACTGTTACACCCCATTGGTGGTCATTATCACTTCTAAACCTGTTGTTATACCACCAATACAATTTAGATTACATTTTCTAGGCTAATACTCACTGTGACTCCTTTGTCATCTCTTAATGGAGTGGGGTCTTCAGCTCTAGAGGCAGCCATTTATGTTGAGAATTATGGTTTGTCAAGTACTAGGAATGATGATGAATGGAGAGAGTCTAGATAGATGGTACATATTTATGGATGCTAGTCATTATAGAGGAAATCTATTTAATCCAATTTACATAATTACCCATTCTTAATTGAGATGATTGGTGTGAAAGACGTCTCATGCATTTTAATGAATGTTTTATCCAGAGCTTTTTTTCTCAGAAAATAGGTGCAGGAACTCAACCACGACCCGTTCAGATTTCACAAACAGTAGAAGGGTCTTAAAGGGGCATTAAATACCAGAATTGCATTACATACAGTGTGCAGAGTTCAGGGGGTTACAAAGCAGTCACTTGTAAACACAGAAACCAGACTTCTGTGTTCACAAGTGATTGTGGTGAGCGGGCACCAAAGGGTCTGAGCCAAAGGTGGTGGAACTGAGTTCCCCCAAGTTCCCCCAGAAAAAAAGCCCTGGTTTTATCGCATATCCAGTGTATAGCAGTGAACAATTAGTAATCACAAAAGGCAAGGAAAATATATATTGTTATACAACAGTTGTTTCTGCAGCTTATTTTTACCCCAGGATTAATATCCCCTCTTCAATTTATAATTATATGTACAATAAAACCTTGGATTGTGAGCATAATTTGTTCCAGAAACATGCTTGTAATTCAAAGCACTTGCATATCAAAGCAAATTTCCCCATAAGAAATAATGGAAACTCAGTTTATAGTCCATATAAAAAGATTATAGCAATGTGACCATAAAATGTCCATCCACAAATGGAAGCCTCCACAAGGGCATTAGAAGCAAAATACAGCAGGAGCTACAGAATATAAAAAAAAGAGAGGCACCTCTAAGTGTACCAATCTAAGTATGCAGGCACCCGGGGGTAAAGCTGTCCACATAGGCCATCCTCTGCCCCACCATCAAAGTCATCCCTTCCACTCTGCACTCCACAAACGCTTCAAGCCTCGCTTTTAGATCGCTCTACTGCAGGATAGTCCCAGTCACGATTGCAGACCGACAGCTGTGAGAACAGGCAATGCAGAGGACGGTCTGTGGACAGCTTTACCCATGATGCCTGCATACTTAGATGTGCCTCATTTAATGATCAACCATGTGAGTTGCTAAATGTTCCCTTATTAAATCTAACCATATTGCTACACTTAGAGCCGCTCTCTTGCCTGTTATGCTTAGTTGTGATATGACTTGTATATCAAGTCAATATTGAATAAATAATTTAGCTTGTCTTGCAAAACGCTCTCAAACCAAGATTTCTGAGGTACATTATTAGGGACTGATTGGCCGATCGCACTTGATGTTTCTGTCTTACAATTATTATGATAAGTCGAGACTCTTAATGTTCTTATTGGTGTGGTGACAACAGAGTAGGGTAGATAGGTCATAAGGGTCATCGTTATTTGGAATTTCATTGATGAGAATAATGCTGGTCAGGTTTAGGGGCTTTGATATTCCTAGTTTCAGATCAGTGGAAAATACAGAAAATACCAAAGTCAAAAGCATTGCTGAGGGTCCAATATCAGAGGAAATAGTCGGAACAATAGCAACAGAGATTAACAGTTATATCACAAGTGGGTGGCAAAAATTAACCATGGGGACAACATTGGAAAGTGCCTGGTCTTTGCCTAAACTCTTGATGGTGGAGATGGAATTGTGCAGCTTGCACTCCCAGACAGCAGCTCACAGTTGGCACTTTTTATGCTGGGATAGGTACATTAAAAAAAGGAATACTTCATCCAGGTCATCAAGTGGGCACCTTCATTGAGATTTCCTGTAAACAGTTATTGCCCAAACATTACTTTAATACAGTACAATAATTGTGCACATTTGTCCAAGGAAAGCTTTCTTTCTATTTAAGACAGATCTCAGATCCATTTTATGCATAAATAGCACCTTTGAGACTCTTGCACATTTTATTAGCATAAATTAATAGCAAAAAGTATAAGGTAAATTAGGTTTTATTTGCTCCTAGAAAAAAAATATTATGTGATCTTACTGATAAACTTAATAAAGTGCAAATTGATTGTTTTCAAACATATATTTTCTTAAATGACCATATTTCCAAATATTCTGTAAATTAGACTTAAACGTTTTTACAACTTACACAGTTTCTGGTATGCTTAGTTTAAGCCAGCTAAAACCTAAAGTGTTCACAAATTAAAATGTTTAGATAAGCCAGCTAAAACTTAAAGGCCCAGATTCAGAGAGAATTGGATTCTCGTAGCGTATCAGAAATACACTACGCCGCCGTTTTTTACCTGGCTCTACATGGAATCCAGGTAGATTTTGTCCAGTAAACGACGGCGGCGTAGTGTATTTCTTCCGTCGCAATCCATCTACACGAGTAGGGGGCGTGAAGGATTTAAAATAGGCACGTTCCCGCGGCGATCGAACTGCGCATGCTCCGTTCGCAAATTTCCCGCCGTGCATAGCGCGAAATCACGTCGTTACGTCATTCGTTGTTTGAGTAGCGTCGTTTACGGACATTTCTATTCTCGAACGAGTTACGTAAAAAAATAAAAAATAAATTAAATTCGACGCGGGAACGACGGCCATACTTAACATGGGCTACGCACCGTTAGACCAGCAAAAAGCTGGTCTAACAGTACGTAAAAAAAAACAGACGTAAGCGATTGCGAAGACCGCTCGTATCTTCGTGGATCACCGTAAAAACACATTTGCATATCCCGACGCATCAAAACGACGCGAACACCTCCCAGCGGCCGCAAAAATATCGCAGCGTAGATCCGAAGGCTTACGAGGACGTAAGCCTCTCGGATCGAAGCCCGAAGCCGCCGTATCATGGTTTGAGGATTCAAACTAGTGATACGGCGCGCAAAATTTGAAATTACTCCTGTCTAACACCAGTTAGACAGGCGTAATTGCTTTATGAATCTGGGCCAAAGTGTTCACAAATTCTATCACAAAACTTTCCAAATTCAAAAACGTATCTGTAGATCCTTCATGAATTTCATACTTCTGTTAACAGCAGATTGTGTCTGAGACTTGTGAAATGTTGTTGAAGTATTGGCAGTGTCTTTATGGAACATACAAAATGGTACATAAGATGACAGCCAAGTAATGTTCCGTGGAAAAACCTTCCATGTATCATTCTATTTTTACAAGTCCTCACTAGCCAGTACCCGTGTTGTTGCCAAATCACTGCAGGAATTGTACTTTTCTGGATCAAGCAGAACGGGCTGGTTTAAAGGTGTCCAGTGATAAGTTTTGTAAAATCAAAACATCAAAATTTACTTTTAGCTTTCATCCAATAAAGGATGCCATTTTGAGATCAGATTAGAGAAAACTAAAGGCTGCCAAATGACTTCCTCAGAAGCCTTAGTTACACAAAAAGATTGTGAAATTTGCATCATTGTATTTATTATTTGTAGAACGTCATTGAACTTTAGCTTTGGTTGTTTATATGGATACAATGTCAACTGTATTGGCAAATGATTTATTCAACAAAGAATGCTAATTAAAACATAGTAGCCTTTAGCAACCAGAAATCTTGGCCTATAAAACTGACTACAAAAAACAGCTATGATCTTATTTGCTTTGGGATACTGTACATCCTGCTTTCGTACTGTTTTTGATGCTAAACAACTTAAAGCCCAACTTTGGGAGACTTGAAAATTCTGCTTTGCAATCAGCCCATGCCTGCAGTTCAAGGTTTAACTGCTCGTTTAGGTGTAGAGGACATGGAAGATTTACCCACCTGATCCTCTGTTCTTCTGTACTGCTTGACCGGTTCTCATAGCATCTTCTCCCCTATGATCCATCAGTCTAATGTCTTGACCGTCATCCAGAGTTCTGCATTGGATGTAATGATGCTGAGGTACAGTCCACTGCCAGAGCATGGAGGAGCTCCATCTGCAGGTGGAGCAGAGGATCAGGTAAGTAAAATGCTTTTAATCTCCCCTACAATAAATGAGCAGGTAACCCTTGCAGTGCAGGTGCAGCACCACCCCAAGGAGGTATTTTCAGACATCTTTCTAAAGTTATCTAAAGTACAATGGTGATGTGTGAAGAACCCAATCAGGTTTCACTTTTCATAGAAGATTATGCTTGGTTACTATGGTTACTATGCAAAAAAGGAATTTACCCTAAGTGGACTTTAAGAACATGGATCTAGAATTTTTTTTGGCACACTAAGGTGTTAGTAATGAAAAAATATTTATTTATAACAACAACATTTTAAAACAGAAATTGGAATGTATACAAATCTGTATGTACATCTGCTCTCATGCTCGATCATTGATGTTGTACATACAGATTTGTATACATTGCAATTTCTGTTTTTAAATTTTGTTGTTATAAATAAATCATTTTTCATCACTAACACCACAGTGTGCCAAACAGTTTTTCTAGATCTATGCTCTTAAAGTCCACTTAGGGGAATTACTTTTTTGCAATTTATATTGAATGTGGCATTAGATCTAGTAAAACACACTCACCGACCATTCCTTTCTTTTTGCTTGGTTACTATTGGTTACTACGTTGTATGTCCACATTATTATCACTCTTTACATTATTTTACTGAATAAACCCAAGTATCCATCCAGAACTGGTCTTGAGTCCATACAAATGTCATTAGGGGGAGGCAGCGAACCTCGCACTGTCTGTATGGCTTTTTGTGAGACCCATTTTTGCAATTCTTGCAATTTGCTCTATGTATAACTTCCAACAAAGAGTTAATGCTATCCAGAAAGGATTGTAATGTGGTCATTTCAAAAAGTCATGTTCTATGTAATCTACTGCAGCCAGATTATAGCGAGCTTCTGATTTGTGGGGTGGATTGGTCTGTTTTCCAGGACTTATGGGGTGTAATTTATGCTCCCTCTGCTTTATGGCTTTATGTATCCCCACTAATATTCAAACTCACAAGGCAGTTTTGGATTTGATTGCTTTCTTTGAGGAGCTTCTTATCAAAAGACAGAAAAACATATACCGTAGATGCAGCTCTATAGTTAAATGTATTTTTGTAATCACCTAAAGTGTAAGTACCTAAATTTGACTTGATTTTAGTGTCTTGCAATCAACTGTACATCAGTTGAGACTGGGGAAGGAAGAAGTAACACAAGGAGCCAATTGGCTGTGCTGCAGTACTCATGAACTAACAAGCACCATGATAATAGGAGGAGGGAGCAGAGTCACAGAAAGATGAGTTCAAAGTCAAAAGCTTGGGAGTGTTGTTTAAAGTATATGCATAGCCAAAACCCTTTTCTTTTTTTTTTTTTTTTAGGAATAGAGTGGAGAAGGATTAAAATGCCTGCCAGATTATTATTTTGCTTTCTTTATGTCACTGAGGTATTTTCCATCACTTTCTGTCTTAGAGACGCAACAGGAAGTTAGAGGAAATCTCCCAAAGTGAAATTCCCCTCTTAGATGGTTGTTCATAGAAAAGGTGTACCTATTAGGCCCTGTACACACGAGGAGACATGTCCGATAAAAACGGTCCGCGGACCGTTTTCATCAGGCATGTCTCCGGGGATCTTTTGGTCTTTTGTTCTGATGTGTGTACACACCATCAGACCAAAATCCCCGCGGACAGAGAACGCGGTGACGTAGAAGACATAGACGTCCTCAAACCAGGAGGTAAAATGCTGCCACGCATGCGTCGAATCACTTTGACGCATGCGCAGGATTTTGGTTCGCTGGTTAGACGTACTAACCAGCGGACATGTCCGATGGACAGGTTTCCAGCGGACCTCCTAGTGACAACTCTAATGCCACGTACACACGATCGGTTCATCCGATGAAAATGGACCGATGGATTTTTTTCATCAGATATCCGATGAAGCTGACTTTCATCAGTCTTGCCTACACACTATCAGTTAAAAATCCGATCGTGTCCAACGAGGTGACGTAAAACACAATGACGTGCTGAGAAAAATTAAGTTCAATGCTTTCGAGCATGCGTCGACTTGATTCTGAGCATGCGTGGATTTTTGACTGATGGATTTCCCCACCGACGATCGTTTTTTAACCATCAGAAAATTTGAAAACAGGTTCTATTTTTTTTCACCCATGGGGAAAAAAAACGGGGTCCACACATGATCGGTTCGTCCAATGAAAACGGACCGGTTTGATCAGACGAACCGATCGTGTGTACAGGGCATACGATTTTTGATTTTGCCATTTTTTCTGTATTGGGGCGATGGTCATCAGCACAAATAGAGAAGATGAATCTCCCCAATGGTGACCCAGGCAACAATAAGAAGTTGATAGAGGCTACACACACACTCAAAACAAAAAGGTTTTGTCTAGAGATACACTTTAACAGTAACAGTGAAAAATTATGTCTCCTGTCCTTCCAGGCAGGACTGCACTATGTGGCAGAGCTTTGTAAATCTTGGGACTGGGTGGACAGAAATTAAATGTATTGGAACAACCAGTCAATAATCTCAGTGCTACGAGGACTACTTGTTCAAGGCCTTGTAGGTTAGGGGTATGAAAAATAATGCCCCCCCCAAGAGCTAGACTTTAAGCAGGAAGACAGGTTAATTCACTGGCATCCAGGGGCAGACTGAGAACTCATGGGGGCCCCCGGGCAATAGAAGATTATGGGGCCCCTGGGCTTACAGATGGCCACCACGCCAGGAGGCAGTGCAGAGGCGGGACATCAAAAGCATGTCGGTTTTCGGACATATCAGGGACAGATGTAAAAAAAACATAGATTCTTAAATATTGTCCCTGGTTTTACTGAGCCTGACAACTCTGAAGGGGCCCCCTAGTGGCATGGGGCCCTCGGGCAGTGCCCGAGTGACTCAATGGTCAGTCCGCCCCTGCTGGCATCATTGTGACAGTCTGATTACTGCTCAACCCTGTCAGATGGCATTGTACGTCTGCTTTATCTGGATTATAGTCCAATGTAAACATGATTTAACATAACAATTTTCTATAGACAGTTCTGCTGATTGCACACCTGCTCAGTCGAGCCAAGAAAGAAAACTTTCTAATTTGTTAAGAGATACGGTAAGGTACATGAGCACACATGCTGTGAAGTATGTCTGTTGCAGATGTGAATCCGAGATCAGCAATCTGTTCCTTATTGACTTCAGCAAAGAAAACCAATAATAATTGCATATAATGATAGTTTTACTTACATGATTGTTATTCCTTTATAGGTATATGGCCATCATCCACCCCCTAAAACCAAGATTATCTGCCACTGCCACCAAGATAGTCATCTGTGTGATCTGGAGCTTCTCCTTCTGTATGGCATTTCCTATGGGGTACTACGCAGATGTCTACCCTATGGAAGCAGGAGACATCTGCTATCTTAACTGGCCCGATTCTGAGGGGAACAGAAAGTATGAACAAGTGTGAGTACACATGTTATTCTGGAAAGTTTTGTCATTATAATACTATTTTAATACGATATTATGATCATTCTGCAATACTGGGGTTTGTAAAGTTTACTCTGATTCTTCAGAAATATCTTGGTTACATGGGGTTGAATGCCAATTTCAAGAGAGACAAGCTTTTTTATTGTAATGAGGTCAGAAATGCTCCAATGAAATCTGAATCTTGGGTTTTAAAATGCAGATTTACATTGAAGATAGGGAACTATTGGGGTCAGATGATAACTATGGCAGATTTATAGTGAAAATGTATCTTCATCTAGTAAAAAATATGGTTCTCATTCCCAAGCAAATGTAAGAGCAATCTTTAGTTCAATTATGTGTTCATTCAAAAGTCATTATATCTTTTACAAAAGCTGCTTTTATAATTACCTTGAATATTTTATATGAACTTTATTTAATTCCATCCACATCAGAAATCAAGATGGAAATGGGAGTGCTAACGCCTTAAGCCAGGGATTTCCAACCTTTTAAGCTTCCTGGGCCACTTTAGAAGAAGAGGAATTTTCTTGGGCCATACATAAAATACACTAACAATATACTTTCTATGTAGATGTGAGCCTGATTTTGCACTTTTCAGTTATAGTAAATAAACCCCATTGTGTACTTAAAAGTGGGGTAAGCCTGTAGATAGCTGATGAGCAGAAAAAGTTGGACAGATCAGAAGTTAACGATCACTAATAGGGCTGTTTCACACCATATGTCCGCTTTTTCATCCATCCCTATATGGATGAAAAAGGGACATATATTGGTTCCTATAAGATCGCGGGTGTCAGTGGATGAACATCCGCTGACATCCGATCTCGCCCCTGGTTCTGCATTCCTCTGATTCTGCAGATGGAGGAAAACACTATTTTTCCATCCGTCATTGTATCGGGTGAACACGGACAGACGGTCCGTGTTCACTCGATTCACCCATAGGGGAGAGTGGAGATCTATCCGGAGCGGTCCCTGCACAGTGTGCGGGGACCGCCCTGTTATCCGCCGGCTCAGCGGGATCATTGGAGCGATTCCCGCTAAGCAAGCGGAGGTTTACGTGTGAAAGAGCCCATAAAGATAATTGACCTAATTGAGTAACAAAACTTAATTTTTTTGTAATATTTAAAGAGAGCAACATAAAACTAACTCAATATGTGACACTGTTTTTGATAAACAAACACACCAATATCTGGTCTAATAGATAGTAGCAATTCTTAATAAATTCTCAAGGTGCTCATTGGAAATTTTGGTTGTAATTTTGCCCTTTGTGTGCTTGAAAATAGTTGCTCACAGATATAGGTGCTGCTGAAACTGATGACATTAGGGCACCTTTTAGGCGTATTTCAGGCGCATAAATAACGACTGAAATAATCCTGCCCCAGCATTCTCAATGTGAAAGCCAGAGGGCTTTCACACTGAGGCGATGCACTGGCAGCAGGGCTGTCTTAATGAGAGGGCACACCTGGGCACTGTCCAGGGGCCCCAGCTGCATGGGTAGCCCCTGCCCTTTCCCCAAAGCACCTGGTCCTTGAGCCCGGGCTGCCCCTTTACATCCCAGATTTCTCCCCAGCACTCTGACCCCTCTACACCCTAGATACCCCTTACCTCCTACCTACTTGATTTATGTTTACCTGCACTGTCTCTATTGTAGGAACCCCAGAGCATTACTTTGCCCAGGGACCCATGATGCCATTAAGACGGCCCTGACGACTGTCATGCAGACCAATTTGATGCAGAGTGCGGTGTATGGTCTGAGCACTGACAGGCTGAACCCCCACCCCTTCAACCTCTGCAGCAATGCTGACAACACTCATATGTCTATTTCCCACAGACAACCTCTGGATATGACGCTGAGCACGTTGCACTCAACTTCTTTTGTCAACCATGGCGAGGCCTGTTCTGAGTGGAACCTGTCCTGTTAAACCTCTGTATGGTCTTGGCCACTGTGCTGCATATCAGTTTCAGGGTCTTGGCACTATTCTTATAGCCTAGGCCATCTTTATGTAGAGCAATAATAATAATCTTTTTCAAAACCTCAGAGAGTTCTTTGCCATGAGGTGCCATGTTAAACTTCCAGTGGCCAGTATGAGAGAGTGAGAGCGATAACACCAAATGTAACACACCTGTTCCCCATTCACCTGAGACATTGTAACACTTATGAGTCACATGGTTATTGGGCCCAATTTGGACATTTTCACTTAGGGGTGTACTCACTTTTGTTGCCAGCGGTTTAGACGTTAATGGTTGTGTGTTGAGTTATTTTGAGGGAACAGCAAATGTTATACAAGCTGTACACTCACTACTTTACATTGTAGCAAACAGTAATTTCTTCAGTGTTGTCACATGATAAGAGATAATAAAATATTTACAAAAATGTCAGGGGTGTACTCACTTTTGTGAGATACTGTACATTTATTTTGATTGGCATCTCTATTACAGTAACAAGCAAGGTGGCGCCTTAAAGATGCATTACAAAGGGGTCATCTACCTCAAAACATAAGCTATACATTTACCAAGACCACATTACCTATATCACCTTAATCCGCCCAAGACCCTCAGGAACTCCCACCGCTCCTACTGCACCCCCCACCTTCCTTAGGGCCCTTTTGCACCTGCGGACCGTATGTGCGCTTTTTCATCCATCCGTTTACGAATAAAAAAGGGACATACATTAATCCCTTGCATTTGTAAATTTTAAAGGTCAATATAAAGGAACAGTAGTGGTAACAAACAAAAGCCCTTGTGGATTTAATGAACCTTTTTATTGGTTAATTCTCCTTTAAGGGTGTGTGGCAGGGGGCATGTCCTATGCCTACCTACATTTGCTGGTAGGTGTCCCTCATTCCCATCTCAAAATATTGGGAGGTATGTATACCTGTGAAATAGCAACACACTTCAGTCCCCGATATATTCCATAGAAATAAACTATTCCTGTGCTGAAATCTCTGGGCCAGATTCACAATCTGCGGCGGCGTAGCGTAAGCCATTTACACTACGCCGCTGCAACTTAATGGAGCAAGTGCCATATCCTCCAAGCACTTGCTCCGTAGTTTGCGGCGGCGTAGTGTAAATGGCCCTGCGTATCCCCGCGTAATTCAAAGGGGGCGGCTTGTATTTAAATTAAGCGCGCCCCCGCGTCGATCGAACTGTGCATGCGCCGGCCGGGACAAAAGCCCAGTGCGCATGCTCCAGCTCACGTTGGAAAACATTGTTGAAACCAACGTGAAAACGACGTGATCGTCACTTACGCAATGCCCTATTCGCGAACGACTTAGTAAAACGACGTAACCGACAGAAAAAGACGACGCTGACCCGACGCCATAGTTAACATGGCATAAGACAGAACTTCATAAGGTTACCCCTCATATAGCAGGGGTAACCTTACGCTTATGGAAACGACGTAAACGACGACGGGGCGGCGTAAAAACGTTCGGGAATCGGCGCATTAGGCTCATTTGCATAGGCAAATGAGAAATCAACGTAAAGGCCACCTAGCGGCCAGGGGAGTGATTACATCTACGATCCGACAATGTAAGTGTTTTACACCTTTTGGATCTTCACTGTATCTATGCGTAAGTGATTCTATGAATCACACGCATAGATACCCAGTAAAAAAAACAGAGATACGACGGTGTTTCCTGCGATACACTGTTGTATCTCTTTCGAGAATCTGGCCCTAAATATCTTATACATATACTGTATATACCCAGATACTGTGGGGTGTGACCACATGTTAAGACTAAAACATCGGAATAAACCCTCTGCACACTGCTATATACTCAACTAACTTTGCGTACTTTGCTTATCAATATGGATTTTTAGTTCACATGCATTGCAATGCATGTTTAAGCTGGCCAACTGCGTCAAAGTAATCCCTTTCTGGCCAGACCCTAACTACACTATACTAATCTACACTACACTACATTACACTATCTAATCTAATCTACTCTACCCTAATCCCCCCACCCTGCCCTAACCCCCTCCACCCTCTCCAAATCCGCTCCACCCTGCCCTAATGCCCTCCAACCTCCCCTAATCCCCTCCACCCTCCCCAAATCCACTCTACCCTGCCCTAACCCCCTCCATCCTCCCCTAATCCACCCTCCCCTAATCCACTCCACCATCCCCTATCCCCCTCCACCCTCCCCTAATCCCTTCCAATCTGCCCTAATCTACAGTACTGCATCATATGTAATAAAATATACATGTTATAAATATAAACAAATATAATATTTTTTCTATTTTTACATTTGTCCCAGTCTTTGCCCCAATGGCCTCGCTTCAGCCTGTGCCCCAACATGCTTCATTTCAGTGTGTACCCCAATGGACATCGCTTCAGTCTGTATCCAAATGATGGTCCCCACTGCAGCCTGTCCCCCAACGGACCTCACTCCAGCCTATGCCACCACGGGCCTTGCTCTAGCTTTTGCCCCAACGGGTCTCGTTCCAGTCTTTGCCCCAATGGGCCTCTCTCCAGTCTGTGCCCCAACGGGCCTCTCTCCAGTCCGTGCCCCCAGCGGGACTCACTCCAGTCTGTGACCCAACGGGACTCGCTCCAATCTGTGCCCCAATAAGAATTGCTTCATCCTGTGCCCCAACGGTCCTCGCTCCATCCATTCCACCCTGCCCTTAACTGCAGCACCCTACCCTAATCTACAGTACTGGATCATATATAAAGATATACATACATTTTATACATAACAATAACATTTTTTTGTTTTTTTTGTTTTGTTTTTTTAACAACACTCTTCACTATCCTCCTTTACACCCGAAACAACAACATAAAGATGTTACAGATAAAAGGCAGCACGGCAACGACCAAATTCATCCATTTCAAATACAACCTGAAGGTTGATGAAATCTTCTGGAGAAATGATGGGCACCTCCCACAACTGGATCCTCCGGGGCACCCTTCTGTTTCCAATCTGCAAGGGAACATAATCAATTAAAGCTCTGCAAATAGGGCATGTATTACTTTGAGCCCTCCATGTTCCGATGCAGGTCGAGTGAAATAGGTGGGAGCAGCGTAGAGTTGTATTGTTCTCTCTCACATCCATTTCACTCAAACAGATGGAACAGGTGGGCACCGCCTGATACTCCCTGGCCGGTGGTCTGGCTGGTGCAGGCTGGTCCCTTGGAGATCGGCTACGATGGGCCCTGGCATTCTCACGCTGCTGCCGAAGAGCTGCTCGTGTCCGGTGAGCAATGGGTGAGTCCATGCCTGTAATAACAATGGCAGAGATTTCAGCATTTCTGTCATGTAACCCTTTCTATCACATTTTTAAACTTGAATGACAAAGGTAAGTGTCTATTTTTTAACAGATTTCAAGTGTGACAGGTGGCTGTCTCATAGGTAAACCTGAAAATAGGAGATAATTCAATGACATCAGCCTCCGCCATGTACCCATACATCGCCAGATTGAAGTGGTTATACCGGAATGATGCCTACAGCTACAGGAATCATCCCGATATCTATTTTTTTAGCCAGCAATGCTCTTAAGGCTGAAGCTGATAAAAGCTATAAACAAAACACCAGTAGCTTTGCAGGTAGCCTTGCAAAGTTTTGTAGAGTTTTTCAGTGAAGCATTTATCAGCTTTTTTTTTTTTCCTTTTTTTTTTTTGTTCAATGGATAAAAAAACGCTGGCACCGGCGTTTTTCGGCGTTTTTTCCCGCTGAAAAACGTCACTTTGAACGCAAATTTCGGGCGTTCAGAAAAAAGCCAAAAAAAACTCCAAAGCTCATTAACACTGAAAAACATCCAGGTGTGCATGAGTACATAGGCTAACATAGAGCTAACATCTGTTGTGATAGCCATAAACATGAGCAAAAATGTTTTAAATGTGTAAAAATGTTATAAAATTAAAATTATTCAAATAGAATTTTTTTTAAAGGCAAACGCAAACGTAGGTCACACACACATATGTAAAATGGCATTACCTCCACACATCACACATGAGAGGTATCGCCACAAATGTTATAGTGAGAGGAATAATGTTCGCACCAGACCTCCTGTGTAACTCTAAACTAGTAACCTGTAAAGGCAAAGTGTTGTCTACGGATAATTTAGTGCGCCGTTGTTCGTCGTTCTTCCATGAGCATCCTCAATTTTAATGTGTGACAGGTTAGGTATTTCTTTACTATGCGGAACATTATCATTTATATTTTACCAAACAATTAGATATTCTATTGTGTTTTTATGCTTTAAAATGTATTAATGTGAATTTTCCCCCCACAAAAAAATTACATTTGAAAAACCGCTGCGCAAATATTGTGTGGCATAAAAAATTGCAACCCCCACAATTTTATTCTCTAGTTTATAAACTATCTTTTTTTAATAACTATGTGGAGCGGCGGCGGATTGTAAAATAGCAAGTGACCGGATTTATATTATAAAAACGCATGATGAAATGACATACATTTTAAAAATGCTAATTGTGGTTTGAACCCCACTTTAAGGTGAGCTCTGGCATTAAAATTCTTGTTCTCACTCTGATGTTCACGGCGGTACCTCATTGAGTGATATAATCACTGTTTACATACGTATGTGTGCAAGACCTACATGTGCATTTGGGTGTGCACAGGGGACGGGGTGGTTTAATTATTTTCATATTTTAAAAATAAAATAAAAGTAAATTGGCGACTGTAAAAATTGATGACAGGATCATGGCTGCCGCTGCACCCATAATCCAGGTATAAGCGCTTGCCATTCAGAATATATTTATACATATGCTGAATGGCAAGTGGTTAAACATATAGGGCCAGATTCAGAAAGAATTTACGTTGGCGTATCTGTTGATACGGCGCGTAAATTCTAGGATGCGCCGGCGTATCTTTTTTCTGTATTCAGAAAGCAAGATACGCCTGAATTTTGCTAAGATACAAGCGTACCGTCGTATCTAAGTTGCATATTTAAGCTGGCCGCTAGGTGTCGCTTCCGTCGATTTATGCGTCGAATATGGTAATGAGCTAGATACGCCGATTCAGAAACGTACGTGCGCCCGGCGCATTTTTGTACGTCGTTTGCGTAAGGCTTTTTCTGGCGTAAAGTTACCCCTGCTATATGAGGCGTACGCAATGTTAAGTATGGACGTCGGGACAGCGTCAAATTTTCCGTTGTTTACATCGTTTGCGTAAAACGTTTGCGAATAGGGCTTTGCGTAAGTTACGTTCACATCGAAACCAATGAGTATTTGCGGCGTAATTTTGAGCATGCGCACTGGGATACGTCCACGGACGGCACATGCACCGTTCGTTAGAAACGTCATTTATGTGGGGTCATATTTAATTACCATACAACATGCCAACTCCAAGCCTACTTTGAATTACGCGGGCTCACACCAGCCCATTTACGCTACGTCGTCGTAACTTAGGACGCAAGTGCTTTGTGAATACAGCACTTGCCTGACTAAGTTGCGGTGGCATAGCGTAAAGAAGATACGCTACGCCTGCACCAATTTACATGCTTGTCTCTGAATCTGGCCCATAAACTCTAAATAAACAATTTGAAACTGGTAAAAAATATTTAACAAGGGTAGAAAGGAATTTGTCTCCCCTTTATGACCCTTTATGAGTCAAAGAAAACACCCAATCCCAATTTTGCAACTTTGACATGTGTTCCTAAAACTGTGCATATCATCACAACTACTTACTACTAATACTGTACTTTGTGTTTTTTTCAGGACAGCTTTCAGTTGGTGGGAAATATTAATGATTATCTCTTGATTTTTATTATTATCAAAGGAAAAATGGGCCCAAAATAGTAAAAAAATAAATAAAAAAATTATTATTGTTTTAAAGTATTATTTTGTACCGGGCCAATTCTGACACTTAAAAATCAACTTTTATTTGCTAGAAAATTACTTTGAACCCCCAAACTTTATATATATATTTTTTAGCAGAGGCCCTATAGAATAAAGTGATGGGTGTTGCAATTGCCTCGTGAATTCGCTTGTGAGTGTGCTCGCAGGTCCCAGGAACTCGATGTTCCCGGGTGGCCCGCGATTGCGGTCGGCAAAGGTAGAACAGGGGGATGACTTTGTAAACAAAGCATTCCCCTGTTTTGCCTAATGTTCCCTGTGATCGTGAACAGTGATCAGTGACGTGTCACTGGTAGCTCCTCCCCCTAAAAGTTAGAATTACTCCTTAGGACACACTTAACCCCTTCAGCGCCACCTAGCGGCTAACCCCTTCACTACCAGTGTCATTTTCACAGTAATCAGTGCATCTTTTTAGCACTGATCACTGTAAAAATGACAATGGTCTCAAAAATTTGTCAAAAGTGTCCGATGTTGCGCTATAAAGTCACAGTCACAGATAAAAGTCATTGCTCACCGCCATTACTAGTAAAAAAAAAAAAATAATAAAAATGTCATAAAACTATCCCTATTTTGTAGACGCTACAACATTTGCGCAAACCAATCACTATACAATTATTGAGTTTTTTTACCAAAAATATGTGAAAGAATACATATAAGCACAAACTAAGAAAAAAAATTGCTTTTTTAAAAAAAATATTGGGGATAATTAATATAGCAAAAAGTACAAAATATCGTTTTTTTTTCAAAATTGTCGCTCTATTTTTGTTTATAGCGCAAAAAATAAAAACCGCAGAGGTGATCAAATACCACCAAAAGAAAGCTAAATTTGTGGGGGAAAAAAGGACGTCAATTTTGTTTGGGAGCCACGTCCCATGACCGGGCAGTTAAAGCGATGCACTACCGAATCCGAGTCTTTAGCCAGCCAAATGGTTTAGGGCTTAAGTGGTTAATAAATAAATAAATACATAAATACACAACATTTACTTCAATTTGTTTGTATCATGTGAAAGATGGTGTTAAGCCAAGTAAATAGATACCTACAGTAATATGTCACGCTTTAAAATTGCATCTGGCTGTGGAGTGGCGGCAAACTATGGTGCTTAAAATTCTCCATAGGTGACACTTTCATCGCCTTTACAGGTTACCAGTTTAGAGTTACACAGGAGGTCGGGTGCTAGAATTATTGCTCTCTGATACCTCACATGTGCGTGCGGGAGTAACGTATGCGTACACATTTGCGTGTAAGCACAGTGAGATGGGAGTGTTTTTTTTTATTATTATTATCAGATCTTTTTTTTTATCAGAAAATATGTGCAGGAACTCAACCATGTCCCGTTC
The DNA here is from genome assembly GCA_029574335.1 of Rana kukunoris. Classification (NCBI taxonomy): domain Eukaryota; kingdom Metazoa; phylum Chordata; class Amphibia; order Anura; family Ranidae; genus Rana; species Rana kukunoris. Next base: position 450,587,349 of record CM056051.1, read on the forward strand.
AGATTTAACAAACAGTAGAAGGGTCTTAAAGGGGCATTAAATACCAGAATTGCATTACAAGCTGTCACTTGTAAACACAGAAACCAGACATCTGTGTTTACAAGTGATTGTGATGAGCAGGCACCAAAGGGTCTGAGCCAAAGGTGGTGGAAGAGAGTTCCCCCCTGAAAAAAAGCCCTGATCATTATTATTTATTTTATACAAATCGTTTTTTTTTTTTACTCAGGCCGCGTACACACGATCAGTCCATCCATCGGTTAACCGACGAAGCCGACTGATGTGCTTACACACCATCAGTTTAAAAAAAAACGATTGTGTCAGAACGTGGTGACGTAAAACACAACGACGTGCTGAAAAAGACAAAGTTCAATGCTTCCAAGTATACGTCGACTTGATTCTGAGCATGAGCGGCCTTTTGACCGATGCCTTTGCATACTAACATTCGGTTTTGACCCATCAATCAGGCGTCCATCGGTTCAATTTTAAAGCAAGTTCCCTGTTTTTGGAACGAAGGACAACTGACCGATGGGGCCTACACACGATCGATTTGGACCGATGAAACTGAACTTTAGTCTGTTTTCATCGGTTTTGACCGATCGTGTGTATATAAACATATATACTTACCTGTATACTGTGTATAGAGCCCCTAAAACAACGATGGCAAAACTTGGCACCCCAGATGTTTTGGAACTACATTTCCCATGATGCTCAGCTACACTGAAGAGTGCATGAGCATCATGGGAAATGTAGTTCCAAATCATCTGGGGTGCTAAGCTTCGCCATCACTGCCCTTAAACGTACATACCTACCTTTATACTGTGTGTATAGAGCCCCCACATGTCTACCTTCCTGAATACTGTGTATATAAAAATTACTCCTTTACTGTATACAAGGTGGGCCATTTATATGGATACACCGGGTGGGCCATTTATATTGATACACCTAAATAAAATGGGAATGGTTGGTGATAGTAACTTCCTGTTTGTGACACATTAGTATATGTGAGGGGGGAAACTTTTTAAGATTGGTGGTGACCATGGCGGCCATTTTGAAGCCGGCCATTTTGAATCCAACTTTTGTTTTAAAATACGGATACTGGAAGCCTGTGCTAGCATTTCTCCTGCGGTGTTGCTATCAGTGTGTGAAGAGTGGGAGAAGAGGGTTGCATTGACAATCCGACACAATGGGCAGCACATTGAACACATTTTATAAGTGGTCAGAAACTTGTAAATAACTCATGAAAGAATAAACCAAGCACACCATTGTTTTTCTTGTGAAATTCCCAATACGTTTGATGTGTCACATGACCCTCTTCCTATTGAAAAAACAAAAGTTGGATTCAAAATGGCCGACATCAAAATGGCCGCCATGGTCACCACCCATCCTGAAAAGTTTTCCCCCCTCACATATACTAATGTGCCACAAACAGGAAGTTAATATCACCAACCATTCCCATTTTATTAAGGTGTATCCATATAAATGGCCCACCCTGTACTGTGTATATAGAGCCTACTTATGTATACCTACCTGTATACTGTTTACATATAGCCTACATATTATATGTATACCTACCTGTATACTGTGTATATAGAGCCTATTCATATATATCTACATCTAAACTGTGTACATAGAGCCTACTTATGTATACCTACATGTATACTGTGTACACAGGGCTGTCCTAATAATAGGGCACAACTGGGCACTGCCCAGGGGCCCCAGCTGCATGGGGGGCCCCTGCACTATCCCCAAAGCAGCTGGTCCTTGAGCCCACGCTGCCCCAAAATTGGGGACCCCATGATGGCACTGAGAGTGATAAATACACAGGGGAGGCAGTCTGCCTCCTACCTACCTGATGTCTGTTTACTTGCACTGTCATCATTGTAGGGGCCCAGAGTATTACTTTGCCCAGGGGCCCATGATGCTATTAAGACGGCCCTGACTGGCAGGAGGAAAAAAAATCTCCTGCAAGCAGCATCTTTGGAGCGGTGAGAGGAGCGGTGTGTATACCGCTCCTTCACCGCTCATTCCCATTAAAAACAATGGGACACCGCGGTAATACCGCCGACAATGCGCCTCTGCAGAGGGCGGTATTAGCCCTTTTTTGGCCACTAGCAAGGGTTAATACTGCACCGCTAGTGGCCAAATACCGCCACAATTCTGCGGCAATTCCGACGGTATAGCGCTGCACATCCTGCCCCAGTGTGAAAGGGGCCTCATAAGGACTGATTGTGAAGAGTGGGAGATTTTTCTTTGGGAAGAAATAAACGATAAAAGTCCAGTAAAGAGATACTGTCAAATTTTGACCTGACGACATAATGTATAATGAAACTAGTAGGGCAGAGTTTATGTCGAGCGATACAACGCTACTCTGATCTGCATATTTTTATGTGAGAACCTTTTTATCCACTTGTTACACTGTATTGGACCTGTGATCACTTTTAATTTTTTCAATAAAACCATTCTGGTTGTGGAGACTTTTTGCCTTTTTTACATAAACCTCCATGAGAAAGAGTGATTAACCAGCACCAACGGCTGTGGTGCTACCCTTCTCTACCAGCTACCTCCAGTGGATGGATCCTTTATAATGTGTGATTCCAGGCATGATTAGACTCCTAGAATTTGGAGTCTAGCCATCTGGTAAGGGCACATCTTGTATCTATATGGTGGAAGGCGCACTTGGGTGTACGGTCGCTCACTATCATTTGGACATGTGTTGCAACAATATATCACTTTATTTCTGTATGGACCGATATGGTAATCTTATGGACTGACTATTGTCACTTTATTTCATTTTGCATGTTATATTATTATTTTTGTATTTAGTGTGGCAATTGTATAGATGGGCTGGCATAGACTTGTATAGATGGGCTAACAAACCAGAGAGACCCTAATGCCTGTTTTCAATTTAATGCAGCAGTACACTTCTACAAAAGGCTTACCTGTAGGTAAAAGTGGTTGTGTACAACCACTTTAATGCAATGCACATTGACACACCTGTTCTATGTGTACTGTATAGTGCAATCAAATGCTAAAGTGTGAGTCATTGCTCATATTTTTTCATTTTATTTTTTAAACACCATTAAAGTTATTAAAGGGGAATTCCGCCCAAAAAAGGATTTAAAGGTTAACAACTACAAATACTGCAGCTGCTGACTTTTATAATAAGTACACTTACCTGTCCAGGGCGCCCGCGATGTCCTCACCCAAAGCCGATCTGTCCCTCGACTCTGGGTGGAGGTGCCAGCATCTTCAGTAAGGTAATCAGGAAGTGAAGCCTTGTGGCTTCACAGCCTGGTTCCCTACTGTGCATGCGCGAGTCGTGCTGCTGCATTCTGGGACCTGTGTGTCTCCCAGAAGACAGCGGGGGGATGGAGGAGGGGCTAGACATCCTATAGATTCCTGCGGATTCTGTGGCGATCTTTCGGCAGGAAGTGGGAGAAAATACCTGGATTACACAGGTAGGGGAGGAGGAATTTTTGGGTGGAACTCCACTTTGACAAGAAATACAGTTTTACCAGCGACACATAATCGTGATCAGTGTTGCTTTTTTACTGCCTACAGACACACTTTTTAGTCACACACATTATGTTTAAAGCATGTTATCGGTATACATGAACCACAAAGGAATAAGCATGAATACGTTTGTAAATCACCATAATCCAGTGGCGGCTGGTGCTCAAAATTTTTGGGGGGGGGCGCAAACAAAAATAAAAATTAAAAAAATTACAGCCTCACTGTGCCATCAATTATCACCACTGTGCCATGCCATCAAATGCAGCCACTGTGCCATGCCATCAAATGCAGCTGCTGTGCCATTAATTGTCACCACTGTGCCATGCCATCAAACGCAGCCGCTGTGCCATCAATTGTCACCACTGTGCCATGCCATGAAACGCAGCTGCTGTGCCATCAATTGTCACCACTGTGCCATGCCATCAAATGCAGCCGCTGTGCCATCAATTGTCACCACTGTTCCATGCCATCAAATGCAGCCGCTGTGCCATCAATTGTCACCACTGTGCCATGCCATCAAACGCAGCCGCTGTGCCATCAATTGTCACCACTGTGCCATGCCATCAAACGCAGCTGCTGTGCCATCAATTGTCACCACTGTGCCATGCCATCAAACGCAGCCGCTGTGCCATCAATTGTCACCACTGTGCCATACCATCAAACGCAGCTGCTGTGCCATCAATTGTCACCACTGTGCCATGCCATCAAACGCAGCCGCTGTGCCATCAATTGTCACCATTGTGCAATGCCATCAAATGCAGCCACTGTGCCAACAATTGTCACCACTGTGCCGTGCCATCAATTGTCACCACTGTGCCATGCCATCAAACGCAGCCACTGTGCCCATTGTTGCTGTGCTGCGCCCTTTAATTGTCATCACTGTGCCCTTTTGTCACCACTGTACCCATTGATGCCACTGTAAAATGCACTTACCTTTCTGCTTCCATGTCCCTCGAATCCTCGATGTCTTCTCTCGCCTTGGTGACGCTTCAGCCAATCAGGTTACCAATAACAAGAATCCGGTAACCTGATTGGCTGAAATGGCCGTCAGTCTTATCCAAGGAACACACCCCCCGCGCGTTCCGAGGATAGACATCCCAGAGCCGGAGGGCTGTACTCGCTGGCTCTGATAGGCACTTCCGCTCAGCCAACCAGCTGCCGTTATTCAGGTAACCGGCGCCCAAATGTCTGGTTATCTGAATAGCTGGCAACCAACAATAAAATACATTCATGCAATACATGAATGTATGTTATTTGCGAGAGGGGGTGGCGCTGCAGCGCCCTCTATAGACAGCCGCCATCACTGCAGTTAAAGTTAAAGACAAAATAAAAATTCTTAAAGGTCCCGTTTTTTTTTTTTGTGACTACAGGAGGGGGAGGGGGGGTGCGGTGCCCCCTATGGACGTGCCGCCACTGCCATAATCCATATAATTCATTAGTACATACAAAGACAGTCAGTATTGCAGACATCCTATGAATATATTATAAATCAAATGGAATGACGGTGAACAGAAAATTGCCAATTGGTACAGATTCCTTTCACCCACAATCCATAACAAGATATAAAATTAATAACCTATGACTCCCCCAATCTAGATATCGCATTAACTCACGGGTGCTATATCTTTGTAACTTTTTCCAAGCTTGTGCTATTTTAGAAGGTGTGCTGATTAAAAGACCTAAGGTGCCCAATTTCTATCAGTCATTATTTTAAATCCTGCCTGTGAATGTCTTCTATGTGATAATAAAAAACATCACCCATTGGTGCGATTGTTATTAAGTCCTCGCTTTATGCTCTTCCACAATACCCTTATCTGCAATTATCTGCTGGCCTCTCTCACTATGCTTCTAAAGAGAGGGATCCTGTCCAAGCATGCATCTTTACTAATGGCTCATTGAAAGGCAGGTTTGCTTATTGCTCTGAGATATTAAAGCAATAAATTACATTTCCTTCCTATTTGTTTGTCACCTAGCATCTACAGGTCTGTTTCCAGAGACAGGCCCGTAATGCAAAACACAGAGCTTATTAATATGACATTTTTACTGGAAAAAGATTCCGAAAGCTAGAGTTGGATTGTTCATATTGCAGACTGCATAAAGCATGTCTTATTTACTAGGCAACGCACAGCTGCAATCAGTGGTGGATTAGGGATAGTAAGGGCCCAAAGCTGTTCAATTATTATTATCACCCCTCACCCCCCTCCCTCATCCATAGATGAACCATTCACTGATGTTTAGTGGATTACTGGTTAAAGCAGCCTTGTCATCATACTTTTTTTTAAACACCCTAATAGGTGCACACAGCCTAGGGCAGTGATGGCGAACCTTGGCGCCCAGATAATTTGAAACTACATTTCCCATGATGCTCATGCACTCTGAAGTATAGTTGAGCATCATGGGAAATGTAGTTCCAAAACATCTGTGGTGCCAAGGTCCACCATCACTAGCCTAGGGTGTGCACCCCAGTGCTCAAACATGCCTGTGTGTGTGTGTGTGTGTGTGTATATTGTCAGTTGGGCAGTGGACGGTGCCAGTTAATTGAGCAATGGACTTTGTCAGTAGGGCAGAGGATGGTGTCAGTATTTTTTTTATTTGTATTAATTTTTACAATTTGAATTACTGTTTTTTACAACAACAAAAATAGGAGCCCCATTGGGGGGCTTTGGTAAAATAGCAGAGGTCTAAACAGACCCCTGATGTCTCACTTTTGAGACAGAGAAAGGGACTAATGACAGGGATTTCTCAGTCCCTTTCTCTGCAGCCTCAGCTGCACTGGACAGTGAATGAATGGGGAGTGCTCTGTGCTGAGAAGCTTCCTGTTCTTCACAAACTGAAGCATAGTAAACACAGCAGCCGATGCGAGAAGTTGGCAGAAGCTGGCAGTGGTGTGGGGGTTGGCACAGAGGAGGCTGGGCAGTAGGGGTACTCAGCTCTACGAGTGATAAGGGTGTGCCTAGACACACCTGGCATGTCCTTTACGCACATCTATGAACACCCTTCAGTAAAGGAAGAAGAAGAATTAAAGGATCAGTAAAGGAAAACATGTTACCTTAAAGCAGGCCTGCTTACATGTCCTCCATGTCCGTTTTTGCTTAGAAGTTGCTGTAATCCCTTGCTGAACTCCACACTTCCTGCTTGTCTGGCTCCTTATGAAAAAACTCATGGGAGCTTTTCATTGTGGTCCATGATCAAGAAGGTGTGATTACTATGGGCCAGATTCTCTAAGAATTCCGGCGGCGTAGCGTAAGCCAGTTACACTACGCCGCCGCATCGTACTAGAGCAAGTGCTTTATTCTCTAAGCACTTGCTCCGTAGGTTTCGCCTGCGTCGCGTAAATCGTGCAGCGTAAACCCGCGCAATTCAAATGGGGCGGCTTGTATTTAAATTAAGCGCGCCCCCACGTCGAATGAACTGCGCATGCACCGGCCGGGGAAAAAGCCCAGTGCGCATGCTCCAGCTCACGTCGGAAAGGTCGTTGAAACCGACGTCAAAACGACGTGAGCGTCATTTACGCAACTCCCTATTCGCGAACGAGTTAGTAAAACGACGTAAGCGATGGAAAAAGCCGCCGCTGACCCGACGCCATACTTAACATGGCATCCGACGGGACCCGACGGCATCCGACGGTACTTCGTAAGGTTACTCCACATAGAAGCTGGGGTAAACTTACGCGAACAAAAACGACGTACGCGACGACGGGGCGGCGTAAAAGCGATAGAGAATCGGCGTACTACCGCATTTGCATATGCAAATGCGAAAATAACGTAAAGGCCACCTAGTGGCCGGAGTTGTCATTACACCTACGATCCGCAAGTGTAATGGTTTTACACTTGTCGGATGTAGAAGCGTATCTATGCAAAAGTGATGCTTAGCATCACTCGCATAGATACGAGACAAAAAAAAATGGCGATACAACGGGGTATCTGAGATACTCCGTCGTAACGCCGCTGAGAATCTTGCCCTATGTGTCTAAAACTCTTCAGAACCAATCAGATTCATTTTAAAAACAAACACTGCCCTGTGTTTGTTTGTTTTTGTTCTGTGGGTCTCTGCACTTTACAGAAACATGAAACCAGTTTAAAAATGAAACTAAACTGCAGGCACATTATATGATTGATTTTTATCTATTTTTAATCATTTTTAAAAGGAATCAGTTAACTATTATGTATCTATACCCTGTAAACAGTAATCCAGCCAAATGTTATGTTTATTAAAAGTCAGCAGCTACAAAGTGTAGCTGCTGGCTTTTAATAAACATTCACTTACCTGCTCCAGCATTCCAGCGACGCGCCGGCCGGGGCTCCGCTCCGCTCCACTTCAGCTTCACGGCTGGGCACCCACTGCGCATGCGTGAGCGGCACTGCGCATGCGCGCGCGGCCCGCTGCTGATTGGACAGGCGATCGTCTAGGACCTGTCAGTGTCCTAGGCGGTCGCCTACAGGGAGGGGCTGCTGTAGGCGATTAAGCTTAATCGCCTAACCAGCCCCTCGGCGGAAGGAGGAAGTGGGACAGGAAGTCCCACTCCTCCTGAAGCCCCCACTCCCCCCCCAAAAAAAATTACATGCCAAATGTGGCATGTAAGGGGGTGAGGAGTGGATTAAGCGGAAGTAACATTTCCATTTAAGTCTCCAGCTGTCACTGACCTGGATATAATAATTACTTGTTTTAAACTTTTTTATATATATATATATATTTCTTCAGTTACTTCCTTGTTTCCTGCCTAGGCAAATGATGTCATACATCTCAGGAGTCTTCGGGAGGGGAAGAGACAGAGAGGGGTTTTCTCAGATAAGCACAGTCTCCTGCACGTTTAATTGAACTAAGGGCAGGAAGTAAATACTACATGAATCATTTGCCCTTACTCAAGATGGCCACAGCCAGCAATGCTGGGGGGTGTTTTTTTAGAGAGATTTCTTACCAAAATAAAGCATAGAGACATGGATGGATAGGGATGTTTGCTTTGAATATTAAAAATAAATTAAATAGCATTTTTGGTTGGTGGTGCTCAAATGCACTGAAGATCCGCGTTAAGCAGTCCTTGGGAGATCGGCACCATTAAAGTGTTACTAAACCCACAACAGTAAAATCAGCCTCTATTTGCAGTAAAGCATGTTTATATAATCGTTGAACCTAAGGGGTTAATCCTCTGCATTGTGTAAAAAGGCTGTTTGTTCTTGTATGCACCGATCCTCCCCATTTCCCCAGACTCCAGAACATGTCCAGATCAGACAGAGAATTTGGAGTCAGGCTGCACATGCTCAGTTTGGTGTGTATTGCTAGAGAGATTTTTTTTTCTCTTGGGAGGGTGCATGTGATCAGCACAGGGCCAATTAGCATTGTTCAGACAGAGGGTCCGGAGCCCTGTAGCCTCGTAGGACAGCTCAGTGCAGTATGAAAAAATCCCCCTACAAGCTTCAACGGGAAACAGATAGAAGTCACAAGACTACTATATACTCTGATGAGAAAGGGTATTTAGCAGTATATACAAACTTCTACTTTATTGCCTTATTTAAAATATTTTTTCCACATTTGTCTGCAGACCATTTTTGGTAGCAATACATTTTTGGTAGAAATATAACACATCCAAGGGTTCTTGAGAAGTTCCAGCACCTGTTTCTTTCTTCCATTTTTTTTTTCTTTTATTGAAGAAAATGTAAAATGTGCGAAGATAAAGTAATGGTTGTAAACATCTCTGGCTGTGTTATAGATTGCCGCCAATCCTTGTCACTGTCACTTTTGTTGGACATTTTGGTTTGCAGCTAGTATGGATATATTCATATAGTGAATTTTAGCATTAGAATTAATAACTGCATACAGGTCACGTACTACTATTTTTTGTATTGTGATCATTTAAAAAACTGGCTGTAGCCATCTGAACAAAAGCAAACCTGACATGTATTGTAAAATAATTTTTCACATCTTGCTAACTGAATAAGGATCTGTCAGGGGGCCAGGGAAGTTAAGCTGGTGCTGTTCATCGCATTTATCGATTTCTGATTGAACTCAAGATAATTAAATAATTGTTTTCCTCCTAGTGCAGTTTTCCAATAAGTTGATACTTATTACATTACTCATACATTACACTATACAGTATATTTATACTGTTTATTTAAATCAATGAATACATGTGCAAATTACTTGATTTCTGACTATATTTATATTGATTGTTATGTATACTAAGTACATTAGGCACCTTATCTCTGGTAGTGTTCACTTAGCATCCCATCACGGGGTCAGAGCACCAGAACTGAAGGTGCCCAGGCTGTATATATGAGAGAGCTGGTATACATTGTATTTGGGCTCTACAGTTATTTGGAAAGCACCCTAAAAGATCTGATTTGCATAAGAGGGTAGAGAAGCCTAGCATCTTTAATAATGATTTTCTTTGTGTTGCATTGGGTTTCATTTTTCTAGACACCATTTGCCTTATCCAGTTGTTCTGCTTCCTTTGCTGTCAAAGGGGACACTTTGTAAATGCATGGCAAACATATCACAAATTCTGCTCTTGATATGCATCTGTGCTATTTCTACCATAGCCACTTGCCACGCAGGCCAATTCTGGCTACAATTTTTTTTTATAATTTTCCTAGAAAATTACATAGAACCCCCACATATTATATATTTTTTTTTCAGCAGAGACCCTAGAGAATACAATGGCAGTGCTTGCAACTTTTTATCTTGCACGGTATTTGTATTTTAAATAAAAACGTATTTATTGGCGTATAACACGTGCCGGCATATAACACACACCCCAAGTTTAGGAGGGAAGTTTAAGTAAAAAATGTTTGGGAGTGAAGTTTAAGGAAAAATGTTTAGGAGGGAAGTTTAAGGAAAAAAATGTTTAGGAGGGAAGTTTAAGGAAACAAAAACTTGCATTTTAAAAGCCCCTTATCAGTGTCCATCTGCAGCCTTGCACAGAATCCATCTGCAGATTTGCACAGCGTCCATCTGCAGCCTTATAAGTGTCCATCTGCAGCCTTGCATAGTGTCCATCTGCACCTTGCCCAAAATTGTAGCATGATGTCTTTTTAAATTTAGCGCCTCCGAGATACACAGTGCCGGATGTCCTGTATTTTCTCGGCTCGTCTCGCAGTCCTGCCCAGTCCCGCCCCTTGGCCCGGCTCCTAAGATGACACAACAACGTTCCAAAAGACGGGACGTAAAGGCTAGGAGGGGGGGACTGGCACAGAGGCGATTCAGTTCGCATGTGTCGCGCTATACAAGTTTTCATTCATTCATTCATTCATTCATTCATTCATTCAGTACACTCGGCTTAGCTCGGTCTATGTCGGCGACGCTCCTCTTGCCCTCAGAGACAGCAGGATCGGCGTATAACACGCACCCACAATTTCCCCCTGCGTGTTATACGCAGATAAATACGGTAAGCTCTGAAATAAATAATAAAATTATAAATTATTAAGAGATAAACAAATGATAACAGCTGCAACCATTAGAAAAGTGCTCTGACATCGTGATATAAATGGTAAATTGTTTGAAGCACATCATTGTACAATTTACCAATTTTTCTAAGTGTTTAAAAAAAAAAAAATATTTCCTGCTTAAAAAAAAAAACAGTAAAGTTAGCCCAATTTTTTCACATAATGTGGAAGATGAGGTAACGCTGAGTAAATAGATACCTAACATGTCACGCTTCAAAATTGCACACGCTCGTGGAATGGCACCAAACTCCTGGGCCCTGCTTGCCCGTGCTGGCTACTGCTATAACTGCTATGCCAAACACGGCACCCCTTCAGACATTCCTGGGCCCTGCTTGTCTGAATTCTGAGGTGTACGAGGCCTCAACACTGGCCCCAAAATCACTCAAATTATTTATTTTATGTAATGCAACAGAACACTGTCAGAAACTGCAGGAGATAGTCAGAGACTGCAGATGGTTGGTACAGGTGTTGTTGGAGACTGGAAACCTGCTTCAGATAAAACCTGCTTCTCCACCCTGCTGAGGAAGTTGTCAAATGCAACGCGTCCGGGGGTCAGGAGCCTTTGTTTCACGTCGCTCGCTGTGGTCCCATATACTTGATGTTGCTGTGATGCTGTGTGTATATACTTATATATAATTTATATATAATTTACTAAAGTGTGAGTAGCCTGTACGTCGTTTTTATTGAATTAAAGCCATTTGAACTAAGCGGAAGCTCTTAGATTTTATTCTATCTTTCTGCATATACCGGTTCATGCCTTTTCTGGCGGCTACACAGAGGATTTGAATGCTCTTGTGTTTACTGGTTATACGGCTATCTCTCCTGGAGGAATATTATTCATCACTGTGTCACCTGGTTTCCTGCCATTGATTTCAATAGGCTTTTATAGACCTTCTGAAAAACAGGGGTCATAACCTGAGGTGAGAGTACCCATCTTCACTGGTGGAGAGATCACGTTTTGAATTGTGGTGCTCTCCAATACACGTGGTGAAGATTCCTTTAAATTTGGTCGCAGGATCTTATTTCTTACTTTGTGGACTTTTTTCTTTCTTATCATTTATGAGCAAGTTTAATATACTTCCCATCACCTTTATATATTTTTTTGGTTTGCGCTGCACTGTTTTCTGTTATATATTATCAGATAAAAGTCAGACTGGGGAAGTGTTCTGTGAGACTGTTAGAAATCACTGCCGTTACAGCCACTCACATTACTGGGTTCTGCAAAGGGAAGCGCAGTGAGTGCCAATGGTCTGCAGGTTGTGCATCAAGGTCATAAATAGACCCTCATAAACTCTCACAGTGTTAAAGTATTAGTAGGTCACTGAGGCATATATAAATTTTACCCCCAGCGTTTATCATTCTCATTATTAATGAAAACAAACCCGCACATTCTCAGTGACCCATGTCATGCATTCACTGTGTTTAATTCAGCCTGATTTATGAGTAATTATGAACAGCTTTTACATTGTCCATCCAGTTCCACCTAAATCACATATCCATGGCTTCCATTACACTTAATGTTCCTTTTACCTACCACCAGTTTATTGGACAAAGTATTAGTCCATCCTGACTTTTTCTCGATACCCAGACAGCGCCTATTCATGCTTTCGTGATTGTGGAAATAATATTAAAACATTATTTCATACTGTTTTATAGATTTATCTGTCAGTAGTAAAAGCTTTATATGAGGACATATGTGTACTATAATAAAGAACCAATCAGCGCAACAAAATTGCAAACCAATCCAATGGGGATGCGGGCTAAGCACTAAATGCAATTTTCAGAATACCTACATAAGAAATAAAAAGTAGAAAGTGCAGAGCAAACCAATAGTACATACTGTATGAAAGTTTATAATGAAATAATATAGCTTCCAGAAAATCTTAAATAGTCCATTAATGTATAGATCATATAACATCCAGGTGATAGACGTGTTGGATCCCACCACCAAAGAGAGAGATGGGCTGCACACCTCAATGATGTGACTGATAGGCATTCCCTCATGGGGATAAAACCTAAAACCATGGGCTACACTGCCAGTAATAGCTCTGCTCACTGTTTGGGGCTCACCGTCAAACACATCCGTTAACCACTTAAGACCCTGAGCATTATGCAGGTTAAGGACCTTGCCCCTTTTTGCGATTCGGCACTGCGTTGCTTTAACTGATAATTGCGCTGTCGTGCGATGTGGCTCCCAAACAAAATTGGCGTCCTTTTTTTCCCACAAATAGAGCTTTCTTTTGTTGGTATTTGATCATCTCTGCTGGTTTTATTTTTTGCGCTATAAACAAAAATAGAGTGACAATTTTGAAAAAAAATCTATATTTTTTACTTTTTGCTATAATAAATATCCCCAAAAAATATATATATATTTTTTTCCTCAGTTTAGGTCGATATGTAATCTTCTACATATTTTTGGTATAAAAAAAATCACAATAAGCGTTTATTGGTCGGTTTGCGCAAAAGTTAATAGGGGATAGTTTTATTGCATTTTTATTAATATTTTTTTTTTTACTACTAAGGGCGGCGATCAGCAATTTTTTTCATGACTGCGACATTATGGCGGACACATCGGACAATTTTGACACATTTTTGGGACCATTGTCATTTTCACAGCGAAAAGTGCTTTAAAAATGCACTGATTACTGTGAAAATTACAATTGCAGTCTAGGAGTTAACCACTAGGGGGCACTATAGGGGTTAAGTGTGACCTCATATGTGTTTCTAACTGTAGGAGGGGGCTGGACGTGTGATGTCAGTGATCGTCTTTCCCTATATCAGGGAACAGATAATCACTGACATTGCCACAATGAAGAAAGGGGTAGGTGTGTTTACACACACCTCTCCCCGTTCTTCAGCTCAATCGCGGGACAGCGGCAGCGATCAGGTCCGTGGGTCCCACGGGCGCGGTCACGGAGCTTTTGACCGTGTCGCGAGCACGCCCCACGGCTGGGCACTTAAAGAGGACATACATGTACGTGCTTGTGCCCAGCCGTGCCATTCTGTGACGTATATTGGCGTGAAGGGGTCCTTAAGTGGTTAAAGATATATGCAATGTAAAGAAGCGACAGACTAGTGCGCTCCATTTAAAAAAAAAAAAAAATATGGTAATTTACTCTTTATATAGTTCTGGTAGCAGAACTTTTCTTTCCTTAGTTATAATTATACCAATTTTACATGGTTCCAATATTTATTTATTTTATGTATCTTATATATATTTTTATATCTTATATTTACCTGGTCTAAGTTGGTTTTATCCTTACTTATACAATATATGACGTAATGTTTTGAGTTGTTAAGCCGCGTACACACGATCAGTCCATCCGATGAGAACGGTCTGATGGGCCGTTTCCATCGGTTAACCGATGAAGCTGACTGATGGTCCAACGCGCCTGCATACCATCGGCTAAAAAAACAATCGGGTCAGAACGCTGTGATGTAAAAAACACAACGACGTGCTGAAAAAAATGAAGTTCAATGCTTCCAAGCATACGTCGACTTGATTTTGTGCATGCCTGGATTTTTAACCGATGGTCGTGCCTACTAACGATCGGTTTTGACCTATCGGTTAGGAATCCATCAGTTAAATTTTAAAAAAAAATTGCTTTTTTTTTAACCGATGGATAACTAAACGATAGGGCCCACACACGATTGGTTTGGTCCGATGAAAATGGTCCATCAGACCTATCGTGTGTAAGCGGCCTAAGATCCATGCTAAAATAGTTTTAGGCCTCTTTCACACGGAGCGGTCCGTTTTTCGGTCCGCTCCGTGTGTCCGTCGGCTCAGCGGGGGGTCTCTGTCGGGCGGACAGGGCGGTCCCCGCACACTATGCAGGGACCGCCCTGTCTCTCCTCCGCTATACCCTATGGGGAATCAGATGGAAACGAACCGTCTGTAAACGGACTTGTAATGAGCGGACGAACGGAGCGGACATGTGAAAGGGGCCTTAGTTAAACTACTTTTAGTTTATGTTGGAACTACAACTCAATATTGTTAACATATATTTAATATTTTCTTTTGCTGCCACCATATGTACTTATGTATGCTAATTGTTAAAATTCAATAAACAAATTTGACAAGATTTTTTTTTCTTCTTTCTTTCCTCTTTCTTCTCCTCACATTCATAAGCACTGTACTCAGTGCTTGTAAAATCGAATTGTATGACACGGTAGTCTTAAAGCTTGCATGTAGATATCTGCAGGTGATGCCAGCATCGGGGACATGTAGTTACGCAACAGTTGGAGAGACGTAGTTTGGAGATCCCTACTATAAGACAATGAAACAACAAAATAATGATTGGTTGCTCCATTGTATTTCCCCATAGTCATATAGAACATTGTGCTTCATGTGCAGCAACACTAAGCCCCTGAAGTGTTGCCCTGCACTAACTGTAACCATTTAGCATTTTTTCCCAAAGTTGTCACTTGATTATAGCTGATGTGCAGTACGCATGGCTTAGGTCCATTTTATATGAAAACAATGTTAGCTTTTCTGAGATCAGTATTTATACTTCTGTTATTTCTCTAAGATTTATACATGTTTCCTGTCAAATAAAAAACTGAAAGCAGATGTTCTGGCACTTAATAATATGCAAGTTGTGTTTTCGACAGACGTGCAGTGGTGTGATATAATACAATGTAACATTGTCCAGATTCATAAGAAGAAATTGGAGCTCCACCCTCTGGTGTGTATAAAGAAGTCCTGCATATATTTAGTTAAATGCTGTTTAAAGAATATAAGGCCAAATCCTAAATGGGAGCTGCAGGTGGATACTCTCATAGACACATTAATACAGCCTCTATGAATGACTGGCAAGGAACCATAAACTCCAGTCAACTTAATAATCCAGTAGAGAGAGATACACTGTGGGCTGCTTGCTTTTACTTCTAGCAGCACAGTTTGACTGCATAAACAATCAGAGTGTGAGGGCAGGCGGCGGCTTAGAAATGTTACCTACCTGCCTGCATGATTTTATGTACAAGTGAGTATGCATTTGTCTTTTATCGATAAAAATTGTTAAATGCAGTGAGCATTATGATGAGTTTTTTTCTTTGAGTTGGGTGTTTGGCAGCAGTGCAGGGACAAGGGGTGGGCAGAAAGGACGGTTACCCTGGGCGCAGAGTATTTTGTAGGGATGGGGAACCACAAGTTCCTTATACTTCAAGGCTGACAGGAGTAGTGACAGGGGCATCACTACCTCTGTCAGCCCAGCTTTGGTAGCAGCGAGGAGAAGAAGAGAGAGTCATAAAAAGGGTGCTCTCTCCCCCATCCTCCGCCTAAGCTTGTACATATTGAAGTAGGGGCAATTCAATTTGGTATTTTTGCCCTGGTCACCACATGATCTTGTCCCGGCAGTGCTTCTGAGGCTGGGTATGCAATTAAGTTTATGGTTCTTTGTCAGTCATCCATAGATGCTGTATCCAAATGTCCATGAGAGTCTGCATCTTATGTTTTAGGCTTATATATTAAGGCTTTGTTGAGCTGATTGCATACCCTTGGGGGAGTCGCTGAAGGTTTTTCACGTCACACTTATGCATTTGGACTGTGGATTTATTGGGGTTAATTTACTAAAGGCAAATAGACTGTGAAGTTGCTCCAGGTCTAAGTAAATGAGGTGAAGCTTCGCTTTGCAAAGAATACCCAATCATATGCAAGAAAAAAACTGCATTTTTGCTTGCAGATTATTGGATGATAGAAGTCGGCAGAGGTTCTGCTCATTTACTAAGCTTTGGAGCAACTGCACTTTGCAAAATGCACAGTCTATTTGTAAACCCCATTATCTGAACAGAGAATGTATTAATTGAACACAGACCTTGTCACAGTTATCAAAAATTATCAAAAAGTATTTTGGATATTTCATAGTTACATTGTCAGGTTGAAAAAAGACACATCCAAGTTCATCCAGTTCATTCATAAAAAATAAATAAAAAATTAAATAAAATCATACAATCCCATATACCCAATCTACACCCACAGTTGATCCAGAGTAAGACGAAAACCCCCAGAAAAGCATGATCCAATTTGCTACAGCAGGGGAAAAAATGTCCTTCCCGATCCCCAGACAATCCGATTTTCCCTGGATCAACTTTACTTATAAATGTTAGTATCCAGTTATATTTTGTAGATTTAGGAAAGAATCCAGGCCTTTCTTAAAGCAATCTACTGAGCTGGCCAGAACCACCTCTGCAGTGAGTCTATTCCACATTTTCACAGCTCTTACTGTAAAGAAACCTTTCCGTATTTGGAGATGAAATCTCTTTTCCTCTAGATGTAAAAAGTGCCCCCTTGTCATCAGTGTTGACTGTAAAGTGAATAACTCAACACCAAGACCCCTTATATATTTGTACATGTTGATCATATCCCCCCTTAATCTTCTCTTCTCAAGAGTGAATACATTCAGTTCCTCTAATCTCTCCTCATAGCTGAGCTCCTCCATGTCTCTTATCAGTTTGATTTGTCCTTCTCTGCACTTTCTCCAGTTCCCCAATATCCTTTTTGAAAACTGGTGCCCACAACTGAACTGCATATTCCAGATGAGAACTTACTAATGATTTGTACAGGGGCAAAATTATATCTCTCTCTCTGGAGTCCATACCTCTCTTAATACAAGAAAGGACTTTGCTCGCTTTAGAAACCACAGCTTGGCATTGCATGCCATTATTGAGCTTATGATCTACCCAGTTGTACTTCCCCTAGTATGTATGATGCAAGCATATTCTTGGTCCCTATGTGCATAACTTTACATTTATCAACATTAAACCTCATCTGCCACATAGTCGCCCAATTAGACAGAGCATTGAGGTCGGCTTGTAAATTGGAGACATCTTGTAATGACGTTATTTCACTGCATAGCTTTGTGTCATCTGCAAAGACAGAAATGTTACTTTTGATCTCAGAACCAATATCATTTATAAAGATATTAAAAAGTTAGGGTCCCAGCACTGAACCTTGGGGTAAACCACTGATAACCTTAGATCATTCAGAGTAATGCCCTGTACACACGATCGGTTCGTCTGATGAAAACTGACCCATGGACCGTTTTCATCAGACGAACTGATTGTGTGTGGGCCCCATCGGTTTTTTTCCCCATCAGTGAAAGAACCTGTTTTAAAATTTTCTTATGGTTAAAAAAACTATAGAAAAAAACGATCGTCTGTGGGGAAATTCATCGGTCAAAAATCCATGCATGATCAGAATCAAGTCGACGCATGCTCAGAAGCATTGAACTTCATTTTTCTCAGCACGTCGTAGTGTTTTACGTCACCGCGTTGGACACGATTGGATTTTTAACCGATGGTGTGTAGGCAAGACTGATGAAAGTCAGCTTCATCGGATATCCGATGAAAAAATCCATTGGTTTAGATTCCATCAGATATCCGATCGTGTGTACAGGGCATAAGAATCATTAATCGTTACTCTCTGAATTCTATCTTTTAGCCAGTTTTCTATCCATTTACAAACTGATATGTTCAAGCCTGTAGTCTTTACCTTACACATGAGCCGTGTGTAGGGAACTGTATCGAACGCTTTTGCAAAATCCAAGTATACCATGTCCACCGTCACGCCTCTGTCCAAGGTTTTATTTACCTCTTCATAAAAAGGAAATCAGGTTTGTCTGACAACTTCTGTCTTTCATGAATCCATGCTGTCTGTTGCCTAAAATGTTTTTTTTTTTTCAGCAAGAACTCATCTATGTGGTCTTTTATTAATCTCTTCAGTATCTTCCCAGCTATAGAAGTTAAACTAACAGGTCTATAGTTACTTGGTAAAGACTGTGTTCCCTTTTTAAATATAGGCACCACATTCGCCCTAATCCAGTGGTACTATTCCTGTCATTAACGAGTCCCTAAAAATGAGATACACTAGCTTTGAAATTACAGAGCTCTATCTTTTAGGATCCGTGGGTGTATACCATCTGGTGCAGGTGCTTTATCCACCTTTATTCTGTCTAAATATTGCTGAACCATATCACTTTTGAGCCATTGTGAATTTTGGTCTGCGTCACTACCACCCTCATTATGGACATGAGCTCCCCCATGCTCCATTGTATACACAGAGCTGAAGAAAGTATTTAATAAATTAGCCTTCTCTTTGTCCCCAGTCACCCACTCTAGTTTATTTTGTAAAGGGCCTACATGCTCAGACTTGACTTTTTTTACTATTAATATATTTGAAGATTTTTTGGGGGTTTGTCCTACTATCTTTTGTAATCTGTCGTTCATGTTTTGGTATTTATTATTGCTGTTGTAGTATATGTAGTAATATGTTGGGTGTTACTTATATAATATATATATAAATATTATATATATATTATATTATGTGAGTCCAAGATTGACCAGGCGAAACCTTAGTAACCACATTAGTTTCACATCAAAAGAGAAAGGACAAAGAGAAGGATATAGGAATTCCTTTTTGCACATCAGACCTGTAATTCACGTTAAGAGACGCTTGTCTGTTGTCAAGTAGCCAACTGGACAGGATGAGCTCTTGCTTACATATCAAACCATTTCTTAGGCCACAGGTAATCGAATTACTTATTAAAGAGAGCTAATTGGTATGCAAGGATGTATGCTAGTTGGCTCCCTAATACTAATTGTTGACTCCTGCCGGGAGTGACATCTACCTGACGATCTGCAAGACAAGACGCTGGGTCATGTCTTTCAGATCAAAGACGGCCAATCAAATTGTCAGCTATTCAGTCGATATTTATTCTGTTAGTCAGCTTTGACATTCAGGTCATCTTGTCAGAGAGAAGGTACTCTCTGTATGAGTATGGGGGCGCAGGTAGAAATCTGAATGACTCTGCTGGATTTTTGTATCATCTGTGGACGTTGGACTATTCTGTATTGTAGTTGTTGAAATAAATGCGTTCTCTGGAGGACCTGGTGTTTTGCTGCGAGAACAATCTACTAACATCATACTAGACACTATACGATAGACAATACACGCTAAAATATCTAAAGACTACAATTGCCACATTAGTTTTGCACATTTTTGTTTCAATATCTCCCTATTGTGCTCCGCATTGTCACCCTTTTAAATGCAGCACTGGTGGAGATTACATACAAGGGGTTGTGCCGACACACATTGCACAGACATTGTCCACTTTTGTCACTAAAAGGTCCAGAGTGATATAATGTGCAGCTGACACTGGAGTAAGTGCTTATAGCATGGAAAAAGCTTTACTACCATGAGCCTCTAATTCTGGGTGCACGCTGTCAGGCTGGTGCTTGAGAAAAATTCAAGCTCCAAATGGCAGTACCATAGCATTGATGCCAGGCATTGCACCATTTGGTGGTGATGCTACTATCCCTGGACAAAGTTTTGAAAGAAGAAGAAAGGTCAACAGACATAGAGCATACTTTGTCATGAAACAATATGCAGTCCGGGTTATTCCAGGTTACTCAAGTTCTTGAGTGTCTAATGATAAATGCACTTATAGCAATTGTTTATGGCACTGTTGACGGGTGTTTTTACTTAAATGATTGCTTGGATACAAAGTGTTACACACTGTAACACTATAACTAAACACTGTGTATACTACAATGTTGGACTTCCACCTAATCATATTTGTCTAGCTCTATGTTGTATATATATAGAGAGAGAGACAACTAATTATTACTTTTATTATGTTAAGAAACAAGGTTCTTTGAATAAATGGGGAGTTTAGTTTGATGTAGAATTATGAATGTGAAAATGTGAAATAAAGTTGGTTTTATAATCTAAACACAGAACAAAAGGAAAAAAATTCTTGTTCAGGAAAAAAGCAGACTTGGCGGGCACAACATGAGACAATACAAAGATTATAAAATTCATATAGTTTATCACAACCATTAAAATCACATGAATTTCTCTAAAAGAGAAAAACACCCAATAAGGTGGAGTCAATACCCAGTATGGATTAGAACTAAACACCAAATGAATATATTCTATATTAAGCCAAGCCATAGATGAATTGATTTTTTTTCCTTTCACCACGGGAGGGAGAAAAGAAAATTGCTCAGTTCCCTCATCAACACAGTCAGTGCTGATTGGGGAATGCCTTCCCAGGGGCAGGATACAATGATTACACATAGCAGCTATAGCCACTGGCAGTAATTTCATGTAAAAAAAATCTGACAGGCTGATTGTACCCAAGTTGATCGATGGATCGACTTGGGTACAATCAGCCTGCCCGTACATGGATCAAAAGTCAGACGGTACCTTCTGAATCAGACACATTTTGTTCAATGTATGGCTGACTTTTTTAAGCATACACAAATATCATATAATGCAGGTGTACTCTTCTAAATCCAAATGCCAACATGTTATTCAGTAGACTTTGCTTCCTCAGGACCGTTGGTTATGTCAGTGTCACTAAATACAAGAAATGTTTTAAAAGAAATCCATTTATAGTTTTATAGTCTTGAACACTTTTTTGGACCGTCCATAATTATGGCCCCCATGGGCTTTCTACTGACCAGACGATATTCATACACTTAAAAAAAAAAAAGATGCTAAACACTCTTAATCTATACAAATATACCACAAATGATGCAAACCTTAAATAGAGATGCTATTAAGTATTGTACCATGAGCTGGTCTCTTGAACTTGGTCAAGGCTGAAGTGGTAAAAGATAAAAAAAAAAAAAAAAAAAAAAGAAATCCATTAACATTACTTAACTTTTTACAGTACCTTCAATCTCAATTCATATTGATGTGAGCATAAACACAATATATATATATATATATATATATATATATATATATATATATATATATATATACATATATCAAATACATCTATGGTACTGTAATAAGTCAAGTAATGTTAATGGATTTCTTAAAACATTTTTTTACTTTATTTAGTGACACTGACATAGCCAATGATCCGGCGGAAGAAAAGCATTGACGTTAAAATTTTGAAGAGTACACCTGCGTCATATGATATTTGTGCAAGCTTAGTTATTATTAGTGTTGCTCACGAATATTCGTATTGCGAATATTCGGCTCGAATATGGCATATTCGAGTATTCGCGATATATTCCGAATTTCGCGGTGAATATTTGCTATTTCGAATATTCGTATTTTTTCAATTTTTTTTTAGAACAGATCACATCCTAGAGATCCCCATCGACGTCTAAAAGCATTGCTGGTATGATTAGAGACCTTGGGCCGAGTAGCTGCAGCGATCATTTTATATTGCCGAAAAATCGCAATGCGATTATTCGGCAATAGCGATATCGCGCGATTATTTTCGAGAAATTCGCAATATTGTTTTTAGCTAAAATAACACATATATTCGATTTCAGAGTGTTACTGTCGAAATTCCGCAATCAATTTCTCATTCGCATTTTGTGAAATTTCGATAAAATATCTCGAACATTCGATTTCAGAATGATCCAATCAGAGTGCTCCTAAAGCATGTATCGAAATTCCGCAATAAATATCGCAATCGAATTTTTTGCGAAATTACGATAAAATATCAAGAATATTCTGAGCCAATCAGAGTGCTCCTTCCGCATTTGACGAATATTCGCAATTATTTTGTATTATAAAATATCACGAATATTCTGAGCCAATCAGAGTGCTCCTTCCGCATTTGCCAAATATTCGCAATTATTTTGTATTGTAATATATCACGAATATTCTGAGCCAATCAGAGTGCTCCATTCCGCATTTCTCGAAATTTCGCAATTATTTTGTATTATAAAATATCACGAATATTCTGAGCCAATCAGAGTGCTCCTTCCGCATTTGCCGAATATTCGCAATTATTTTGTATTGTAATATATCACGAATATTCTGAGCCAATCAGAGTGCTCCATTCCGCATTTCTCGAAATTTCGCAATTATTTTGTATTATAAAATATCACGAATATTCTGAGCCAATCAGAGTGCTCCTTCCGCATTTCTCGAAATTTCGCATTCGCATTCGCAATAGCGAAATTTCGCAATCATTTCATTTCCAAAAAATATCACGAATATTCGCATTTAGCGAATATATCTCGAATATTCGACTATATATTCGAGATATATCGCGAAATCGAATATGGCATATTCTGCTCAACACTAGTTATTATAGAGTATATCCACTAGAAGTCTAGTTCCAATCCATATTGGGTGTTGAGGGTATACCCCCACTTATTGTTTTTTTGTATGTGGCACAGTGGAAGCCGTGGACTTTGTATTTTGATGGTTTATAATCTGTTCCAGTACTAAAGCTTATTATCAATTGTGTGGACATTTATGTAAGGGTAATTTAGGCTGAATGATTTTTGGGCTCTAAATAAAGCACAACAAACTGGTAACACATTACTTTATGATTTTATTTGGACATGTTTGCCATCTCACTAAATTGATCATGAGGTGAATAGCACATATTAAACATAAAGCTAGAAGGTTGCAGAAAGGATGTTCATCTTGGACCTCTGGGAAAGATGTAAGACGGAAGCTGATTATTAAAATGAAGGAGGGAAGAGGAGGAAAATTGGTGGCTGAACATGGACTTGTGGAGGGGAAGGGGATAGCGGATTCAGAATGGCAATAGGTTATGAACCAGGGGGGCAAACAATTGACAGAGTGACAGAAATGCACGGCATGGGGTGGAGGTGAGAACATGGAACTTTGGGAGAAACAGAGAAGGTAGATTATGTGATGGCTGGGTAGTAAAGAGACATGAAGCAGAGCATCAGCTGATAAAGTAGATGATTAATGGTAGGAAGGGAGAAGAAGCAAGGTGTGGGCTGATCAAGGACAGGGGCAAGTGAAAGAGATGCAGAGAAGATGATTATGTATCGGTAAGGAGAAAAGAAAAAGCGAGATCTTATTATGGATAGCAGATCGAGAAGAATAAGCTTGATCTAAACATAGTCCTTGGGGTTTGCGTGGGAGTGGGGCTGAACATCGTTGGGGACATGAGGGAAGAGGATTATGACGGGGGAGTTGGTCATGAACAGGAGAGTGGAAGCAAAGCAAGGCCTGTAGGGCGGGGGGGGGGGGAGAGAAGGGCAAAAAACTGAGTGTCTTAGGTGGAAGGATGCAGGCCATAAACTGGCCATGGACTGTAGAAGCTATAGAGAGGAAGCAAAGAGAGACAGCCATGGGCATGAGAGGGCGTGTGTATGAACAGAATGTACAGTATATAGTAGCCTCTGTATTTCTGGTTTGTTTTCGCTTGAGTGCAAGGTATGTGGCATTCATTAAAAAAAATCATAAGATAAATTAGAGCAGATTAACATATATTGATTAGACAAGGATGACATGCTATGGAGGCTGACAGGAGGAAAATATAAATAGTTTTTTTTTTGGTTTGTTTAGCATACAACATCTAAAACTTTTGTATATGGCTAGATTCAAGTGTTCTTTTAGGGGAAATTCAGCTCCAATGCCGCACTTTAAAAAACATATTAAGAGCCAGAGCAAGGATTATGGGGCTACTTATGGAAGATAAGGAGCAGAGCAGCAGAGAAACAATTACCATTAATTTGGATGACATTTGTTCCATTACAGCCCTCCGAAACATAAAACAGTGCTGTCCCCATATGATAGGTTGTAGTCTTTTCTATTTAGAGTTGGATAGAATCCCACACAGTGAGAGTTCTGAGGTAGACTCAGATCAATGACTGTAAATATTGGACCCAAAACAAAGAAACTTCTCACTGGCCGGGGAAGGGGCAGCACATTTTGATGGCTCATTTGTAATTTAAAGCTCTTACTGAGTGTATCCAAAATAGGAGGCTAACTATGCTAATATACCTGTAAATAAAAATGTTACATGTTTTTCTCACAGAACCATGGAAATGTTTGATTTCAGGAAGTTATATTTAGGATTTGGGAAATTGTGTTTTAATATTAGTCATTGTCTGTTTTTCCCATTCATTTCATTACAAAATATTAATATATTAATAGACCATTTAGTCCACATGTTATTATAAGCAGCAAGCACAGATGAAACAAAAAATTAACTCAGCGCTGCTCCTATAAATTACAATATATATAAAGTCTCTGTAAACAAACATGCTCAGTGCCAATAAATGCAATCAATATAGTCCATAAACTATGAAATGTTGAGCTGGTGTCAAATTTATATATTCAGGTGACTTCCAGTGCTCCCCTCCTGGGTCCCCACTCACCAGAATGTAATGGTATATGTGCCTGTATTAGAATGGTGGTGTCCGTCCACGGATTATGCGGTTATAGTTGTCCTTTGAGTGTGGGTGTCTGCTGTCTCCTCCCAGTGATCCAGATCCCTCAGGCTCCCTCAATCAGCAACAATCCACAGCGATATAGTATCAACAAAATGGAGGAGAGAGAATATAGTGTAATACTGCTGAAACGGGACTTCCTATTACAAAGGCCGGCCTTAACCTCCTTGGCGTTTTTCCCGTGTCTGACACGGGGTAAAAATTTGCTGCTACTATTGTTGATCCCGTGTCAGACACGGGCTCGCCTCGCAGAATCCAGAGACTGTTTACTTACCTTCTCCCTGGATCCAGCGATGCATCCCCGCTGTGTGAGCGAGCGGGTGCTCGCTTGATTCACACAGCGTCCCCGTGTGCCGCCGAGCTCCGTTCCCTGCGACGTTACGTCGCACGGGGACGGAGAACGGCGCCAAATTCAAAAATGTAAACAAACACTTTACATACAGTACAATGTAATCTTATAGATTACAGTACTGTATGTAAAAAATACACACCCCCCATGTCCCTAGTGGTCTGCCCAGTGCCCTGCATGTCATTTTATATAATAAAAACTTTTCTTTCTCCCTGCAAACTGTAGATTGCCCATAGCAACCAAAAGTGTCCCTTTATGGCAAAAAATTTTTTAGAGCAGCTAAAAAACAGCGATAATAAATTATAATCACTTGCAGAATTTAGCGATAGCGATCTGTGGGGAAATTCGTCATAAAAAAAAAAAATTATGACAGCAAACATTCTGCAACTGAGCAAATTTCAGTGATTTTGATTTGATTACATTATTGAATAATTTTTACTATAATTATATTATTATTTGTTATAATTTTTTATAATTATTTATTATATTATAATTTTTAATAAAAAAAAAAAAAAAAAATCATACCCGGGATGCCTATTAGACTCTTGTTTAGACAGATTTAAGTAAGTACTTACTAAGAATTGCAGGCCTATAATACATAACACCACATTTCCTTGCAAAACAATTGCAACGCTTTTGGTACAAAATTCCAGACAGAATCATAACGCCAGGGAGGTTAAACAGGAAATTCTCTTGTGTGTGTACGCCGCTCGTACCGCCTCCTCCTTGTCCTCCAAGGCATATACATCTTTGTGGTCCCGGCGCTGGGAAATCATCAGAGGCCACAAAAGATATAAATGTCCAAACAACCAGGGGGGCCATTCAAACGAGCTATGAGTAAGCATCACATGATGCGAAACATGTCAGCCCTTTTCTCCTTGTCCACTCACCGTTTTTGACTGCATGCATTTTGGCTGTTTTTTTTTTCTATTGAAATTTTGTTTGCTTATGCATAAATAAAGACATTGTTTTCCGAGGAGTGCGGGGATCCAGGATTTTTTCCTTCATCCCAGGGCCATTCAAAACCGGAACGCGGGCCGCGATTGGCCTGCGGGCCGGACTTTGGACATGCCTGATATAAGCAGTTTTCTAGAAAACTGAAACTGAAAATAGTTGACGCTCACAAAGCTGGAGAAGGCTATAAGAAGATAGCAAAGCATCCCTAATTAATACACAGTGGGGATCGAAAGTTTGGGCACCCCAGGTAAAAATTTGTATTAATGTGCATAACGAAGCAAAGGAAAGATGGAAAAATCTCCAAAAGGCATCAAATTACAGATTAGACATTCTTTTATGTCAAAAAAAGTTAGATTTTATTTCCATCATTTGCACTTTCAAGATTACAGAAAACAAAAAAATGGTGTTTGCACCAGGTGATGTCAATCAGGTGATGTCAATCTCAAAGGTTTTAAATGCCCAGACTCATCTGACCTTGCCTCAACAATCAGCACCATGGGTTCTTCTAAGCAGTTGTCTAGAAACCTGAAACTGAAAATAGTTGACGCTCACAAAGCTGGAGAAGGCTATAAGAAGATAGCAAAGCATTTTCAGATGTCAATATCCTCTGTTCGGAATGTAATTAAGAAATGGCAGTCATCAAGAACAGTGGAAGTTAAAGCAAGATCTGGAAGACCAAGAAAAATATCAGACAGAACAGCTCGCAGGATTGTGAGAAAAGCAATTCAAAACCCACGTTTGACTGCGCGATCCCTCCAGAAAGATCTGGCAGTCACTGGAGTTGTGGTACACTATTCCACTATAAAGAGATACTTGTACAAATATGGTCTTCATGGAAGAGTCATCAGAAGAAAACCTCTTCTACGTCCTCACCACAAAAATCAGCATTTGAACTTTGCAAATGAGCATATAGAAAAGCCTGATGCAGTTTTTGGCCGGAATTAGCAAAGGTACGTTTGGAGAAGAAAGGGCACAGAATTTAATGAAAAGAACCTCTGTCCAACTGTTAAGCATGGGGGTGGATCAATCATGCTTTGGGGTTGTATTGCAGACAGTGGCACAGGGAACATTTCACGAGTAGAAGGAAAAATGGATTCAATAAAATTTCAGCAAATTTTGGATGGTAACTTGATGCCATCTGTGAAAAAGCTAAAGTTAAAGAGAGGATGGCTTCTTCAAATGGATAATGATCCTAAACACACCTCAAAATCCACGGGGGATTACATCAAGAGGCGTAAACTGAAGGTTTTGCTATGGCCTTCACAATCTCCTAACATAATTTAAAATCTATGGATAGACCTTTAAAGAGCTGTGCGTGACAGACAGCCCAGATATCTCAAAGAACTGGAAGACTTTTGTAAGGAAGAATGGGCAAAGATACCTCAAACAAGGATTGAAAGACTCTTGGCTGGCTACAAAAAGCTTTTACAAGCTGTGATAATTGCCAAACGGGCAGTACAATTAACTCTGCAGTGTACCCAAACTTTTGCAGAGGCCATTTTTTTGTTTTCGACATATTATAATAATGTCTTATCTGTAATTTGATGCCTTTTGGAGATTTTTCCATCTTTCCTTGGCTTCGGTATGCACATTAATACAAATTTTTACCTGGGGTGGCCAAACTTTCGATCCCCACTGTATATATTGTAATTTATAGGAGCTGAGTTAATTTTTTGTTTCATTTTTTGGGGTACTTACCTTATACCTTAGCAGCAGCCCTAATTAATTTATTTACCTGTGAAAATGCTAAATCGGCCCTCCTTTCTTAGCACAGCTCAGCGCTCAGGGGGTTAAAGTGTGAGTCATGAAACGGATATAGTTAAAAATGTGATATAGAGACGCTATACCAGGAAGTGATGTTTGCGCTCCATAGAGCGATACCCGGAAGTTTGGGTTGTCATCGCACAGGCTTCCCTGATCGGTATTTATTTATTTTGAA
This sequence comes from Rana kukunoris, assembly GCA_029574335.1. Taxonomy (NCBI): domain Eukaryota; kingdom Metazoa; phylum Chordata; class Amphibia; order Anura; family Ranidae; genus Rana; species Rana kukunoris. The sequence continues at coordinate 450,615,733 of CM056051.1, forward strand.
TGACGAGCACTAAAGCACACGCACTTTATTTTGATGGATTGAAAATTGTACATAGTATGTATATATTGAGAGGGGGCACATGTGGAACAATAAAGTTTGAAACAATATCACGCTATGGTGTTTATTCCGTTGTTTGCATGAGCCCACTGGAACGGTGGGTTGTAAAGAAGACTCTTGCATCGCTGTCACTAATGAACTGCACTTCTTTGAGCACCTCTCTCTCACCTTTTTTTTTTATTGATTTCCTTTATGAAGATTATTGCATAAAGAAGTTTCAACAAGAACAAAAGCGCTACTACAATTTTTATCGGACATTTTATTTTCTCTTTATTTATTGTTTTTACATATAATTTATTTACCTATTAGATATTGTTTGCACATCACCATAGCACAGGTTTTTAAATTCTATTTTTAGCAAGCACAAGTACCTGAATCTTGATTTCGGTCTCCTGTAATCCCTGCAAAAATTGGGAGGCCAGCAATGTTAGGCAATCAGGTTATTTTCCGTTATACAATGCTGTATTCTGGGAGAGATTTAAAAAAAAGAATGGAATGGTGGCTTCATCAGTGTCTTTCTGCTCATTTGTTGCCAAGTAAAAGGCTGGCCAGAGGGATTGAAAATGGATGGTCACTAGGGCCGGACTTACCATTGGGCTTGACTGGGCTAAAGCCCATGGGCCCCGCCCAATAGGGGGCCCCTCTAAAAAAAAAAAAAAAAAAATGTTTTTTTTTTTTTTTTAGGGGTCCGGAGGTCCCCAGGGCCCCGGACAGCAACCCTTCCTTTTTTTATTTATTTTTCTAAAAAAAATATGGATGGCAACCCCCCCTTTTTTATAAAACAATTTACATTTTTATATATATATATATATATATATATATATATATATATATATATATATATATATATATATATATATATATATATTTTATAAAAGGGCTCAGAGGTCCCCAGGGCCCCATGTGGCAACCCCCCCCCCCTTTTTTTTTATAAATGTTTATTTTTTTATTTTTGTTTATATTTTTTTTATTTTTTATTAAAAGGCCCAGCGGTCCCCAGACCCCCCGGATGGCAACCTCCCTTTTTTATGTATTTTTTATAAATGTTTATTTTTTTTATTTTTTTTAGGGGTCTGGAGGTCCCCAGGGGCCCCCAGGGCCCCGGACAGCAACCACCACTTTTTTTATTTATTTTTTTATAAAAAAAAAAATATGTTTTTATATATATATATATATATATATATAAAATAAAAATGGGCTAACTTTACTGCCTATTTTATTTTATAGGCAAATACAGTGCAACATAAAATATTGCAACAACCGCCATTTTATTCTCTAGGCCAAGGTATTTACTAAAAAATTATATAATCTTTGGGGGTTCTAAGTAATTTTCTAGCAAAAAAAAATAATGATTTTAACTTGTCAGAAAAAGGTTTGGTGTTTAAGTGGTTAAAAATTCCTAATTTACATACAGAAGAAGTTAATTCCTTTGAAGAGATACAATGTTTAGACTTAACTTTCCACTGATAAAGAATGTTTCCAAAACTTGGCAGGCTGCCCAGACTGACTTTTGGCTGAGAGCAGACAGGAAATTCTTTGCATACCAAAGTGCAGAGAGAAAATTATTTTCATGTGAAAGATCGTGAAACCCCGTATCAAGAATCGCAACGGGAAAAAGATCGCGATAACGATTCTTGGCGATTAATCGTGCAGCTCTAATATATATATATATATATATATATATATATATATATATATATATATATATTTATTATTATTATTATTATTAAAGGCCCCAGAGGTCTCCAGGGCCCCTGGATGGCAACCCCCCTTTTTTTTAATAAAAATATTTAAATTTTCTTTATGTTTTTTTATAAATGTTTACACCCCCCCCGGCTCAACGACTTTAATGTGCACCCCCCCGCTCAACAACTTTAATGCCCCCCCGGTCAACAACTTCAACTTTAATGCCCCCCCGCTCAACAACTTTAATGCGCACCCCCGCTCAACAACTTCAATTCGCCCCCCCGCTCAACAACTATGACCCCCCCCTCGCTCCAGGGGGCCCCTTCAACACTCAAGCCCAGGGGCCCCCACCACTCTAAGTCCTGCCCTGATGGTCACACACCGCAACAGGACACCAGTAGTCAGTTTTTTTATTAGATGAAAATAACAGGAGTCCATGGATAAGGTTTACACATCTTTTAGGGCTTAATCTTAAGTAATTAATTATGAGATTTCCCTCTAAAACCATTTTTACCGTTCTACTTTTACCACCATTATGCTCAGCTATAGAGCGGGTGTGCTCAGGGTGATGAGCAGTGTCTGTATTTTTCAAAAAAATTGGTGTAATCAGGCAAGAATATATTTTTCATGTTAATTCTGTTTCTCATATCCCTTTTGGAAAAGTAAAAATGAAATTTGATATAAGGCTTTTTTTCAGCAATATGTTCTCCTTCCATAAAGTGTCACAAAACCCACATCATAAAAAAACTATCAATAAATGCTTCAGAAATAAAATGATTGCAGCGTTCAAAAACCATTTAAGAAAGTTCAAATATTAGTGAACAGTTAATAGGTGTTTCCAGATATATTGCCTGTTGAAATTTCCTTATGTGTGACTAACAGAAGAAGTGGCAACTCACCAGAAATAGATGCTGTGTCAACAAAGAGAACAGCTCATACGCTTTGTGTAATCCCTCTGTGGTATAGTCATCAAGGTCAAGTGTTTAGCTATTTTTACTCCTTAGGATACTGTGGTGCACAAAGCAAAAATTACCATAAAGGCTGAACAAAAATCTTAAATTGTTATAGCGTAGTGTTTTGATACATTAATATCCGCTGAGCAGATTTTTCTCTGCTCACTGTGAGACAGACCTGTCAGAGCCCCACTCTCCTCTATGGGGAGATCGGATAATAAACGGGCGCCTGTCCTTTTTCATCCAATTTCAGCCAATCCTCCATCCATCTGTATTTAGTGGACCAGATTGAATCGGATAGCGGCGGGTGTCAGCGGACATGTCACAGAGATAAATGTATGCATGATTGTAGCTAGTTGCTGGTGCCCCTGCATTGATGTGTGTCTATATCAGAGTTTTCCTGGTCCCCATGTATCCCATGTGATCGCACAGAGCCTGCCCTCCAAATTTATGGACTTGCTTGGTGACGTCCTTGATGTCTCTCTGGAGCTTTAAGAGAAATCCCCTGAAGAAGCCAATGTTGGTGAAACATGTTGGGATATAACACCAAGTACTGATCATGGACACCAGTGATTTGTTGTTATTTTATGAATAAGCTTTCTATTTTTATACAAAATGTTTTGTTTTCAATCTCGGGCACCGTTATAATGCTACCTATGCCTAAAAGAGTTGCCTTACTAAAAGAGGCACCTTAAGACTTGTTTTTTTTTTTAACTGTGGCCATGTTCAAAATAAAAAATAATTACAGTGCCATCATCCATATACAGAAATAGAAGGGGTAATGTAAATCAAACAGTGTGTGTTTAGTATCACTTTAAAACCCAGTTTTGTGAATTGGCTAGGTATAATTGTCCCATGGTCCCATGGATGGCTTCTTCCACCTTAGTTGTATATTTCTGTAGCTTATTCTAGTTTCAGGTTGTTAGAAAACAATCAGTTGGAGAATATATTTAAAGTGCCTTGAAAAAGTATTAATATCCCTTGACATTTTCCACATTTTGTCATGTTACAACCAAAAACCTAAATGTATTTTATTGGGATTTTATGTGATAGACCAACACAAAGTTGCACATAATTGTGAAGTTAAAGAAAAATGTTTTACAAATAAATATCTGAAAAGTGTGGTGTGCATTTGTATTCAGCCCCCCCCCCCCCCCCCCCGGGTCAATACTTTGTAGAACCACCTTTCGCTGCAATTACAGCTACACGTCTTTTCGAGAATGTCGCTACCAGCTTTGCATATTAAGAGAGTGACATTTTTGCCCTTTCTTCTTTACAAAATAGCTCAAGCTCTGTCAGATTGGATGGAGAGTGTCTGTGAACAGCAATTTTCAAGTCTTGCCACAGATTCTCAATTGGATTTAGGTCTGGACTTTGACTGCGCCATTCTAACACATGAATATGCTTTGATCTAAACCATTCCATTGTAGCTTTGGCTGTATGTTTAGGGTCGTTGTCTGCTGGAAGGTGAACCTCTGCCCCAGTGTAAAGTCTTTTGCAGACTATAATGCCGTGTACACACGATCAGAATTTCCAACAAAAAATGTTCGATGTGAGCTTTTGGATATTCCGACCGTGTGTAGGCTGCATCGGACATTTGCTGTCGGAATTTCCGAAAAAGAAAAATTTGAGAGCTGGTATTTAATTTTTGCAACAGCCAAAGTTCTTGTCGGAAATTCCGATCGTCTGTATGCAATTCCTAAGCACAAAAATCCTACGCATGCTCGTAATTAATTTGACGCATGCTCGGAATCATTGAACTTCTTTTCTCTCGGTTCATCATAGTGTTGTACGTCACCGTGTTCTTGATGTTTGGAATTTCCGACAACATTTGTGTGACCGTGTGTATGCAAGACAAGTTTGAGCCAAAATTCCATTGGAAAAAAATCCACGGTTTTGTTGTCGGAATTTCCGATTCTGATCCATCTTCCCATCAACTTTCCATCAACTCTTACTAGCTTACCAGCTTACCTGTCCCTGCTGAAGAAATGCATCCCCACAACATGATGCTGCCACCACCATGTTTCACAGATGGGATGATGTGTTCAGGGTGATGTGCAGCGTTAGTTTTCCACAACACATAGCGTTTTGCTTTTAGGCCAAAAAGTTTGATTTTGGTCTCATCTGACCAAAGCAACTTCTTCCACATGTTTAATGTATCCCCTACAGGGCTTCTCGTAAACTGCAAACAGGACTTTTTATGACTTTCTTTCAACAATGGCTTTCTTCTTGCAAGATTGTTGGAGCGCACGACTAATAGTTGTCCTGTGGACATATTCTCCCACCTGAGCTGTAGATCTCTTCAGCTCCTCCAGAGTTACAATGGTCCTTTCCTTGTGCGGCCTATCGGTTTAGGTTTGCAATTGTGCCATACTTTTTTCAAGGGGTATGAATAATTTTTCAAGGCACTGTATGCAATAGATTTTTAACCATACATTTAACAGTTTATCTGGAGTTTTATCTCATGTTATATATGAAGAAAAAGTAAAAAGTAGCTACAAGTTTAATTATTAATTATTAGTCCTCTCCAGTAAACTTTGTAGCTATACTAAATTGAAAATGCACCTAATTTGCATGTCATATACATTGCTATAACTTCTTACATCTACATTTACCAGGCTACTGAATTTGTGCAGTACACAGTTAATTTTGTTATAAGTTGTGTGAATGGATCTCCTCTTGGCTAGGGTGGTGCTAGGACCATGGAACACTCGAGCCTCCGTTTTTTACAGATTTAGTGGTTTAAACAGTAGAGCAATCCAGTCCAGAAAATAAAAAGCAAAAATTAGAACCCCCCAGCAGGCAAACGGGTAGTTTAGAAGTAAAATGCTCATGCATGACTGAAAAGCACCTTCAACGCATTTTGCATTTATGTATAGATAGTGATCAAGCAGTGAACCAAACAAATCTACTACTGTGAAATTATTCTGGCTGATGGGAATCAGTAACAAAGCAGCAAGAACTACCTCAGTCACCCATATAAAAGTGATTTATTGAACCTTGTAAGATATTATAATCTCATACTTCTAATGAATGGAGACCCAGTGGAGACTATAAGCAGCACGCTGACACATATTGAACTGGCGTGTTCCATTGTTGTCACCGTCAGGGAACCTGCTCTGAGCAATTACATGCAGCAGTTGCTGGAGTGAGTACATAGGGAGTAGATGCAATCAGTCTGCGGTGGAACAGCAGTGCTGATATGTAAGAAAATAATAAAAGAGTGAAAAGTGTATTTTAATAAAAAAGGAAACTATGTCATTCATTTAGCAAGCAAGCAGCCGGTATGCAATGGGATGACTGCAGCGCCGATGCATCGCACTGTTCTTTTCTTTGTTTTTTTTTAACAAACTGCATTGAAATGTCACAAAGTGACATTTCATTGTGTTCCACTGGCCACCACATGATGCCACATAATTGTCTCACAATGCGTTGCCCTGGGAAAGTGTACAGCCTGCCATCCTTTTTTTTTTCAGCGCACACCACAAAATACAATGGGAGGGACTGGCTGGATAGGAGACGATGTGGTAGAGTTGCACTGGCAGTCCTATCATGCCTGGTGTGAATCTACCCTGACAAATCTGCACTCTGTTTAGCAATCCTTCTCGTACTGAAAATTTCTAACTGCAATAGGTGCAAACATTGGAAAACAACATTTTCAACCAAACTTTCACCTGTGCTTGGAAAGTATTATGCCGCGTACACACGATCATTTTTTGTGATGAAAAAAACGACGTTTTCTGTGAAGTAAAAAACGACATTTTTGAAACGTCACTTTTCAAAGACGATGTTGCATACACACCATCGTTTTTTTTCACAAAAAGCGAGGTTACGTTCACCACTCTTTTCCATTGAAGCTCGCTTCATAACTTGCTTCTGGGCATGCGCGGGTTGAAAAACGTTGTTTTAAACAAAGTTTTTGCTACACACGGTGACTTTTTGTGAAACAAAAAACGACGTTTTGAAAAACGACACAAAAAATTCAAGCATGTTGGAAACATTTTTTGGTCATTTTTTTTTAAGACAAAAAACAACGTTTTGCCCACACACGATCAATTTAAATGACGTTTTAAAAAACAACGTTTTTTTTCATCGCAAAAAACGACCGTGTGTACGCGGCATTATAGTCTGTTAACACCACATCATGGTTCAATAATTGTTATTGTATTCTTTTGGATATTGTAAGCTCCTTCAGGATCAGGAACATATGTCAGTGCTTCAATGTTAAGAACTGTGGAATGTGTTGTATTCCCATTAATTTTATTACAATGATATGCAAAAAACATAATATTCCTTCTCATTACCCAAATATGTACCCTTTCTTTATCACCCCTTGTGTCCTCCATATGTGAGGGTTACAGTTGCTTTATATGGTTCATGACATTATACTTATACACTATAGCCCGGATTCACAAAAGTTTTACGCCGGTGTATCTAGAGATACGCTGTCGTAAGTACAAATGTGCGCCGTCGTATTGTTACGCCGATTTACAAAGCTAGATACATCGTAAAACAAGGCTTCAGCCGCCCTATGGGCACATAGTTACGCTGGACGCATTCATCGTTCCCATTTTAAATATGCAAATGAGTAGGATACGCCGATTCACAAACGTAGATGCGCCGGCCATTTCATATACGCGATTTGCGTAAGGCTTACGTCCGGCATTAAGTTACCCCTCATATAGCAGGCGCAGGTAATGCAAAGGTATGGGCCAGGGAACGACGCCGTAAAATTTGACATCGCATACGCCGTTTACGTAGTACTACATGAATAGGGCTGTGCGTAGGTTCCATTCACCTCGTAGACAGTGTTCGATGTATCTTAGGCAGCTATTTCGACGTAACTGTGAGCATGCACACTTGGTTGCGTCCAAGAGACGACGCATGCGCAGTTCGTTTTTTGAAGCTGTGGCCATCATTTGCATGGGGTCAAGCTTCATTTAAATATATCACGCCCACTTCCACCTACTTTGACTTACGTCGACTTACGCTGACAACTATACGCTACCCCGGCGCAACGTGGAGCGCATATTTTTCGTGAATAGCAGGCTTGCTCCTCTACGTTGTGCCGGCGTAGCGTAAAGACGATGCGCTACGCCGGCATTAATTATACGCCGCTCTATGTGAATCCGGGCCACAATGACTGTCATGTACATTAGCTGCTCCATTGTCAGTCATGGTGAGCTTAGCACATTTCTTTCAGATCTGTGCAGTAATCCAGAGTTAAACTTTGCCTCTGTGCAGAAGTTTCCTGTAATAAAGACTGATCACTGCTGTTTTCTCTCCTTGTGCAGGGTGACTGGACTTGTCTCCACCCCCTACTGTAATTTTCTGCAGGCAGCCTGTAGTGGGTGGAGTTTGTTGGGTTCCGCCTACAGCTCCTTCATTCGGCCCGTGTGTATGTCCGTCAGACGAACATCCTGGAAAACCAGCAGCCAACCAACTCCTGACTAGTGCTCTCAACCAATGGCAGAGAGTGCTGATTGGAGTGTTCTGGCAGGTCAGGGCATCCCCCTGTCAGGACACAACAATTCGGTAGGGGGGAAGGGGTCGCTTTACTTACTTCACATAATGGTGTTCTGGGAGTAAAGCTGGCCATACAGTAGCAATCTCATTGTACAAATACGTCTGATTGAATACTAATTGGATAGCTAGGCCATTATTTTACATAGATTTGGTAAACCTAAATTTGATTGTGCAAAGATCGTATGGTCGATTGTAATGTGTGACCCTTATTAACCACCTCAGCCTCAACAATCAAGACGGCTGAAGACTTTAAACCTGGAAGAAGACCAGGTAAATATGGAAGCACTGGTAATGAAGAAGAGGGTGGACATTATAGCTCAACCAAAGTTCACTTTGCAATGTAAGAGTGCTATAATGTGCAAATCTACTGTATTGCAGATTATGGCAAAAAAAAGTACTTATTGGGGCCAAAGCTTTTTTACGTATTTCAGTAATTTATTCTACTTTATTGGCAGTTCTCATTTTAAAAAAAAACACGTAGTCAAAGAAATGACTATACCTCCAGTTATGGTGCAGCATGCAAATGAAGTGGCAGTGTCCTAAACAGAAGTCTATTGCCCTCTGTAAATACTAATCTGGTGCCTTGCTGCTTACATAGAACCTTCCTTTCACACATGGCAGCTGAATGGAGCATGGGGGAGAAAAAAAAGGTAAGCATGGGCATCTGTGTCGTGAACCTGTTGATTTGCCCAAAAAGCACAGTTTGAGATACATACTGTAGATCAGGGGTCTCCAAACTTTTAAAACAAAGGGCCAGTTTGCTGCTCCTCAGACTTTTGGGGGTCCTGACTTTGATCAGTGGATGGCGAAAATTGTGTCAGTGGAAGAAATAGTCCCCCATCTTTGGTGTCAGTGAGAAGAATAGTGCCTTATTGTTGGTATCAGTGAAGGGAATTTCCACTCGTCATTGGTGTCAGTAGGAGGAATTGTTCCTCATCATTAATGCCAGTGGGAGAAATAGTCCCTCGGCATTAGTGTCAGCGGGAGGAATAATTTTTCATAATTGGTGTCAGTGGGAGGAATAATGCCCCATCATTAGTGTCATTGGGAGGGATAATCCCTCATCGTTGGTGACCAGTGGGATGAATAGTGTCCTGAGGGCCATATAAATGCCCTCTGACCAGCAGGCTGCAGTTTTGAGACCACTGCTGTAGTATTTTTCGCTCCATAAGACGCACCCGCCCCCTAAAAAAAAGGGGAAATGCCTGTGCATCTTATGGAGAGAATACTGACCAGCTGCCACCGTGTTACAATATAAGGCACCTCCCCTCTCCTTTCCCCACTATGCCTTCTGGGTCATGTAGGCTGGCTGGGGTTCATAGCACTGGTACACGGTGACGGGGCGATATTTGTTTGCTGCCTGGATGCTATCTGGCACACTTGATAGATTTTTAGGCATCAGCTTTAATTGGTTGTGTAAGTTACAAACTATAGTACAGTGGGACAATTAAACAGGAAAGAATTGCGCAAATCTAAACCAAAATAGGTGAACAAATAATAAGCAGCGTCTCAAAAGTGTTATACAACACCAAGCAAAATAGAAAAAAATTGAAGTCGCGCTACAAATAATATACAGTAAAACTAAAATGTATAGTGTCATAAGTGCAACATAATATATCACATGAACAAACTTTTTTTTAAAAAGCACAATTAAAAGTGAACAGTTAACGTGATAACAAGTCCATATAATCATTGTACAGTCCATCAGGGATATGATTAAGTAAGCAGAAAGGTTTCCCAGTGTAGAAAGATCCACGAACAGGTGTGAGTAGTGACAAGACAAAGACCTCCACCGCACAAGAAACACTGACCCTTACCAGAGTCTATGATCTCACCGAGATCAATATCAGCAGAATGTGGCATTCATAATCAGCAGGGAGCAAAGGAGACATCCATTCAATGTAGCCAGTAGATGTAATTCAGCTCAAATAGCGATCAAGTATCAACCAATGGTCCCATAAAGAAATCAAAAGAAATCCACATAGTGTAAAACCATAGGTTTAATGGGTAAGAAAAAAAGATTGTGCGCACTTACATCAATCCACGTTAAAAACAGCAAATAATAGCATAAAATTTGAAGGCCGGCCGGCGTTCGGAGCGTGTTACCCGTCTTCCGGGTCCTCACACGTGATGCGGTGACGTCAGAGCGTCGCCTCCCGACGTTTCGTCCCTTTTGTGACGAAACGTCGGGAGGCGACGCGCTGACGTCACCGCATCACGTGTGAGGACCCGGAAGACGGGTAACACGCTCCGAACGCCGGCCGGCCTTCAAATTTTATGCTATTATTTGCTGTTTTTAACGTGGATTGATGTAAGTGCGCACAATCTTTTTTTCTTACCCATTAAACCTATGGTTTTACACTATGTGGATTTCTTTTGATTTCTTTATGGGACCATTGGTTGATACTTGATCGCTATTTGAGCTGAATTACATCTACTGGCTACATTGAATGGATGTCTCCTTTGCTCCCTGCTGATTATGAATGCCACATTCTGCTGATATTGATCTCGGTGAGATCATAGACTCTGGTAAGGGTCAGTGTTTCTTGTGCGGTGGAGGTCTTTGTCTTGTCACTACTCACACCTGTTCGTGGATCTTTCTACACTGGGAAACCTTTCTGCTTACTTAATCATATCCCTGATGGACTGTACAATGATTATATGGACTTGTTATCACGTTAACTGTTCACTTTAATTGTGCTTTTTAAAAAAAAGTTTGTTCATGTGATATATTATGTTGCACTTATGACACTATACATTTTAGTTTTACTGTATATTATTTGTAGCGCGACTTCAATTTTTTTCTATAGTACAGTGGGGATCGAAAGTTTGCACCCCAGGTAAAAATTTGTATTAATGTGCATACTGAAGCCAAGGAAAGATGGAAAAATCTCCAAAAGGCATCAAATTACAGATTAGACATTCTTATAATATGTCAAATAATATTTCCATCATCTACAATTTCAAAATTACAGAAAACAAAAAAATGGCGTCTGCAAAAGTTTGGGTACCCTGCAGAGTTAATATCTTGTACTTGCCCCCTTTGGAAAGTATCACAGCTTGTAAATGCTTTTTGTAGCCAGCCAAGAGTCTTTCATTTCTTGTTTGAGGTATCTTTGCCCATTCTTCCTTACAAAAGTCTTCCAGTTCTTTGAGACCTCTGGGCTGTCTGTCACGCACTGCTCTTTTAAGGTCTATCCATAGATTTTCAATTATGTTGAGGTCAGGAGATTGTGAAGGCCATGGCAAAACCTTCAGTTTACGCCTCTTGATGTAATCCCACATGGATTTTGAGGTGTGTTTAGGATCATTATCCATTTGTAGAAGCCATCCTCTCTTTAACTTCAGCTTTTTCACAGATGGCATCAAGTTACCATCCAAAATTTGCTGAAATTTTATTGAATCCATTGTTCCCTGTGCCGCTAGCTGCAATACAACCCAAACACATGATTGATCCACCCCCATGCTTAACAGTTGGACAGAGGTTGGTTTCATTAAATTCTGTGCCCCTTCTTTGCCAAACGTACCTTTGCTCATTCCGGCCAAAAAGTTATATTTTAATCTCATCGGTCCACAGAACTTGTTTCCAAAATGCATCAGGCTTGTCTATATGTTCATTTGCAAAGTTCAAATGCTGATTTTTGTGGTGAGGACGTAAAACAGGTTTTCTTCTGATGACTCTTCCATGAAGACCATATTTGTACAAGTATCTCTTTATAGTGGAATAGTGTACCACAACTCCAGTGACTGCCAGATCTTTCTGGAGGGATCGTGCAGTTAAACGTGGGTTTTGAATTTCTTTTCTCACAATCCTGCGAGCTGTTTTGTCTGATATTTTTTTTGGTCTTTCAAACCTTGCTTTAACTTACACTGTTCCTGATGACTGCCATTTCTTAATTACATTCCGAACAGAGGATATTGACATCTGAAAATGCTTTGCTATCTTCTTATAGCCTTCTCCAGCTTTGTGAGCGTCAACTATTTTCAGTTTCAGTTTTCAACTGCTTAGAAGAACCCATGGTGCCGATTGTTGGGGCAAGGTCAGATGAGTCTGGGCATTTAAAACCTTTGAGTTTGACATCACCTGGTCTTCCCAGACTATGATTGAGAACAATCCGCGACACTGGCAGGTCTCAGCTTTGCTTAAGGGGCAGTGCATGCTATAAATTCTGCAGGGTGTCCAAACTTTTGCAGATGCCATTTTTTTGTTTGTAATTTTGAAAGTGTAAATAATGAAAATAAAACCTATTTTTTTTTACATATTATAAGAATGTATAATCTGTGATTTGATGCCTTTTGGAGATTTTTCCATCTTTCCTTGGCTTCGTTATGCACATTAATACACATTTTTACCTGGGGTGCCCAAACTTTCGATCCCCACTGTGTATATATATATATATATATATATTTACCAAAAGTACTGGGATGCCTGCCTTTACACACACATGAACTTTAATGGAAAAATGACCTTACTTTGTGCACTGGTCCAAATCATTTGGTGGAGGGGGGATTATGGTATGGGGTTGCTTTGGTATTGAAATTTTACCCCAAGCCAGACTCGGGAATACCGCCAAGGGGGTTAAAGTGGATGTACACCCTATTCATGAAATTTGAGCTGGGCACATATATCTGCAGTGATTTGTTATGTCTCTTCAAAGCACCTATACAGTGGGGATCGAAAGTTTGGGCACCCCAGGTAAAAATTTGTATTAATGTGCATAACAAAGCCAAGGAAAGATGGAAAGATCTCCAAAAGGCATCAAATTACAGATTAAACATTCTTATAATATGTCAAAAAAAGTTAGATTTTATTTCCATCATTTACACTTTCAAAATTACAGAAAACCAAAAAATGGTGTCTGCAAAAGTTTGGGCACCCTGCAGAGTTAATATCTTGTACTGCCCCCTTTGGCAAGTATCACAGCTTGTAAATGCTTTTTGTAGCCAGCCAAGAGTCTTTCAATTCTTGTTTGAGGTATCTTTGCCCATTTTTCCTTACAAAAGTCTTCCAGTTCTTTGAGATTTCTGGGCTGTCTGTCACACACTGCTCTTTTAAGGTCTATCCATAGATTTTCAATTATGTTGAGGTCAGGAGATTGTGAAGGCAATGGCAAAACCTTCAGTTTACGCCTCTTGATGTAATCCCCCGTGGATTTTGAGGTGTGTTTATGATCATTATCAATTTGTAGAAGCCATCCTCTCTTTAACTTCAGCTTTTTGACAGATGGCATCAAGTTACCATCCAAAATTTGCTGAAATGTTATTGAATCCATTTTTCCTTCTACTCGTGAAATGTTCCCTGTGCCACTGGCTGCAATACAACCCCAAAGCATGATTGATCCACCCCCATGCTTAACAGTTGGACAGAGGTTCTTTACATTAAATTCTGTGTCCTTTCTTCTCCAAACGTAGCTTTGCTCATTCCGGCCAAAAAGTTATATTTTAACCTCATCGGTCCACAGAACTTGTCTCCAAAATGCATCAGGCTTGTCTATATGTTCATTTGCAAAGTTCAAACGCTGATTTTTGTGGTGAGGATGTAGAAGAGGTTTTCTTCTGATGACTCTTCCATGAAGACCATATTTGTACAAGTATCTCTTTATAGTGGAATAGTGTACCACAACTCCAGTGTCTGCCAGATCTTTCTGGAGGGATCGTGCAGTCAAACGTGGGTTTTGAATTGCTTTTCTCACAATCCTGCGAGCTGTTCTGTCTGATATTTTTCTTGGTCTTCCAGATCTTGCTTTAACTTCCACTGTTCCTGATGACTGCCATTTCTTAATTACATTCCAAACAGAGGATATTGACATCTGAAAATGCTTTGCTATCTTCTTATAGCCTTCTCCAGCTTTGTGAGCGTCAACTATTTTCAGTTTCAGGTTTCTAGACAACTGCTTAGAAGAACCCATGGTGCTGATTGTTGAGGCAAGGTCAGATGAGTCTGGGCATTTAAAACCTTTGAGATTGACATCACCTGATTGACATCACCTGGTGCAAACACCATTTTTTTTGTTTTCTGTAATCTTGAAAGTGCAAATGATGGAAATAAAATCTAACTTTTTTTGACATAAAAGAATGTCTAATCTGTAATTTGATGCCTTTTGGAGATTTTTCCATCTTTCCTTTGCTTCGTTATGCACATTAATACAAATTTTTACCTGGGGTGCCCAAACTTTCGATCCCCACTGTGTATTAATAAGGGATGTGGACATCCTCTCCTGTGCTCCAAATTAGCAGCATTTGGTGCCTTCTCTAAAACTTAGGTGCGTCTTATGGTCAAGTGCATCTTATGGAGTGAAAAATATGGTAGATAGATAGATAGATAGATAGATAGATAGATAGATAGATAGATAGATAGATAGATAGATATTGTAGATCATATATTTTCCTATGTTATTTCCACCTTATCATGACATTGTTTTTCATGGATTACACACATGTGACAAAGTTTACAAGGAGCAGTCTGTCTGTATAGAGAATCTGCGTTTCCCATACTGAGTAATGATTTCCTCCCAGTTCTCTCAGTATTCTGCATGTTTTACATCTGTTCATATTCCAAACACTTCTGCAGCAAGGAAGGACCTCCCTTCCTGAGATAAATAAATCTCACCCTCCGCTTTTCATGTTTACCTTCCATTTTATAGTCTTTCATTTGCCATTTTCAATGATCTGAACATTTTTGATTAAATTTACTTCTTTCACCGTCCTGCTGTTTGTACATGAAATGTCAGGTCAAACCTCCATCTTTTCATAAATTGCGTTTGATAAATGTATGATAAACGTACCCAATTTTAGTATTCCCATTCAGGAGACCTTAAACAACCCTAATCCTCAAGGTATCATTCATTTATACGTAAATGAGCTGTGCACTTGGCAGGATACTAATGGGTTCTCATTGCAGAAAAATGCACCAAATTCATTATTTGTTCTCATACCCACAATTCTGACAAAATGCCAAGCATTGTTTCTGCTGAGCATATTATTTATAGAAATGTGCTGGACGTACCTCCAGGAAAAAGCCACAGATCTGACACGTCAAAGCTGACCAAACATGGTGCTAAACAAGTGATGAACTACAGGTTTCATCATTTCAATCTCTTGTGTAAAAAAAAATAAACATTTAGACAACAAAGAAAATATCAATTTGGTCTAATTCATTTGGGATTTCCACCATAACCAATATTTTTCTAATGCAAATAACTGTTTATTGATCAAATCCTCCATTTAGTGCAATCAATTCCTGAAAAATACAATTCTTCCATTTAAAAGACAGTTATATTGGTAGATCAGATTAGATTGTGCAGAGGCTCTCAATGCATGACAAGAATAAAATGAAAGAAATTTATGTTAGGGAACAAGCAAGTACAAGCAAGTATTTTTTGCTATAAAATTACTTAGAACCCCCAAAGATTATATATATATATATATTTTTAGCAGAGCATCTAAAGAAAAAAATGGCGATTGTTGCAATATTTTATGTCACACAGAATTTGTGCAGCGGTCTTTGAACCGCAATTTTCATGAATTAAAAAAAATTAACAGTAAAATTAGCCCAATTTTTTTGAATAATGTGAAAGATGATGTTATGCTGAGTAAATAGATACCAAACATGTCACACTTTGAAATTGTGCATACTCATGGAATGGTGACAAACTACGGTACCTAAAAATCTCCATAGACATCACTTACATTTTTTTTTACAGTTACCAGGTTAGAGTTACAGATGAGATCTAGTGCTAGAATTATTGCTCTCGCTCTGACGATCATGGCAATACCTCACATGTGATTTGAACACCGTTTACATATGCAAGAGCGACTTGCGTATGCGTTTTCTTTGCTGTGCAGGGGCGCTTTAAAAAAAATGCTTTCTTATTTTTTTATTTAATTTTTTATTTTTATACATTGTGTTTAAAAAAAAATAATGTTTGATCACTTTTATTGCAGTCACAAGGAATGAAAAACATCCCTTGTGACAGTAATAGGTGTTGACAGGTACTCTTTCTGGAGGAATCGGAGGTCTAAAAGACCTCCAATCCCTCCTTTGCAATTCAAAATATTCAGATCGCCAAAAACGGCGATTCTGAATATAGTATTTATTTTAAAACCGGCGCCATTGGCTGTGTTTACATACAGGAGACTGGAACAAAGCCTTTTCCTGCTTCGTGCCATTCTGTCTCTCGGCGCCGGAAGTGGCGCATTGCAGATCGGGTCTCCTGGTGAGACGGGAGGCCCGGTAAGAGTAACGGAAGGCGGGGGGGTCCTTTTATCGGTTGATATCTCTGGAAAGCTGACGGCCAGCTCTAGAAAACTGGTGATGATGCATGCAGCTGCAGGCAACATCCCAGTATAACCCCCTAGATCCGAGACAGCATATATGCGTACGCTCGGCGCCAAGGGGTTAAAGGTATTGGAATTTCCTTTCAAATTTGGCTGTTCGTGAATGTAACAAGTAAGAATTTAACCAAATTTGCGAATTATCCGAAATAACGAATGCTGCATCTAAACAAATGGAAAAACATTTGACTACAGGGCAGGTTGAGGGGAACACCGGCTTTTGGAGTTTTTCAGGCAGGCTCCTGGAGAGGTATATTATAGACACATTATTTAATATTGTTAATTGCAGCACGGTGTGTTTTCTTTTTTTTTCTACTGACACATCTAACTACATAGGGTGAATTAACCTTTTAACATCCTAGGAATTATTGAATGAAACGTGGATGTAACAATATCCTACAGACATTTCTGCCTGACTCTGCAGCCAGCCACAGAGATCCCATTTGATAAATACTTTAAATCCTGTGTATAATCGGGTAAATTTCAACCGCCTGTTGATCCTTGCTTCTCCTTGACCTCCCTGTCCTCAGCATAAACACATAAATATATTATATGGCCTATATTTTAAAGGCCTTCCTTGCTCATTTCCTTGATGCATTTAAATAGGACATTAGGCCCTTGGTTTAATGAGGCATTCTCACTTACTCTGAGCTAAGCGATCTCTTTATTATCTTCAGTTTAGCAGGATACATCTCTATATCTGCCACAGCAGACGCATGTCCTTTGGAAGCCCAGAAATAGCGGATAAAGGACAGGTGGCCGCTAGAGTATGACAGTGAGGGGACAAGAATAGATCCCAGCATGACTTCAGCTGTTAACCTTTCCACTACTAGTGATACTTCCCATTTATATAGACATGAACTACGTAACAGGAATATAAACACGTCTTTATTGATGTTAAAGGGAATGTATGAAAGTTTGTGTTACAGGTTTTTAATTTATTAGTTATGCCTCTATTTTGATCAGGGCTAATATATATATATTTTTTTTAATTTTATCAAGGTAATGCGAAATATTGATGTTTACTATTTAGACTTTGCAGGTGAAACTCTAGGTTTCTTTTAAAATGTTTATTAGGCTAAACCTAATGCCGCATACACACGGTCGTTTTTTGCGATGAAAAAAAACGACGTTTTTTGTGAAGTAAAAAACGACGTTTTTGAAACGTCACTTTCAAAGACAATGTTGCATACACACCATCGTTTTTTTCACAAAAAACGAGGTTACGTTCACCACACTTTTCCATTGAAGCTCGCTTCATAACTAGCTTCTGGGCATGCGCGGGTTGAAAAACGTCGTTTTAAACGACAATTTTGCCACACACGGTGACTTTTTGTGAAACAAAAAACGACGTTTTGAAAAACGACACAAAAAATTCAAGCATGTTGGAATTTTTTTTTGGTCGTTTTTTTGAAGACAAAAAACGACGTTTTGCCCACACACCATCAATTTAAATGACGTTTTTTAAAACGTTGTTTTATTTCATCACAAAAAACGACCGTGTGTACGCGGCATAACTGCTTTGCTGACAAAGCCTATTGGTTATTGAGCTGAAGATGTGAAGTTCAAATTACACACACAGCTGGATGAGTGGAAGAGTGACTTATCGCCACACTTGGACTTTGTTCTGTACAGCCCTGTAAAAGGTTTTAATGAAAGAGTGAGAGTCTCCAAGAAAAAAAGCACATGTAGAGTAAAATCAATGGCGTGAGTGCACCCTGCATTAAATGTGAATTTTTTTATATAAACAATTATGTCGTGTACTTTCGATCAGAATTTATGATGAAACAAGTCCGATGAACTTGTTTCATCGGAAATTCCGATCGTGTGTGGGCCCCATCTGAGTTTTTTAGAGCATGTTTTTTTAGAACATGTAAAAAAAAAAGAACATGTTTTAAATTCTTCCGATGGGAAAAAAACGATAGGAAATTCTGATCGTCTGGAACTCTGACGGAGAAAAAACCCACGCATGCTCAGAATCAAGTCGACGCATGCTCGGAAGCATAAAACTTAATTTTTCTTGGCTCGTCATAGTGTTTTACATCACCATGTTTTGGACAGTCGGAATTTAGTCTGACAGTGTGTATGCAAGACAGCTTGAACGGAATTCCGATGAAAAATTCCATCGGATTTTATACTCCGATATACTCCGATCATGTGTACGTGACATAAGAAAGACATTAAAAAATGCACTTGAACACATGGTAAAACTGAAGTCCAGTTTTACCTTGAGTCTTGCGCAGTTGTACAGGTTCCTTTCCTGTACTGAAAATGATTACTCTAATTTAGCCATGTGCAGTTTGTTTTTTCCCGAATCTGTTTTTTAACAAATTTCAACAAATTTGGTAAAATTTTAATATTCGAAAATTCGAAAACTCATAAATTCGTAAATTTGAAATTAGAAAATTAGAAAATCTAAAATAATAACTAACTAATAATAACTTAACTATTACTAACTATTAAATGATAGGTATTATAATTTCCTTTCTAATTTGGCTGTTATTGAACACATAATGAGTACGAATGTATCCGAAGTTACTAATTATCCAAAATAACAAATGCTGTATCTGAAACGAATGGAAGGTAATGAATTAATAATAATAAATAACAATAATAATAATAAAAACTTTTGAAAACATTGGCCCTCCAGTTATTGTGGAACTACATCTCCCATATGGCATTAGTGTGTTAAATCACCCGCGCCAAGGAACCAATCTCAACATATAATTAAATATATATAAAAAGAAGCTGTTGTTTCAATGAGTGAATGAAACAATAAAGACATGCACACAACCTTATGTGTTAACCACTTAAGACCCGGACCAATACGCTGGCAAATGACCCAAGGGGTTTTTGCGATTCGGCACTGCGTCGCTTTAACAGACAATTGCGCGGTCGTGCGACGTGGCTCCCAAACAAAATTCGCGTCCTTTTTTTCCCACAAATAGAGCTTTCTTTTGGTGGTATTTGATCGCCTCTGCGATTTTTATTTTTTGCGCTATATACAAAAATAGAGCGACATTTTTGAAAAAAAATCAATATTTTTTACTTTTTGTTATAATAAAAAACCAATAAACTAAATTTTAGTCAAACATTTAGGCCAAAATTTATTTAGCCACATGTCTTTAGTAAAAAAAAAAATCGCATTAAAAAAGCGGGAACAGCGACACTAATACAGCGATCAGAAAAATGATCGCTTAGTGATGCTGGCAATAGGGAGTGAAAGGGTTAACTAGGGCAGTGATCAAGGGGTTAAAACTTTATTGGGGGGGGTGGGGGGGGCTACCCTGACACTAACACTGACTGACTGTCACACTGACACTAAATACAGTAATCATACATGTATGATTACTGCATTCAGTGACACTGTGACAGGGGGGAGGGGGGGGGGGCGATCGCGGGGGTTAAATGTGTTTGTGTCTGTGTGTAAGTGTGCTGTTGGTGCAGACTTACTTGTAGTGTTGTGATCTCTCCTCAGCGGCGTTTGAAACAAACGCCGAGGGAGAGATCACGTCGCTTCCTCCTTCCTGTGTTTACACAGGAGGAGGAAGTGACAGGGCGGGCGGGCGCGCGCATTGGCTGGGAGCGATCCGGAGGGGGCGGGTGAAAACGGATAGCCGCCCCCACTTGTCGGATCGCTCCTGCAGCCGCGCGGACCGCCGCATGTACGGGGGGGGGTCCGATCGGACCCCCGATCCCCCCCAAGGCACCAACGTATATATACGTTGATGTGCCTGTCGGTGCCATTCTGCCGACGTAAATGTACATGCGGCGGTCCTTAAGTGGTTAAACAGTGATTGCTGTGCTACCAATAATTACTTAGAAGTGGAAGGTTAACAAATATGTATATAAAATAAAAGATGACCAATAATGTCGGTGTATAGTGAATCAAATAAATAGTGATTATGAATGTGTTGAAATTAATAAATCAGAGATGAATTTAACTAGTAAATACTCACTAGCGTGATTACTACCGGTGGATATATCTAATAGTAGGAAAGTGAGAACAAAGGAAATAATATCATAAGTGGATTAAATAATGATAGTTATTGTTCGATGTCCTAAAAACCCATAAATCACAAAAGTCCAAAACACAGGATCCTTCCCTCAGTGTGGCTCCACCCTAGCCTCAACTGGAACCACTATTTAACACTGTGTTCTCCAAGCCTGCCTGGCCGTGCAATATTGTGTGTTTGGTTTCCTGTTTCCTGCTTGCCGTGTGCTCTACGTTTGTCTCTGTTACCGATCTTGGCGTGTTCCTGACCATCCCCACTTGCTTGTGATCCTGACCTTTGGCGCGTTCTCGACTATCCTGCCTGCTTGTGACCCTTGACCTTTGGCTTGTTCATCGTTTATCCTTGTCTGCTTGTTGCCCCGACCTTTAGTTTATCCTCCTATAGCCTACCGTGAGCAGGGAGTCCCTAGGGGCCGTGACCTGGAGTCAGCTGCAGTGAAGTCTATCCTCACCACTAGAGGCTCTGGCAAACACCTGCTGGCTCTTAGACTCCGCACCCTGGGGAATCTCACGTTCTAGCTCTCTGTGGGATCCAACTTGGCACCCCAGTGCACCTGCCTTCCTGAAACTCTCAGGGTTCCAACCGCAGCAGTCAGCCTTAGGGTCCACTATCATAGCGGTGCACTCCTGACCCAACGTGTGCATCTGTCACCTGGCCATAGGTGACCTGACACATCTGTGTTTTGGGCTTTTGTGATTTGTGGGTTTCTGTATCATTATTTAACCCATTTATGATATTATTTCCTTTGTTTTCACATTCCTGCTATTAGATATGTCTAGTAATCACACTAGTGAGTATTCACTAGTTTAATTCATCTCTATTTTATTCATTTCAATGCATGTATAACCCATATGGCATTGCAAGACTTTAACAGCCACAAGTATGACTCCCATAGGCAAAAGCATGATGGGCCTTAGGCCGCGTACAGACGAGGAGACATGTCCGCTCAAACATGTACACACCATCAGACCAAAATCCCCTCTGACTGAGGACGTGGTGATGTGGCGGTGATGTTGACGCCACCACGTCACCACTCCAGGAAGTAAAATACTTCCACGCATGCGTCGAATCCATTCGATGCATGCGGGAGATTTATGTCCGATGGTTAGGCGTACTAACCAGCGGACATGTCCGACATGAAATTTGTCCGCTGGAAAAACCTGTCTGCTAGCCCGTTCACACGATCGAATCTGTCCGCTGAATCTGGTCTGCGGACCAGTTTCAGCAGATATATTCGATCGTGTGTACGCGGCCTTACAGTTCTGCAACAGTTTGATGGCTAAAGACTACTTACCTCCGTTCTAGAACCAGGTCACACCAGATTTAAAATTAAGTGCTATTTGGGGTCAATGTGATAAGCAGTACACACTATTGGACAAAAAAATGTATGCATTAGAAATAAAGTAACAAAAATCTTAGCAAGCAGCTTCTTATGATGACCAGACACTTCTCAGAAGTGCACACAATTCATTATCAATTAGGAGAACACAGCACTTTTTATCTATACCAGCCAAAGACACTTTTTTTTTATCCCTGAACTTCAAGGATTTACATGTTATCATAGCAAGAAATCAAGCTGAGATGCCAGGAGGGCTGACAGCAGCTTGCAGTTAGAAACATTCAAAGCGCTGAAATGTAAAAACCGTACAAGTGGGGAGAGGAGGGAATGTTCTCACCGACTCATCCAAGCCCTTGGGTGGTTGGGCAGGTGGTATTGTCAGAAATAGATAGCAGCAGATCCTGAACAAACTATACATGCTACAACAGCTGAGATTATGACTGGCAAGAATGGAATATTCAAGTCCGCCTCTTTCTGAACTAAGACCTGCAGCCTTCTAGAAGATCTCTGTGAAGGTGCAGCATTTCTTTGTAACGCTTTGATCCATTAATATTTAACAAACACAAGATTTTATGGAGATTCTCAGTTTAATTAAGTTGCCTAAGGCCGTTTACTGTGTTTATACCATGTTGTGCTGCTGACAAATATAGCTTGTAGGCACTTATATTATGTACTCCATATGCAGGGATGGCACACTGTGGGCTGATTTGCTAAAGGAGACGAGCATGTTCAAGTGAAGTTTCACTCAGCTTAAGTGATGCTCTGTTCACTTTGAATATCCAATCATAATAATGGGGTAGGCCGCTGCTGGATAGGCTAGCATTAGAAACTGATTTGATGGATGGAAGAGTAAAGCCTAGTACACACGATCAGAACACAAAATCTTTTCCAATACGATACCAGATAGTACACTTTTAGTTTAATCAGTACAGTTTCATTTAAAAAAATAGGGAGAGCGAGACTGCACATGCTCAGAAACAAAAGTATACATTACAATACAATACAACACATTACATCACTTCCGAAAGTTGTACTTTGTCTTATGGGAATTTTCACAAGTTGAGTAACGTCTTCATTTTTAATATGAGATTAACATGCAAAAAAAGAAATTCCCATCGCATGTACAAGCCTTTTTTCTAAAACAAAAAGTTTTTATTTATCATAAAAAATAAAACATACATGGACCAGAACAAAGTAAGTACACTAGGTGGGTAGATGTCAGCGCACAAAATCTCATTACATTGTACATACCAAGTTACATATTAATAACACATTTCCTTAAGCATTCAAATAAAGCTTTACCCATCATCATAAATTTCAACCGTACACTCAACCAATTTATAAAGCAGTTAAAAATGTGATCAGATGCTAGAATATACTTATATGGTCATACACCAGGTCCACTGAGGCTAAGCCAGGAACATCTAGCCATGGGGACCACAATTTATCAAATTTGCCCCTTGTGCCCCTGTGTTGATAAATAAGCATCTCAAGTCAGACGGTGTCTCCCATTTGAGTAATCCATTCTTGGACCGTGGGAGGTTCTGTGAATTCCCAGCAAAATCATTTTATGGGCCTGGAAGAGAGCCCAAGCAATAACTTGTTTAGGGATATCCTCCAGTGGGAGTATGTCTAGAATACCCAACAAGAAATGGGTCCACAGGAATCCTAACTTGGAAGACCCTATTAAGAGTGTCTCTGACCTTTTTCCAATATAAATGTAAATTTGGGCATCTCCATAAGAGGTGCATGAAGTCCCAGGCATCTCTGTAACATCTAGTACAGGTGGAATAAGTTCTCAGCCCCATGTAGCCCAACATGACTGGTGTATAATGAGCTCTTAGAACTATATATTGCATGCACAAGCCTTAATTGGCTGCAGGTTACAGCACTTTACAAAGTGCTTGGTGTCTTTCAGTATTTTTAAAGATAGCTAGAAAGGGTTAGAAAAGAATAAAAATCCACTGTGTTCAATTCTATTACATCCAAATTAATTAAATGAAGGAGAAAGAATAATCAACCCTATTCAGTATTCTATTGCAAACTATTAAAGCAATTTTAACGGACAGCTTACTCTTTTTGGCTATTCATTTTGCCTTTAATTTCTACAGATTAAAGAGACCCTGTCACAACCTTTGACTGTATCAGCAGCGTACATCAGTGAGAACTGAAAGTGATGTTAAAACTTAATTTTCAAAGTATAACTAAAGGCAAAACTTTTTATTTTAATTTTGAATAGTGTGGAGTGGGGTTAGAACACCTACAGTATCTCATATTTTTGTAAATATTTTATTATATCTTTTCATGTGACAACGCTGAAGAAATTACACTGTGCTACAATGTAAAGTAGTGAGTGTAAAGCTTGTATAACAGTGTAAATTTGCTGTCTCCTCAAAATATCCCAACACGCAGCCAATAATGTCTAAACTGCTGGCAAAAAAGTGAGTACACCCCTAAGTGAAAATGTCAAAATTGGGCCCAAAGTTTCAATATTTTGTGTGGACACCATTATTTTCCAGCATTGCCTTAACCCTCTTGGGCATGGAGTTCACCAGAGCTTCACAAATTGCCACTGGAGTCCTTTTCCACTCCTCCTTGAAGACATCACAGGGCTGGTGGGTGTTAGAGACCTTGTGCTCCTCCATCTTCCATTTAAGGATACCCCAGAGATGCTCAATAGGGTTTAGGTCTGGAGACATGCTTGGCTAGTCCATCATCTTTACCCTCAGTTTCTTTAGCAAGACAGGTAAGTGGAGGTGTGTTTGGGGTTGTTATAATTTTGGAATACTGCCCTGCGGCCCAGTCTCCAAAGGGAGGGGATTATGCTTTGCTTCAGTATGTCACAGTACATGTTGGCATTCATGGTTCCCTCAATGAACTGTAGCTCTCCAGCGCCGACAGTACTCATGCAGCCCCAGACCATGACACTCCCACCACCTTGCTTGACCGTAGGCAAGATCCCCCCGCCACACACGCTTGACACCATCTGAACCAAATAAGTTTATCTTGGTCTCATCAGACCACAGGACATGGTTCCAATAATCCATGTCCTTAGTCTGCTTGTCTTCAGCAAACTGTTTGCAGGTTTTCTTGTGCATCATCTTTATAAGAGTCTTCCTTCTGGGACAACAGCCATGCAGACCAATTTGATGCAGTATCCGGCTGAGCAATGAGAGGCAGACCCCCACACCCCTTCAACCTAGCCAGCAATGCTGACAGCACTCATACATCTATTTCCCAAAGACAACCTCTGGATATGACGCTGAGCATGTGCACTCAACTTCTTTGGTTGACCATGGTGAGAACTGTTCTGAGTGGAACCTGTCCTGGTAAACTGCTGTATGGTCTTGGCCACCATGCTGCAGCTCAGTTTTAGGGCCTTGGCAATCTTCTTATAGCCTATGCCATCTTTATGTAGAGCAACAATTGTTCTTTAGATCCTCAGATAGTTCTTTGCCATGAGGTGCCATATTAAACTTTCAGTGACCAGTATGAGATAACACCAAATTTAACACACCTGCTCCCCTTTCACACCCGAGACCTTGAGTCACTCAACACTGGGGAAGGAAATGGCTAATTGGGCCCAATTTGGAAATTTTAACTTAGAGGTGTACTCACGTTTGTTGCCAACGCTTTAGACATTAATGCCTTGTACACATGATCAGAATTTTCCATGAAAAAAGTCAGACGGAATTTTTTCATTGGATATTCCGACCATGTGTGTGCCCCATCTGAGTTTTTCCATCGGAAATTCAGACGGATTTAGAAAGAGAACATGTTCCGTTCGTCTGTATGGAACTCCGATGGAGAAAAAAACATGCATGCTCAGAATCAAGTCTACGCATATGCTCGTCTCGTCGTAGTGTTGTATGTCACCGCGTTTTGGATGGTCGGAATTTGGTGTGACAGTGTGTATGCAAGACAGCCTGAACGGAATTCTGTCAGAAAAATCCGTCAGCGCTTATCCTGATGGAAATTCTGATCGTGTGTACAGGGCATAATGGCTGTGTGTTGAGTTATTTTGAGAAGACAGCAAATTTATACTGTTACACAAGCTGTACACTCACTACTTTACATTGTAGCAAAGTGTCACTTCTTCAGTGTTGTCACATGAAAAGATATAATAAAATATTTACAAAAATGTGAGGGGTGTACGCACTTTTGTGAGATACTGTATCTATTTTATTGCTGTCTGTGCCTCCATTAGCAAGATTCACCCTCTCTATTTGTTATGTTTACTAATGCTGAACGTAAAAGAAAGAAAAGTAGAAACGGTAAAAGTAAGGAAATACCAAATTTGGGATTGTCACCAGAACACTAATAGAGGGGGGAAAAATCCATTGGGGACACTAGTTACTGTGACCCAGATGACAACCAGGTATTCCCTTAAGGATTTCACCTCTCTCCCTGTTTTGGTTTTTGGACAGGAAGTGAAGGGAAAACTCCTAAATGAGACAAAGGTAACAAATAAAATTGACAGGAGTTACAGTATAAACCTCCCCCTTTATCCAAATAAAGAAAAAATGTCCTTTGCTCTCCTTTAAGCACTTAGCAGCTGATTAAATCATTTACTGAGTAGGCAGCTTCTTTATCTTTTAGGCTATGTTCACATTAGCCTGGCGTTAATGTCACTCTTGGCTTTGACATGGAGCAGTGCACGTCACACTGTTTCTTTTCTGACTTCATATGAAGTAGTCTGTTGCACTGCTGTCTGGTGACATCCAATCTAAAATCTGATTCCTGATCTGATTACCACAAAAGGAAACTTGTCAAATGCAGGGGCTCCCATCGGTTATAGTGTCTGTCATATTGATCCTCCTCCAGTGTTTTCTGAGCCATTAACTTCCCATTTAGCATTCTTGTTCTAGGTCTGTGTTTCAAAAAAATGCTAATGTCAGAGAAATTAGTATTGTCAGCAATAGCAGACCTATATTTTGTTCATTAAGGATCCCTTAATTAGTAAGCAATCAACAGTATGCACAGTACAGTAATTCACAGCAATCAATCAGAAATTATGATTTTTGTTACATTCTGATGGCTCTTCACTTGGTAAAGTTGTGATCTTGCTGATTTCTATATGGTATTGCGTTTTAACGTATTAACAAACAGTTCCAGGAAATACATAAAAACTATCACTGAACTGCTAAAGTTTCATGCAAACTCTGCAAGTGTGCTAAAATTAGGACATCCTATTAACTTAACATTTTAAAACCTAACCTACTGCAAGTCTGCTTCCTGAAACTAAGTTGAACCCTCTCTCACCCTGAGTGATATACTGTTTCACCAATCAAGCTGTTGGCTAATATAAAACAGCCGCACTGAGCTTAGAAATGACACTTTGATACATCAGGTAAATGAGAGACAGCAGAGAGCATACATTGGGGTATAGGACACCCTGTAGAATTCTGTCGGTCACCGCACCAAAACTGTAGTTGCTAGTGGTGATGGGTCATACTGGACTGATGGTGATGGGTCATACTGGACTGATGGTGATGGGTCATACTGGACTGATGGTGATGGGTCATACTGGACTGGTGGTGATGGGTCATACTGGACTGATGGTGATGGGTCATACTGGACTGGTGGTGATGGGTCATACTGGACTGATGGTGATGGGTCATACTGGACTGGTGGTGATGGGTCATACTGGACTAATAGTGGTGGGTCATACTGGACTGGTGGTGATGGGTCATACTGGACTGGTGGTGATGGGTCATACTGGACTGGTGGTGATGGGTCATACTGGACTGATGGTGATGGGTCATACTGGACTGATGGTGATGGGTCATACTGGACTGATAGTGATGGGTCATACTGGACTAATGGCAATGGGTCATACTGGACTAATGGCAATGGGTCATACTGGACACTTCTTCCTCCATGCACTCCGTTCCTCCCTAGCCACTCCGCCCATCACACTGACAGATGAATAGTTTTATAGTAGGGGTGGGTAGAGCATGATGGGGAACTGAGAAACTAGTCACCCATTAGGTCCACCTTGCTATTGATTTAGGGCCCTTTCAACAGGGGGAGGGGGTTTCATTTAGATCAGCAGGAGATCTGTCCGCTGATCCCCTGCTGAGCTGAGTGGATGGATGACAGGTCTGTGTCCGCTCAGTTTATGCAGAGCAGACACTGACCAAGCCCATCTGCTTTATGGGTGGTTAGGTGTAAACAGACTGTCCATATACACCTAACTGCTCTCCAATCCGCCAAACAGACCAAACCTGAATGGAGGCAGGCAGGTGTAAATAGGCACAAGTCAGATAACACCGCTAGTCCGTAGGGGTGAATAGAGGGTCTGATCAGGTCTCCCTGACAAACTGACAAGCAGACCTGTTTGGACCCTTTGGGTGAAAGGAGCTAACGGCACAGGGCAGATCCATAGCAGCCATTCAGTCAAATAGCAGCTTTCAAATCCTACCACTGGCACGTGATATCAATTAAAAGTAAGACCTACTTAATATGGGAACTCTCTATTCCCCATCAGGCTCCACCCACCCAGTAACAAAAGTCCTGTCCCAAATATAGGCATTGGCATCTTTTGGTAATGACATCACCGCTATCCCCTACCCCTTTGCTTACATTTAGCTTTCAGGTGGGGAATCTTCTGGCTGACAGATGAATGGGGCCAAGGATGAAGCCCTGTGTGGGAATAGTCACATACATCACAGTTTCCCAGCACAGCCATCTCCCACACTGAGCACTGGAGCACCTCTTTATTTCCAACTCAGAGCTGGTCTGAATTAACACCAGTTTCCTAATCAGTGAATGGTTGGTAATTATGAAGCGGTTACTGCCAAAGTTATTCAAGTGACAGTACTAAGAACTACCTGAATTTGTTGAACTCAACAGTAATGTTACCAAAACTGGTGCAAACGCTTGCCTGGTAGTGAAGAAACTTACCAACAGAAATGTGTCATTACTGCCTTATTTTGTTCCCCTCACTGTGTGTATTACATACGAGTAAGAAAAATGGGTTATTAGATCGTAGACTACCAACAGAAGGGACTGAGGTGGACTTGAAAACTGCCACTCTACCTGGAGGAAAAACAAAGCTCGCCGGATGGTGTCTTTAAATGACTTTCTAATCCCATTTCTTTTGTAAGATTTTATCATCCTTAACTATTGTAGAAGTATTTAGTCTGACTGGGGCTGTATATCATATATGTGTATAATAGTGATATACATTCAGTAGCTCACTAGTCTCTAGGATAATACTGTGTGAGGCAGCTTTGTACACATGTCATAACAGTTTTATTATATTGAAAAATGGATGTGATTTTATCTTGGAATAGTATTTTTGACACTTGCTTTATTCATAGACTAGTCTTTAGGATTTAGCTGCTATACTGTAGATTCAAGTTATCTAAAATGATTTACTACAACAGAAGAGCAGTACTACGTGCAGTATGGCCCATACACTGAAATCAAATTAAATGAATTTTTGTATTATTCAGTCCTATTAATTCCTGTATTATGTCTCCGATAGAAATCCAGAAGCATTTTTTCTGCACTAAGGTCATATTGTTGAATGTGACTGCAAGAAAAAGTTAGTAAACTATCCCTGTCTCGAGATTCCCCCTCTCTGACATGTTTCGCCCTTTTCAGCTTCTAGGAAGTGACAAAGACACTGCATTTTTGGCAAGATCAACAGGTAGTTTCTGAGCTTGCTGAAACACACAAAAAGGTCCCGGCATGATTTTTAAAATCACGCCACACCAAAATGCATGGCACTGTGGTACATGTGAGTTAGCCCTGGGCACGAACAGATACGCATTTTCTAGATATGTGGGGGTATCATTAAGTATTATGGCATGTGCTTGCATCTGCAAAAGGCAGTGCATTCTTGTGTGGTGCAGGAAAACGTCCTGCAAGCACAACCCCCCCTCCCCCGCTTCCCCAACTAGCACAATCCCCCCCTGCCCCCTAAATCCTTTTCTCTAGCAAAAGTTTCCCCCCTCCCATCACAAATTCTGTTCTTCCTCCACCCAACCTCCCCTCTTCCTTACATAAATTCTGTTCCCTTCCACCTCAAATCACTCTTGTCACTTAAGGAGTAGTGACAGCAGCAGAGGGGGGCGAGCCAGGAGGGAGTGTGGGCTGTGCTCTCTATTGCCCTCTCCCCCTTTCTCCCACTCCAGCTTCTGTCTGTATACAGGAGATCACACAGAGCGCTCGCAGATCTGGACTATACAGCGTTTGATTACTGCCCCCTAACCACAATTTCTTTCTTACATCGATCACCGGGTAAGCACGCCCCATGTTTATCTCATTGGGGAATGACATTCGCCCAATGATCTGCCTAAGTTTCAAGAGGATTTTTGTTTTATTTAACATGCCCCTTTAAGCCCCCCGCACCCCCACTGTTGACACAATTTGACCACGCCCACTAGTGGCCGTGCCACACTACGGTGCCACACTACTACTCCACTGCAATTGCCCTAAGGTGTCCCAAGACTTTTAGGATACTCACAACAACCCTGGCACAATGAAAACCATGCCCATATCTTTTCTGCATTGCACTAGCACACCATGTTTTTTTTTTTTGTTTTTTGTTTTTTACAAGGGGCCCAACTGATGATCTTGCACACATGGACACTTGCACACTGATTTCATAAAATGCCCCTGCCTCTCCCTCCTGTCTGTATACGGAAGTTAACACAAAGCATCCCACATTGTCCTTTTACTGTGGCACCCCAGTCTAGAAACACTGGTATAAACAATAGCATTTGTTTACCTAAATGCATGTTCCTCAAGCCTGAGATGGCAGAGCCTGTATTTAACTCATGAACATGGAACCATTACCCAATCTGTCCATCTTGTGTCTTTAGGTAGATCGAAAAGTCACATTTCTTAACTGCAAACCCTTGACAGGACTTTACTCTGCTAACCTATACCCAACAGCAATGTGACCCAGGTCTGGACTGAACAGGAAGAAAGGGTTAACCTTCACACCGCGGATAAGACTTTTTCCCATCTTTGCTTTGTGTTACAGAAAGCCCATAATTGAATGTATGCGGGATGTCAACTCTTAATCAGATCAAAGAGAAGATGAAAAAAAGTTGTAATAATAACAAAACAGGGTTTTCATCTCCCTCTTCTGTTATTGTCTGTGTTATCTGATTAATGCATTTATACTTTATTGAGTAGAGGTGGGAGGAAACCTGATGGCAGATAAATCACTGTTCCCTGGTTGTAATACCTCCTGTCCATAATGTAATGTATTGCCAGGTTTTTCCTGTCTGCCCGAGGAGTAAGAGATGCAGTATATATCGCTGGATGCCAACATAATTACAGAAATGTATCATGTATATGCCAATTACTGATTCTTAAACGTGTGACTAGTTTGGAAGGTGTACATAGAACGCACAAGGTAAACATCAGCTGGGTTGTATCCCTGTTCATTATAGTGCTGAAATAAGGGCAACCTTTCAGTAAGGTTGCAGCTCACAGTTCCTATGACTTCATATAAAATACATAAGTGTAATTTGCATGAAATTAAATATTAACTCCATATTGCTTCATTCTGCATTCCAGGGCTGCATAGGACAAAATGGGATAAATAATAAAAAAGTGCGTAGATGACTTCTCTGCCCATTAAAGTTTGTTAGCCAAAGCCCATGTCTATACGGTCCCACAATAGGGGAGTAGTTTAATGCACAGTTACCTGATTTATAGCCATAGGTCATACATATCATTTTATTTTTTTCTAATGATACAGTATTACTCTGTATGCAGTCTTATCAAAGAAAATGCAAATTTTCTTCTGTTTATGGTACAATGAAGCATTTGGAAAAAGCCGACATGATAGGCACTCAATGTTCCATATACACAGGGGCGTTGCTAGGTCTACAAAAGATCTGGGGCTGGAGCCCATAGGAGTGAACTAAAGAAAGTCATACGCTTGGGCAGCCATTCACATGTATAGAATATACGTGTGTGTGTATAAAATGTGGATCCCCCTTACATCAGGGTCCCCAGAGCCCCCTCATTACATCAGGGTCCCCAGAGAGCCCCCCTTACATCAGGGTCCCCAAAGAGCCCCCCGTATTACACAAGGGTCCCAAGAGAACCCCCTTACATCAGGGTCCTCAGAGAGCCTCTCCCTTACATCAGGTTCCCCAAAGAGCCTCCTCCTTACATCAAATTCCCCAGAGAGCCCCCTTACAGCAAGGTCCCCAGAGAGCCCCCTTACAGCAGGGTCCACAGAGAGCCCCCTTACAGAAGGGTCCCCAGAGAGCCCCCTTACATCAGGGTCCTCAGAGAGCCTCTTCCCTACATCAGGTTCCCCAGAGAGCCTCCTCCTTATATCAAGTTCCCCAGAGAGCCCCCTTACACCAGGGTCCCCAGAGAGCCACCCTTACCTCAGGGTCCTCAGAGAGTCTCCCCATTACATCAGGTTCTCCAGAGAGCCTCCCCTTTACTTCAGGGTGCCCAGAGAGCCTTCTCCTTACATCAGGGTCCCCAGAGAGCCTCCTCCTTACATCAAGGTCCCCAGAGAGCCCCCCCTTACACCAGGGTCCCCAGAGAGCCACCCTTATATCAGGGTCCTCAGAGAGTCTCCCCATTACACCAGGTTCTCCAGATAGCCTCCCCTTTACTTCAGGGTGCCCAGAGAGCCTCCTCCTTACATCAGGGTTCCTAGAGAGCCTCCTCCTTACATCAGGGTTCCCAGAGAGCCTCCTCTTTACATCAAGGTCCCCAGAGAGCTCCCCTTAAATCAGGGTCCCCAGAGAACCTGCTGGACTGCAGGGGGTTTCTGGTGGTGGTTCAAGCATAAATTAACCCTGGGCCCTGAGATCTAAGGGGTTACAATCGTAGATCTCAGGAGTTCATGTTTGGACTTGTAGTCCTTTACTAGCTGGGGGGATGTCATGTCCTCAGCCTCTGAGCCTCTGAGGGGTTCATCCTGGGACCTAACTGTAGTCCTTCACTTTTTGGTGGGGTCACATCAAAAACTGAAGGACTACAAGTCCAAGCATGAACCCCTGAGATCTAAGAATGTAACCCCTTAGATCTCATTGGTTCATGCCTGGAACTTGTAGTCCTTCATTAGTTCACATCCTCATCTCTGAGGGGCTCATGATGGGACCTGTAGGCCTTCACTTTTGGGGGGTTCACATGCCCCAAAAGTGAAGGACTATATGTCGCAGCATGAACCCCTCCTGTTTGTATGAGTCTCTGGCTCTGCAGACTGCAAATAATGGCACTGACACACACTATTTAGAGTGGCCTGCACCAGGCTCACCTTACAGGCTTTACACAGTTCCAGTTCTGCAGAGGAAGCCTGGAGGAGATCATAGAGGAGGTGGGTGCAGTGGACCAAAGAGAGCACTTGGCGCAGAGGAAGAGGAAGTTAAATCGTCCCCTGCTTTGAACATTGGGGCCGCTGGGGCAGCATTGGGGTGTTAGATTCAGGGGCTAATATGTCAACACTGTGTGTCAGTCACTGACAGTTGCAGGAAACCTGTATTCCCTTGTTCACTTGCCACTTTTCTGTACCATGAGTCTCGACCCTGAAGTAATATCTGACTGGTAGTGCATAGGCAGTGCAAGAGTAAAAAGAACGCTAGTATGTAATGAGCTGTCATCCGATTAGGATGAATACATAACATCAGTTGTCTATCAGTGTGCCTCCTTACATCAATTGCCCCATCACAGTGCACCTTACATCAACTGCCCCTATCAGAGTGCTACCTTACACCAAATGTCTCCACCAGAGTCCCCCCTTACATAAATTGTCACCATCAGACTGGCTCATGGATCAGTGGATACACTATTAAAGACCTGGGGGTTGGGTTCAAATAAATTTAGGAGGAGGTGCCTGGTGCCTTGATCGGCCCCTGGTTCTATATCTTCACATGGGAATACTTGTGTTTGTCATCTGTGCTTTACACTGAGAATAATAATTGCCTTTCACTTTGCTAAAGACTCAGTGAAGTTTATTCATACTTTCAGCCCTATTGTCTTTGTATACACCTACTGTGGCTGTTAAAGTTGTAATAAGGCCAACATTGAAGCTTAGAATTCCTTAAATGTGATGGCTTTTTTCCTTTAATTTTTACCTGGTGGTAATCTACGCAGTAAGATACTTCCTGTCTTAAAGCTCCTTTGGCCATACTTCTCTTGTGGGTCACCAGAGTGCACTTCATTCTGCACTCCTGTGACTCAGATTCAGCCCACAGCTGGCATAAATCTGCTGTCGGCTGATGTCATAGAGTCAGTCCAGGCTCTGCATTAGTGTCGGGGCCTGCCTAGATGCCTGACCAGACCTGGCTCAGTCTCTCAGTGTGCCCTCTCAGGGCCTTTGAGAGCCCGAGCCAGCCGCTCCTGCTCCCTTCACAGCCCGGCACTCCATTGACCACTTGAAGGGTAGAGAACATTGATTGACAGTCATCGCTCTGTGCTCAAAGCGGACCTGAGAACTGAGCTATCAGCAGTCTTTGATTGCTCAGTTTTCGGTATTGAGGCAACAAGGAACAAATGCAGTATTGGATCTGTTTGCCTTGTACACACGACCGGTTTTCACAACGAGAAAACTGCCATTTTTATATTGGTCGTGAAAACGGTCGTGTATATGCTCCCTAGCAGTTTTCTCGACGAAAAAACTGCCCGCCAAAAAAATGAAACCAGCTCTCTTTTTTCGTTGTGTTTCACGTCAGACTTTTTCTTATCGCCAAAAAAAGGTTGTGTGTAGGGTGGTGCCATTTGAAAGGAACTTCCCCTTTATAGTCATGTCGTACATGTTGTACGTCACCGTGCTTTGGTTGGATGTTTTTTTGCATTAACGTGTGTATGCAAGTCAGGCTGGAGAGGAATCACGTCAGGAAAAACGTTGTTTTTTTTCCTGTCGAGAAAAATGGTTGTGTGTACGAGGCATTAAAGGTGGTTGATAAATAACAGATTTTCTGACTGGATCACCAGGTGAAAATAAAGGCAAAAAGCCTAAAAAAGTAAATGAATGCAGCCTTAACATCTAAGAATTGGTAGGCTGCAATATAAATATTTTTTTTGTTTTTGGGTTTAATATCCTTTTATTTTAAAGGGCACAAGGCTCTGGGGAAACATAGTGAACCTGTAAACAGTATATCGTCCCTTGAACACCTGACAAGTGATTGTTGTTTTTTGGACATTGCATACAGACTTTAAATATTATCAACCTTAGGCACTGAAATAACGAAGACAAGAATTTCCAGCACCCTGGGACCGCCATTCTTGCTGCGTTCAGGAAATCCTTTACAAAAGGTGTTTCAATGTTGTGAACAATATTCAGGCAACAAAGTATGCAAGTTTTGGGAAATTCAGACTGATAGGATCTTGTGATTTTTTTTCCCTTTAGCTTTTTTTCCATCCTAGCAGGATTGCATGATTCCGGGAGAGCATTGTGTTGTTGCCTCTGGCTGATGTTTTGATTCTTGGTCAATTTCAGTTTCTAGCCCTCAGTCTTTAAATTGAGGAACTTGTCTAGCAAACTAATGTAGCATTGCTTTCTTTCTGAAATTATTTAAATTGCTACTAACTTAAAATATGTAACACATTTGTTCTCAAAACCATTCAAATTACACTGAGCAAAATTATAAACGCAACACTTTTGTGTTTGCCCCTATTTATCATGAGCACTTTTCCTTTGCCAAGAAAATCCATCCACCTCACAGGTGTGGCATATCAAGATGCTGATTAGATAGCATGATTATCGCACAGGTGTGTCTTAGGCTGACCACAATAAAAGACCACTCTAAAATGTGCAGTTTTACTGTATTGGGGCGGGGGGGTCTGAAAACCAGTCAGTATCTGGTGTGGCCACCACTTGCCTGACGCAGTGCAGAACAGCTGCTTGCATAGAGTTGATCAGGTTGTGGATTGTGGCCTGTGGAATATTGGTCTATTCCTCTTTAATGGCTGTGCAAAGTTGCTGGATATTGGCAGGAACTGGAACACGCTGTCATATACACCAATCCAGAGCATCCCAAACATGCTCAATGGGTGACATGTCCCGTGAGTAGACATGTGCATTCGTTTTAGTTAGAATGCATTTTCGTCCGAAAATCTGTTTTTTTCGTTAACAAACGATAACGAAAGTGCAAGAAACGAAAACCGAAAGATCCGACATAAAAAATGCTGTATTTTCGTTTTCGTTGTGGTAAAAATTCGATATAGAGAGATTCGACATTATAGGGAAAAGATTCGACATTATAGGGAAAAGATTCAACATCATAGAGAAAAGATTCGACATTATAGAGAAAAGATTCGACACTATAGAAATAATAGATTTGACATTACAGAGAATAGATTTTGATTTATGAGAAAATAGATTCGACATTATAGAAAATAGATTCGACATTATTACTAGTCATACAACATTAGAATTATTGTAGGCGGAATATTCGAATGGAAATGTACGATTCGATGTAAAGATTCGACATTACGTCGAATATTCTTTGCCCATTCGACATCAACCAAAAAGATTCGACGTTCCGTCGAATATTCTTTTGACCATTCGACAGAAACCAAGTATTATTGGATTTTAGGACGAAAGCTATTTCCCAACGAAAAACGAAATAAATCAAAACGATTTTCGGGAGTAACTAAATAAATTTATTTTCCAAACGAAAACGAAAAAACTAAACAAAATATTCCAGTCTGCACATGTCTACCGGTGAGTATGCTGGCCATGAACTGGGATGTTTGTCAGCTTCCAGGAATTGTGTACAGGTCCTTGCAACATGGGGCTGTGCATTATCATGCTGCAACATGAGGTGATTGTTGTGGATGAATAACACAACGATGGGCATCAGGATCTTGTCATGGTATGTCTGTGCATTCAAAATGGCATCACTAAAATGCACCTGTGTTCTTGTCCATAGCATACCCCTGCCCATACCATAACCCCACCACCACCATGGACCACTCGATCCACAACGATGACATCAGAAAACCGCTTACCCATACGATGCCACCTGCCCTGTACAGTGAAAACCTGGATTTATCAATGAAGAACACCACTCCAAAGTGCCAGACACCATTGAATGTGAGCATTTACCCACTCAAGTCAGTTACGATGATAAACTGCAACTGTTTTTTGGCGACGAGAAAAAGACTGACGGGAAACACGACGAGAAAAAAGAAAGCTGAGGATGAGGACGACGAGCATGCAGATGAGCTTTCCTGAGATGGTTTCTGCCAGTTTGTGCAGAAATTCATTGGTTATGCAAACCAATTGGTGCACCAGCTGTCCGGGTGGCTGGTGTCAGACGATCTTGGAGGTGAAGATGCTGGATGTGGAGGTCCTGGGCTGGTGTGGTTACACATGGTCTGCAGTTGTGAGGACAGCCCTGTTCAGAGTTCAGTCTTCTTCCACAGCTTCTTACCTCTGCATCCCCCATCCACATCTCACTTTCAGCCCTTTTTAGTTGTGACCTCTGCATGCAACCCCCCTCCCCCTCCACTGATCCCATCTTTTTACCACCTCCTAAAAGCTCCACTATCTTCCACATGCCTTAATTTTGTTGCTTTGTTAAGCCAAAGCACCTAGTTGGCTCTAGTACCTTCCCACACATTGTAGTTGGCTCTTACTTGCTGGGAGATCATCCAGTAGTAGTGTTGGCATCTGCACACCAGGCGCCTGGATCTCCCTTGTCCCCATCCTGCACTCAAGTGGGAGCCGCTCAGGAGATCAGATGTGTGGGAGCCGTTGGGAGACGAGCTGTCACTTGTAAACACAGAAGCCAGACTTCTGTGTTTGCAAGTAATAGTGGTGAGCAGGGAGCAGAGGGACTGAGCCGGAGGTAGTGGAAGTTCCAGCTGAAAAAAAGCCCTGTTCATACCTATTTAAGTGGATGT
Organism: Rana kukunoris; assembly: GCA_029574335.1. Classification (NCBI taxonomy): domain Eukaryota; kingdom Metazoa; phylum Chordata; class Amphibia; order Anura; family Ranidae; genus Rana; species Rana kukunoris. The sequence goes on from CM056051.1 coordinate 450,653,487, forward strand.
AAACCCCCCCAAAAAAAATTGACGTCACAATGTAGAGAATAAGATTTCCTATCATCTGTGCACAGTCTTGCCACACAGAGTTTATCCAGCGCTGAGCAATCCTCTTTTCTTTGTTCAGTGAAATAAAACAGACTTCCAGATAAAGACCAAAGTCCTTGCTTGAGTGACAGGTTATTTACATATCTCGTGCACTAGCTTGCAGACATGCACAGCTTCTGTAAAGTGCACAATTCACATCCCCTCCCCCTCTTCTTCTCTCCCCCCCCTCCAGCTCTTGCAGGATTGTCTGTCTTTCCTGTGTTTTGATTAAATGTTTTTAAAATATGGGGTGATCCACAGTTCAGTGTGAACAGCCATCAGAATATACATAGACAAGAAGCTGTGCATGTCTGCAAGCTAGTGCGCGAGATATGTAAATAACCTGTCACTCAAGCGAGGACTTTGGTCTTTATAGGGAAGTCTGTTTTATCTCACTGAACAATAAAAAGATGATTGCTCAGCGCCGGATTAACTCTGTGTGGCAAGACTGGGCACAGATGATAGGAAATCTTATTCTCTACATTGTGACATCAAAAAAAAAATGTTTGGGTTTACATTCACTTTAAGCTGCTCAAAAACATTACTAGCAGCGTAATGGGCATGAACTGTTAGAAACAATATTTCAGACTGACAAACAAAAAAAATATGTAAACCATAAAGTTTCTATTTTATCGTTTTATTATTATCCCTTTTGGTTTTTGACTACTTGAATCAAAGAAGAAGTGTGATGCTCTTGGATGTGGAGCTGTAATAGTCTTCATTTCAAGCTGCTGTATTGCATATAACTTCAAAACGTATAAGCTTTTTTTTTTATTTGTGTGCTCAAAATTATCTGCAAATTATAAAATGGTGGTCTTTAATCTGAAACAAAATTGCAGGAACAAACACGGCAAAGTGCTGATGGAGCAGATTTTTCATTACTCACTGTCATAGTATATTATGCTGCTGTCTTGAAATATATCGCTCATAATTTGTTTACTGAGCCCATTTGAGTTCTGCTTTTGAAACGCAACTCTTTTAATATTCCTCTGGGAGAGCTATAGGGAAGCAAAGTTAGAACAGTCCTTTTCCCCGTTCATTGGATACATCACATATTAATTCAACCAATAATTTAACGCTTATGTGCACAGTTAAATGTTGTTCTCTTTTCTGTAAAGAAAAGGTGATCATTTTTACAAAATCTCTGTGATTTTTTTAATGTATTCAAATGTTTCTACAAGGGGTAAAGAGTGCTTGTAACATTGTACAAGAACTTGTCCCTTACACTGAAAAACAATGCATGTGTTAGTCCATGGTCATAGAAATATTAATATTAATAATATATAAGCAAAAATGTAGTTAAACTTAAAGGGCCGGATTCACGAAAGACTTACGCTGACGTATCTCCAGATACGCCGACCTAAGTCCAAATGTGCGCCGTCGTATCTTTACGCCGATTCCCGACGCTAGATACATTGAAAAATTTCCGGCGTATTCTGGGCGCATATTTACGATGGCCGCAAGGGGCGCTTCCATTGATTTACGCGTCGAATATGTAAATGACCGAGATACGCCGATTCACAAACGTACTTGCGCCCGTTGCTGTAATATACACTGTTTACGTAAGGCGTACGTCCGGCGTAAAGTTATTCCACCTAAAGGTGGCGCAACCCATGCAAAGGTATGGACGCCGGAACAGCTGTCGTATTTTACGCTGTTTACGTAGTACTACGTGAATAGGGCTGTGCGTGTTTTACGTTCAGTGATTCGACGTATCTTAGGCTTTGTCCCGACCTGATTCTGCGCATGCGTACTGGGAACGGGACAGCAAATGCGCTGTTCGTTCGGCCCTTCATTTGCATGGAGTCACCCTTCATTATAATAAATCACGCCCACTTCCACCTACTTTGACTTACGTCGGCTTACGCCGACAACTATATCTTACGCCGGCGCAACGTTGAGTGCATATTCTTTGTGAATAGCATGCTTGCCTCTCAACGTTGCGCTGGCGTAGCGTAAAGTAGATACTCTACGCCCGCACAAAGATGCGCCGCTCTACGTAAATCCGGCCCAAAGTGTTACTAAACCCACAATAGTAAAATCAGTTTGTATATGCAGCAAAGCATGCTTGTTATACTCACTGTGGAACCTAAGGGGTTAATCCTCTGCATTGTGTATGAAGACTGTGTGATCCTGTCTTCTCTGATCCTCCTCTTCTTAAACAGACTCCAACCCATCTGCTGATAGAACAGAGCATTAGGAGTCAGGCTGCACATGCTCAGTTTAGTGTGTATTGCTATAGAGTTTTTTTTTCTTGGAAGAGTGCATGTGATCAGCAAGGGGCCAATCACCACTGTCCAGACAGAGGGTCAGTGTAGAATGAAAAATCATTCTACACTTGTAATTTTTTTAGAAGGACCTGAACAGAAGCTGTTACAGTGGCAGCTGTAGCTTCATCTGTTGGGGGCAGACGGTCCTGACCACCCCCCCTTCCGGACTTCAGCCAATGGGGATTTAGGACTCCTGACCAATGGGGTCTTAGGACTCCTGACCAATGGGGCCTCAGGAGCCACTTTGTTATTGCAAAGAGTGGCCCCCAAACCTCTTTTCTGGGGTCCCCCACTGTCATTGTCCACTCCTCCTCTTAAGTGTATGCCCTGTCCCCAGAATAGCAAACCGCATGCTATGGAGGCAGACATATAGGCTTGCTCCAGAGCCAGGCTGCGTGTGTCCAAAGACACGTACAGCTCAGATCAGCCCCACCTCTGCTACCTCCTCACAGGATGTAATTGACAGTAGCAGAAGCCAATTGCCCCAACAAATGCCTCTGTATCCTGTGAGGAGAGGAACACATACCAGTGCTGCTGCAGTAGGACACAGCACAGGATTGAGATAGGAATCAGGTAGGTATATAGGTAGATGAGGGGGCAATACAAATATTGGGACATGTTTTACTTTAATGCAGAGAATGCATTAGGGTAAAACATGTATTGGCTTTATAACCACATTAATCTCCACATCTTTTGATGGAAGAAAGAACCGAGGAAAAGTGACATCTTCTTTATCTTGCTGTGACTCACAGATCTACTGATTGGAACGAACGTCATCCATGTGAAAAGTATTAGTTCATTGTATACTCTTCGGGGTAGACCGACCCAGTGATTTCTTTCCATGCAGTAGGTTCCAGAAGAAGTTATTGGGCTGGACACGTCATATCAAAGCAAGCTTGCCTACAAGCTGCCATGCAACTTTTATTTGAAGTCTGTGGCACTTAATGCCATCTCCTAATGCACACAAGCCACACCTCAAATATTGAATCTTATATTTTGATCATGAACACTTAATGAAGCCTCTGTCCTTTTGGAGCACAGAAGCTGTCTTATCAAAGTAAGGATATAGATAGATAGATAGATAGATAGATAGATAGATAGATAGATAGATAGATAGATAGATAGATAGATAGATAGATAGATAGATAGATAGATAGACAGACTATAGGCCTACTAATCTATGTTTTGCAATATGGCTCTGCATGAACGGCATTGTCTCCTCTGTTTTTCAGTAAACAGTACATATATATGTATTTTCCAGGTCAATGCTGGTCTGGGTCTCGCAGTAACCTCGCCAAAATATTACAGCCCGCCGTCTGCTCGTGCACAATATTTTCTTGTTTTGGCTTCTAAAACAAGCGAATGCAGAGCACAGCAGTGATCCTTAGACATTAGGACTAAATTGAATTTTTCTCTCCTCTCTTTTTTTATTGTTTCTCCCACAATATCTGTAACTTCGGGTCTGTAGACAAATTACACTTTAAAGCAGCCTGGGGAGAGCAAAGTAGTACACAGACCTAATACATAAAGAGGTTAACCTCTTCACTACTGCATTAATAAATCCACATAGACAAACCTACCTAGAATAACTGTTGTATTTTAAAGAACTGTTTATTTTAAAACACGTCTTCTCTTTTTATAAAAAAAAAAGTCAAATGTATATAAATCCACATACGTGGTCAGGAAATATGCTATTGTATATGTATAATCTATGTATATGTATAATCTATGTGTGCTTTTATGTTGTTCAACATTCAATGTTTAGAAAGAGCGTGTCATGTTCTTATAAAATGTAAACATTAGACTCTGGGGTTGATTTACTAAAGGCAAATGGAATAGGCATTTTGCAAAGTGCAGTTGCTCCAGAGCTTAGTAAATGAGGTAAAGCTGCACTTTGCAAATAATGCTCAATCACATGTAAGTAAAATAAAAAAAAAACACATTGGATTATGACGATCAGGAAAGCTTCTGTTCATTTACTAATATCTGGAGCAACTGCACTTGCAAAGTGCACAGTCTATTTGCCTTTAGTAAATCAACCCCATGTATTAGCAGGTTATTGGATGCAGCTTTTTGGATGCAGAGAATACTTTACTGTCATGGAGAAATATCAGATCATTTCTTACAGCATGGAACAGGAAACAGGATAATACAAATACACAAGTACATATATTGAGGAAAGACAAGCACTTCCTCTGGTTATCTTGCCATAGAATACACAGTATAACACTGCAGTGACACCTGCTGGATAGAAAGGTATAATGCATATATATATATATATATATAGGGCCAGATTCAGGTAGTCCAGAGCATCTTTGCTCTGGAGTAACGCTTCTCATTTGCGTTGCGCTGCAGAAATTTTAGGAGCAAGTGCTGTCATTCACGAAGCACTTGCTCCTAAAGTTGCGGCAGCGCATCGCAAATGAGCCGGCGGAATTCAAATTGGGCGGGTACGGGGCGTGTAGTATGCTAACTAAGCGCGATCCCGCCGCCAACGTACTGCGCATGCGCCGAGTGTCAAAACATCCCGGTGCGCATGCTCCAAAATCTGTGAATGAACGTCAATGACGTCACATTCCCATTCATGACCGTTTTACGCAAGCGACGTTTTTTTTTTTTTTTTTTCGACGCGATGACGACGCCTATACCTAACATAGGATATTCCAACCCCATGTAGGTATAACTATGCGCCGCGTATCCCGTCCGGAAACGTCGTAACGTCACTGCGTCGCGCCGGAATGCGATCGTGAATTGCCGATTTCCGCTCATTAACATATTTTTTGAGCGGAAATCGGCGGGAACGCCCCCGGCGCCATTTTTAAGTTGAAGTAACGATGCGATGGCGAAACTCAGTTACGCTGCTCGCATCGGAGCTTCAACCCGGCGTTTCTTGTTTTCTGGTTACAGAAAACAGAAACGCCGGCTCAAAGCCACAGTTAGGCTGGCGGATCACTGGATCCGCCAGCCTAACTGTTCCTGAATCTGGCCCATAGTTTATAGTCACATTAGAAAGCTGCTTTACATTACATGCTGTTGTTTTTCCAACACCATGGAGACTGCCAAATGTCACTTTTTAAAAGTACTAGTTTCTTTCCCACTTATGCTAACCCTCTCGCGGCATTACTTTGAGTAAATTACCCCAAACAAGTATACACCTAAGGATTATACTTTACTCTGAGCTTTCTGAGCTTTTTACCTGCAGGTCAGAGATTTAGATATTATTGAAGCCTGCAGGGTCATAATAAAAGTTTGGCAACTATAATTTTTTTTGGAATACTGTAGATCTGCAATGGAAGCCCTCATATCTATTTCAGGACAGTCATAGGTGATACCAAAAGGACGCCAAATCTCAAAAGGTGCTGAACCAGTCTCACCAAAGCACAACTGGAAATAAAAGTGCACACAATCAAAGATATCTGCAAAAACATTGTTTTAGGCACAATAAAATTAAAATGGATTGAGAAAAAGAATGTTATCAACTATGCTTACAGCAAAAAAAATTACACGCATACATGTAGGGATCTAGTAGAAAGATGCAGCCTAACTATAACCCACTGAGAATTATTCTGTCCAGATTTAGTTGACCAAAGACTACAGACAATGTTTTTGCAGCTACATAAATATAATATCCAATAGCTATAAAATTGTTGTGTTAAAAAGCAAAAATTCATAATAGTGTGTGTGTTCCTGCCATCGCGTTTTCTTCTACATGTGTCCGGATGCTTGTGGCGGCCACCCTCCTTTGATACCTAACGCTGTTTTAAGTTGGATGTTCTGTTAGTGCAATACTTTTTTATTAAATTTGATCCATAAAGGGTTTTTCACTATTTAGTGTCTTTCTCACCCGAGCTGGGGGTAATAAAGGGTCCAGGCACTTTGGTAAGAGTCCATTTTGTACTTTGGTGGCGGTATACTCACCTGGTGGAGGGAATTTGGATCCATTTATTTTTTCCACAACATCACTATGGAACTGGATATTTGGATATTACTATTTACTTGAAAAACTGATCACTTTGGTTTTCATATCATATTATTCATTTATATATATATATATATACAGAGCTTTTTTTCTCAGAAAATAGGTGCAGGAACTCAACCACGACCTGTTCAGATTTCACAAACAGTAGAAGGGTCTTAAAGGGGCATTAAATACCAGAATTGCATTACATACAGTGTGCAGAGTTCAGGGGGTTACAAAGCAGTCACTTGTAAACACAGAAACCAGACTTCTGTGTTCACAAGTGATTGTGGTGAGCGGGCACCAAAGGGTCTGAGCCAAAGGTGGTGGAACTGAGTTCCACCAAGTTCCCCCAGAAAAAAAGCCCTGTATATATATATATATATATATATATATATATATATATATATATATATATATATATATATATATATATATATATATATATATATATATATATATATATATATGTGTGTTTTTTAGCGCAATATATTTATAGCTATTGGACATTTATTGTGAAAGTATCTCACATTGGTGGTGCCACTTTTTAGGTTCCTTTGTTTCACCTTGTGATTTTTTTTTTCACAAGCGCAGTATTTTTGGGGGGATTTATTTACAAAAATATAATGACTGTGGCACATACCCCTAAGGCCGCGTACACATGATTGAATTTATCTGCTGAAACTGGTCCGACGAACCTTTTCAGCAGACATCTCCGATCGTGTGTACGGGCTAGCGGTCATGTTTTCCCAGCGGACAAATTTCAAAGCATGCTTTGAAATTTTCCGCCGGAGACATGTCCGTCGGATATATCCGCTGGTTAGTACACTAACCAGCGGACAGAAATCTCCACGCATGCGTCGAATGGATTCGACGCATGCGTGGAAGTATTTTACTTCCTGGAGTGGTGACGTGGCGGCGTCAACGTCACCGCCACGTCACCGCGTCCTCAGCCCGAGGGGATTTTCGTTCGATGGTGTGTACACGCCATCGGACCAAAATCCGATGAGACATGTCCGCTGCAAACGGTCCGTCGGACATGTTTGAGCGGACATGTCTCATCGTGTGTACGCGGCCTAAAACATTGATAGCTATTGCAGACACATTTACCAGCGCCTCATAGACAAAAAGCATGGATAATGAAGATTTTTGCAAAAATGCAATTGTTGATGAGAAATATTTCAGAGAATACTTTTCCAGTATCTAAAGACCGCAAAGCTCAGTACAAGGTGTTTAAAACTGCATAGCAAAGACAGAATGATGACATGTTATGTCTCAAAGCACTAAAGATGTACAACCAGGGCCGGGACAATGAGTCGGCAGGAGGGACGGCTGCCCCAGGCACTGTGGTATCATGTGATTTGTGGAGTGCCACAAGGAGATTGTAGGGGAGGGGATTTTGTGTTGCTAGGAGGAATTTAAGGAATAAGTATAGTTCTAGGAAGGGAAATTTGCGGGGGGGGGGGGGGGGCGTGCTAAGAGTGATTTAGAGGGATTTGTGCTGGGTTTGGGGGGAATTTGTGCTGGGAGGGGGCATTTGAAGTGGGGAGGAGGCAATGTGTACTACATTTTAGGGCTAGAGGATTTGTGCTAGGAGGGGTGAATTGTTTTGGGGGGGCATATGAGCTGGGAGGATTTGGGGGATGAGGAGGGGGGATTTTTCTGACACATAATGCTCACACATCTTGGGGGGGCACAGTTTAGCATGTTCGTCCTGTGCTCTAGATGAGCTTGTCACAGGACTATAGACAACTGCAAAGAAACCAGACCAGAATGGTCAAAAGATTTCTTGTTGCCACATGATATGTTTGATCGATGTGGGTGGTCACAAGTGATATATGGATATTTTTTTCAGAGGATAGATATTTTTGTTCATTTATGTGTATTTTTAAATATATGCGTAATCTTCAGTTTAATAAAATTACCCCTTTTACACCATCATTGCCAAACTCAAGTTTGATTTGAAAGACAGGGTCTTCCAGGTGAGGCAGTTTTAGATTAAAGGGGTCCTCCTTCACTTACCTCATCCTTCGATTTTGCTTTTAAATGTCCTTATTTCTTCTGAGAAATCTTCACTTCCTGTTCTTCTGTCTGTAACTCCTCACAGTAATGCAAGGCTTTTCTCCCTGGTGTGGCGTGTCATGCTCGCCCCCTCCCTTGGACAACAGGGGAGTTAGGACGCTCTCTACGTTGCAGATAGAGAAAGGAGCTGTGTGTTAGTGAGCGTCCTGACTCTTCTGTTGTCCAAGGGAGGGGGCGAGCACGACACTTCACACCAGGGAGAAAGTGTCGCATTACTGTGTGTAGTTACAAACAGAAGAACAGGAAGTGAGGATTTCTCAGGATAAATAAGGACATCTAAAAGGAAAATTGAAGGATGAGGTAAGTGAAGGAGGACTGCACTAAGGTAAAGGAGGCTAGTTAAGGAAAACATGTTTTACCTTTACAACCCCTTTAAATGCATCCTCGGGTAAAGAGAATTAGATCATTTGCATCGAAAAAATGTATTGAATTCACTTTAATTATGGGTATCTTTACTTTCACAATCACTAATTATTTATATTTAAAAAAATAAATGCTTTTGAAGCTTCTTTATGAACTTTTGATGTCTCCTTTACTAATGTATCCTGAACAAATGTTTTTTACCCATTCATTAAAACAGCCCCGGCTTCTGCCTAATATAGTGTTTGGTTGGTTGGCTGGATTTAGCACAAAGCTGGCCCTAGTGTTTATGTTTGTGACTGTAACACGAACATTAGATTATAAACTCCTTCAAAGTCAGAGACAAATGCAAACAGATCAGCGTTCTGTGAAGTACTGAGGAATATGTTGGCATCACATAAATAAAATCGAAAAAAGTGTGAAGGAAATGTTTTACTTTTAGCTACTGAAACATGTACACTGGAATTGTTATTAATTCAATTCCTTAGACTTTAAAAGGAATTTTCAATCATCTTACAATATCTGTATATCAAAACAAGTCAATGGATCAGGTCTGAGAAAGTCAGTTAAACAACAAATGTGGAAAAATGGGAAAGACTTCCTAAACTTAGGCGCACTAGCATTTTTTTTTTAAGTTCCTAAAAACTATTATGAGAATTTTTATTTCTTGCTGCTAGAAGATAATAGTGTTATCTTGTGTGACCATGCACACTATTTTATGCTAGAAGCATTTTATAAGCTTCAGCGTTTAAGACCAGAAAAAAAAGTTTTTGGGATAGTTTTCCTGGGAGAAAAAAATGCTAAACACGCCTAAACACTTATAGATGCTACTAAAATGTTCCTGGCGGCTTTTTGCAAGCTTTTATTTTCTTTATGTACTGTAAAAACGCCAGTGGCAGCCCGTTCATACAGGGGGCAGGGGTGCCGCCCCCTAATCCACGCACCTAGCCCCTAATTTACATGCAGAGTGCCAGATGCATGGATTCCAATATTTTTTTTTTAAGCACATGATTAGAGCTTGAGGCTCTATTTGGCTTTAAAGAAAGGGTGAGCTTGGGGCGCAGGGCACTGCACCCTGAGCCCACCCAGTTGTGTGACAATAGCGAATTAATATTCGCTATTGTCTTCCTAATTCTACTCCTGGCCAATCAGGAAGACCCGATTGGCCAGGGAGTCTTATGACTCCCCATGGGGAGGGGGGGGGGGTTCGCCGCGGGGGGGGGGGGGGGGTTTCGCCGCTCCTCTCTTCTTTTTTAAACTCAGTTGTGACATGACACTACTCTTATATCAAGACATCACTTTTATATCAAGGCAAAATGTATCTTGCTTGTCTTGCAAAACGCTCTCAAACCAAGTTACTCCCAAGCTTTTACTGTAACTGTTTTGCTTATGATATCTTGTCTGCCTAGCATTGTAGCAATTCGTTTTTAGGACATTACAACTATTTTAACACCTTCCCAATTGGAGAACATATGAATTGCCAATTCTGCTGCAATGACCCGGTTACTGCGTTCACCAGACATCAACACAATTTCTATCCGCTCCGCACGTGGTAACCTCGGCGACATGTCAATGGCTGTAAACAAAGAAAAACCAAGCACACCATTGTTTTTCTTGTGAAATTCCCAATAGGTTTGATGTGTCACATGACCCTCTTCCTATTGAAAAATCAAAAGTTGAATTCAAAATGGCCGACTTCAAAATGGCCACCATGGTCACCACCCATCTTGAAAAGTTTCTCCCTCACATATACTAATGTGCCACAAACAAGAAGTTAATATCACCAATCATTACCATTTTATTAAGGTGTATCCATATAAATGGCCCACCCTGTATTTTTTTTTTATGCTAGAAGCACTTTTAAACTTCAGTGTTTAGGAGCAAAAAAACATTTTTTTTTTCTACAGTTTTTAGGAACGTTGTCCTTGCAGTAAAAAAAGCTAAATGCTCCTAAATGCCATTAAGCACATCTAAACGCTACTATAATGCCCCTAACAGCTTCTTTCAAGCATTTTTTTTCTTCATGTACTGTACAAAACAATAATAAAATGCTATGCTCCTAAAAAGATAACTGTGGAACAATTAAATGGCTGGTGTCATAACTGATCAAGTGTGCACATAGCTCCCAACTGTCCTTGATTTGAAGGGAATGTCCCTCATTTGGAACAAAGTCCCTCTGTCCCTCTTTCTTCCTCAAAAAGTGTTTTCCCAGTGCTAAACATTTCATCTGATTTCTAAATTGCCACATTTGTAAATTCCAAAAGCCAATATAAAGGAATAGTTGTGGTAAAAAAAAAGCACTTGTGGGTTTAACCAATCATTTTGTTGCACAATTCTCCTTTCAAGGGGTGTGACAAGGGTGTGTCCTATGCCTGCCTACTTTTGCTAACAGGTGCCCCTCATTCCCATCTCAAAAAGTTGGGAGGTGTGTGTGTAGCACTAAGGCAACTGCAGGTCAATAGAGGCCAAGATGGCGGCTTCCTTAGCTGCAGAGAGAATTTAGTTGCACTTTGAAGTGTAACCAAACATATAAATTTAATTGTTTCTCAAAACAGTTACATACAAACCATGCTGTGATTCATATCTGTCACAGGTGCTTGTGGTTTAAACCGAATTGTCAAGAAATTGTGTTTATATTAAAGAAAATTACTGCTAGTACATCTGTGTATAAACACAAGTGTGAACAGGCACCCCCGCACATAAAATCCCTCCAGTGCACCATAAATAACAATATGTATACATATGGGCTTACATATTAATAGACTTTTCTTTTTAATTGGGCGTACAGCACACAAAATCAACACAGATGGTTAAAGGATTAGTATATCTGAAACAAAAGAAAGCAACTTTGTGAAAGATGTGCTATTATTATTTAATAACATTATCCAACATTCATTATTTAACCCCTTCCTACTGGCAGAAAATATACACAGCGGGTTAAATAAGTATTGAACACATGACACTAAACAACAACCCTTGCAATCCATTCATACAAAGAAACCAAAACAAATAAGTTCAGAAATTATGTTATGTGTACTAAAATGGAATGACACAGGGAAAAAGTATTGAATATGTTAATTGAAATGTATTTAATACTTTTAAAACTTTTGTCGGTAATGACAGCTTCAAGATGCCTCCTGTATGGAGAAACTAGTTGCATGCATTACTCAGGTGTGATTTTTGGCCCATTCTTCCACACACAAATCTTAAAGGTTCTGTGGGCTGCTTCTATGAACTCTGATCTTTGTATTTCTTATTAGACATGTGCATTCGTTTTCGTTAGAATGCATTTTCGTCCGAAAATCTGTTTTTTTCGTTATCGTTTTAACAAAGATCCGATATAAAAAATGCTTTATTTTCATTTTCGTTGCGGTAAAAATTTGATATAGAGAGATTCGACATTATAGGGAAAAGATTTGACATTATAGGGAAAAGATTCGACACTATAGGGAAAAGATTCGACACTATAGGGAAAAGATTTGACATTATAGGGAATAGATTTTGATTTATGAGAAATAGATTCGACATTATAGAGAATAGATTCAAAATTATTACTAGTCATACAACATTAGAATTCTTGTAGGTGGAATATTCAAACAGAAATATACGATTTGTAAAGATTCAACGTTCCGTCGAATATTCTTTTGACCATTTAACAGAAACCAAGTATTATTGGATTTTCGGACGAAAGCTATTCCCCAACGAAAAACTAAATAAATCAAAACGATTTTCGGGAGTAACTAAATACATTTATTTTCCACACGAAAACGAAAAAACTAAACAAAATATTCCAGTCTGCACATGTCTAGTTCTTTCCTTAGATGTTTTATTGGGTTCAAGTCATGTGATTGGCTGGGCCATTCTAGCAGCTTTATTTCGAGAGTTTCCTTGGTTTGGTATTAGAGGACATTTTACTAAAGGGAAAATAACTCCTGGTTTAGGCAGTTGTCTCTTGAACATTTTTCTTTTTGGATGATTTACCCTCAGCTCTTGCTGTGGTGTCAACACTTAAAATGTTTACTTCTCACTTTCTGTCTTTCTGTCTATAAGAACAGCCACCAGGAGAAATAGAGAAGGGGAGTATACCCAACGGGGCTACATACAGGAATAAAAACTTGACAGACAGCCGTAACCTTTCACCATCCTATTCAAAATTAGAAAAAAACTATGGGCCAGATTCACAGAGCCCTTACGCCTGTCTAACTTGTGTTAGACTGGAGTAATTTCAAATTACGCGCGTTTTCTAGCTAGTCGAAAACCTCAAACCATGAATAGACGGCTGCGGGCTTCAATTCGACTGGATTACGTGTTCGTACGCCTTCGGATCTACGCTGCAATAAAATTGCGGCCACTGGGTGGACTTCCCGTCGTTTTCCACGTCTGGGTATGCTAATGAGCTTTTGCCGGCGATCCCCAAAATTACGATCTTCATTCGCAATCTCTTACGGCACCTTTAGTCATCTTTTTTTTGCGTAACACTATACCAGCTTTTTGCTGGTCTAATATTAGACAGCCCATATTAAGTATGGCCGTCGTTCCCGCGTCGAATTTCTACGTTTTCCGACGTCTTTTATTATTTTTTACGTAAGTCGTCCGGGAATAGGAATGTTCGTAAACGACGCTACTCAAACAACGAATGACGTAACGACGTGATTTCGCGCAATGCACGGCAGGAAATTTCTGAACGGAGCATGCGCAGTTCGATCGCCGCGGGGACGCACTTAATTTAAATGCTTCACACCCCCCAATCGCGTATTTCAATTACACGGCGAGAAATAGACTACGCCGCCGTAGCGTACGGGCAAAAATCTACCAGGATTCGGTGTAGAGCCTGGTAAAATACGGCAGCGTAGAGTATTTCGATTACGCAGCGCAATATTAAGTGTATCTGAATCTGGCCCCATGTGCCTTTACAGGCACTTTATAAGTTCACCTTTGTTCACCTTTATTTTCTTCTAAATTCCAGCTCCCCTATGTACCAATATAGCATTAATGTACTCCTTTTGCCAAAATAAAACAGCTTTCCATTAATTCTACGCATGATTACCTTACTGCCTTTATGGATATTTCAAAACACTACTTGATTACTTCTGCCTAACTTCCTGGACAGGCTTTAGGTCGTGACACCAGAAAGAGTTTACCCACTGATATCATTAGCACACATCCTGCACCATCTACCCTCAGCTAATCAACTACTTCCTGTGTCATGACCTAAGGTCTTTCCAGGAAGTAAGGCAGAAGTGATGGAGCAGTGTTTTGAAACAGCCATAAAGACAGTGAGGTAAGCATGTGTATAGTAAAAGGAAAGCTGTTTTATTTTGGCAAAAAGAAGTACAATAATGTTATATTGGTACTGTACATAGGGAGCAAAGGTGAACTTAGCCTTTAACCACTTAAGGACCCGCTTACGACTATATACGTCCTGTTTTTAAAGATGGATATCTCAGTAACGGCGGCAGCTGCTGCCACAACCGAGATATCCATCTTTTCCTTACACGGTCCTGTAAACGATTCGCTGTGAGATCACCGTTATCGGCGGCGGGAGAGGGGCCCCCTCCCCCCGCCGCTTACCGGAGCCGTCGGCAGCGGCAGAGGCGATCGGGTCCTGTCCCCTGCTCGGCTAGGATATGAGTGAGGGCAAGATGGCCCCCACCCGTCCCTATAGCATAGCAGGGCGGAATTGACGTCAAAACGTCACTTCCGCCCATGCTTCTTAAAGCAATATATTCTTGTTGTCATTTTTTCAAATGACAATATTATTTTTTTTTGCATGTAAGTCTAAATATGAGATCAGAGGTCTTTTTGACCCCAGATCTCATATTTAAGAGTACCTGTCATGCTTTTTTCTATTACAAGGGATGTTTACATTCCTTGTAATAGGAATAAAAGTGATCTATTTTTTTTTCAGTGTAAAAATGTATAAAATAAATAAAAATAAAAAGGAAAACAAATAACTTTTTTTTAAAGCGCCCCGTCCCGACGAGCTCGCGCGCAGAAGCGAACGCATACGTGAGTAGCGCCCGCATATGAAAACGGTGTTCAAACCACACAAGTGAGGTATCACCACGATCGTTAGAGCGAGAGCAATAATTCTAGCCCTGGACCTCCTCTGTAGCTAAAAAGATGCAACCTATAGAATTTTTTAAACGTCGCCTATTGAGATTTTTAAGGGTAAAAGTTTGACGCCATTCCATGAGCGGGCGCAATTTTGAAGCGTGACATGTTGGGTATCATTTTACTCAGCGTAACATTATCTTTCACAATATAGAAAAAATTGGGCTAATTTTACTGTTGTCTTATTTTTTTATTCAAAAAAGTGAATTTTTCCAAAAAAGTGCGCTTGTAAGACGGCTGCGCAAATACGGTGTGACAAAAAGTATTGAAATGACCACCACTCTAGGGTGTTAGAAATATATATATATATATATATATATATATATATATATATATATATACAGGGAGTGCAGAATTATTAGGCAAGTTGTATTTTTGAGGATTAATTTTATTATTGAACAACAACCATGTTCTCAATGAACCCAAAAAACTAATTAATATCAAAGCTGAATATTTTTGGAAATAGTTTTTAGTTTGTTTTTAGTTTTAGCTATTTTAGGGGGATATCTGTGTGTGCAGGTGACTATTACTGTGCATAATTATTAGGCAACTTCACAAAAAACAAATATATACCCATTTCAATTATTTATTTTTACCAGTGAAACCAATATAACATCTCAACATTCACAAAAATACATTTCTGAAATTCAAAAACAAAACAAAAACAAATCAGTGACCAATATAGCCACCTTTCTTTGCAAGGACACTCATGCAGCCTGCCATCCATGGATTCTGTCAGTGTTTTGATCTGTTCACCATCAACATTGCGTGCAGCAGCAACCGCAGCCTCCCAGACAATGTTCAGAGAGGTGTAATGTTTTCCCTCCTTGTAAATCTCACATTTGATGATGGACCACAGGTTCTCAATGGGGTTCAGATCAGGTGAACAAGGAGGCCATGTCATTAGTTTTTCTTCTTTTATACCCTTTCTTGCCAGCCACGCTGTGGAGTACTTGGACGCGTGTGATGGAGCATTGTCCTGCATGAAAATCATGTTTTTCTTGAAGGATGCAGACTTCTTCCTGTACCACTGCTTGAAGAAGGTGTCTTCCAGAAACTGGCAGTAGGACTGGGAGTTGAGCTTGACTCCATCCTCAGCCCGAAAAGGCCCCACAAGCTCATCTTTGATGATACCAGCCCAAACCAGTACTCCACCTCCACCTTGCTGGCGTCTGAGTCGGACTGGAGCTCTCTGCCCTTTACCAATCCAGCCACGGGCCCATCCATCTGGCCCATCAAGACTCACTCTCATTTCATCAGTCCATAAAACCTTAGAAAAATCAGTCTTGAGATATTTCTTGGCCCAGTCTTGACGTTTCAGCTTGTGTGTCTTGTTCAGTGGTCGTCGTCTTTCAGCCTTTCTTACCTTGGCCATGTCTCTGAGTATTGCACACCTTGTGCTTTTGGGCACTCCAGTGATGTTGCAGCTCTGAAATATGGCCAAACTGGTGGCAAGTGGCATCTTGGCAGCTGCACGCTTGACTTTTCTCAGTTCATGGGCAGTTATTTTGCGCCTTGGTTTTTCCACACGCTTCTTGCGACCCTGTTGACTATTTTGAATGAAACGCTTGATTGTTCGATGATCACGCTTCAGAAGCTTTGCAATTTTAAGAGTGCTGCATCCCTCTGCTAGATACCTCTCTATATTTGACTTTTCTGAGCCTGTCAGGTCCTTCTTTTGACCCATTTTGCCAAAGGAAAGGAAGTTGCCCAATAATTATGCACACCTGATATAGGGTGTTGATGTCATTAGACCACACCCCTTCTCATTACAGAGATGCACATCACCTAATATGCTTAATTGGTAGTAGGCTTTAGAGCCTATACAGCTTGGAGTAAGACAACATGCATAAAGAGGATGATGTGGTCAAAATACTCATTTGCCTAATAATTCTGCACTCCCTGTATATATATATATATATAATGTTTGGGGGTTTTAAGTAATATTCTAGCAAAAAAACTGTTTTAGTCTTGTAAACGCCAAATCTGAAAAACAGCCAAGGTACTTAAGTGGTTAAAGGGGTTGTAAAGGATTGTTTTTTTTATTTTCTAAATAGGTCCCTTTAAGCTAGTGCATTGGTTCACTTACCTTTTCCTTCGATTTCCCTTCTAAATGTTTATTTTCTTTGTTTTCTTTGTCTGAATTTCTCACTTCCTGTTCCTCCTCAGTAAGCTGTTCTGGCTGACGTTATAACCGTCAGCCAGAACAGCTTGTATGATGTGGCCAAGCTTACTGAGGAGAAACAGGAAGTGAAAAAGTCAGACAAAGAAAAAAACATTTAGAAGGGAAATGGAAGGAAAAGGTAAGTGAACCAACAATGCACTACTGTAGCTTAAAGGAACCTATTTAGAAAATAAAAAACGAACCTTTACAACCTCTCTAAGCTACTGCTTTATGGTATGCATTAGCTCTGTTAATATATCAAGTAAGACATAATAACTTGTTGTCATGACAGGCTGGGGGGGGGGGGGGGGTTCATTGGCAATGTTTGCCTGATAGCATCCCAGGGATCAGAGATACCTTTAGATGTGCTTTTCTGTTATCCACAACTGACTGTCTGGAGTCATATGAGATGGGCTAGTCAGTACTTAAAGAGGAACTGCAGTCTGCTCACATAATTTGTAATAAAATAAAACATCTTTGACACTCTGAAGCTTCCCTCCAACCACTTTGCATATTATTTTATATATACTGTGATTCTGTACTTGCCAAATACGCTGCAGAAATCTCCCTCCACTAAGTCTATCTGTATCCATTTGAACTATGGGTAGCTGAAACTACTGCCTGTTCACTTTTTGGATTTTCACAGATACACACAGAGGCAAACCTTCAGCTCTGTAGCCCTGCAGCTCTCCTTGTCCCTCGTATGACTTATCCCCCTCCCTTCCTGGCAAACTCTCAAGCCAGGGCCGTCTTAATAGCATCTTGGGCCCCTGGGCAAAGTAATGCACTGGGGCCCCCACAATGATGACAGTGCAGGTAAACAGACATCAAGTAGGTAGGAAGCAGACTGCCTCCCCTGTGTATCTATCACTCTCAGTGCCACCATGGGGCAGCGTGGGCTCAAGGACCAGTAGCTTTGGAGAAAGTTCATGGGCCCCCCATGCAGCTGGGGCCCCTGGGCAGTGGTGTGCCCTCTCATTAAGACAGCCCTGTCTCAAGCGAGTGAAAGAGAGAGAGAGCTGTGCATTATGTCATAAGCCTAGGCTTTTTACCAGACAAGAAACACAAAGTGGGCTGTATAACATATTTACTGGCAGAAATAAAATGTTTTACTATCCAAAGTTAAAACAACAAGGGCAGAAGATTTAATTGATAGAAAGTTGAAAAAATTACTGAAGGTCCGCTTTAATTAGGCTAATGCAGGATCTGCAGACCTACATCAATTTGTGATCTGTTATTCTGGTGGTTACATAAGCGCAGTAGAGGATATAAAATATTAGTAAATGACCACTGAGGCAATCGAAATGAGACTTTACAGTTTATTACTATATAATACAAACATTTTTTTTTATACCAGTCTTGCTATGGCAGCTCTCAATACAAAGGCATTGAAAAGACAGACATGGGGCCATTATTGCAAATTGTTTAGTATGTCTGGACATATAAAAAATAACAAGTGTAGACTGATTATTTAGCACAGTAGTCTTCTATAAGGTTGTATTGAATTTGGACAGATTAGCCAAGTCCCTTTTGCTGATTAGTAGGCAATTTTTTGTTGTTTATGCACTCGGTGTCTACCCACCTCCCTTACTGTCTACCACCAATGTAGGTTTTAAATTGATCATGCAGACTTGTTTTCTTTTTTTTTTCCCTCTATACTTCATCCCAGACAGAGATAAGTCTAGCTTAGTTTACCCTAACACTTGAAACCTAATTGCTAGGATGGTAAAGGGCTCTTCACATCTATTTTAGTAACAGCTAGGTCAAAACAATAGTGAAACTCTTCCCCCAAACGTGTTAACATTTTCAAGAGTCTCTGGACAAATTTAGCCGGAGGGCTTAATACATGTAAACAGACCTTCCTGGCAATTCAAGTGGCCAAACAGGAATGCTTAGCTCCATAGAACAGATGTACTTGTTTTTTTTTCCAAATACTGATATGGAATCATTGCCCACTTGTACACAGAAGGCACCGCTCTCATGTATCAAAGTTGAGAAATTACTAGTTAAAAAAAATAACAGTGAAATCCAAACCTGACTGGAACATTTCATAAATGTAAAGTTTGCATCTGATGGTTATGGGAAAACAATATCAAGGAAAAGTATAAAAACCGCAGAGGTGATCAAATACCACCAAAAGAAAGTTCTACTGTATCTGTAGGAAAAAAAGGATGTCAATTTTGTTTAGCTACAGCATCGCATGACCACGCAATTGTCAGATAAAGCAACGCAGTGCCGTATTACAAAAATTGGACTGGTCATTAGGGGGGTAAATCCTTCCGGTCCTTAAATGGTTAAAGTGGATGTAAACCCACTCTCATCCTTTCTAAACTACTGCCATAGTGCTGATCTATAAGGATATAGATGCCTCCTGCATGTATCCTTACCTGTCAATGTCTCCCCTCTGTCTGTTATGAGACAGATTCTGTGGGTGGATCTGTTGTCTGGAGCTCTGTGGGTGGAGTCATGATATCAGTAGACTTCCCGCCCTCCTCTACGGTCCCCTTGTCAACATGCATTTTCTCTTGCGTATTCCTTACACTAAATTCTGCTATGATCCCTAACATCCAGTCAAAATCCAGAAAAGTAACCACATGACTTTAGAAAAGGAGTGGGGGTGGGAATTAAAAAATAATTGCTCAGTCTAGTGCATGAGATATGTAAATAACCTGATGTTGCAACTGTGATCAGGTGACCTCAGACACACACACTGCAATATAACAATCAGATCACTCGAGCTTCTCCTCTACCCAGCTCTCACTAGATACATCTAACCTAAATCAGATCACTTGTCTGTGTATATTCTGCTTCCTGTTCTGTGTTTTCACTGCAATATACATGCATTTCCTCGTCACACTGAACTGTTGATCACACCCCATGATGAGAAACATCCAGTTAAAACACAGTAAATGCAGCCAATCCTGGGAGAGCTGTAAGGGAGAGGGGAAGGAGGGAAGAGGAGGGGAGGGGAGGGGAGGGGAGGGGAGGGGAGAGGAATGTGAATTGTAAACTTTTTACACAGGATAACCTGTGACTCACAGCAAGGAGGCGGACCGGACCAAGGTTTTTCTCTGTTAGTCCATTTTATCTCACTGAACAATAAAAGAGGTGGATTAACTCTGTGTAACACGACTGGGCACAGATGATAGGAAATCTTATTCTCTACATTGTGACATCAACAATTTTTTTTTTTTAAATTCGGATTTACATCCTCTTTTATTTTAAGAGACCGCATGGCCAAAGTGCATGTGTTTTAAACCAATTTTGTGTGCGTGCAAGTGTGGTGGTTTTTGTGGGGGGGGGGTGGTCGTACTAAGCACAGGCGTACCTTGCATAGCACACCCACCGGGAGCCGGGCTGAGACCACCAAACTCAATTCACATGTAGCCGAGACCGGGATCCGAACCCTTGGCTTCAGAGGTCAATGGCTTGTCAGCGCAGTGCCAATCACGTTGAGCCACCACAGCTCCCCTAATTTATATATTTTCTGTATGCATTTTCTGTAATAAGGACCTGCAGTGATTAATCAGCTACCTGCAATCTTAAGCCTTCTTATAGGCATAACAGTGTGGCTAATTTGCTTCATGATATCCTAGTGACACATTACCCTCTCTTCATGTCCCCATTCAATTATCACAAAAACAGCTGGAAATCTGCTTAATTTGGCCCTTCTTGTAATTAGTGTAATCATCTACTAATCCAAAATTGTGTGCACTACACTTGGTGTGTGTGGTAGACAGTATGCTGTGCTACGAACGTTTTATTCTCTCACCAATGTAAAGTAATCTTGTGTCTAGTCTGCTCCGTCCCAGCTCTCCTTCAGAATCCAGCATCCTGGACAGGAGACTTAGCCACTGATTCTTCCTCCTAAGGCTGCATTCACATCAGAGAGTTCTGTCGTCTGAAGCGCGACGCTCAAAGACGCTTGAGGGGAACAATAACATTATTCTCTATGGAGGTGGTTTACATTACCAACGCAAAACGTCGTACGCCGAAACAACGTCGAACGCCTGAATTTCAAACAAGTCCCGGACCCTTTTTCGACGCACGAATCGGGCGGCTTGGGTGTTTTACATTGATGCCTATGACCTGTATAAAACTGTGGAGGAAAACGGCACGTCTTGTCGCGGCAAATCGCGGGGGAAAAATGCCGCAATTTGTCGCAGAAATCACGGTGAAAAACGCCACAATTTGTCGCAGCAAATCACGGTAAAAAACGCTGCAAATCGCCTACGTTTAGGTGTGAATGCAGCCTAATAGATAATAATGATGAAGTTTATATTTTGTCTCTCTGGGTTCCTCCTTTCTCCTCATCACCATGCTAATGCAGCACCACCCCCGGAGGAGCCGCCGGCCAAATTTTGGACCTGCACGTCACTTTTGTAGCTTCGTTGTCAGGGTGGGAAAGTCCATAATAAATGCAATGTCCAAACAGATGTAAAACCTTCAACAGTTGGGTTTTATTTTTGCTGCAAGGTAACTTGAAGTAGAGAAAGTAGAAGGGAGGAGAAGAGTAGGGGAAGGTTCAGGCACACAGTACAGAATGCTCAAAATAATCAATCAGTCTCCACTCTCAACTATTAAGTGGGTATTGCTCACCCGGATAGTCCCCTCTCACATGGCCTAGCAGCCGGGACGATGCACAACCTAATGCCCAGATGGTCTCTGGCACAGACCTTTGACTGAACTTAGACTCTGCCACAGACCTTTGAATAAAGTTGGATGCATCCGGGAATCCTCTGCCACAGGATTTCAAAGTTCCAAACCTCCAGCCGCGCATTTTAAAAGCCTTTAAGCCGGAACCGGCAGAATGCAGGGCTTTCAATGCAGTGGATCCCTCCTTAACTAGGTCACCAGGCCTCACCCGAGACTCCAGCACTTTGTCTGTCTCCTCCAGGGCAGGTCCTCCCCCCGTTTCCTTCAATAAGACAGCTTCCTCCCTTGTGGACGAACAGTTTGGGATCCCCTTTAAGGATTTGTAGGCCCCAGCCAGCAGAGCCGGGCTCACACACACGCACCTCACGCCAGTAGGGCCATGAGGTGAAGCAACCCCATAAAATGGCATCTGCTCCTTAAGTACCCCTCTCCAGCATGAACAGCAGGGACATCACTCCCACTGTACCACTGCTGAGAAAGGACACCCAATACTCCATGGTACACCTGCGTTACAACATAAGGCCGAGATGCAAAACCACCTGCAGGCAACAAGGGAAACTACCAAGCAGTACCACAGCCAGAACAGAGGCAAATTTGTGTTAATCAAACAGGTCTGGGCCCAAATACCGGCCCAGACTTCCTTTAAATTTGAAATAGCGCCCCCTAGATTTGGGGTGGGCACTACACTGAAGCCGCGTACACACGGCAGAGAACCTCGACGGGCAGAACACATCGTTCCGCTCGTCGAGGTTCTCTGCTGGCCATCAGATTCGGCGACCCGCCCGTCGGGAATGGCAACCAGCCATTCATCCAGACGGGCCGTCGAGCAAATAGAGAACATGCTCTCTATTTCTGCTCGACGGCATTCCCGACGGGATGCTCGCCGAGAGCGTACACACGGCCGAGGTTCTCGCTGGAATGCAGCTTCCAGCGAGGTTCTCGCTGGTTTCTAGCGAGAACCTCGGTCGTGTGTACGCCGCCTAATAAAAAAAAAACAGTTTTCAGTACATACCTTATATTAGAGCAAATTAAGTCATTACTGTATCTCTGCACTTCTCTTTGAAATGCAGGCAGATCTTGGCTGCTGGGAGCTTTCTAGCTTTCTAATAAGATCACAGCATTCTGCCTTATATCAACCAAATCATCAGACAAACAGTAATATGCAACTTCAAGTTTACTGTATGAATGCAAGATAAACCGATTCATAGGCATTCACAGGGGATGCCAATAAAATGGTAAAGGGGTATGAAATAAGCCTAAAACACAGTATAACAGGCAGTGCCGCTATTGTCGTACAGAGCTGCCTAGGGGTAGTTCCCACAAAATCCTCCAGGTGGCAGCACAATACAGAACACGGTATCAAAGGGAACAAGTATAAGAAAAATTTACAAGCAATATACAACTTGCTACAGCGCAGTCTAGTGCAAAGACTTATGGCTCCTGGGGGGGGGGGGGCTCTCTCACAATGAGGCTGGCTGTACCTGGTAGCCTAAGAAGTCAATCACAGGGATCTCTGGACAGGATTCATAGGGGGGGGGGGGGGCGAAAGGAGTCTTTGGATGTACTGATAGCAGCAGAATGTGTATTCTAGAATGATTATGTATAGCCCAAACTTTTTGGGAGGGTGTTTTTTTTTTGGATAGAGTAGGAAAAATAAGTATTTTATTGTCTGTGTCCTATTGGGTAGAATTTCTAAAGATGCAACAGGTAAGTAGGTGTAGTTTCTTGCAGAAGAGACATTGTGGGGTTACTAAATGCAAAAAGTGTACTTTGCAAAGAGCAGTTGCTCCAGAGCAGTACTGGGAGGTGGTCCAGCACTCAGGCCAAGTAACCAGAATTGCACCCCCTTTCTCCACTGTTAAATAGGTGTACAACCCTGTTCCTATTCTTATGCTGGCCATACACTCTACGAAAAATCGTCCGAATGAACTTTCGAAAAACAAACGTTTGGCCGTGAGCGCAAACTATATTGCCATCATGTAATGACCAATAAATCATTCAGTGGACATAAATAAATAAAAAATGGTTACTTTTTTTATATATACCTAGTGCAGACAGTTCGGACGGGAAACACATTAACCTTCCGATTTATCGTTCGCTCGCCAGAAAATTTCCAAATTTCTCCTTCATTTTTTCGGCTCAAAAACGTCCCCATGTTTATCGATTTTGTGCCCATTAACTGTTCGAACAACCGAATTTCGACCAATTTGTCGTATAGTGTATGGCCAGCTTTAGCCCCCTTGCTTCACTGCACCCGGGGCAGCTTCCCCTCCTGCCCAACCCGTGTCCCGGCCCTGCTCCAGAGCTTAGTAAATAAGCTGACTTTCATCAGCCAATCATGTCCAAGCAAAAATGCATTTTTTTTTCCTTGCATGTGATTGAGTATTCTTTGCAAAATGAAGATCTTCCCTCATTTACTAAGCTCTGGATGAACTGCACTTGCAAAGCACACAGTCTATTTTCCTTTAGTAAATCAACCCTTTGTATGTCTCTTCTGTAATAAAAAACCTGCCTGCTCACAATATGTAACAGTGGAACTTTCGGGCATATAAAAGAAAATAAGGAATTAAAGGGTCACTAAAGGATTTTTATTTTTTTAGCTAAATAGCTTCCTTTACCTTACTGCAGTGCTGTTTTCATGTCCTCATTGTTTGTTTTTTGCTTTGATGTTGCTGTAATCCTGCTCTGTTCTGGACACTTCCTGGTTGTCTGTTTCCTTATAACCACAGTACTGTGAGCTTTCTCTCTGTGGTCACTAATCAAGGAGGTGTGATTACTGTGTGTAAACTGAAACTAGATTGGGCTTAGGGGTTTTAGACAAACCATCACTGCCCTCTATTGACTCTCTGGCTTTGTACATTAGAGAGGCAGGAAACAACAGCAAAAACAAAACTAGAACTGTAGGTTGATTATATGATTGATTTTTATCTATTTGTAATAATTTTTAAAAGGAATCAGTTAACTAATATGTCTCTATACCCTGTAAACAGTCATTTCAGCCCAATTTTTTTTTCCTTTAGTGACCCTTTAAGGAAGAATTTTAGGTCTGGATATGTTATACATAGTTACATTGGTCCAGCTTGGGTTCCTTTAACCCTATACACAATTAAATGTCAGAACAAGCAGATATTAGGAGTTCTTGGATGATGAGAAAGACAGAGCAGAAAATACGAGCCAGACACAACGTAATATCTGCAGTCATTAAGGCCCGTAGTCATGTTCTGCAGGTCTGGCATGTTACATGCATTGCTGTTGGGTGAGCAGATGGTAGAGGTAACCCATAGAAGGTCAGCCAGAGTTCAGTTACGTGTCATGAGGCAGCGGTACGGCTCCCAAAGGAAATGTCTCAGAGAACAGAAGTATCAGCTTTTAGGATAAATTGCACTGTAGTTCAAATGAAGACAATGATTTTCTGTACAAAATAAGGAAAGATTCCATTAGAAGACAGCGGTCAATAAAACTGTCTGGAAACAATTTCTTACTAGAGTGTCTCTTCAACTCCTATTATACTTTACAGAGCAAGATCACATACATGTAGCCGAGTAATATATAAGGAACGTCATTTCCAGAAGTACCACATTTCTGATGCTGAAATGCCCTCTCCGTAATTGCAGCATCAGGCACGTGGCACTTCTGGTTGAGGCGACCACCACGGTACAGATGGTAGGAAATGGTGAGGGGACTTAGGGTGAGTATGTTCAAAGCACAAATCAAGGTGTGTAATTGCAGAACAAAGTTGCCTCTGCCCCCCCCCCCCCCACACACACACACACACACAGACCCAAATATTAATATCCTACAATAAATTCACAGGGTGTTATAGGGCCTTCCAGCATTGTGAGCCTTTTGGCCCCTTTCAGAGGAACATTTGTTCAGTCTCTGCAGGGGATCCTCTACTGTGTTGGATCAGAACAGTGCAGATGTTGCATTGGTGACATCTATGTTCCTTCTGAATATTCCTTGCTGGAAAAACTGACCCATGTAATCCCTATAAGTGGGCAGATGTAAGCGGAGTTGCCTTTATAAGCCTATTTTCAGTCCAGTCAGAAAAAGTGGCCTGGTGGACCTGAACAGACCCGGAGGTGGGCAGATATAGGTAGATAAAAGTTTGTGTATGTCCATCCACCCATAGGGATGTATTGCAGTGCTGGTAATAAAAATAAAGAAAAAAATGGCATTATATGCAAGTAATCGGCCATAAAAGTGGTTGGGGCTCTGGCTACTGCCCTGGAGGACATGTATAATATATATATATATATATATATATATATATATATATATTTATATATTTTTAAACAATATTTTTTTCAGGAGCACTGATTTTAATGATGCTTAAAGTGCAACAATGAAAAAGAAAAATTATTTTAAATATCGGGCCTGGGGGCCCTTTAATGTGCCTGTAATGTGGTGCATTTGTCATACACTGTCTCCTGTTTTTCTTACATTTTCTGGGTGGTGCGTGATCTAGGGGCCCCTTGTTAAAGGAGGCTTCCAAATTCTGATAAGCCCCCCCACCCGCAGTCCCCCACAATCACAGCCCAGGGTTGTTGGGAAGAGGCCCTTGTCCCCATCAACACAGGGACAAGGTGCTTTTTTAGTGCCAAAAAGCACCCACGCCCATCCTCATGTTGAGGGCATGTGGCCTGGTATGGTACAGGAGTAGGTGGGCAACTTGCTCACGTCCCCACCCCACATTTTCCTAACCTACCGGGCTACACGCTCAGGTAAGGGTCTGGTATGGATTTTGGGGGGGACCCATGCTATCTTTTAAAAAAAAATGCCAGTTTTTTTTTCTTTATTTTTTAATAGCCGGGGCTTGCAATTGTAACCGTGAGTCATTTTAGATGTTTTTTGTTTTTAGAAATGTCAGTTCGGCTGTAGCATGTTCTGTATATGCTACAAATGCACCTTAATTTTTATTGTTGCACTTTAAGCATCATTAAAATCACTGCTCCTGAAAAAATGATCATTTAAAAAAAACAAATTATTGATACATGTCCCCCAGGGCAGTACCCAGACCCCCATACCCCCAAACCCCTTTTATGACCAATTACTTGCATATAAGTCTTAAAAATGTGCACTTTTGATTTTTCCTGTAGACTTCAATGGGGTTAGAACATTTCCCATGTTCTGCCCATCCCTGATGAGGTCTAACTAAACATCTTTATAGGGGAAACAGAACCCCTTTGCTCCTGCTGGTGATCCCTGTAGTGATACATTTTAAAATTCTGTTTGTTTTTCCCACTGCATAGCCATGTTTTTTGCCCAATTTGCAATCATCTGAAATAACTACCCCCAAATCGATTTGCTCTGTAGTGCTGGTCAACACTGTACCCTCAATATTGTACTCTATCAAGTGATTATTTTTCCCTAGGTGCATTATTTTACATTTAGAAATATTGAACTGCAGTCTCCACTGCTTTGACCAATCTTCCAGCAATGCCAAATCATGTTCCATGGTACAGACACCTCCAGGGATATCAACTCTATTGCACACCTTTGTGTCATCAGCAAAAAGACATACCTTACTGCTGCATTGCGGTTTGTCCGCACAGCAGCTCAGTGTACTTATGGTTTTCATATAGGTTGCCTGCAGTTTCTCATAGACTTCTTTTATGTTATGTGTTTTTTTTGTGTGTGTTTTGTAAAAGTGCACCAAAGCAGCATGAAGGACTTTTAATGCTCTTTCAGAAAACACACCAAAAACTCAGGCATAATAGAAGTTTATGGAAAACCAAAGCGCTGCAGCTAGATCACATCAGGGCAGTGTGAAAGCACCCTTACCCACCAAACCTTTAGGAAGCGGCATTAAGATTCCTAGAAAAATAATCACAGCTTAAAAGGGTTGTAAACCTTCCTGTTTTTTTCATCTTAATGCAGCCTATGCATTAAGGTGAAAAAACATTTGATACTTACTGGCCCCCCAGCCCCCCGGTTTACTTACCTGAGCCCTTAAAAGTTCAAGCTCAATGCGTTGGCTTCTCGGCTCTTCTCGGCCCAGGCTTTTCGGCTCTTCATTGGATAGATTGATAGCAGTGTAGTCATTGGCTCCCCCTGCTGTCAATCAAATCCAATGACGTGGGCGTCGGGAGGGCGGGGCCGAGTCCGGCATTCGTGTCTATAGACACAAATGCTGGACTCGGGAGCGTGCCCGCAAGGTAACCCCCTTGGGAAAGCTGATGCGGAGAGGAGCCGAGACAGCCGCGACCCCAGAAGACGAGGTTCGGGGCCACTCTGTGCAAAACGAGCTGCACAGCAGAGGTAAGTATAACATGTTTGTTATTTAAAAAAAATATATTTTCAAACCCTTACAATCACTTTAGGAGAATGGGGTCTCATTCTTTTGGGTAAAATTGCCATATATTTGCCATCTTATTGCTTTCAAAGCCAAGGGCTCACTGTGCATAAACAAGTATATATAAGTGCAGTGTCCATTATGATTTGAATTCCTGGAGGGTCTACTAAAGCTTTGTAGCCAAATATAATTTTATCGAACTGCAAAGAAGATGTGACAGCAGGTTGAGACGTAAGCATACCAGCAATATTCCAGGGGTGTAGCACATTTCCTATTTATAAGTGGATCCTAGGTACCAGGGCTATTTGCCACAATCACATTGTTCCCATTTCCGCAGATTAAAATGCAGCAGGCGAGAATTTGCATCTATTTTACTCCATTAACTGATTTTTTTTTTTTGCAAATATAGATTTTGACCTGAGCTGGAAACTGCTGTGATTGATCAGTCTCGGGCTGATTTACACATCCCGGCATACAAAAACAGCACAGATGATTAACGTTAATGATGTTTTTCTTACAAGCGTGTAAGAAATTTGGGGGACTTTAATCGATGATAATGGAATGCAAAGTTAGCTGTCCTCCTGAGAGCTGCTTGCAGCAAAGCCAGAATATTTATCAGCTCTGTATACATTTATACAGATTCTTTGCTAATGACGATAGAAGGCAGAGGTTCCCGCAGGCAGCTTCTCCGGGCCTCTTGTGTATGTATCCTCTATTGTGTAGGAAGCCAGAGGCTTCTCAGGAAAGCTGCAGGAAGACAGTTCAGATAATGTTTAAATCGTCCATGAAAACTTCACAGCCATCCCCAGTGGCTATTTCACATAAATCACAGACAGCTGGGTGTTTGGGATTTACATCCAGAATCCAACATTCTTTTCCACTTGTCAAGAACGCTGCTTAAGCTGAAGAGGAGGATTCTGGGTAATTTTATTCAAATTAGTTTACTGACCTTAATATTTTTTTACCAGCAATGCGTTGATTTGATAGAATAGTAAAGTGTAAGGCAGGAGAGTGAATGTGTTCCATGGAGGAGTCTTTCCTGATATTATGATTAGTCTATGTCAGTGTGATAGCAGGTGTCAAAGCTAAATCGTCAGCATTGAAACTAGAGCTGCACAATTAATCATTAACAAATCGTGATCTCGATTCAACCCCCCTGACGATCTCCAATCCAGAGTTTGCCGATTATTTCATATAACAAGTGGAGAGACTTTGTCTGATCACTCTGCTGTTGAAAGAACATATCTGGGCAGTTTGTCAAGTTCTTAACAGGAAACTAATGCTTCCTTCTTAGATCAAAGAGATAAGCCTCTGTGTGTGTAAAGAAAAAATCCGGGCAGTCTGCCAAGTTTGTAACAACATGAAACATTGTAACTAAACTTCCTTCTAAAGCCTCGTACACACGCACAGGTTTTTTTGGCAAGAACCAGCACGAAAACTGCTGGCAAAGCTTTCTTACCGAGTACACCGTGCGTGTGTACGAGGGTTTCAGGTTTCTCGTCAAGAAAACTGCCTAAAATCTTAACAAGAAAAATAGAGACCCTGCTCTCTATTTTATTATTGTGATTCTTGGCAATGTTTTCCTGACAAGAAACCCGAGAGTGTGTATTCTTACCTGTCGCCGTGGAAACCCGTGCATGCTCAAAATGACTTTGATGCATGTGCGGTAGCTTCGTAGTGGATGACGTCACTGCGTTCGTTCCATTTAAAAGAACGGCGGTAGTGCTCCCAATAAGGGGTGGCCCTCCAGGAGAGAGTACGCTAATGTTGCGCATTGAATATATTTGTCATGTACCCCCCAGGTTTACACGCCATTGGGTTCTTTTCTGTTATCGTCTACCTTACACACTGTCATATTGCTTACACGGTTGATCCTATCTGTACTGTCTACAGTATTTACTTCCTGTATTCTACTGCAACTTGTATGGTTTTGCTAAATCCAATAAAAATGATTGAAGAAAAAAAAAAGAACGGTGGTTCTTTTGAATGGAGTTTCTGTACACTCGGCCGGCAAAAGATTCTTGCCAAGAATCTCGTTTTTTTCCTGGCGAGATTCTGGGCCGTGTGTACAGGGCTTTAGAGCAAACGTCTGTGTGTAAATGCAGGAAGTTTACCACTTAAAGTCCAAGGGCCAGATTCAGATACACTTAATATTGCTCTGCGTAATCGAAATACTCTACGCTGCCGTATTTCACCAGGCTCTACACCGAATCCTGGTAGACTTTTGCCCGTACGCTGTGGCGGCGTAGTCTATTTCTCGCCGCGTAATCGAAATACGCGATTGGGGGGCGTGAAGCATTTAAATTAAGCGCATCCCCGCGGCGATCGAACTGCGCATGCTCAGTTCAGAAATTTCCCGCCGTGCATTGCGCGAAATCACGTCGTTATGTCATTCGTTGTTTGAGTAGCGGCGTTTACGAACATTCCTATTCCCGGACGACTTACGTAAAAAATAATAAAGGACGTCGGAAAACGTAGAAATTCGACACGGGAACGACGGCCATACTTAACATGGGCAAAAAGCTGGTATAGTGTTACGTAAAAAAAAGATGACTAAAGGTGCCGTAAGAGATTGCGATTGAAGATCGTAATTTCTGGGATCGCCGGCAAAAGCTCATTAGCATACCCCGACACGGAAAACGACGGGAAGTCCACCCAGTGGCCGCAATTTTATTGCAGCGTAGATCCGAAGGTGTACGAACACGTAATCCAGTCGAATTGAAGCCCGCAGCCGTCTATTCATGGTTTGAGGTTTTCGACTAGCTAGAAAACGTGCGTAATTTGAAATTACTCCAGTCTAACGCCAGTTAGACAGGCGTAATGGCTCTGTGAATCTGGCCCCAAATCTTTTTCTGACACTTGTTTCTTAAGTTAAAAAATAAGTATTTTTTGCTAGAAAATTACTTGGAACCCCCAAACATTATATATATATTAGCAGAGACCCTAGGGAATAAAATGGCAATCGCTGCAACATTTTATGTCACACTCTATTTGCCCACTGGTCTTTAAAATGCAATTTTTTGGGAAAACATAAATTTCAATGAATGATAAAAAAAAAAAAAATTAAAAGTTACGCCACAAGAATCGTGAACGAATCATGATCTATCTTCTAAAAAAATCATGATTCTCATTTCAGACAGAATCGTGCAGCTCTAATTGAAACCATGTGTGTATAGTAAGTGCTGTGCTAACACCACAGAAAAGGACACTTCCATAATTACGCCCTATATTATGGCAGCCCCAATAATGTACTCTTATTTAATCCCTTTTGGTCTGTTTAGTATACCACTGAAAACATTTTCTCACCTGTTGATGCTACCAAAAATCTTGTTCTCAGCATCTGCAAAGTTATCAGTTACCATTGTTATCAACTCTGTTTGTGGACTAAAAGACGAGGAGAGGGAAGGTGTGCTGTAGTCCCAACATAGGATAAGATGAATGCTCCTGGCTTTGGTTTGTGGGAGGTTCACCAATCATCTGATCACAAGTTAAAATGTAAATCGGAACCCCATTGAAATCAATAGAAGCCAACTCTTTTCCACTTGACCTCCAGAAGGTTTTGCCCCCTTTATGACCAGGCCATTTTTTGCTGTTTAGCACTTTGCTACTTTAACTTGTAATTGCACGTTCATGCAACACTGTATGCAATTTAAATTTATATCATTTTTTTTACACTAATATGCCGCATACACTCGATCGGACATTCCGACAACAAAACCGTGGAGGGGTTTGCCTGAGAAATGTATGTTATCTTCCTGGAAAGTTGCTTCAGTTAAGACAGTGATCAGACTTCTGAGGCGACTTCCATTGAAATCAATGGGTACAAATCGCCTAGAAGTCTGATTGAAGTAGTACAGGAACCTTTTCTGAAGTCGGAGCAACTTCTTCAGTAGTGTGTATTAAGATGGCTCTCATTCACTTACATTAATTTTTTCAACCACGCGACTTGGGACGACTTGGGGAGACTTCAAGTCGGATCCCAGGTCGCCCCAGTGTGAACCGGCTCTGAAGCAATAATTTCTACTTTGTTATAAAACATATCTGCTCCTTTTAGTTTACTATCTGGCTGTTCTTTCTTCCTGCATTCTGGGGAGAAGAAACAGACAGATCACTGTTCACAGTACACAGTTCTGTGTTATTGTAAAGACTTTATAAACACAGAACTCTGTGGGGGTAATTTACTAAAGGCAAATTCACTTTGCACTACAAATGCAAACTATAAGTGCAAGATGCACTTGTAATTGCACTGAATGTAAATCTAAGGCCGCGCACAAGCGATCGGTCAAAGCCGATGTAAAAGGACTGAAGGTCCGTTTCATAGGTCCAAAGCGATCATGTGTAGGCCCCATCGGTCAGTTATCCTTCGGTCAAAAAAATAGAACTTGCTTTAAAATTTAGGTCAAAACTGATCGTTAGTACGCACGAGCATCGGTTAAAAATCCACGCATGCTCAGAATCAAGTTGACGCATGCTTGGAAGCATTCAACTTCATTTTTTTCAGCACGTCGTTGTGTTTTATGTCACCGCTCTCATCGGATGGACTGATCGTGTGTATGTGGCCTTTGAGGTAGATCTGAAATGAGGGGAAGCTCTGCTGATTTTATTATCCAATCATGTGCAAGTTAAATGCTGTTTCTTCCTTGCATGTCCTCCTCGGATCTACAGTTCAAGTGCACTTTGCACTTGTAGTTTGCACTTTTAGTGTAAAGGGGATTTGCCCTTTGTAAATAACCCCCATGGCAAAAAAAAGTAGCTGAACACAACTAAAATTGTAATTATTACAGACTCCGGGAATATTATATGCACACAGCCCCAGACTTACAATGGGAACAGTTAGCAAACAATTTTATGTAATCAGCAGAATTAATTGGTAAAACACTCTTTAAAAAGTACTTGTTGTCAACCCAGCTGCAGATGTCTGAGCAGATGGTAAATAACTAAACATATGTTGCTTTTACTGTGTGTTATAGCAGTATAATTTTTCTCTTTTATATACTTGCATGATGTTGGTCTTCTTATTGGCCCATATAAATACATTAGTGTGCTATTAAGTATGAAGCTGCATACTGGCAAGCGTATGGGGCAAAAACTGTGCAAAAGGTACACATTCATTACGTCTAGTGTTATTCAATTTCCTGTGCTCGCCTAAACATTGTCCACAAATTTGACAATATAGAAGCATAAGAGTCGGTTCACACAGGGGCAACACGACTTCCAGCACGACTTTGGGAGGCAACTTGGACACGACTTAAGTATGAATCATCAGGCAACTTACAAGGCAACTTCAAGTCGCCTCCAGGACAGGAGGCTTTCCAGTGGCCAATCAAACAACAATCAGCTCTGGGGGAGGGAGGGGTTTGCCTGAGAAATGTATGTTATCTTTCTGTATTGTTGCTTCAATTAAGACAGTGATAAGACTTCTGAGGTGACTTCCATTGAAATCAATGGGTACAAGTTGCCTACAAGTTGCCTAGAAGTCTGATTGAAGTAGTACAGGAACCTTTTCTGAAGTTGGAGCGACTTCAGTAGTGTGTATTAAGACGGCTCCATTCACTTCCATTGATTTTCTCAACCACCCGACTTGGGACGACTTGGGGCAACTTCAAGTCGGATCCCAGGTCGCCCCTGTGTGAACCGGCTCTAAAATACAAGTATACAAATTACTAAATTCATTCTCTGATGTTGACAGTTGTGCAGGTGAGCTTATAACATGTAATCTTGTATTTATTGAGTACATATTAGGACATCACTTTTACATTGTTTCCTTTTACTTAACTAATATTGATGAACATCTAGTTCTTATACAGAAATAATTTACCAATTAGATTGGGAAGAAGGTTTTAGCTTCCACTATCTTTAGAAGAAGTTTTTACTTTATATTAACACTGATCTTGTTTCACAGACTGACCTGTGGATTCTCATCCAACTGGGCATCAGGGGTCCATACTGCTTTTCAGACCAGATAAGCCAGTGCTTAAAACCCAATAATGGCTTTGTTTATTTTTTTATGATGTCCCAGCAATTTTAAAAATATAAAAAACAGCTCTGGCTGCAGTGCTTGTCTTTTCAAAAGTGCTGTCCCCTGCAGGCTTACCCACTGTGTTCCCAGTGCTGGTCTTCTTTTGGTGGAGAGGTGAAGAGGTGAAGAAGAAAAGGGCCCCACACATCACTGTGTGTGTGTATATATATATATATATATATATATATATACAGCACAGACCAAAAGTTTGGACACACCTTCTCATTCCAAGAGTTTTCTTTATTTTCACGACTATGGAAATTGTAGATTCACACTGAAGGCATCAAAACTATGAATTAACACATGTGGAATTATATACATAACAAAAAAGTGGGAAACAACTGAAAATATGTCATATTCTAGGTTACTCAAAGTAGCCACATTTTGCTTTGATTACTGCTTTGCACACTCTTGGCATTCTGTTGATGAGCTTCAATAGGTAGTCACCTGAAATGGTCTTCCAACAGTCTTGAAGGAGTTCCCAGAGATGCTTAGCACTTGCTGGCCCTTTTGCCTTCACTCTGCGGTCCAGCTCACTCCAAACCATCTCGATTGGGTTCAGGTCCGGTGACTGTAGAGGCCAGGTGTCAGGAAAGGTTCCTCCCGCTGGTGGTTCTGCCTGATATGTGTCGTGCAGTACTGTGGTCCACCACCAGGTGTCTCCTGGCAGTCTGGAACTGACAGGGGAGATCTCCCCTGGTGGTATCATGTGATCTTTGGGCCACAGTACTGGCATCCACCAGCGGGGGGTTCCTGCCAGTGTGGGGCCGACATCTCCTGCGATCAGGCGTCACCTGAGCCTGATTGCAAGAGATGTGTATAAATACCTGGCACTGACAATCTGACTTTGCCTGGATATCTTTCTTGCGCCCTGAACCTGAACCTGAACTTGGACCTGAACCTATACCTGTACCAGTACCTGGAATCCTGTACCCTGTGCTTGTACCTATACCTGTTCCCCCTGTGATCCATCCATCCTCTCTTTGTCCTGTTTGTTCTCCCTTTCCCCAGCTGCTGACCTCGCGTTGCTAGTCAACCAACATTAGAATTCTTCTATAGCCTATGGGCGGAGCATTTGACCATAAATGTCCACTCGCGGCAACTGTTTCGTCGAATCATCATGTCAAATGTTTTCTCTCTATGTAGAATAACCTTGGACTAATAGAGTAAGGCTGCATTCACACCTAAGCATAGGCAATTAGCGGCATTTTTTACCGCGATTTGCCGCTACAAATTGCAGTGTTTTTCCCCGCGATTTGCCGTGACAAAACGCAGCGTTTCTCCTCGTGGTTTTGTACAGGTCATTGGCATCAATGTAAAACGCCCAAGCCGTCCGATACAGCGACAAAAAAGGGTCCGGGAGTTGTTTGAAATCAGGCGTTCAACGTTCTTTCGGCGTTCGACTTTTTGCGTTGGAGATGTGAACCATCTCCATAGAGAATAATGTTATTTTTCCCCTCTAGCGTCTTTGAGCGTCGCGCTTCAGGCGACAAATGCTCAGATGTGAATGCAGCCTTAGGTTAGGCACATTTTAAAGCAGGTTTGATAGACAGATTTCGCTATTGTCCCCGTCATGTTGAATTTTCTATCTATATCGAACTGTTTTCGCAAAAAAACAAAAATAAAGCATTTTTTAAGGCGGATCTTTCGGATTTTGGATTCTGTGCGTTTCTTATCGTTTGTTAAAACGAACGCAAAATCCCTGAAATTTGGACAAAAACGCATTCAGTCGAAAACAAATGCACGTCTAATGGCTACTAACACAATAATTTTTTCAACAGTTTTCCCACCATGGACATGCTATCATCAACTTTGAGTATTGTTGTTGCTTGAGGTGGCTGTAGCTATTTGAGTACACGTGCAAAAAACAAAAACAAAAGATGTAGTACAATTTATGGTATTCTTTTACATTTGCACTAATATTCAAATTTTTCAAAGATTTTTGTGGTAAGTACTGCTTGGACTTTCAAAGAAGGTGGGTACACCCCAAAAGCCTGTCCTGAAAATGTGAACGTTGGTGCAATTAATAAAAGTATAGACTGTAATTAAAATGTTTTTATTGTGGTAGCTGATGGTGGAGGAAATTTGTTTTTTGAATAGGCACTAGAAATAATTCTTTCGCACCAGACAAGTTCATTTTATGCCGGAGCCAAAACGTCAGAATAATTGAATATAATCACATATACTATGACAGCGTGTAAAGGACATAGCGCCTTGAAGCTTCCATTAACAATGTTAGATACAGCTCAGTATGAATAAAACAGTACATGGTATTGAATTGTGAAGAGAAATCACGTTACATCTTCCATTAAAGTAAAAAAAAAAAAAAAAAACGCTTCCAATGGGCGTATTTTAAATGTAATTAAATATATGGCCTTAGTGATAGGCTAGTTTTAGCTTTTTTTTAGTTTTTGTGTTTTTATACACAATGTATAGAGAATATAAACAATATAGATATATAGCTGTATAGATAGATATTGTCTTTACATACAGGAACCCATTGTTTATTTTAAATTTTAAGGAAATAAAGTGGGTTTTGTTAAATGTAGGATAGGTAAAAGAGGTAAAATTCATATTTGTTACATTAAAATGGGACATTTTTTTGCTTGACCTTGTTTCTTCCTGTAATAATACATTTGCAAGAAAGCATCGTAATGCACGAAGGCTGTCATTGATGCTTATTTATATTGCAGTTATTGGGCCAGATTCAGAGAGCGATTACGCCTGTCTAACTGGTGTTAGACTGGAGTAATTTCAAATTACGCATGTTTTCTAGCTAGTCGAAAACCTCAAACCATGAATAGACGGCTGCGGGCTTCAATTCGACTGGATTACGTGTTCGTACGCCTTCGGATCTACGCTGCAATAAAATTGCGGCCACTGGGTGGACTTCCCGTCGTTTTCCGCGTCGGGGTATGCAAATGAGCTTTTGCCGGCGATCCCGAAATTACGATCTTCAATCGCAATTTCTTACGGCACCTTTAGTCATCTTTTATTTGCGTAACACTATACCAGCTTTTTGCTGCTCTAATATTAGACAGCCCATGTTAAGTATGGCCGTCGTTCCCGTGTCGAATTTCTACGTTTTCCGACGTCTTTTATTATTTTTTACGTAAGTCGTCCGGGAATAGGAATGTTCGTAAACGCCGCTACTCAAACAACGAATGACGTAACGACGTGATTTCGCGCAATGCACGGCGGGAAATTTCGAAACGGAGCATGCGCAGTTCGATCGCCGCGGGGACGCGCTTAATTTAAATGCTTCATGCCCCCCAATCGCGTATTTCGATTACGCGGCGAGAAATAATCTACGCCGCCGTAGCGTACGGGAAAAAATCTACCAGGATTCGGTGTAGAGCCTGGTAAAATACGGCAGCGTAGAGTATTTCGATTACGCAGCGCAATATTAAGTGTATATGAATCTACCCCATTGTGCCTTACTGCTTCCTTTTTTTTTCTAAACAAGCCTATCAGACATGTCTTGATTTAAAACACACCTAAAAAGTTAATAAAGTCATGTAAAGTAATACTGTTTATGCAAATAAATAAACTGTATTTAAAGAGGTATTAAACCGAAAACGTATTACATTTCAGCTTACCAATTCTTAGGTGAGGTGGCTGCATTTGTGAGTTTTTTTAGGTTTTTTCCTTTATTTTTACTTGTTGATCCAGCCGGTGAGTCTGTAATTTTTTTAATTTCCTTTAACAGACCAAGCTGTCCAGCAAAAAAGGCAGTTGGGGGATTGCAACAAACCATTTATCACTGATAAGGGTGCTTACAATGATCAGTCTTTATTAATTCATGCAAAACCTTTATCCTAAAAAAATAAATAAAATTTGCTGTGACTTACAAAGTGTTATCTTTAGTTCAGCTTCAATTTGTTAATCAAGTTCATTTAAATCTGCTAGTCTAACAATACCCTCTCCCTGAGCTGACTATGCTGCTGTCCAAAGGTGTCTACTATAATATTTCATCCAGAATGCAGATTCTGTCAGATAGGAAGTAGGGCCATCAGGTGAAAATAAAAAAGCTTAAAAAACAAAAACAAATGCAGCCACCACATCTAATAATTGGTAAACTGATATATCTTACATTTTTTGTTTTGGGTCAAATATCACTTTTAATGCACTGCCCATAGTTCAAATTCTGTGATTTTACAGGATTGGCTACTCTTTAATTATTATCATTTATCTTTTTCTCTCTTTTTACCAAAAATAAAAATATATAAATGTTTGGAATCCTTCTCCCAAATATCCCAGCTTCACAGGATGCTGAAGGGAATGTGTGCTATCAGGCAGTTGCACACTTGCTGATCTTTTTTTTCACCTCAGACTAAACCACAGCAAGAGACCTACTCATGGTTTTATTCAATAGTTCTGTCTCTACTTCGATTTTGCATCATATGTGGAGTTCATAATGTTGATTTATATCTTTATAGTGTTTTTTTTTTTTCCGCCCATGTTTCCCCATCTCTAAATCTTAGGTATTCGTTGTTGTAAATTTCATCTTTTTTGTTGGACCACCCTCTTAATGTAGGTCTCTCTAATTGTTGCCAACTACCAGAAATGTGACTCGTTGCTTCATTCAAGAACTCTGGGATTAATGTCCTCAGGTATTTTTTAGTTGACATTCGGGACCCATGTAAAATACAGACCCAGAAATCATCCGGGAGGTCCACGTTTAATATTTCTCAGATTTTTTGTCTGATTTCCGCCCAGAATATTCAAATTTTGGGGCAAGTCCACCTGATGTGGGTCATTGTACCAATTTCATTGCAACCTCTCCAACACAGCCGCGTTCTAGTTCCTGAGGGCGTATGTACTCTGTCAGGTGTGGGGTACCATCGTACCAGACACTTGTAGTTCTGTTCCATTCTATTATTGTTTACCGACGTCACATGCACTCTCTTTATTAACAGTCTAATCTCATATTCATTTACCGATGAACCAGTTTCCTCATCCCATTTCTTGATTAAAGGCAGTGCGCTTTGTAATTTTCAGACATTTAGGATTTTATATATCTTTGAGATTGTCCCCTTTTCAGTCTTTTCTTTGCATAATTTTTCAAAAGGCCGAAGGTTTGTTTCGGATCTAATGGGCTGTGGGAGACTCTCAAAAAAATTTTTTAATTGCGCGTACCTCCATTCGTCAATCAAAATAGTTTCTTTCCTATTTTTTAATTCCTGCAGTGTTAGTAACTTATTTTGCTCCGTAAGATCTTTTAATTGAATATTATCATTCCTGATCCATTTACCAAACCTTTTTTTGTCTCCTGGTGGGAAGAATTGTGTATCATTTAAAGCAGTGGTCATCAACCCTGTCCTGCAGGGCCCACTAACAGGCCAGGTTTTATGTATTACCTTGGGGAGATGCAGACTGGAATACTGCAATCACTGAGCAGTATAAGCCGAGTTTTTCAGCCCTTTTTTTTAAGGCTGAAAATACCCCCCTTGGCTTATACTCGAGTCAATGTACCTGAAATTCTTGACAGGCTGTGGGCATCCATTGTTTAAAAGTTACGGTCTCCTCCTGGTCTCTTCCTTGATAGGCGTTTCCCAGCAGACACAGTTCTGCCTATCACAGACGTGCTCTCATCCTCGGACTCGGTTTCCCAGCAGACACTGTGTTCAGTGTTCCGCCAATCACGGACGTCCTCTTGTCCGAGGATGAAAGGACGTCTGTGATTGGTGAAACGCCTATCACGGAAGGGACCAGGAGGAGACCATAACTTTTTAACAATGAATGGATGCCCCGCAGCCTGTCAAGAATTTCAAGTTCACTGACTTGGGCACAGTGAGGATGCAATGAGCACAGTGAGGATACAATGGCACAGTGAGGCATGAAAATGGGCACAGTGAGGTTGGGCACAGTGAAGCTGCAAATGGGCATTGTTGACCCTCTTTTCCGTTTACAATAGCTGCTGCATTCTCACCCTAGGCTTATACTCAAGTCACTAGGTTTTCCCAGTTTTTTGTGGTAAAATTAGGTACCTCGGCTTATACTCGGGTCGGCTTATACTCGAGTATATGCGCTACTTCTTAGAATTTTTGGGGATATGACTACCAAATGTTGAGATAAGATAGAGAAAAAAACTTTTCAATGCATATTTCGTATTTTATTCTTACCAAAGAATTTTAGTTCAACAATTACAATATAAATTAACAATTCAGGAACAGTAAAAGATTGCATGGTAACAACACGTAGGATACCTTCGAACATAAATAATCAAATATTAATAGCTAACTGTTCTAAGACTACAAATGTTTTGACTTTGTCAAACTGACATTTTTATGGTGTCAGGAGGTCCCTGAGTGCTGCCCTACCTTATGGGATTAAACCGTTCTTGAACTAGGTAACCCCAAAGTCTGTGTTCCATCGTCGATCTCCCAGCAGCACCTCTGATTGGCTGAAAGCAGTCAGCTGACACTCTCAGCCAACCAGTGACTCCCATTCATAAAACTGTCTTGAAAAAGGTATGTTTCTTTTTGAAGCCAGGTTTATGAATATTGTTTTAGAAACCAATGTAATGTTTCTGCTAATTGCTCCAAACTCAGCACTTTGCCTCAGAACTGCTTCAGTCTTGCTATGGTAATTTTTTTTTTATATTTATATATATAAATACACATACATACATACATACTGTACATACATACAAGTATATATACAATTTTAATATGGTTTTATATATGGACCCTGATGGCCTACGTCAAAGAGCTAGATGTAAGCAAATTGAGAAACGTAATAAATATATCATTGCCATTTAGGAAACTAATTATACAGAGTCATTTGTATTCTGTTACATTAAGTTATAGTTAACTACAGACTTCTAACCTCTGGAATGGGGACAGATCGGTGGTTGACACACACTTGACAGGCAGCTTCTTCCCTCTCACTCTCTCACTTACTATTACTACTGAGCATCATCACGTGGAAACATAGCATGCCAGGGCCGTCTTATCAAGCGGGTAATGCAAATGCAAATGGGGCCCCGATCGTTTCCAGGTTCATCGCTCCAATGCTCTAGGATAGTCCCTGTTTGGGCACCTTCATTCCGGGACACTACATTGTCCTGGAATTAAATTGACAGAGAAAACCCCGGCATAGCGCTGGCTCTGCGTCCATCTCCACCTGAGCCTTAGTGGCCACTGGTTGCTACAGCCGCCTAGTGTCTAGCAACGAGTGACATCACGGCCGCTTTCAAAGCGGAGGAGGACAGTGCCTCGCCTAGTGCAGACAATTCCACCTCTCCATCCCTTGTTCAGCCAGCCTGCTTTTTTAGAGCTCTCCGGGACCACTCTATCCCCAGCCTGCAATGCATTATGCTGCCCTAGCAGCGGCAGTGAGAAGAAGAGGGGAAAGAGCCGGGACACAGAGCAGCCAGCCAAAAGTGCTGCATGATACATGGAAGCAGCCCAGAGCAGAGGAGATGGGGGCCCTGCATGTTAGGTTCGGTGCTTGCCGCAATTTTCTCTCCCTCCTCCTGAACTGTCGGGGATCTGTGGTGGGAGGACAGGTAGCAGCTCCACTGTCCTCGAGGTGTGAATTGTATTGTATACAGAGGGAAAAAGGTGTGCAGGGGGAGGTACAGAGGGGAACAGATTTTGGGGGGGTACAGAGGAGAACTAACATGTGTGGGGGAGGGGATACAGAGGGGGGTACAGAAGAGAACACATTTGGGGGGGGGGGGTATTTGAGGTGTGGAGGTTTCCAGTTCAGCTGTGTAAAAAAATAAAAAATGCAGATACTTTTGCAGTTAAAAAAAAAAGGTGCATTTATTACCCTAGCCTGTCCATATAGTACCCCAACATGTCCATATAGTACCCCAGCATGTCCATATAGTACCCTAGCCTGTCTATATGGTACCCTAGCCTGTCCATATAGTACCCCAGCATGTCCATATAGTACCCTAGCCTGTCCATATAATACCCTAGCCTGTCCATATAGTACCCTAGCCTGTCCATATAATACCCTAGCCTGTCCATATAGTACCCTAGCCTGTCCATATAATACCCTAGCCTGTCCATATAGTATCCTAGCCTGTCCGTATGGTACCCTAGCCTGTCCGTATGGTACCCTAGCCTGTCCATATCATATGGTACCCAAGCATGTTCATATCATATGGTACCCTAGCCTGTCCGTATTGTATGGTACCCTAGCCTGACCGTATCGTATGGTACCCTAGCCTGTCCGTATCGTATTATACCCTAGCCTGTCTGTATCGTATGGTACCCTAGCCTGTCTGTATCGTATGGTACCCTAGCCTGTCCATATCGTATGGTACCCTTGCCTGTCCGTATCGTATGGTACCCTTGCCTGTCCGTATAGTACCCCAGCTGGTCTGTATACTACCCTAGCCTGTCCCTATACTACCCTAGCCCATCGTATACATAGACAGGGATAAGGGGGTGGAGCCAATGGGGGTGGCAAAATGAGTGAGTGCGAAAATTGGGACAGGCTTGTAGAGGCCCCAGAGCATTACTATGCCCAGGGGCCCATGATATTGTAAAAATGGCTCTGTAGCATGCGTTAAGGTCAGAAGGACCAGGATTCATCTGACCTCCCTTAAAGTTACAGCTGGCCTGCTTCCTGCTGCAAAACAGGACCCTGCACTACAATCAAGGCTCCAATCCCTGTGACAGCGGGCGCCGCTGCAGTCAGGCTGAAAAGGGAGTTATGGAGGGATGGGGTGCCAAAAGTCAAATCCAATCCGGGGACAAAACTGGGGACACAAGGGCCTGGAAACCAGGGATGTCTGGTCACCCTAGTTTAAAGTGATACTAAACTGAAATGGTGATAATATTTACACAATCACAGAGATTTTCTTATGTATTCAAAAGTCTCCACAAGTGCGTGTGAGACTGCGCAGGTACTTGTCCCTTACATTACATAATGAGTAAACATGTGTCACACATGGTACTGTAAATAATAATAATAATAATACATAAGCAAATATTGTGTTAAAGTGACACTGAATTTTGTTTAAAAAAATCTATTTAACTGTTTTTAAAAATTATATATTAATTTATAACTTAAACATTTCTCCTATTTTGCTCTCAGCCTCCTCCAAATCTCCAAATGTCTTCTTCTTTTATTTGCTGCTGAGATCTGACTTTCTGTTAGAGGGTGGCCAAGTTTGTTGTCTATTTTCCGACTGTATGTAGAAATGTCCGCTCCGTAGATGGACTATGGACTATGAACTGTGGGATTTGTAGCGTGCATAGAGCAGTGCACATGTCCTTAACTAACATGCACTGCTCATTCCATACAAATGGAAGTGGGGGGGGGGGGGGGGGGGGGAGTTCAGACAACCACAAATGATGTTACAAGAAGGCATAAAAACACAAAAAGAAACAATGTGATGAGAAAAAGAATACAGGGTCACTACTTAGTGGATATGTATGGAATATATTTGGATCTTATTTATTGTCCTTTTAATTCAGCAGTGCAAGGGTTGATTCATTCCAGCAGTCCAATGTTTTTTTTTTAAAGTCCAACCCAGCAATGGTAGTTCTGAAAGGTCAGAAGTAGTTAGCACTTCTCCACAGTTTTAAGGCAAATTAAATATAAATATTACATGTTACAGACAGATACTGACATGAATGCCCCATTGTGACTCATAAACTGATAGACATGTAAAATTTTTTTGTTAGAATGCATTTTTGTCCGAAAATCCGTTTTTTTCGTTATCGTTTTAACAAACGATAACGAAAGTGCAAGGAACATAAACCGAAAGATCCGACATAAAAAATGCTTTTTTTTCGCTTTAGTTGCGGTAAAAATTCGATATAGAGAGATTCGACATTATAGGGAAAAGATTCAACGTTATAGAGAAAAGATTCAACACTATAGAAATAATAGATTCGACATTACAGAGAATAGATTTTGATTTATGAGAAAATAGATTCGACATTATAGAGAATAGATTCGACATTATTACTAGT
The DNA here is from genome assembly GCA_029574335.1 of Rana kukunoris. Classification (NCBI taxonomy): domain Eukaryota; kingdom Metazoa; phylum Chordata; class Amphibia; order Anura; family Ranidae; genus Rana; species Rana kukunoris. The sequence continues at coordinate 450,697,424 of CM056051.1, forward strand.
CATACAACATTAGAATTCTTGTAGGTGGAATATTCGAACAGAAATGTACGATTCGACGTAAAGATTCAACGTTCCGTCGAATATTCTTTTGACCATTCGACAGAAACCAAGTATTATTGGATTTTCGGACGAAAGCTATTCCCCAACGAAAAACGAAATAAATCAAAAAGATTTTCGGGGGTAACTAAATAAATTTATTTTCCAAAGGAAAACGAAAAGACGAAACAAAATATTCCAGTCTGCATATGTCTATAAACTGATAACCAAAGGCCATTTTAGGACTCTACCTAGTCACACCATCCAGAGAATGGCCATTCAGATGCTGGAGTACTTCATGCAGTAGTGTTATAATATGCTGGACACTTCCTTGGAAGCCTGTTCTGTTTTATTCCTCTAGATCAGGGATCCTCAAACTACGGCCCTCCAGATGTTGTAGAACTACACATCCCATGAGGCATTGTAACACACTGACATTCACAGACATGACTAGGCATTATGGGAATTGTAGTTCCTGAACAACTGGAGGGCCGTAGTTTGAAGACCCATGCTCTAGATCATGGGTCTTCAAACTACGGCCCTCCAGTTGTTCAGGAACTACAATTCCCATCAAGCCTAGTCATGTCTGTGAATGTCAGAGATTTACAATGCCTCATGGGATGTGTACAGCTGGAGGGCCGTAGTTTGAGGATCCCTGCTCTAGATAGATGGTGATATATGAACATCGGTTACAGCTTCCATATGTGGATTAATGGAACTGCTGTTTACTACAGCTGACTTGTTCAGACTGTAGAGCAATGCCAAACTACTTGCATCATTTAATGCTGCTTTGCTATTTTATGGAGTTCATTCTGCTAAAAGAGAACCAGTCACACATACTTGTGATAATGTGAACTTCCACTTGAGTTGTAGTTGGGGGATAGGGCCACCATTTTTATCACAACCATCCCTCCCCCCCTTAAATTGCAAAGGCAGTCAGACTGGGGTGTACACATGCTGGAGCTTTAATGCTTTATGGCAAAAATTATACCCCCTCATGTGACTAGGGTCATGCCACAACCACCCCACAACTGTATGTCCAGGGCCGCTGATAGAAATTATGGGGCCCCGTACAGCCTACCTTACAGGGCCTCCTTCAGCCCCACTCCTGGTCCCACCTTCAGCCCCACCCCTGGCCCTGCCCTGGCCCCTTCCCAGACCCGCTGCATGCGTAAAACTGGCTTTAAAATGTACCCCTTCAAAATGTGTCCTATATGAAACATACAGGGTCTGTGGCTAATTAAATCCAGGTGAGGCCTCACCAACCCTTTAATTAACGACAGAGGTTGTTATTAATGTTGTCTCAGTGTCAGTCACCTGTTTCAGTTTATAAATGTGGTGCACATTTTCGTGTGATTTTAGTGCATTTTCACCATATTTTAATAACTGCCTCCCTCACTTTGCATGACACATAACAAAGGTGCACAAAAACTTGTCCCCGTTGGTTGGTTATTTGTATTCTGCTATGTTCTTTATTTCAAGTGTAAGTCCAATTTTTAGTGCCCTTCCTTATGTCTCCTGACAAGCGTCACACTTACTTGTCTTCATTTTGCTGAGAACTTTGTTGTGGACCTCCTCAGCACCACACAGCCTCTTCTTTAAAGGGTCACTAAAGGAAAAAAAATGTTTTGCTGAAATGACTGTTTACAGGGTAAGAGACATAAAATGATTAAAAATAGATAAAAATCAATCATATAATGTGCCTGCAGGTTAGTTTCACTTTTGAACTGGCTTCATGTTTCTGCAAAGTAGAAATAGACACACAGAACAAAAACAAACAAATCCATGGCAGTGTTTTGTTTTTAAAATGAATCTGATTGGTTCTGGGAAGTTTTAGACACACAGTAATGACAGCTTAAACCATCGTGAGAAAGCTCCCAGTATGGTGGTTAAAAGGAAACAGACAACCAGGAAGTGTGGAGATCAGAGCAGGATTACAGCAACTTCAAAGCAAAAACGAACAATAAGGACATGAAACCAGTACTGCAGTAAGGTAAAGGAAGCTATTTAGCTAAAAAAAAAATCCTTTAGTGATCCTTTAAGATCTTCACTGTTGGGTCCTGCTCCTTCATTAGGAAGTTCACACTCTTTCATGCTCCTCTGAAGTACCAGGATCTGACAGTGAAATTCATCAAGGATTTGTGGCATTGAGCAGGCTGCACAATGAGATGGAGTGATGACAGGTAAGGGTCCATGTGAGAGAATTTCAGAGCCCATTAATATTAAGCTAAATTGATGATTTTCTTGTTTTGATACTGAGAGATTTAAGATGACTCCTGGCAGCCACTTCATATGGCTACAGCTGCACAGGAGATTTGGACCTTGTTCAGACAGGCTTTAGCTTGACTGCAAGAGATGTGTAGAGCAAGCTAACCATGGATCCAAATAGTGTTGGCTATCACTTTAAACAAGCGGCTAGCAGGATTTTATTAAGTTTCAAGAAGTACTGAAGCCTAGAAGTTAAGTCACAGTCACAGCCAGCACTTCTATTTTTATCCAAGTTTATTAACCACTTAAGACCCGGACCAAAATGCAGGTAAAGGACCTTGCCCCTTTTTGCGATTCGGCACTGCGTCGTTTTAACTGACAATTGCGCGGTCGTGCGGCGTGGCTCCCAAACAAAATTGGCGTCCTTTTTTCCCCACAAATAGAGCTTTCTTTTGGTGGTATTTGATCACCTCTGTGGTTTTTATTTTTTGCGCTATAAACAAAAATAGAGCGACAATTTAAAAAAAAATGCAATATTTTTTACTTTTTGCTATAATAAATATCCCCCAAAAATATATAAAAAAACATTTTTTTTCCTCAGTTTAGGCCGATACGTATTCTTCTACATATTTTTGGTAAAAAAATCGCAATAAGCGTTTATCGGTTGGTTTTCGCAAAATCTATAGCGTTTACAAAATAAGGGATAGTTTTATAGCATGTATATTAATTATTTATTTTTTACTACTAATAGCAGCGATCAGCGATTTTTTTCATGACTGCGACATTATGGTGGACACTTCGGACAATTTTGACACATTTTTGGGACAATTGTCATTTTCACAGCAAAAAATGCATTTAAATTGCATTGTTTACTGTGGAAATGACAGTTGCAGTTTGGGAGTTAACCACAGGGGGCGCTGTGACTTTGAGTGTTCCCTGTGTGTGTGTTTACAACTGTAGGGGGGTGTGGCTGTAGGTGTGACGTCATTGATCGCGTCCCCCTATAACAGGGATGATGCGATCGATGCTGCGGCCACAGAGAAGCACGGGGAAGCCGTGTTTACACACGGCTCTCCCCGTTCTTCAGCTCCAGGGACCGATCACCGCACTGCAGCGGCGATCGGGTCCACGAGTCCCGCGGTCCCGGAGCTTCGGACCGCGCGCCCGTGACCCACGGCTGGGTACTAAAACCAATATATATACGTTGATGTGCCCAGCTGTGCCATTCTGCCGACGTATATGTGCAGTAGGCGGTCCTTAAGTGGTTAACTTCAGAATGGAGTAGAAGGTCACTCTAAAACCATCAACTTATTTTCTCAAAGTTTGCTGAAAGCTTTGCAGATGCTTTGTGCATTAGATGATTGTGCACTTGCAACAACACTTTTGAGTGTTGTTCATGATACTTTTTTCATTTACATTATCTTTCAGTAATAATAAAAAGTAATAAAAAATAAAAATTGCGCTTGTTAAATATAAACGGTGAAAGCAGCGATCAAAAAGATGTTATACCACATCAAACAGAATGTAAAAAAGAAACAAGATCGCGCTAAAAATATAAATGAAATAGAGTCCATAAGACAATATATTCAAGTGAACGTTGATTAGATGAAGTCCGTGAATAGTGTATTCAGGTAGATGAAAATCACAAAAAAACACACAATCCACCAAAACAAATTGAAGACAATCTCCACCAGGTGCAAAGCAATTTCACACTAAAGCAGTGCCAGAGAGATGAGAACCTCCACCACAATGGTATATATACTCTTACCAGATGAAAATGATCCCTGGTTAGAGGAGATCATATAGAGCGTGGTAAGAGACTGAGATCGAGGATGGCTGGGATGGTCAGTTTCCTTATAGGTGAATAGCACTCCCAAAACGATCGATCCAAGTGTACATAAAAAATAAGGGGCTCACATAGTGTAAATCCTCATTTATTATAAAAGCAAAAATAAACAGAGATGCACTTACAATATAGTTGGATTTGTAGAGCGTTTAAAACAAGCCGGCCGGCTTAGAACATACAGCCCGTATCCGGGTAGAGAAAAGCGCAGTGACGTCAGGACGCCGCCTCCCTACGTTTCGTCACGAGAGGACTTGGTCACGGGATAACAGGCGGCGTCCTGAATCACCGCATAAATACATACAAAGCATCGGATGCAGCCTCGATGTGGTGAGAACATCCGATCGGATATCGGACATCTTGGTTATTGGAAAGACCCGTTGGCTATAATGCATGACCTAGGCCAAGTAAGGGAACCGATGTGACCGAATAGACTGACCGTTTATGTTACAAATAAAGCAAAAATAAGAAAAAGATGAAAAAGAGGAGAAGTATTCCCTTCTATACATATTTTCTCTTTACTCAATCACTTGGTAATAATTAAAAAAGTGTTGACTGTTAAATCAACAAACAAAATTATAACACCAATAATATTAGTAATGGTGTGGAAATGTGAAAACGCACTACAACAGTAATGCTTATCACGTGACTATGAGTATAAAGAGGAAAATAAAGAATGAAAATACATACAACACAACCAATCACTTTGGTATGATCTGCGTTGATTGATAGAAAAATATAGATGAAAACTAGTAATAAAAAATATAAAATATTTATTGATGAATATATATTGATTTACCCGTATATACGGCACCAATATACTCGGGCATCACAGAAAAAATAAAAAATCTTAGATGGATCCAACAATTATAAAAATATATGTAAATAGCTGGCTAGACACCACATCGAGCTCGCATCCTACCAGAAAACATAAACATTAACATTTTTATACAAGATAACACTTATATATAAAAAAAAGAGCTAAAAAAATTGATATTATTTTTTAAGAAAATGTAGAAAGAGGGTATCATTAATTTTATCAATTATGAATTGGCTAAAAAGCAGTTTACGTCCACTTCTATATTTAGGCCATGTGGCGTATAACATTTTAATTTATGGACCCAGGACATCTCCAACCTGGAAATGGTTCGCACCAAATGGCTGCCTCTCCAGTGGGGACTAAATTTATCTATCCCTACAAAAATGGTATTTTTGGTATTTTTATGATGTACAGTCAAATAGTGTTTAGATACAGAATGTTTGGTGTACCCTAAGCGAATATTATTGATATGTTCATTCAGGCGAACTTGTAAAGGACGTTTAGTACGGCCCACATATTGTAGCCCACATGGGCACTGGAGCATATAGACCACCCCTGTTGTGGAACAAGTAATGAAGGGTCTGATAGTGTAGCTTTTTAAAGTACACGAAGAACTAAACGTAGTAGTTCTTCTGCATTTCAAGCCATTGAGAGAACAGACCTGACACTTGCCACATTTATAATACCCTGTTAGGCCAGGTAAAAATTTAGAATCCATACTGGGTGGATTCAGGATATTAGGGGCTAGTTTATCCTTTAGGGAAGGTGCCCCCCTGAAAACGACCTGTGGCCTATCTGGCAAGATACCCCCCAGAATCTTGTCACTTTTCAGAATGTGCCAGTGTTTGTCCACTATATGTTTGATGTTTGCATGTTGGCAAGAGTAATTAGTGATGAAAGGGTTACGAAATTTGTTGTCTTTAGCCTTATTTGTCCCCACAGTCAGTAAGTCACTTCTATTAACTCCATGAACACCAGCTAGAGTGGTAGCCAAAAATTCATCTGAGTAGCCTTTTTCCAGAAACCGTTTGGTGAGAAGGTCAGCCTGCTCAACAAATGTTGTGTCATTAGTGCAATTACGCTTCAACCGAAGATATTGGCTCTTTGGCACCGATCTGAGCCACGATGCATGGTGGCAGCTATTTTTTGGGATAAATGCATTTCTGTCAGTGGCCTTGAAAAATGTTGATGTAACAAAACCACCGTTACTGACAGAAATGGTCAGATCTAAGAAATTAATCTTATCCCGACTCACCTCTCGACTTAAATGGATACCTCTGTTGTTGACATTCAGAGCATCCAAAAATTGCATCAAGTCGTCCTCGGCGCCATCCCAAAGGAGGAGGATGTCATCGATGTATCTAGCCCACAAAAAAATCTGGGGTCTAGATTCAACACAGACGACATCCTCCTCCCATTTGGCCATAAAGAGGTTTGCCAGACTGGGGGCATATTTAGCCCCCATGGCAACACCTCTATCTTGCCTATAAAATTGGCCATTAAACCAAAAATAATTGTGAGAAGCAGCGTACTCTAACAGTTCCATAATAAACATGACCTGTCGGTTAGGGAGGTCTGAGTCTCTTTTTAAAAAATGTGAGACTGCTTCCAGGCCTAATTCGTGAGGGATCACAGTGTATAGTGAGGTTACATCTGCTGTGACCATCAACAGGTTGGCAGGAGGTGCGAGGTCCTTCAGTAAGTTAATAATATGTCTAGTATCCTTGACAAATGAAGGCATGTTGCGCACTAAAGGTTGTAAATAGAAATCAATGTACTTGCCCACCCGGGAGGTAATGGAATCAATTCCACTAACTATGGGCCGTCCCGGGGGGCAAGTGGGGTTCTTATGTACCTTTGGGAGGTAATAGATAATTGGGGTCCGAGGGGACTCAGGGATCAGAAAGGCCCTTTCTTTCTTATTCAGAATGTTAAGAGCGAACCCTTTTGTGACAAGTTTAGTTAACCTCTTTTTATATTTATTAACCGGATCCAGCAGTAAGGGGGTGTAGGTGTCCGTATCAGCCACTATACGGTACATCTCTTGCATGTAATCCTCTTTGTTGAGGACCACAATGCCCCCCCCCTTATCCGCCGGGCGGATAATCAAATTTTTATTGGCACACAATGATTCAATGCCTAATTCAATATTTTGTTTACTCCTCACATTTTTGACCTTAATATCCTCCAAATCTTTCAAAGTCAGGTCTCTAAAGACCTTCAATGAAGGTGCCAAATGGCCAGGAGGATTATAAGTAGAGGCATTGGATAACCCTGAGTGGACATAATTCTGCAAGAATCTTTCAGGGCTTGTGTGGGCCCAGAAGAAGCATGATAGTCCACCAAAAAAGCATGCCTTGAAAAAATGACTGTTTAACCATTTGGCACCCGCTCTATAGCCGAATGACGGCTACAGCGTGGACCCCAAATGCCGGGAGGATGTCCTCCCCTTAGCGCGCTCCCTACGCGCCCCAGCAAGGTACACGCGGCACACGCTGTGATCACCCGAGTCACTGAGTCCTGGCACCTTACCACATGATCAGCTGTCGGCCAATGACATGAATGTGGTCACCTCCACATATAAAGGTTTTGGTTTTTGCCCCTTGACAGCCCAACAGCTTTGCACTCTTATATCAAAGCAAATTTACCCATAAGAAATCATGGAAACTCAGATGATTTGTTCCCCAACCATGTATTCATAAGTTCTTCGGTTTATAGTCCATATAAAAAGATTATAGCAAATAAAATGTCCATGCACAAATGGAAGCTTTAACAAGGGAATTAGAAGCAAAATCCAGCAGGAGTTACAGAGTATAAAAGAAGAGAGGCGCCTCTAAGTGTAGCAATATGGTTACATTTAATGAGAGTACAACATTTAGCAACTCACATGGTTGATGAATAAAACAGACACATCTAAGTATGCAGGCACCTGGGGTAAATTTGTCCACATAGACCGTCCTCCGCACCACCAGTCCATATCGTTGTTGGTCTGCAATCGTGGCTGGGAAGACTTACCATGCAGTAGAGCGATCTGAAAGCGAGGCTTGAATTGCTTGTGGAGCGTAGGATGGAAGGGATGACATTGATGGTGGTGACTGGGAGGACGGTCTATGTGAACAGCTTTACCCCACATACCTGCATACTTAGATGTGCCTGTTTAAATCATCAAGCATGTGAGTTGCTAAATGTTTTACCTTCATTAAATGTAGCCATATACTTAGAAGTGTCTCCCTTCTCTTTTATACTCAATTGTGATGTGACGCTACTTGTATATCAAGACATCGCTTGTATAGCAAGTCAGAATTGATAAAAAAAAATAGCTTGTCTTGCAAAACCAAACCAAGTTACTCTCAATCCAAGGTTTAACTGTACATGCTTAAAGCTATAGTTACATGAACAGATTTTAGGAATGGCTGTCATTGTTTTATTGACCCTGTATCCTTTCCCTAGGTACCAGGTATTGGTCTTCTGCCTTATCTACATACTGCCTCTGCTGGTAATAGGGTGTGCTTACACTTTTATTGGCATGACGTTGTGGGCCAGTGAAATCCCTGGAGATTCTTCAGACCGCTACCATGAGCAGGTGGTAGCCAAACGCAAGGTGGGTAATATTCTCTGCTGATAGCCAATACTAAAAATGTCTTTACATTAAGTGTTATAAAACTGGACAGACGTGTGAAATCGTGAGGAAAAATAGTTCTCAATGATAACCAGATGTCAGATTTAATTTTCTCAATGTTGATTTGAGAATGAAATGTTCTTTGTTCTGAGGGAAGTACAACGTGACTGTTGCAGGTACTGGGGGAGATTTACAAAAAATGGAGCACTTAGAATCTTGTTCAGCTGTGCGTAGTAACCAATCACCTTCTATCACGACTATATATGTTCTTAGTTTCTCGATAACGGCAGCAGCTGCTGTCATAACCGATGTATCCATCTCTTCAGGTGGCGGTCCTGTAAACGATAATGATGGTCTCTGCGGCGGATTCGCCAGAAAATCACCGTTATCGGCCGCTCTCCTGCGCCCTCCGCCTCTTACCGGAGCTGCCGGCAGTGGGGAGGCGATCGGGGCCTTTCTCGTGTTGGGCACGATGGCCCCCCACCCGTATCCATACCATAGCAGAGCGGAGGCAACGTCAAAATGTCGCTTCCGCCTATACGTCTTAAAAGGACAATTTATTTTTGTAATTTTTTTAAATGACAATTTTTTTTAATTTTATTGCATTTTAGTCTAAATATGAGATCAGAGGTCTTTTTGACCCCAGATGTCATATTTAAGAGGACCTGTCATTATTTTTTTTCTATTACATATTACTATTTTTTTTCTTTTACAAGGGATGTTGACCCAATTATTATAATTTGTTCTAAAACAGTGTAAAAATAAATAAAATCTAGGTAAATAAATAATAATAAAAATAATAAAAATGTTTTTTTAAAGTGCCCCGTCCTGACGAGCTCGCGCGCAGAAGCGATCGCATATGTGAGTAGCGCCCGAATCTGAAAATGGTGTTTAAACCACACATGTGAAATATTGCCGCGATCATTAGAGCGAGTGCAATAATTCTAGCCATAGACCTCCTCTGTAACTCAAAACATGCAACCCGTAGAATTTTTTTAACGTCGCCTATGGAGATTTTTAAGGGTAAAAGTTTGACACCATTCCACAAGCGGGCACAATTTTTAAGCGTGACATGTTTGGTATCAATTTACTTGGCGTAACATTTTGTTCTAAAAAAAAATGTGTTTTTGTAAGACTGCTGCGCAAACACGGTGTGACAAAAAGTATTGCAATGACCACCATTTTATTCTCTAGGGTGTTAGAATTTTTTTATAATGTTGGGGGTTCTACGTAATTTTCTATAAAAAAAACGTGTTTTTAACGTGTAAACACAGAGTCTGAAAAACAGGCCCAGGGCTTAAGTGGTTAAAGGTGTTGTAAACCCTCATGTTTTTTCACCTTAATGAAAAAACGTCTGTCAGTCACCGGCCTCCCAGCCCCCCGTTTTACTTACCTGAACGCGATCTTCTTCTCCTTGGGGATGAGCACACCAGCTATGGCTGGTGTCTCGTGTCCTGATTGGATAGATTGATAGCATTGGCTGCTGTCAATCAATTCCAAAGATGCGGGCGCAGGGGGGCAGGGCAGAGTCATACATTTGACAGCTATGGACGCCTAATGAATGACTCGGGAGCACACACGCAAGGTAACCCCCTCGAGAGCGTGCTTCACCCAGGGGGTTATCTAATGCGGGGAGGAGCCGCAAGAGCCACTGAGGGACCCCAGAAGAGGAGGATCAGGGCCTCTTTTTGCAAAACGAGCTGCACAGTGGAGGTAAGTATGACATGTTTGTTATTTAAAAACAAGAAAATGTATCCTTTTTCAATAACTTTAAGTTTGAAAATGAAAGATGGAAGCTGATTTATATGCAGAGCTGCACCAAATTTTGCACTCTCCAGTTTTAGTAAATCAACTTCCCTGTTTATTATATTCTGGTGACTCTGGACTTCATGCTCGCTCCAAGCTGATTTACAAAAAATTGGAGTAATAGCAAAGCAAATTCCCTAGCAACCTTCAGAATTAAAGCAGATGTAAAAGATCAGAAATAAACTTTCGTTACCAAATAGAGACACAAATTTAAAATATTATAATTTTTATTGATATCAGTGTATAAAACATAATGGTCTAGATGGCCCAAAAACAATCACAAGGTTTCCCTCGTGGAGCGGAATTTACATACATGTACAAAATTGTTGCACTAAATTTTCACTGTCAAGTCTCAGGGTGGGTGAGGGACAAGATCTGTAAGTATTACTTGTGTGGAAGAGCTGTGCAAATCTCAGAAGAGGCTCTAATAAGCTTTAAAGTGTGGGCTCATGCGCCCGAAGCCCACCCGGTTGTTCGACAATAGCGAATAAATATTCACTATTGTAACACAGATTCTCCTCCCAGCCAATCAGGAAGCGGTTTGAGACCCATCACCCGATTGGCCAAAATTTAAATCTCCAGGAGGAGGGAGGAGACGTAGGGGAAGTGGGGAAACAGCCGCCGGCAGCCCGATCAGAAGCTGCCGCCCGGAGCACCGACCGCGAGATGGGGTAAGTGTAAGGCCCCGATTACTGACTGACCAACCCGGGGGGGTTGATGCCATCCATGACCTGACCAACCGGGGGGGGGGGGGGGTGTCAGCCTTATGGATTGTTTGCCACCCCCCTTAAAAAAAAAACACCAGCTACCACTACTACCCATGCCAGAATTAGCCATCACACAGACTTCTGGTTAGCCCTTAGTGGTCATCTCAAGTTTATGGTAAAAACTTTTCCTATTCTGAAAAGTTTATACAAATATCTAGTGTAAGGATTCTGCAACACTAAACCTTTTAATGCTGATTATTACTAATTGTCACATTTTGTGTCCTGCAGGTGGTGAAGATGATGATCGTGGTAGTTTGCACTTTTGCAATTTGCTGGCTGCCTTTTCATATTTTCTTCTTGCTACAGACGCTTCATGAAATGAACCACAGATTCTACCAGCAGTTTTACCTGGCCATTATGTGGCTCGCCATGAGCTCCACCATGTACAACCCCATCATTTATTGTTGCTTGAATGACAGGTGAGTGTGGCATGTATAACTTCCATAGTGCCTTATCAGCAAAACCTCCGTTATCTATAGCACTGCAACAACAGTCAAAGCCTAGACAACATCAGTTTCCAAAGTCAGCCTGTGCACAACACTTTATTATAGAAGCAATTAAGATACAGTGCCTTGAAAAAGTATTCATACCCCTTGAAATTTTCCACATTTTGTCATGTTACAACCAAAAAGGTAAATGTATTTTATTGGGATTTTATGTGATAGGCCAACACAAAGTGGCACATAATTGCGATGTGGAAGGAAAATGAAACTGGTTATCAAAATATTTTACAAATAAATATGTGAAAAGTGTGGCGTGCATTTGTATTCAGCCCCCTTTACTCTGATACCCCTAACTAAAATCTAGTGGAACCAATTGCCTTCAGAAGTCACCCATTAGAATATAGAGTCCGCCTGTGTGTAATTTTAACTCAGTATTAGTACAACTGTTCTGTGAAGCCCTCAGGGGTTTTAATGAACAAACAGCACCATGAAGGCCAAGGAACACACCAGACAGGCAACAGATAAAGTTATCGAGAACTTTAAAGCAGGGTTAGGTTATAAAAAAATATCACAAGCTTTGAACATCTCAAGAAGCACTGTGCAATCCATCATCCGAAAATGGAAAGAGTATGGCACAACTTCAAGCCTACCAAGACATGGCCGTCCACCTAAACTGACAGGCTGGGCAAGGGGAGTATTATTCAGAGAAGCAGCCAAAAGGCCCATGGCAACTCTGGAGGAGCTGCAGAGATCCACAGCTCAGGTGGGAGAATCTGTCCACAGGACAACTATTAGTCGTGCACTCCATGAGTCTGGCCTTTATGGAAGAGTGGCAAGAAGAAAGCCATTGTTGAAATAAAGCCATAAAAAGTTAATGAGAAGCCATGTGGCAGACACAGCAAACATGTGGAAGAAGGTGCTCTGGTCAGATGAGACCAAAATTAAACTTTTTGGCCTAAAAGCAAAACGCTATGTGTGGCAGAAAACTAACACTACACATCACCCTGAGAACACCAAGAGTAACTCTGAGGGATTACAGAAATTGTTCTAGTACAAAATATCTCGGGAGCCAGCTTTTTCTAGAGTCTACACAGATACATTGGCATGTTGCATTCTCTGAGTATTTATAGGAGCATTGCCTACCCATCAGTGGCAGCCCGTCCATTAGGGGTGTACGAGCGTCGCCCCTCCATCCATGCGTCCAGCCCCCTAATCTACATGCAGGGCACCGGACTCCTGGATTCCAATCAGGGTTTTTTTAAGCACGTGATTAGAGCCTGAGGCTCTGATAAGCTTTAAAAAAGGATGGGCTTGTGCGCCCGAAGGCTCACATTTATAAAAACAAATCACTCCTGGATCAGCAGCTATCAAGCCCCTGATGTTGATGTACAGTAACTGATTGAATTGGCTAGGGATCTGGGATCCATTGAAGACTGCCTATGCTGCCTATCCTATTCTTGAATCTTGATCATGCTGGCTTACAATAATATTTTTGGTCTAGGGCACTACCAACACCCAAGGCCCATTTTTTCGGCCCCTGTTTAACAGGGGCATGTAATTACAATTTTTTAATTAATATTTAACAGCAGGGTCTGTTCCTGTGCCCAACAAGAGTAACTGTGAGGGGTTACAGTATTCTGACACCACCAACACCCAAAGCATAATTTTACTGAACCTGTTTGACTGGGGCATGTAATTACAATTTTTAAAATAATATTTAACATCAGGGCCCGTTTCTGCGCCCAACAAGAGTAACTTTGAGGGGTTACAGTCCGTATAGTATATATACTGCAGTTCAGAGTATATGTGCAGTCAGTGTAGTATATATAATACAGTGCAGGGTATATAGTGCAGTGCAGAGTATATCATTTATGGTCGAAGCCCTATGTCCGATACGGATATGAACAAGATAGATAGACTTAACATAAGACTTACCACATGAAATAGACCTGAAGTGTGCCCTGATTTGATGCCAAGATAAGGGGGCATGCCCAAGATGACTGCAATATAAGCCCTAGTCTGAAATTAAGCCCTAGCTAAAGTCCTTGTAAAATTATGTAATCCGTTCTGTAAAAAGATTATATAATGTGCAGTGTGTCTCCTTGTGTAACTTTATTGTGGAAAATACCACATTTACAGCGCCGCTGGGCACTCATGTGACCCACCGGAGCTCTCCTCCTCTATCGGCTGATGTCAGCAGCCTTTACCTCTGAAGTGGTCGGAGTGGTTAAAAAGAGCTCCGGAAGGTCACGTGAGCGCCCAGCACTAAAGTTTAGTGGGAGGCCTACAGGGGATTAAATTATAGTAATGTGGTTCTCTAAACAAGCAGCGTTGACCTAACAATACAAAGACAAAGAGTAATTTCAGAAAATGAGCAACTGTTAGAAAACATGGACAACAAATAGGCAATTATTCCATTTACTGCTTTTAATATTTTATTTCCTGAGTCATGTGCACATCTGTGGCACAACTATATCTGTAAACAAATTGTCTCTTCACAATCTAAAGTCTTTCCAGATAATTTTATCAATACACTGGCTTTCAATTGCAACTGGCTTACACAGTGGTGTGAAGTTTTCAGGTCTGAGGGACTGTTGGCAAGGTTGTGCACATAGCTGGATTTACAAATTTTTCCTTCCATCTCTTTCAGTTGGCCCCTGCATCATTTTCTGGGAGGAGCTGAAGGAGGAGAGAGCACAGCACACCCCCTCCCTCCTTTCTCCTCCTCCCCTGCATTGGCTCTCAATTATGACTGCTACCTGAGAGCAGTAGTGATGCTACTGCTGTCAGCCTAACAGTAGGCAAAGTGGGGAGAACTCCCAGTGGCCCAGAGACCTGACAGGAAAAGTATTAGCTAGAGTCACCAGGCAGGTTCCCGAGAGTTCCCAGTCATGAAGATAACATTGTGCTTGAAGATCAGCTCGCAAAAAGGGCCAAGGACACTGTATTTCTGGAAAGCTGAGTGAGCCTCAGGTGACCCTTGTAGCTAATATTAACTTGCTATTGTACTCATACATTGCACATTTTAATTAAACAGGAAGTCAACCCTGGTGGGTTTTTCTTCTTTTCTTCTTCCCTACAAAGTAAAGGCATAATGGGCTAGTATGCATCGCATACTAGCCCATTATGTGATACTTACCTGCAAACGAAGCCCACGTCATCCCCGCTGCAAGCCATATCCATCTTCGACCCTTTTTTCTTCCTTTGCCACGGACTCCGCACTGGGCGGAGCCCTGTGACGTCACTCCTGTGCATGCGCACGGGAGCCGCTGGTCACTGCACACACTCCTGAAGAAACAGCATGGATGACCGTTCCCTGAGAGCGCATGCGCCAATGACATCATTGGCACAGTATACAGTAAAAAATCTCCTAAACGGCGCATGTTTGTGGCTTCTTTATTGGCCTGTGCACATGGAAACTAATGTTGCCTATATTTGTCATTGCGTTTGCAACATTTGCAGAAATATTCAAACTTTTTTTCATATAATTTAATTGCACATTAAAAAAAAGCTAGTTTTAAAATGGCACAGTGCAAAAGCTTAGTTTGGTATACAAACCTTGAGCTTATAATTGTAGACTGCACAGGGATGCCTTTAAGAGGCCTGCCAAGGGTACTCCAAATACATAGTTTAGATTCTGCTGGAATATTAATTGTAAGAAACATAAAAATAGTACTCCTGTACAAGCACAGACTTGTTGCCACATGTTCAATTGAAACATGATATTTACAGTACCTATAGGTAAGCCTTATTCTAGGCTTACCTATAGGTACAACTTACACAGGGAGCTTTTCAACCTCTTTAAACATTATGGCCCAGATTCACAGAGCGATTACGCCTGCGCACCAGGAGATGCGCGTGCGTAAGTCTAAATGTGCGCGTGCGTTTCGTTGCGCGGCATCCCCAGAACGAGATACGCAAAAAATCGACTTTTTTTTATCCCGCGTAATTTCGTTAGACTGGCGCATCCTTCCGCGCAAAAGTGCGCTAGACACACCATTGATTTGCTAGTCAAATATGCTAATGAGGGACTTACGGGGATCCACAAAACAACGTTGGGGCAGCGCAGGCGACGCAGTGTGCGCAACAGCAAAATGTCCTGTCTAAAATTAGAGCATATAAAAGCTGGTCTAAAAAGAGAAAAAAAGTCTACTTGTCAGATAAAGCAACACTGTTAGTGAGGAGTTCAGCAGTCACACGTGTTGCACAACAATCTGTATGCCAACATGCCAGGGGCATCGTCGCGCATAGCTATACTACTGACTTTAGATGAACAAAGAAGGATGAGGGCACTGAGGAGGGCACTAAGGAGGGCACGGGAGATGTTTTATTTTTATTTTTTATTTGCTTATATAAAATTTACAATTTAATCTAATCTAATACAATATTATTATCTGATACAAGCCCCTCACTCTTCACTTGATATATCACACACGCATAGACATCTTTGGCATGAGTGATTCTGAGGTGTCTCGCATCTTCAGATTCACCCCTCATGTCATCCTGGAATGACCACAACCTTGCAGGAGGACATCAGCAGCCCAACACATGGCACCACCCATGACACCCATGACAGCTACATATCCAATCAGAGCCCCATCCCCACAGATTTCGAACAGAACGTGTATGGGGACAGCTGGCTGGTTGGTGAGTGACATGGGAGTCAGGCATGACTATCCCCTCCCGTGATGCACACCTCACAAGTGGCACATGCATGACTAACATCCTCCTGTCTTTTCCCTTCAAGGTGACTCTGCATATGCACTGGTACCCCATCTCATGACCCCATCTCATGCCAGCTCACATTATGCATCTTTGCACGTTAAACACACACATTAATCATGGCATAATGAGAATGCATGCATGCACACCACTGTGGTCCCTAGCACATACACATCACATCCTCATCAAATTGGATTGGCACCAGTCCACCATGCTGGACTTGTGAGCAGCAACGCCACGCCAAGGCTCCAATTATGTCACTGTACATTCATACACCATTCACACGGACCTGGGGATCACTTCTCCCTGGTCCTGGGGAACCCTTCTCCACCAAAATAGAGGGTGACACCCCTTTTCCAGCAGGAATGTCACCCCCACATTCACACAGCATTCACAACACAAAAAAAAAATAACCCAAAAAAATGACCTGCCAAAGCAAAAAATTTCCAGCAAAAAAAAAAAAAAAAAAAAAAGAAAAAAAAAAAAAATCAATTTAAAAAAAAAAAATGGGGAAAAACAAATTAGTGCCCTCTGCGTGAGCCACGCCTGGGGCGCCCCCGGCCACGGCCTCGGCTTCTCAGGGGAGACTCATGGGGGAGGGGTAAAACCGGGGAAGGAGGAGCAGCCCCTGATCTCTGCCCACCTGGCGGCCTGCCCTCCAAGGCCACGGCTATTCTGTCCAGGGCAGCACCAAGTGTTGCCGTGTTGGCCTGGATAGCCAGGGTAAGGGCCCTCACATCCTGCCCAACGCCTGCTGATGTCGTCTGCAGTTCGTTTAGGCAGGTTGTGAAAGCCCGGGAGTGGGAGTCCAGGTTCCCCAGCGTATCCTTGATGGAGGACAGGCTCTCCTCCATCCGCACCAATGTCTGGCTGACCTGTCCCAGATGGCGGGTCTGGAGGAACTAGTCCCTTCTCAGGGTGGCGGGCAGGATATCGGCCAACCCCCTGGTGGTCTGGGATGACATCCTGCCTCCAGCTGATGCTTGTGGCTGGGGAGAAGGGGAGGCCCTTGTGAGGGGAGCCATGTTGGGGGAGGAGGGGGGGGGGGCTCCCCCTTAGGGAGGCCTGCTGAGAGTCCTCAAAACCCAAACGTCCAGTGCCTGACATGGACTCCTCCTCCTCATGATTCTCCTCCTTCTCCTGCTCCTCTTGAACCTCCTCCGCGGACTCCGGCCTTGTTGGGGGGGCCTCATTAGGCTGCTGTCCTGGGGTTGGTGCGGTCAGGCCAGATGGCCCTGCACCCTCCTGCACATCTGTGGATGACACAAAACATTCACAGGTTGGAGGATCCACACACTTGCCACATATTCCCTTTCACCCCCTCCCCCACACATGCTACACACCTGATATTAAAAAAAAATAAAACTTACCTGGCACCACGGGCTCCAGACTTGAGTCAAAGCCGGGCAGGCCCGCAACTTCATGCCGATGAAAGGTCAGGGCCACCGCACGCTCCTCCGCTGCCAGGCTAATACGGCATGGTGGGCCCCCTCCTGTGCCCCTGGCATGGGCATGCATTCTGGCCAGATTCTTTTTGACCAGACGCCGGAGGTCATTGATTTTTTTGTCAATCCCAGACCTGGTCCGTGTCTCCCCCTGCCCCGCTGAATTCACCTGGTCAGTGATCCTATCCAAAATCTCCCTCCTCCTGGCCGGGGTGGTGTTGGCACTCTGTGGGCCGTGGAGGTAACGCCCATACTCGCTAATGGCCCGGGCAAGAATCTGTTTTTCCACAAGTGTAAAATTCAGCTTGCGTTTTCTCTCACTCATCCTTCCAAAAAAAATCAGTCCCAGTCAACAAAATTCACGCACACAAACAAGCACAACCAATCAAAAAAAAACACACACACACAGAGAAAACTACTGAGCAAGAAACAGTCACCAAAAAAACAAAACAAAAATACAGCAGGAAAAGAAACAAACACAAATATATCAATCAAACAAACAGTCTCTCAAACACTTATCAAAAACCACTTTCAAAAATCTACTAACAAACACTTGATCACACAGAACACTAATCTGACAACTACAAAACACACCGCAACGAACAACAGGACAAAAGCACTTTGTTAAATGGGAAGGGACAAAGGGATGTACTTTTGCAAAGGAAGTGCGTTTGTGTGTGTCTATTTATGCTGTCTGCGTAGTTCACAACGTTGCCCTAGTCCATTTCCAATTTCACTGATTGCGCCGCTCCCGAGTTGTGAGCATGCGCACAGCGGAGCTGACATGGTCTCCTTCAAGCGCGCATGCGCGAGCCGGCCGGCCCTTCATTTGCATGGGGTCACGGCTCATTTCAATGTAACACGCCCACGTCCTTCCCAATTTGTATTACTCCTCCTTACGCCTCTAAAAAAACGTTACGTATGCGCAATTTCCTGCGCAAAAGCTACGAGAATAGGGTGATTACGCGGCAAAATTGCGCAAGTCTAACGTAAAGGCGGTGCGCTACGCCGGTCCAATAATGCGCAGATGTACCTGAATCTGGGCCTCTGTTTATTTTATGGTTACATTAGTAAAATGACACAGTGTCCTTTGCCCTTACTAGGGTGAGGCTAGAAACCGTGGTAGCAGATGAACAGTAAAATTCATTAGTTATGCATGCATGCAGAACCCCACCTCCTAACCAAATAATGTACCCACATAATATTTGAACATGTGTTCTTTTTCTATCCTAAGGTTCCGCATTGGCTTTAAGCATGTGTTTCGATGGTGCCCATTTATCCGTGCGGGTGAGTATGAAGGGCTGGAATTGAGATCCACACGCTACCTTCAAACACAGAGCAGCATGTACAAAATCAGTCGTATTGAAACCACCGTCTCATCTGTCCTAAACACCAACGATGAAGAAGCAGAGGAGAATGGGAAGAGTAGCAAGCGTCTCTCCTTGGACCTCACTTCCAACGGCTCCTCTCGTAGTGTCTGTAAGACCATGTCTGACTCATCCAGCTTCTACTCCAACAACCTTGCATAAAGTCATGCCCCTTTGACGTCAGGATTGTCCTAGCCCAAACCATGATTAGAATTTCACTAGGCTTCATAACCCCTTGTTTGGGTGACCATTTTATATGTTTTTCACAGGATACAAGTGAAAGAAATTTTGTTTACGATTTCAGGGTTTTTTTTTTTTTTTTGGGGTTTATCCTGATAATTAGAGATGTTTACAGCCTAAAAAGGTTTCATCCTTTTAAGATGGGTTTATAGATTGCACTTGGGTAAGAACTGTACAGTATATGACCCAGAAGGTGCTGCCCCCTTAATAAATCATCTGCAGGATTGTGACGTGTTTACAAATTTAATTTCACCCTTCCCTGTTTACCAAAATTGTACCTGTCACAATGAACATTGTAAGCTGCCATGTTATGGGCTAAAATAACCTATTGAAACTGGTGACATAATGACAGCATGAGCTGAAGTAATAGGCTTTAATAACGCAAACAATGGCCCAGTCCATGTAATGGCAGCCTTCACTAGGACAACAGATACATTTTAAGATGTCATTCCAAAAATGGACAGGTCTATTACAAATTCCTACAAAATATAAAATATGTGCTACTCAGGGAGTTGCCAGTGTTCATGCATCAGTATGAAAAAATCCTTGAGTATTATAGCTATGAGATTTTTCATATATTTTGTTGTTAAACTTTTAGAACCCGGATAAAAAACAAAAACATGCTGATTACCAGGTTTATATCTGCTATTTTGTTTGAGTCTGGTGTTTTATTTATAATATATTTTTTATTTTTCAAGTAAAAACATGAGTCAAGAAGTACAATATAAAATAAAGTGATCTAATATATTAGGGTGTTAGCTAGCCCTAAAATAGCTATAAAGTGAAGGAAATTATTTAAAAGAAAAGATATAGTACAAATCTATCATATTATCAATAACGTGTTCTTTAATTAATTTAGTCTATTGCAAAATATAGATAGAGATATAGATGAAATATTATTTTACTAAACCAACACAAGGCTCATGTTGCTCAGGGCAAAGTGACAGGTCATCTTGCTAATCTCCTACCTACCCTCTAATACTCACCTTTACCAAGCTTTGCTGCTGCTCCATTCACATGTTGGATCCCTTAGAAATGCCAGGTAGGTATGGTGGATCCTGTGATATTCTCCCCTTACTCCCAGTTTTCAGTAATCAGGTCTGAACATTGTTGAGTGTAGGAGAAGGTCAACTAATGATTGGTTTATTATTAAAAATAAGATTAACGCTTACACAATTCCTTCATTAGTTAGTAATATATCATGCCCACCTAACTCTTGTATACGTACTACAGAAAGCACTATTCTTGGGTAGAGTGGGGTCTCAAGTATAAACAGAAATCTGCAGTATATACTAGCCAGTATCCTCTAGGGCAGGGGTCTCCAAACTTTTCAAATAAAGGGCCAGTTTATTGTCTTTCACATTTGGGAGGGCTGAATTGTGGCCAGCAGGGACAGAAAATGTCCCAGGCACGGCATCAGTGAGAATAAATATGGCCTTGGGGTTGGTGGTAAATAGGAGGAAGAGTAATGCCCCTATTAGTAGGAGGAATAGTATCATTAGTATCGGTGGAAGAAATAGTGCCCTATTGTTGGTTTCAGTGGGAGGAATAGTGCTCCAAGGGCCGGATAAATGCTAGCCAAGGGCAACAGTTTGGAGACTCCTGCTCCAGGACTACAACTTAATTTTTTTAGTGTCTCTAAAATCCTGGGCAAGTAATTAGTGTGTGTAGACACTGCGTTTTAAAGAGAGGGCTCAGTGCCTAAAGAAATTCTAGCTTATCTCTTTGAAAAACCGGCACATTACTTGGTGCAGGGTAGTGCACCTGTACACAAAATGAAATGACATCTACATTGCACATCAGACACCTCCAGGTGCCGACATGCCAATTCTGTCTTCCTCTGGAACCTGAAAACCCTTAACCTTATGCCAGCATGTATAGTTTAAGTTCTGACTTTCCCACTATCTATCCATCTATCTATCTATCTATCTATCTATCTATCTATCTATCTATCTATCTATCTATCTATCTATCTATCTATCTATCAATCTATTTTTCAATCTATCCATCCATCTCTATTTCTATCACTTTGGTTGACAGCTTTACTGTCCAAGTTCAGGGGGTGAGCTGTTTGCGTAACAGAGGTCCCAGGTTTTGAAGCTTTAAGCCCTCTAGAAAGATTAGCCACTTATAGTACCGATTTGCTAAATATTGTGCCCATGATTGCTTTGATCACACCAAATCTGAAAGAAAACTGCAATACAAAGATTAATACAAATGATCTCAGCTGTTAGTACAGGTACAGCAAACAATAAATATTTAATGTAACTGCAGCCTCATTCTCCTATTTAGAACAAGGGAGCACAGCAGACTGTTGTGTAGATATCAGTAGCTGTATCTTGAACATGATATATCTTTTTATTATCATCTAATGATGATGAAGCCAGTTAAAGGATAACTGCAGTTTTACCATGACTCTTGGTTCTTAAAAAAAAAAGAACATAAATACTCACTTGCCCAGCTGTGCACACCACTGATCTTCACTGTCATTGATTTGACAGATGATTGTTTCCTCTTCCTCCTTCCTCACTTGTAGTGGTTTCTTCCAGCAGGCCCTACATCACTGTTGTTTCTTACAGTAAAATAGGGTTCAGTAGGATGAACCACGGAGTGAAGTAGGGTATGTCTTCAATAGAACAAAAAACAGTGGTAAGGTCAGTTGGCCACATGTGTATTACTCCTGCACTTTTACAGAATTTTTTTTTTTAAGTTTTTACAAAGCAGTCAAGTGGCTAAAAGTCACTTTATAGTAGTCCTACCACAAATTTGGCCAATTAACTTGAGCATACATAATCATATGTTACTTTTATTGAAGACTGCATTTCGAGATGACCATTGGATCCAAAGACAGAGGCATCTGACAATATATGCAAATAAGCTTAGCTTTACCCTTCTTTCTTCCTGTACCCCCTATTCGTCCTTACAGTTTTAATAGGTTTAATTTAGACCTGGAGTTCTCAACCATCAGGCTGTGACCCATTGCAAGTCTGCAACTCCCCCTATCTTGGGTCTGCAACCAGCTGCAGATAGCGTAACCTCCCACAGTATCTCATAGCTCCTATAATGCCCCCTAACTTCCCATAGTGGTCCACAGTGCCCCCTGAGAGCCCTTAGCCTTTACAGTGCCCCCCAACATCCCACAGCTCCCATTAGCCTCAACCCTCAACCTCTCACAGTGCCGTCCCGCCACCTCCAAAAACATAATACCCCACCAGACCACCAAGTTATCTCAAGAGTCCCCTAACCCATTCCACAACTCTCATCCCCCCACAGTGACACTCATTCTTTTCCAGAATTTCAATACAAGTTTTGCATTCCCCTACTTTTATTGCATAAATAAAAACTCTGTTCTTTAGTGTTTGGGTGTGGAAGGTTTTGGAAGAATTTACCCAGGTCCTGGTCCTAAAAAGTCTGAGAACCACTGTTTTAGACTAACTTGCAGGTTTGAAATAGCTACAGAAAATTCTGCAGAACAAATAAAGATCCACTTTATTTCAGACCATAAATGCATTGCGATGCACAGTTTATGCCGCTGTAGCTCTAGTGCACTGAGCCCCCCACTTTCCTTCCGATTTTAATCATTGACCTTGGTATCCCTTTTACCTACCTGTTTGCAATGAGGAATACTCAGACATGCCCACTTTAGAGTCCTTGCTATCGCTCACATACAGAAAACCAGATGTATCAAAAGTTTCAGTATTAAGAGGTTTCCTACAGCCATCAGATAAATTCAAACCAGCCATTGAAGCCTAAATGTGATAGCTATACATCCAACAGAAAATAAAGAAGTTACATGACAACCAAAGTTAGCAAGTAAGCTGTGGGGCAATTTTGTAATAGCATCAATTTTTCTCACTAGTTTAAGCCTTATTTAATGATGCAAATTAAGGTAACCCCCTAGCAACATTTCAGAAATCATTATCTATTGTTTTAAAATGGGGGTAACATATTCCTTAAGCTGTTATCTGATTGGCTATTTATAGATCTTTAAACAAACCTATAGCTCTTTACACTAATCTCTTTAAAAAAAAACATCACATTTAAATGTAGTAAGAGCAATTCTAAAATTGTTACCACAGGTTAAAGCACATTCATAATGTAATGGTCATTCTTAAAGGGAATAATCATGAGTTAAAATAACTAGGCTTCCACTGTATTCTGTTTAAGTTAAGTGATATCTCTTCTTAAGCATAGAGCACATGCCAAGAAATGCTTTGTTAGAGGAACTTAAATTATTGCTACTGTTGTACATTTAAAATCTTAAATGGATTGCTAGTGACAGTTACTTGACATGTATATTGTGATGGGATGTATCAGTTCTGATTTATGTTGCTTTTATTCTAACTTATGTGCTAAGTTCAGTATCTTCTAAAACAAAAAATACAGTATTTATCTCACATTCCTGCAGCTCTATTTAAGTAAAATGACATCTTGCAGCATTATTATAACTATTGATTGACATATGATATATTCCTCAAAAATGTATATTTTTCATTCAAAGGACAATACCTTTGAAGACATTCGTGCAAATGCCCCATCTCAGCTGTTTGTGGTTCTTAATGCGCTTCTCTATTGTCTTTTAAATGCCATCAACGCTAATCAACAATACATTTGGTGATTGACGCAAAATCTGTGTTTGGAAAATGCCTTCAGCTGGTCAAAGTTGTAACTCTGCCATTTTAACAGGGTATTTTGCTAAATGTGAATGTGAAACAATGCATAAGCTTTGTGCATAGACTATATCTTCAGCCTCCACCACCCCTCTGGACTGCGGTGGAATGGAACATTCTGGGAAAAGCTTGCGGACAATGGATATTTAATGTATCCGTGCATCTTCGACCAATAAAATGCTTTATATTCAAAAATTCCATTGTGAAAGGACTCACTAAAGAGCAAAACCATAAGGGGATCATTGCTTTAATTTGTAGATCCCATGCAAATGGGGGACTTTATTTTATATTTTTCTGTATTGC
Organism: Rana kukunoris; assembly: GCA_029574335.1. Classification (NCBI taxonomy): domain Eukaryota; kingdom Metazoa; phylum Chordata; class Amphibia; order Anura; family Ranidae; genus Rana; species Rana kukunoris. The sequence goes on from CM056051.1 coordinate 450,721,713, forward strand.
TGTAACTCAGCACCCTGGCTTAAGAAGCTGTGTAGTCCTAAATCCAGTATAATTGTTAATCTCTCCTGTGCTCCATGAGCTGTCATGTAGATGTATTGTATTTGAGAATGACCTGCCTTGGTTATCTCTAAACACTGTACATGTTTTCACCTGTTAAACAAAAGCAGTATTTTCACAAATAAATGTGCTGTTTCATTATGTGGACTGAACTAAAGTATTGTGATCATGTAATAATACGGAAGACTGGTCTGTGTTAACACCACTAGGGGTTTTCCATGTTTTATTAACTATGTCTAATTAACAACATCTGTATACAAGCAATTGTATCTATTGTGTGTAATAGTATGCATCTGATAAGGCCACGTAAAATCCATTACTAACAGTAAACTCCTCTTGGTTATCTTTTTTTTCCCTTTTGGTTAATGGTCATATCGGCATACAACTCACGTTCAACAAATTTATACTTGCTGTCTTTTGTGGTGCTGCTAGGTGTATTTCCTTATGTGGATGTTGTGCTGTGATTGCTATAATTAGGATAAATAGCTGCCAATATTAAGACACACAAAGAGAATAAATTGGCCTGACAGTGTGTGTATCCTGATGGCCAAATGTAATGCCGCGAACACACGTTTTTTATGACGTGAAAAATTACATTTTTTTTTTTTATGTCATTAAAAACGATTGTGTTTGGGCTCCAGAGCATTTTTCATGACGTGAAAAATGGGCATTAAAAATTTAGAACATACTCTATTTTTTCACATCGTTTTTCACTTTGCCGTGTGTAGACTTTAACGACGGGAAACAAATGTGCACGCTCAGAAGCAAGTTATGAGATGGGAGCGCTCGTTGTGGTAAAACTAGCGCTCGTAACGGAGATAGCACATTCGTCACTCTGTAAAGCACAAAGACTTAAAAGCGCGAATCGTCTCTCACCAAACTTTTACTAACACAAAATCAGCAAAATTAGCCCCAAGGGTGGCGCCATCCGAATGAAACTTCCCCTTTATAGTGCTGTCATACGTGTTGTACGTCACCGCGCTTTGCTCGAGCATTTTTTTTTTCACGATCGTGTGTAGGCAAGGCAGGCTTGACAAGAATCACGACAGAAAAAAAATTGTTTTTTCTAGACAATTAAAAATGGTTGTGTGTACACGTCATAAGATTTACTGAAGATATTAATGGGCCTAGGGCAAAAAAGGTGGTTAATGGAGCCCCACTACTATTTTAAAACAATGGTAAAATATATGTGGCAATAATTCTCTATTTTTTTATTGAGATAAGCAAAAAGCTAAATCTTTATTTTTTTTTATATATGGCTGCTAAAAGTACTTTTTCAGAACTTGTATAATTCAGCAAGGAAACATTGCATACAATGTTAGCCACCAATTTTTTCTAACTAATGATAGATACCCCAGTGTGTACAGTTCATCTAATAGATATTTAAAGCAAAAACTGTTGCGTATTTAGATGAAAGGAGAAATCCCCTTCTAAAAAAATTGTCACTGGAACAAACACCATGATTGGAAGATTTATCCCTCATGTTGAGTCACCAGAACACATACAGGGGTGAAAATAGAAAAAGGGGGCACATGGCGCAGTGAGTGACGTGAGTACATTAATAGTCTACTGAAAGTAGCAGAAAGTTCCTAAGGTCCACATGGAACATCCTGAGTGACTTCTAACTGGCCTTAAAACACTTGATGCAATACCTCTGGAGAGACTGAAGTATCTCAAAGTGAACAGATAAAGCGAACAGGAGGGCATGATATAAGTCTAGTACGGGAGTCTCCAAACTACGGCCCTCCAGGTGTTCAGGAACTACAATTCCCATCATGCCTAGTCATGTCTACGAATGTCAGAGTTTTACAATGCCTCATGGGAAGTGTAGTTCCACAGCAGCTGGAGGGCCGTAGTTTGGAGATCCCTGGTCTAGTATATTACATATTTATTGTGGTGAAAGACAAATGGCAACTCACTTAGACCTGCTAAAAACTGGCAACAAAGTAGGGCTTCTGGTGGACAACTACAGCACAGCATGGTACCTGAATCCAGGGCAGATACACTGGATAGATCAGCGAATCCACATATATAGAAAAATATTGGCACTTTCTATATACTGTAAGGCCGCGTACACACGAGGGGATATGTCCACTGAAAACGGTCCGATGGACCGTTTCAGCAGACATCTCCGCTCGTGTGTATGGGCTAGCGGACAGATTTCTCCACCCGACAGATTTCAAAGCATGCTTTGAAATCTATCCGGTGGGAATCTGTCCGCCCGACATGTCTGCTGGTTAGTACACTTACCAGCAGACATGTCGGCCCCCACCGCCACCGCGCCGCTGCCGAATGGATTCAGCGCATGCGCGGAAGTGTTTTACTTCCTGGTGCGGTGACGTGGCGGTGACGCGGCGGCGTCAACGTCACCGCCGCGTCACCGCCACGTCACCGCGCCGTCCGGCGGTGGGGAATTTGATCCGATGGTGTGTACACGCCATCGGATCAAACTCCCGATCGGACATATCCGATGGAAATGGTCCGCGGACCGTTTTCATCGGATATGTCCGATCGTGTGTACGCCGCCTTAGTCTGTGGTTAGCTCATGCATCTGGGTGAGGGAGCCTTTTTCAAAAAGGTGCAACCTGAGATGCCTGGATGTTGGGCAGCTGTCATTTCAGATGGAGGAAGCAGAAACCAGGAAGATAGCAGGAGGTGAATTTACTCAGCGGGGACATAGACAGAGCAATCAATACCCAACTAACTATTATGAGTGAAGGGCTCGGGCAGCGAAAACAGTTAGTGTCAACTTAAAGTATCTTATAAGCTATCTCGTACTACAACCTTCACCTACACCTAAGCAGCTAGTATGTATAATTACAAAATTCAAGCAACAAAATGTGTTCTTAAAAACTATGCAATGCTAAATACAAATAAATCAATCCTATCTAGTGCATCAAAATCATATACTTCATACCCATGCACCTACTGTATATCACAAATTTCCATAAAACATAACAACGTAGACCACATGAATGACTTGAATCAACAAATTGTGTATCACATCAGTATAAAAATCAAAAACACAATAACAAATTTTCAAATGTGAACATAGAGAATCAAAAACTTGAAAGAAATATACTGCAGACAAATGACAGTACCTAAAGATGTATACACTGGTGCCAAAACGATTGTGACCTTAACCTTCCTCAGTAGGCATACTCTCACCTTCTTAAGTAGACCTTTGTATCAAAATGTCATGTAGGGCATGTCCCCTTTAAAGCCAGGGCAGGGCTAACACCTTAGGCATATTCAGCTACTCAATGCACAGATCTCCCAGTATGGTGATGAACTCAAAAATGATAAAAGAAAACCATAGTGCTCTCACTAACTTCCAACAGCTTTTTTATAAAAATAAAATGTTACTCTCACATGTTCAAAAGCCATGAGGCTCATCTAATGACGGCAGGAAAACATTTCTTAAGGGCTGGTGCAGTACAAACTCTCATCTGTCATAAGACTCTCTGTACAATCCCATCTAAGCACCTCCCACATTTTTGTTCCCCCCAACTATCTCAATTATCTCCCCACAATCAGTGAAAGTCCACGGTGTGTGTATAGTTTTTAACATCTGTTTTTTTTCCATTATAATGTGAGTGCAATGCCTCTCTGTTCATACAACTAGGGCGGATGGAGGGCAGGTCTCCTTCCTCTCGTTGCTCCTATCAGAGCACTTTCATGAATGAGGATACTTTTGCGTCCTCATTCGTTAGAAAGCATATGACATCATAGACGGGGTAGGGTCAGGTGGGACATTGGCAGGCCTGGCAGGTTGGGGGCCGGGTGGGGCTGTTCAGTGCTACTTGCACAGTCATCAACAACGGTACCAGGAGGTGCCTGTGAGCAGACACATTCGGCTGCACAAGCACACCCTTGTCGGTGAAACAGAAGAGAATTTTGAATGTTTAGATTTGACCCTTGTTTCTATTCAGACATTTAGCAATTTCAGAGTTGCACATTATAACATTTTATATAGTATACATAGAAATAAATGGTAGTTTTTCATTTTTAACTGGAATTCCGCTTTAAAGTCTATTTAGAGCCAACACATAGTAGTGAAAGTAGGGAATGGATGAAACCCCATCTGTTTGTTTTTTGTTTGTTTTTTGCCATCTGTGTCCAAATAGATAACCTTCACTACTTGTCCAGAAAAATAGGTGAAGTTGTATGTGCTGTATTTGGCTATTTAGCTGCCCTTTGAGTTTGAGAATATGAATATATAGAAGTAGGCAATGAGCCTAGAGATTGGTATGCTGCTGTGATACATGTAGATGAATCCACTCCATTGTATGCAATTGGATTTAAATAGAAATTGTGATGATGAGACATGGTAAAGAGGTTTGTGTCTGTTTGGCAGTCGCTGTTATTTGAGCTCACCGAGCTGTTTTTATTGTGATATAAAAAAAAAATATAAGCCAAACTTCCCTTTTTTAGTAGAATGCTTAAGTTAGAAGCCCTAGTTGGAAGACTGACAACACTGGCATATTCCAGTAGAACTTGAGTAGCTAAAAGCGTTGCTTACTGTAGGTGGTATGAGCTACCGTGGGCTAGTTAGCCCATTTTAGCGTCTGTGTTGATGAACATTTATTTGTCTCAAAGGGATTTTGCGTTGCCATACAATCTATAGGATTGTAGAACCTTCGTGAAGCAGGTGAATTAAATGTCAGAAGGAGGTCTACTGCAGGTCATCTGTCAATTAATTCTAAATGATCTCACAGGTGTCTTAAACTGATGTCATCGACACAAGCCCGAAGCCTTTGTACACTCGCCCTTCGTGTCATGCCAAACTTATATGCACGGCACATTATGCATGGCACTGGTTAGGCTTGTTGACATTTTAAAAGTGTTGCCAGAATCGTTCTGGAACAACTTTGCAAGGACATCATTTCTGCCAAGTGAGAATATCACATAAATTATATATGTGGTCTTAGCAGTTGCCCTTTTGCATCCACACAGATGCCTAGAGGCAAACTAAACAGACTTATCCACTGACTTGCACTTTCAGTGTAGCTTCTTTCTAAAGGTAAAGCAAATATGACTTATGAAACTACATGCATGCTCATATATAAGCATATGTTTGGTTTGGGTGTACATGCATGTATCTGTATGAGTGTGTGTGACAGTTTCATCTATGTCTATAGGTCTTCTATATTTTAGTGCTTCCTGGATGTCTAAATATATGTATTGTGAAGTGATTTTTACAGTGCAGTCATTAGAGTAATAGAAAATATCTGATGGCAGAAATCAAGTGGGTGCAAAGATCCCAGGAGAGGAGGATTTATATATTCTGTCACAATATAATGTCAAGTAACAACTCTAGTAATCGGTGTGTGTCATAGTGTGACATGCAAAGAAACGTCAGATCCTTCGTGCAGACTAACAATGCATTTAGCACATCTATACAGCATTAAATAATTAAAGAGGACCTAAGACCAGGAGAAGTAAAGCATTTTTTTTAGAATGGAAAATATTTATGCTTGTCAATGTTTTACACATGCTTTGTTAAAGATAACATACAACATTGGCCTCTAACTTCAGTACTTTGGCATGTACTTGCAGTGGGGAAAAAAAGTATTTGATCCCCTCCAGATTTTGTAAGTTTGCCCACTTACAAAGAGGGTCTATCATTTTTATCATAGGTATATTTTAAATAATAGAGACAAAATGTTATAGATTGAATTGCAATTCAGTGAGTAAAAAAAGTATTTGCTCCCGAAGCAAAACATGGCTTGGTACTTAATGGAGAAACACTTATTGACAAGCACAGAGGTAAGACATTATTTGCAGTTGGTTACCACACATGGTTTGCACACATCCCAGGAGGGATTTTGTGGCTTGGCAACTCATAAATATTCTATAGGATTAAGGTCTGGAGACTGGCAAGGCCACAGCATGAGCTTAATATGCTTCTTCTTGAGCCACTCCTTGTTGCCTTCGCAGAATGTTTAGGGTCATTGTCGTGCTGGAAGACCCATCTACGACCCATCTTTAGTTTTCTGGCCGAGGGAAAAGGTTCTTGCCTTTCAATGCAGCAAAGTTGGCCTTTACCTTTAGCAGAGAAACAGCAGCAAAGCATAATGTTTCCACCTCCATGCTTGACTGTAAGGATGGTATTCTTACGCGAAATAGTCACCATTTTTCTTCCTCAAAACACGCTGAGTCGATTTAATGACAAAGAGCTAAATTTTGGTCTCATCTGACCACAGCACTTTCTCCCAATACTTCTCTGAATCATTTAGATCAGGGGTGTCAAACTGGTGACCCTCCAGCTGTTCCGAAACTACAAGTCCCATCATGCCTCTGCCTGCGGGAGTCATGCTTGTAACTGTTAGCCTTGCAATGCCTCATGGGACTTGTAGTTTTGCAACAGCTGGAGGGCCACCAGTTTGACACCCCTGATTTAGATGTTCATTGGCAAACTTTAGACGGGCTTGTACATGTGCCTTCTTGAGGAGGGGGACATTGCGGGCTCTGCAGGATTTCAATCCATGACGGCGTATTGTGTTACCAATGGCTTGCTTGGTGACTGTGGTCCCAACTGCTTTAGAATTATTCACAAGCTCCTCCCATGTAGTTCTGGGCTGATCCCTCACTTTTCTCATGATTATCCTTACCCCATGAGGTGAAGTCTTGCATGGAGCTCCAGACCGAGGGCAACTGATGGTTATTTTGTTTTTCTTCTCCTTCTAGCCAAGCTTCTTGCTGATTGTCTTGTGGCCCATTCCAGCCTTGTGCAATGCTACTAACTTGTCTTTGATGTCCTTTGACAGCTCTTTGGTCTTGCCCATGATGGTGAGGTTTGAATGGAAGAAAAAGATTCTGTGGACATGTGTCCTTTATACACATAACAAGTTGTCGTTAGGAGCACCCTCTTAAATTGACAGGACTAATCTGTATACCACATGAGCACATACTGTAGCCAGTCTGTGGGTGCGTGAATTATTGTTGGTTGGTAGGGGATCAAATACTTAGGCCGCGTACACACGATCAGTCCATCCGATGAGAACGGTCCGAAGGTGTTAGAACGCGGTGGCGTTTGCGTGTTTTAACACAACGACGTGCTGAAAAAAGTTCAATGCTTCCAAGCATGCATCGACTTGATTCTGAGCATGCGCAGCCTTTTGACCGATGCTTTTGCATACCAATGATCGGTTGACCCATCGGTCAGGCGTCCATCGGTCAAATTTTAAAGCAAGTTCTCTTTTTTTTGACTGAAGGATAACTGACTAATGGGGCCCACACACGACCGGTTTGGACCGATAAAACGGTCCTTCAGTCCGTTTTTATCAGTTTTGACCGATCGTTTGTACGCGGCATTATTTCACTTACTGAACTGCAAATCAATTTGTAACATTTGTATCATGTGTTTTTTTCTGTATTTTTGGTTGACATTTTGTCTCTATCATTTAAAATACACCTATGATAACAATTATAGACCCTTAAATTCTTTGGAATTGGGCAAACTTACAACATCTGCAGGGGATCAAATAATTATTTTCGCCACTGTATACTTATACCACTCTTATCAGCCAATATTCAGTACTTGATAATGTACAGAGACAAGAAAAGGATTGGTCGTTTAATCTGTTATCCTATGCAACTTGGTTAAGTGTCATCTACCACTAAAACCCAAACATTATGTTTAAACATTATTGTTGAATAAGAATTACAATATTCAAAACCCAGACACTAGTCATTTAAACCTCACAGTTTGAGTTAAAGGAGATGATGGCACTACAATCTTGCTTTTCTACCATCTTTAAGGTGGTTGTAAAGCTTTAAAAACATTTTTTTAAATAACAAACAGGTCATACTTACCTCCACTGTGCAGCTCGTTTTGCACAGAGTGGCCCCAATCCTCATCATCTTCTCCTTCAGCGGCTGTCTCGGCTCCTCCCCACTTCTTTTAATCCCCCTGGGAAGCACTCTCCCAAGGGGGTTACCTTGCGGGCACGCTCCCGAGTCCTGTATTCGGCGTCCATACCCGCCAACTGCAGGACTCGGCCCCGGCCCCTTGCATCATTGGAGTTGATTAACAACAGTACGAGCCAATGGCTGCATTGTTATCAATCTATCCAATGAAGAGCCAAAAGGGGCCGAGAAGACCGTGCCGAGATCCAGCACATTCTCGACGTGAAACTTTTGAGGGCTCAGGTAAGTAAACCGGGGGGCTGGGGGGCCAGCAAACATAAGATGTTTTTTCACCTTAATGCATAGGATGCATTTAGGTGAAAAAACATGAACTTTTATAACCCCTTTAAATATAATTACAATTTATTGGCAGAAAATACATATTTAGGATCACAACTGATGTATTAATAAGTTGTCAGATATATTCAGGGCTTTTTTTCTGGGGGAACTTGGGGGAACTCAGTTCCACCACCTTTGGCTCAGACCCTTTGGTGCCTGCTCACCACAATCACTTGTAAACACAGAAGTCTGGTTTCTGTGTTTACAAGTGACAGCTTTGTAACCCCCTGAACTCTGCACTCTGTATGTAATGCAATTCTGGTATTTAATGCCCCTTTAAGACCCTTCTACTGTTTGTGAAATCTGAACGGGTCGTGGTTGAGTTCCTGCACCTATTTTCTGAGAAAAAAAAGCTCTGGATATATTTATGCCTTTAATACTTGTGTTTGTACTGCTCTAAGTCTGATTTGCTTTAGCATGCAGTGCAGCTTCTGTCTGCTAACAAAACTCTGAGTGTCTCTGTAGGGAGTTCTCCTGCTACTGCTTATCTTGGATAGACAGGTGATCAGTTAGGGAAATTGACACATGGCAGTTTGTTACACTGATAGCCTCTGCACTGATTTGTAGATTCAGAACCTCTCCTTTCTATATAAACTTGAGTTTACATTGAACACTAAGCATTAGGTGCACACAGGGAACATAACCTACCTGCTTCATCCTTTTCATCCACACCATCCAGTGTACTAGACCACCCTAGATCCTTTTTTCATTAATCCGGGGATATGAGATCCCCAGGTTTTGATGCAGGAGAGCATTTCCAAAACAGAACCTTGCTGCTTTTGACATAAAGCTTTAAGTAGAATGTATTAATAATTTATACATAGTTACATAGCTTGGACCAATGTAACTATGTATAAACCATACCTGTCCAATTCCCCTGGAAATGGGAAATCGCTGAAATAGACACAGCTACTCCAGTGATCTTCACTTGCTTTTGAGCTCTGTGCCAAGCAATGTGAACACAGAAGGTTAGCCGTTGGGGACGTTTTCTACCTTGTCCAATCATAGAACGCTCTGCATTCATTCATCAGCCAAGTGGCCGACCTTCTGTGTTCAGAATGTAGCAGAGCAGCTGCTTGGCATGATACTCAGAAACAAGTGGAGATCGCTGGAGTAACTATGTCTACTTCAGTTATTTCCAGCTTCTAGGTGCATGAGCTGGACCAATGTAACTATGTATAAAACATCCATACCGATAAGTTGTAAAATGTATATTTAGAAATCTTTCTTTAAATAATAATAATAATAATAATAATAATAATGCAAGTCTTATATAGCGCTGTCTTACCCTAACTTGCCAGGCAAGCTATGAAGCCAGGCGAGCTTCTTGCCAGGCAAGCTTCTGAAGCCATAGCCGAAGCTGTAGCTCATCGGGTCTCGAGGCGCTTATATAGTAACATAGTCACTATTACCCAAATCAATGGTACTCATTTTACCGACCTCGGAAGGATTGAAGGCTGAGTGGACCCCGCCGGGATCGAACCTGTGACCCTGAGGGCTCAGGTGATCACAGATTGCTGCAACAGAGCATTAGCCTGCTGAGCCATCTTACCAGCTTAAATGGGAGATATCCTTTAAAGTGGATGTAAACCCAGCCATTTCAAATGTCCTAGTACTAAGATTCCTTTTAAATAAAGTCTTTTAAAGCGGATCTCCACCCTAAAGTGAAGATCCGCTGATCGGAACCCTCCCCCCCTCCGGTGTCACAATTGACACCTTTCAGGGGGAGGGGGGTGCAGATACCTGTCTAAAGACAGGTATCTGCAACCACTTTCGGCCCGCAGTCTCGGGCAAAAGACGGGTTTTTTGGCGACATCCCGTCGCCCCCCCGTTGTGTGCTGGGAACTCTCAGCGGGAGCCAATCGCCGGGCGCAGCGCGACTCGCGCCGTAGGGAACCGGGCAGTGAAGCCGCAGCGCTTCACTTCCTGGTTCCCTCACCGTGGATGGAGGGGGGAGCAGCAGGGTGACGAGCGATCGCTCATCCTCTGCTGCGGACGCCGCTGGACTCCAGGACAGGTAAGTGTCCTAATATTAAAAGTCAGCAGCTGCAGTATTTGTTGCTGCTGGCTTTTAATATTGTTTTTTTGCTGAACCATCTGCTTTAATACATACACTTTTTTTTTTTTTTTTGTAAACTATTTTTATTAATTTTCGTCATATACAAAAGTACACAAAGTGAAGTAACAATAAGGGTCCCAATACACAGGTGGCATATCAGTAAAAATACAACAACAAAAAGGCCAGGAACAGTATAGCCCACATCATGGCTTAGCGGGCCCCAACGGAAGAGCCCTAGTCAACAAATGAACCAACAGAGGTGCCGTAGACCCAGGAGGGTCACGCCCAGTAACAGTATAAATTCAAACCCAACATTCCACAAACAACCCCAACATGCATACCACCAGACACACACACACTCACCCTCACAACCACACCGGCCCTCCCCCCCCCGTTCCTTATCACCCCAGCCGATCACGGCTGAGAAAGCGGGGTATCCCCCCAAAAGGAGTCCTCTATATCAAGCCATGGCTGCCATATCTTAGTAAACTTCTGCGGGCAACCCCTTCCCCTATATACATGCTTGTAAATTGGCAGAACCTTATTTACCATACGGAACAGCATTTGAACAGTAGGAGCAGAGGCACTTTTCCAGTGCAACAGGATCAACAGGATCAATTTTCGGGCATAAAACAAGAGCAAACGTAATAAAGTTCGAGCATGTGTCGTAGGTACATAGTCATTAAGCACACCCAGTAGCCCCACTGCCGGAGCAAGAGGGACGGGGAAGTGCAGGGTATCGCTAAAGAAGGAAAACACACCCGTCCAGTATGCAGACAGGCCAGGGCATGACCAAAACATATGTATGTAGTCAGCTTCCGAGGAGTAATACATACACTTTAATCAAAAGGAATCTCAGTACTAGGATATTTGAAATGGCTGTGCAAGTCTAAACTTTTCAATTTGAAATTCCGACCATGTCTATGCCCCATGGGAGTAATACCATTGGAAACTCCGATGAATTCCATCGGAGTTTAGATAGAGAACATGTTCTCTTTTAATTCTGTCGGAATTCCGATGTGATTTTGGTCAGACAAAGGTCTGATCGTGTGAACGGGGCTTAACTCTGTGTGATAATAAAGAAAGCAAAGGAAGAGATGACAGAACACAGAATTTAGGAAGTAGAAGTGATTGCTCTATGAAACCTTGCTGCAGGGATTGTCACAAATCTTAGATTAAGGTGGAAGGATAGAACATTCTGATTTTAACTCAGCTGCAGTGTTCGATAAGACTAGTAGTTTTCTGATTTGTTTTACTTGAATTGAGCTTTCGAGGTAGGAATTAAGTAGGAATGCACAGTGAGGTTTGTAATATCTGTATACAATATATGTGGAAGACCTGGAATTATATACATATATTTCTTTACAAGCTGGAGTTTTTTTTAACCTTCATTTTAAACCAGTCTTTCTCAACCTTTTTACTCTTGAGGAACCCTTAACATAAATTTTTAGTTTTCAGTTTGAACCCCTACTAAAAACTGATTATACCTACAATGCATTGTAAATTAGCATAATCAGTGAGTTGTGAAAGGTATTAAATAAAATAATAAATCTATGCCACAAACGATAAAGGCAGTTCTGAAGGCAAAAGGGGGTCCAATCTGGTACTAGCAAGGTGTACCTAAGATAGTGGCCAGTGAGTGTATAGTAGTATTATTAATGTTATGACAGTTTCCGCTTATGCAGACCTCCAACACTACCTGCAACTCAGAGCACAGCAAGTTTATCCACCTCTATATGCTATGCTTAGCTTGTTAACTTTGCAAAAGTAAAGAACACTAGACATTCTACTGAGGTTGAAGACTTAGGAAATGATTTAATAAAGCAAATGAACAGGATCACAGCTATACCATTACAACATGCTTGCATGGCCCATAAATGTGCATGAATGTCTGCTCATATAGATGTCTGCATGGTTGTCGGCCCAGTTGTGATCCCTGAATCTCTCTAGCTGATCATACACTGATCTTCAATACATACAGTAACACTTGGTCTTAGTTTGCTTTGCACGTAAAGGTTACATTGGCAGCAAAACCGCCATCTAAACGAGGCTGAGAGTTTGTTTGTTTACATTTGTAGTCCCAGCCACCTGCTTTCTTGTAGGTATGCACATGTACAGTACAATACTTTTATTAAATAAGGGCTTTATACAATCTTCTATAATTATAGCCCTTTGCAATTGATGTCGTTTCATTCTTGTAAAGTAAAAATGTAACCTGTAGAATAGACCCAAAAACGTTATGTAAAAAAAATAAAAAAATATTTGGTTATGTCACAGCTTGCATGCTTTCAGACATTGAACCCAATATTTCACAGCAAACCCCACATGTTAGTATGTTCTGCAGATACACTATATTACCAAAAGTATTGAGACGCCTGCCTTTACACCCACATGTACTTTAATGGCATCCCAGTCTTAGTCCATAGGGTTCAATATTGAGTAGGCTCACCCTTTACAGCTTCAACTCTTCTGGGAAGGCTGTCCACAAGGTTTAGGAGTGTGTCTATGGGAATGTTTAACCATTCTTCCAGAAGTGCATTTGAAGAAGGCTTGGCTGGCCACGAGAAGGCTTGGCTGGCCACGAGAAGTGGACAGCCAACGAAAAGTCCACAAAAAGGCTTGGCTGGCTTGCAGTCTCCACTAATTCATCCCAAAGGTGTTCTATTGGGTTGAGGTCAGGCCTGCACATGGCGCATTCATTCAGTTTGAATGATTAAAAAAATAAAAATAAAGAAATCTGTGCATCCAGGGAAAGATTAGATATTCTTAATGCTTACAAAAGCCTGTAGGTGCAGATACATTTAATTGGAAAATAAATTGATCTAGGAGGTATAAAAGTTTATACTTTCTAGATCAATTTCTCCTGTGATTAAATAAAACAAATGCAGACGGCAGGTGTGAATGAGGACTCAACAGCATTTATTACCTATGGTGCTGTGTTTTTCTTTCTGTTTCAAATATTTTATTGAATTTTATAATTATCAACAAAATTCCATTAACAGAATATGTACAATAATATAATAGAAATAGATATTTCAATAATAGAACATGTACAATAGTATAGTGCCGAATAGTATAGAGCCGAACACACCCCCCCCCCGGTTCAGTTCGCAGCAGAACATGCGAACAGGCAAAAAATGTGTTTAAACACGCGAACACTGTTAAAGTCTATGGGACACGAACGTTAAAAAGCAAAAGTGCTAATTTAAAAGGTTAATATGCAAGTCATTGTCATAAAAAGTGTTTGGAGACCCAGATTCTGCCCCAGGGGACATGTATCAGTGCAAAAAAAAAGTTTTAAAAATGGACGTTTTATTGGGAGCAGTGATTTTAATAATGCTTAAAGTGAAACAATAAAAGTAAAATATTCCTTTAAATTTCGTACCTGGGGGTGTCTATAGTATACCTGTAAAGTGGCACGTTTTTCCCGTGTTTAGAACAGTCCTTGTGCAAAATTACATTTCTAAAGGAAAAAAAGTCCCGGGCCCACCTATGTGAATTGGTAACATGGTACATTGTACCCCTACCTTTTTACAAATTTAAGTGTCAAAAATGGTAAGAAAACACAGGCGATAGCTTGGGACAAGTCATTTATTAAAAAGAATACATCCATTCTCAAGCGGATACAGAGAAAAAAAACACAGACACGATCCGCCTCCATGGGTGGTTCCCATCGAATGACACTACACCTGCCGTGGCAGCTCTTAAATAGCTGAGGGCGGGGCCACCCGACACGTGCACAGATGACCCCGCCCCCTCTGACGCAACGGGGAAATGCAGCGACATTACCCAGTGACATGTATGGGAGACCAGGATCTGGGGGTCCCCTTTGTTAAAGGGAGCTTCCAGATTCCGATAAGCCCCCCGCCCGCAGACACAGAAAAACGCATCACTTTACAGGCATACTATAGACACCCCCCAGTTCTAAAATGTAAACTGTTTTATTTAAACTTTTATTGTTTCACTTTAAGCATTATTAAAATCACTGCTCCCGAAAAAAATGCAGTTTGTAAAACTTTTTTTTGCATTGATACATGTCCCATGGGGCAGGACCCGGGACCCCAAACACTTTATGACAATAACTTGCATATTAACTTTTAAAATTAGCACTTTTTATTTCTTCCATAGACATTTCAAAGGGTTTTACGCAGTTTTCGAATTTGCCGCCATTCGTCGAACAGGTGAACATCAGGAGAACACCTGATGTTCGAGTAAAACTTATGTTCGACTTAAACATCGGGCTCATCCCTACTCTGAGGCCACGTACACAAGTACGAGAACCTCGTCGGGCTAAACCCATCGTTCCGCCCGACGAGGTTCTCGGCCGGCCGTCGAGTTTGTCGACCAGGCTGTCGAAAAAGACATCGAGCCATTAGTCCCGATGGCCCGTCGAGGAAATAGAGAACCTGCTCTCTATTTTGGCTCGACGCCTCGCTCGACAGTTTGCTCGGCGAAAACGTACACACGATCGAGCTTCTCGACAGAATATGGATCCCAGCGAGCTTCTCGCTGAATTCTGCCGAGAAGCTCGGTCGTGTGTACGGGGCCTCAGGGAGAAGTTTGGGAACAGTCCAAACCAGGGGGTAAATAGTGTTAGATCAAAGTTGTCCATAAGGATTCAAAATTAGAAACTTTATCTAGTAGTATAGCTTCAGTTTTAGCATGTATCATGGATTGTGTGACTCTTTGTTTGACTGACTCTATGCAGAAAGAGTTTGATTTCCACTCTTTTGCCACAGTTTGTTTAGCTGCCGTGGTTATAAAAATAAGTAATTTGAATTGGCGGTATGTTATAATTTGAGTTTTTTTGTTCAGAAGTGCTACTAAGGGATAGGATTTAAGGGTTTTATTGAACATAGTAGAAACAATTTTGAAGATTTCTGACCAAAGGGAGCTTACTATGGGACATTCCCACCATATATGTACATGTGAACCCAGAGTAGTACAGCCTCGAAAACAGTGAGAGGGATATTGGGGGAAAATTTGGATATTCTGGATGGAACCAGATACCATGTAGGTAGCACCTTCATAATTTGTTTCGAGAGCCACTATATTTGGTGTGGCTGATTAAGTTGTTTGCCAATTTGAGAACAGTCTTGTTCATTTGGCTGAAGATGAAGATCAGTTTCCCATTTGGTTGTGTATGTTGTAGGAGAAGCAGTTACATGAGAGAGTAATTGTTCATATATGGCAGAAATAAGTCCACATCTAGGGGGGGGGCAGATTTGCAAGTATTTTCAAAGACCGTGATATCAGAAGTTTGTGTGTCAGTGCGTTTGTTGTGTTCCAATTTTTTTTTAATTTGGAGATATCGAAAAGTTTCTGTGAATGGGAGGGAATATGTTTTGCATAAGTGTGGAAATAGTATGATATTTTAAGAATTAAAGAAATGGTGAACTCTAATTAAAGGATCACTAAAGGAAACATTTTTTTTTAGCTAAAAAGCTTCCTTTACCTTACTGCAGTACTGGTTTCATGTCCTTATTGTTCGTTTTTGCTTTGAAGTTGCTGTAATCCTGCTCTGTTCTCCACACTTCCTGCTTGTCTGTTTCCTTATAACCACAGTGCTGGGAGCTTTCTCACGGTGGTCTAAGCTGTCATTACTGTGTGTCTAAAACTTCCCAGAACAATCAGATTAATTTTAAAAACAAAACACTGCCCTGGATTTGTTTGTTTTTGTTCTGTGTGTCTATTTCTACTTTGCAGAAACATGAAGCCAGTTCAAAAGTGAAACTAACCTGCAGGCACATTATATGATTGATTTTTATCAATTTTTAATCATTTTGAAAAGGAATCAGTTAACTTTTATGTCTCTATACCCTGTAAACAGTCATTTCAGCAAAAAAATTATTTTCCTTTAGTGACCCTTTAAATCTACATTTGACCACGCTGAAAAAGAATTTTGGAAGGACCAGGCTGGGTAGAAAGAAGGGTTACGTAAGAATGAAGCCTCGTACACACGCTCGGTGTACTCGGCAAGAACAAGCAAGAAAACTGCTGGCAGAGCTTTCTTGCCAAGTATACCGAGCGCGTGTACGAGGCTTTCATGATTCTTGACGAGAAAACTGCCCAGAATCTTGTCAGTTTTCCTGCCGAGAAACCCGAGAGTGTGTATACTTACCTGGTTGCCGTGGAAACCCGTGCATGCTCGAAATGACTTTGACGCATGCGTGGTAGCTTCCTAAGCATAGGTAGGGTGCAGCAAGATGGCGGCGACGGCATCGAATGTGACGAGCGCACGCTCGTCGTACGCAATGACGTCACCGCATTCTTGTTTTTTAAGAGAACCATGGTTCTTTTGAAAGGTCTGTGCATACACTCGGGCGGCAAGAGATTCTTGGCAAGTAATCGAATCGGGAAAAACTATGTTTTTTTCCCGACGAGATTCTTGCCTGTGTGTACGAGGCCTGAGAGGAGGGGATTATGTTTGGTTATGAGTCCAAATCTGGTTTTCATTCTGTCCCAAATAGAAAGGCTATGTTTGGTAATAGGATTTGTGATTTTTTTTTCCGCTGTGTAGGAGTTAACCATAGTAAAAATGTTTTTTCGTTGTAAAATACGTAGAAAATGTGAAGGGATTGTTATGGGTAGTACTCTAAAAAGGTATAAAAATTTGGGGAGGATAGACATTTTGATCATAGCTGTATTTTTCTTATATTGATTAGCCCATTGTGCCTAATTTAATATTTTCCATTGATAATGGAATGCTGTGTTTCTGCCAATATTCGGTATGCATCGTACCTGAGCGTAGACAACTGCAGAGCACAGGTTCTCGGCCAGTGGTGTGTGTATCCCAGAGGTACTTCTGAGAGTATACAGAGGTACTTCTCTTTCAACATGTCAGATTGCACCAAAGGAAGTCATTTTAGTTGACTGTGACGAGCGAGGAAAGGTTCCTTTAACCACTTGTCCACCGGGCCTATTTTGGCACTTCTCTCCTTCATGTAAAAATCAAATTTTTTTTGCTAGAAAATTAATCAGAATCCCCAAACATTATATATATATTTTTTTTTAGCAGACACCCTAGGGAATAAAATGGCGGTCATTGCAACTTTTTTTTTTCGCACGGTATTTGCGCAATAATTTTTTAAATGCAAGTAAATAGATACATACCATGTCACGCTTTAAAATGGAATGGTGCCAAACTTCGGTACTTAAAAATCTCCATAGGTGACGCTTTAACATTTTTTACAGGTTACCATTTTCAAGTTACAGAGGAGGTCTAATGCTAGAATTGTTGCACATGCTCTAACGCACGCGCGTGGGGTTTGAACGGCGTTTACATATGTGGGCGGGACTTGCATGCGTGTTCGCTTCTGCGTGCGAGATAACGGGGACAGGGGTGTTTTGAACATTTTTTTGTATTTATTTTTTATTGTACCTAATTTTTTTTATTTTTAGACTTTTTAAAAAAAACTAATTTTGATTACTTTTATTCCTATTACAAGAAATATAAACATCCCTTGTAATAGGAATCAGTGTGACACGTCCTCTTTATGGAGAGATGTGGGGTCAATAAGACCCCACATCTCTCCTCCAGGCTCACAAGCATGAAATCGGTGAAAAAAAATCACAGATCACATGCCGACAGCCGCGATTGGCGCTTTGTTTACTTCTGGGTACCGGGCGTGACGTCATAACATCGCGCCCAGGCCTCCGACGGTCATAGAGATGACTGGTGACCATGTGGTCACCAATCATCCCTATGCTTCACCAGCGAGCGGCAGCCGATTCGCTTTCCGGGTCCCTATGGCACTGGAGAGCCCGGAGAAGCATCAGATGGCGGCGGGAGGGCGGATGTCCCCTCCCGCTGCCTATAAGAACAATCAAGTGGCGGAACCGCCGCTTTGATCATTCTTATGGTGCACAGAATCGGCGGCTGAAGACGGCAATATCTGAATGATGCCTGTAGCTGCAGGAATCGTTCAGATATCACTGCACAAAGTGGATCACGTCATATGACGTCATCCCATGAACAAGCGGTTAAAGTTACTCAGTCACTAGTTGAAAACTATTTTTAAATGGCTTTCCAGCAAAGAAAATGGTTAATACTTGGCTACCAAGAGCCCATTCTGCCACCAATCTAATCTGTCTTCAAGCACCACACTTGCTTCTGCATTGGACATTCCCCGGAAAGGTCGGATGTTTGGTACCCCATTGTGCTCTGTGGTTCCTTCTTCTGGTACCTCTGTTACTTTTGTGTCTTGCAATGATTTAGCAACTATTAGAAGGAACCATTGTGTGCAGCGGTGGATCAGGCATCTAACACTCCTGGACAGGGGCGGACTGACAACTCATGGGGCCCCCGGGCCATAGAAGATTATGGGGCCCCCAGGCTTACAGATGGCCACCAAGCCAGGAGGCAGTGCAGAGGCGGGGCAGCTAAAATCTCTGGATTTTCGCATCAAAAGCATGTCGGTTTCGGACATATCAGGGACAGATGCAATAAAACACAGATTTATACATACTGTCCCTGTTTTTACTGAGCCTGGCAACCCTGATGGGGCCCCCTAGTGGCATGGGGCCTTCGGGCAGTGCCCGAGTTCCTCAATGGTCAGTCCGCCCGGCTCCTGGAAGTTTTGCATGTTGAAGGTTTGTCAGCCAAGGCAGGACTTGAAGACAGCTGACATGGGCAATGTTGAGAAGGTAAGTATTGTTGTTTATTTGC
Organism: Rana kukunoris; assembly: GCA_029574335.1. NCBI lineage: Eukaryota > Metazoa > Chordata > Amphibia > Anura > Ranidae > Rana > Rana kukunoris. The sequence continues at coordinate 450,740,747 of CM056051.1, forward strand.
ACACAAGGTTTTTAAACAAATGTAGATATTGTATTACATCTAGTTAATGATTGCATTCAAGCCAAAAGGTTTATGTGATACCATAACCCAATGCTATTAGGCAAAATGTAAACATTTCCTGTTGAAAACAATAGAGTTTAGAAGCTCAATGGAACAAGGTAGAAAATTATTATTACAGAGGTTATTATTTTACTGCTCTTTCTTGCAGTCATTCAAAATGTAGTCAAAGTGTTAAAATGTTTTAGAAGGAACTTTATTTTGGTGGAGTGGGTCAGGGAGAAATCACCTAAAGCTAGTCTAAACCCTGTACTAAACAGTAGACATTGCCACCCCCAGTTGCCCAATTACTTAAAGTGGATGTAAACCCACTCTCATCCTTTATACTACTGCCATTGTGCTGATCTATAAAATGTCTCCCCTCTGTCTGTTTTTTTTTGTCTGTTTTAGAACTGAAAAACTGCAGATTCTGTGGGTGGATCTGTTGTCTGGAGCTCGGTGGGTGGAGTTGTGATGTCAGTAGACTCCCCGCTCCACCTCTACACTCCCCTTGTCAACATGCATTTTCTCATGTGTATTCCTTACACTAAATTCTGCTATGATCACTAACATCCAGTCAAAATCCAGAAAAGTAACCACATGACTTCAGAAAAGGAGTGGGGGTGGGAATTAAAAAATAATGACTGTCTCAGGCTAGTGCATGAGATATGTAAATAACCTGTCCCTCACAGCAAGGGGAAGAACAGACAAAAGTTTTCTCCTGTTTGTCCATTTATCCCACTGAAAAAAGGACTGTTCAGAGCTGGATTAACTCTTTGTGGCAAGACTGGGCACAGATAATAGGAAATCTTATACATTGTGACAGCAAAAAAATAATAATTCTGGTTTACATCGACTTTAATCCCAAGCACAGAGTTTCATGTGACTTCTGACAAAGTGTAACATACAGACTAGGGTTGATCCGATACCACTTTTTTAGGACTGAGTACAAGTACCGATACTTTTTTTCATGTACTCGCCGATACTGAATACCGATACTTTTTTTAAATGTGTCCCCAAATGCAGCCATGTCCCCCCACATATTGCAGCCATGTCCCCCCACATATTGCAGCCATGTCCCCCCACATATATCCAGCCATGTCCCCCCACATATATCCAGCCATGTCCCACCACATATATTGCAGCCATGTCCCCCCACATATATCCAGCCCCACATATATCCATCCATGTCCCCCCACATATTGCAGCCATGTCCCCCCACATATTGCAGCCATGTCCCCCATATATGCAGCCATGTCCTGTCCCTCACATATGTAGCCATGTCCTGTCTCCTATAGATGCAGCCATGTCCCTCACATATGCAGCCATGTCCTGTCCCCCATAGATGCAGCCATGTCCCTCACATATGCAGCCATGTCCTGTCCCCCATAGATGCAGCCATGTCCCCCATACCTAGTTGTAGATGGTGCCACCGCCGCCGCCGCTGCTGCTGCCGCGTTAATCCCTGTGCATTACAGCACCGCATTACAGGCAGCTTTCGTTTGAATACTTGTAATCCCCGCCGTCCAATCCCGAGCAAGGGGGAGTGTCTATACACGGCTCCGTGCATAGACACTCCCCCTTGTTCGAGATTTGACAGATCCGTCCAATCCCGAGAAGGGGAGTGTCTATACATGGTGCGGCGGGGATTACAAGTATTCAAACGAAAGCTGCCTGTAATGCGGCGCTGTAATGCACTGAGATTAACGCGGCGGCTTTGCGGTATGCGGCGGCGGCGGGGGGAAGTATTCTATTCAGGAATCGGGGGTATTTGCGGGAGTACAAGTACTCCCGCAAATACTGGTATGGGTATCGGGACAACCCTAAAACAGACAAAGCCAGAATGTCAGCAGCTCTTCTTAATTACAGATTCTGGTCTTTGACTTTACCCAAACAGCTCACCGTTGCAGCCGTACAAGGTGTCAGGCCCCGTACACACGACCGAGCTTCTCGGCAGAATCCAGCGAGAAGCTCGCTGGGAGACACATTCTGCCGAGGTTCTCGGTCGTGTGTACACTTCCGACGAGCGTCCTGTCGGGAAGCTCTTCGAGCCAAAAAAGAGAGCACGCTCTCTTTTTACTCGTTGTTCAATGAGGACTTTGGCTCCACGAGTTTTTTCTACCGCTCATCGGGAACCTCGTCGGGCGGAACGATGAGTTTAGCCCGACGAGGTTCTCGGACGTGTGTACGCGGCCTCAGAGTGGGATATAGCTCAGCTTTAATCTGTTCAGGTTTTGGGCATTAAAGTATTTAAATAGACTTAACAAGCAGTAAATTAAGTTAGTTCTTATCACTCTAGCTGCAGGTATAATGGGGTAGTTTATCTGTAAAGATTTCTACAAGGCTACAGACTCTAAAGGCTTTTACAGTGGGTTTCTGACCAGCTCACAGCCAAACCCTGGGCTTACCGGCATATCCCTGCCCCCCCCCCCCCCCTGAAATCCAGTAAAACCTTGGATTGCAAGCATAATTCGTTCCGGAAGCATGCTTGTAATCCAAAGTAATCCAAGTCCTTCCATTTATAGTCCATATAAAAAGATTATAGCAATGTGATAGGCTGTGTAATCATAAAATGTCCATCCACAAATGGAAGCCTCCACAAGGGGATTAGAAGCTAAATCCAGTAGGAGCTACAGAGTATAAAAGAGAAGAGAGGTGCCTCTAAGTGTAGCAATATGGTTACATTTAATGAAGGTACAACATTTACCAACTCACATTGTTGATGATTAAAAGAGTCACATCTAAGTATGCAGGCATCTGTGGTAAAGCTGTCAACTTAAACCATTCTCCGCACCGCCGGTTCTCACTGCTGTCAGTCTGCAGTCGCGAACCAAGAAGACTACCCTGCAGTAAAGTGATTTGAAAGAGAGGCGTAAAGCGCTTGTGGAAAGGATGACGTAGAGGGGGGTGGTCTATGTGGACAGCTTTACCCCGGATCCCTGCATACTTAGATGTGCCTGTTTAAATCAACTATGCGAGTTGCTAAATGTTGTACTTTGAATAAATGTAACCATATTGCTACATTTAGAGGCACCGCTGTTCTGTTTTATACTTGTCGAGGCCCCAATGAGGACGAGGAGCATGCAGATGAGCTTCCCTGAGGCGGTTTCTGACAGTTTGTGCAGAAATTCTTTGGTTATGCAAACCGATCATTGCAGCAGCTGTCTGGGTGGCTGGTCTCAGACGATCTTAGAGGTGAAGAAGCTGGATGTGGAGGTCCTGGGCTGGTGTGGTCTGCGATTGTAAGGCTGGTTGGATGTACTGCCAAATTCTCTGAGACGGCTTATGGTAGAGAAATGAACATTCAATTCAAGGACAACAGCTCTGGTGGACATTCCTACAGTCATCATGCCAATTGCACGCTCCCTCGAAACTTGCGACATCTGTAGCATTGTGCTGTGTGATAAAACAGCACATTTTAGGCCCCTTTCACATTGGGGCTGGAGCCGCGCTGACAGCATAGCGCCGCTAAAAATAGCGGCACTATACTGTCGGATTTGCCGCGAGTTGCGGCCGCTAGCAGTGCAGTATTAACCCCCGCTAGCGGCCGTGAAAGGGTTAATACCGCCCGCAATGCGCCTCTATAGAGGCGCATTGAGGGCGGTATTGCCGCGATTTCCCATTGTTTTCAATGGGAAGGAGCGGTATACACGCCGCTCCTCTCAACGCTCCAAATATGCTGCTGACAGGAGATTTTTGTATCTCGCACCAGCGCATCGCCTCAGTGTGAAAGCCCTCAGGCTTTCACATTGAGGATGCAGTGAAGGAGTTTTTCAGGCGGTATAACAGCGCTATTTTTAGTGCTGTACCGCCTGAAAAACTCCTCAATGTGAAAGGGGTCAGAGTGGTCTTTTATTGTGGCCAGCCTGGCACACCTGTGCAATAATCATGCTGTCTAATCAGCATCTTGATATGCCACACCTGTGAGGTGGATGGATTATCTTGGCAAAAGAGAAGTGCTCACAAATACTGGCCATACACTATACGAAAAAGGTTTGAAAAATTTGACAAATTTGAAAAATGAACATTTGGCCATGAGCGCAAACGATAGTGTCATCATGTAATGACTGATAAATCGTTCAGTCGACATAAATATTTTTTTTTTTTTTTTTTTTTTTTTTACATATACCTAGTGTAGACAGTTTGGACGGGAAACACATTAACCTTTCAATTTATCGTTCGTTCAGCAGAAAATTTCCAAACTTGTCCTTCGTTTTTTCGGCTCAAAAACGCCCCAACGATAATTGATTGTGTGCCCATTAACTGTTCGGAAAACAACTGAACTGTCTAAACAACCGAATTTCAGCTGATTTTTCATATAGTGTATGGCCAGCATAACACAGATTTGTGAACAATATTTGAGAGAAATAGGCCTTTGTGTACATAGAAAAAGTTGTAGATCTGTAAGTTCAGCTCATGATAAATAGGGGCAAACACAAAAGTGTTGCGTTTATAATTTTGCTCAGTGTAGTTTAAAGGGGTTTTGAAGGTACAATTTTATTTTTCCTAAATAGCTTCCTTTTCCTTAGTGCAGTCCCCCTTCACTTACCTCATCCTTCAATTTTGCTTTTAAATGTCCTTATTTTTTCTGAGAAATCCTCACTTCCTGTTCTTCTGTCTGTAACTCCACACAGTAATGCAAGGCTTTCTCCTGTGTGGAGTGTCGTGCTCAGCCCCTCCCTTGAGGAGAGTCAGGATGCTCTCTACGTTGCAGATAGATAAGGGAGCTGTGTGTTAGTGGGCGTCCTGACTCTCCTGCTCGCCCCCTCCACGAGCACGACACTCCACACCAGGGAGAAAGTCTTGCATTACTGTGTGGAGTTACAGACAGAAGAACAGGAAGTGCGGATTTCTCAGAAGAAATAGGGACATTTAAATGCAAAATGGAAGGATGAGGTAAGTTAAGGAGGACTGCACTAAGGTAAAGGAAGCTATTTAGGGGGAAATAATTACCTTTACAACCCCTTTAAGTTCAGTACTGATTTTTAGAAATAGCCTGGCAACAAGTTCACTTTAAGTGATAGAAGAATACAAGCAGTTAGAAGTCAAGTGTGGTTCATCAGCTCTTCCAAGATTGGGAGACATCTCACTTTTGTGGTGTTGGAATAAAATACACAGAGGGGAGCAAAACCCTACCTATTCCACCAAAATTAGACAAATGCATTTTAGGATAAATAATTTAAACTATACCCAAATTAGTCATAGCTATACTGTGATTGGGCAGAAGATGATAACCTCCTCATATTGTCCTAACAGGAGAGGACCTTAACGAGCTTGATAAGATGAAACTAAGAAAACCCTCTGAGTCTCGGAGAATGGAAAAAATGATCTGTCATCCAACAAATGCTAGAAGAACTGAAGGCCCTCCATGAAAACGCATGGAGACGCACTGATATCATGGCTGGACGTGAAACCAAAGCACAAGATTTTTTTTTCTTTTTTGTCCAAGCACTTGAATTTTTTATTTTTTTTTGCTTAGAAACTTTTTTTTTTGTTTGTTTTTTGTTTTTCGCGTACTCAACTTAATATTAGTCGATTCTGTACAACTCTTTGCTTGGTAACTCTCACTACTTAAAAAAAAAAAAAAAAAAAATGCACACTGCTGTCCCCATGTTCTAATAACTATGAACCTCAATGGAATCTGTGTAAACGCAGTTTGCTGATCACAGGATATACCGTAATGAGAAATTTGACCTATTTAACCTTTAAGAAATCAAATGGCCAACATATCAGATAATGCACTTTAGAGGCTCTTAGAATCAAAGCACTTTATTCTCTCACATTTCTAACAATTCTGGGTATGCAGTGCCAAACAATCATTCAAATTTTTTATGTTTTATATACTTCTTTATAATGTAATTACACAAGGAACTACTGTATGTCTGCTAATCAAACTAATTGCTGTGAGAGGATAGCAAATTCACTTAAAGCAGCACTCCAGGCAAATATAAAACCCACATTACCGTAGCTCAATATATTTATTTATAAATCATGATATATATTTTGTTAAATGCAAGCTGTATAAGTATCTCCTATACAGCAGAGCTCAGAGTGGGCGAGGAAGAAGCAACCTATGCAGGCAGCTCCTATATGCTAACAAGGGATGTGCTGCTAGGAGGAGAAAGTGGATTGACATGGAGATGAGCTAGTTAGTGAGCTGCTTCTCATTTCACTGTCCAGTCACATGGTGGGGAGGGGAAGACCTGTAAGGCTTGATTCACACCTCTGCAGTTTAAGGCTTGATTCACACCTACTGTATGCAGTTTTAGTGCTTTTTGCATTTTGCAGATTTGCTCTTCAGTCCATTTAACGTTGTTTCCTATGGAACACGTTCTGTAGCGCAAATCTGTGAAATGCAAAAAGCACTAAAAGTGCATAGGTGTGAATCCAGCCTTAGTGTAAGTAAAAATCAGATCTTCTGTTCTGCCTGACAGGACTTTGCTGTGTACATCTCAGAGCTGGATAGACAGAAACGAAAATGTACTTCATCTGTGTATTTACCAGTAAATCCTATGTAGTTCAACTTTCTATTTAGCGGTTTGCCTGGAGTTCAGCTTTTACATATTCACTTAATTCAGGCCTTATTCACTCCTAAGCAGGTTGCAGTTTCAATATTGCAGGTGCATTTTGCGTTTTTTAATGCACGCTTTTTATCCATTGAAGTGTATGGAACCAAAAACAATAAAAAAGTCAGTGGCACTGTCCATAAAATGCACAAATGTGAACTACATGCTTAGAAAACCATGTTAAATGGACTGTGGTGTGTTTCTGCAAAACTGAAAAAGCATTCAAAAAATGTATAGGTGTGAGCCAGGCCTAAGAAAAGGATAAGCCATTTAAAACAGACATTTTTTTTGTTTGTTTTATGTATGTTTTATGTATTTAAAATTCACTTCTAGTTGCACTATAATGTATATAGAAATATGAAAATAGCACAGGATATCCTTTCTTCCTATATACATACATATTTCAGAGTAGAGAACTTGCCTATAAGCAATAATAATGGCAATAATGTCCACCTCGTTATGTGCAGTTCTTACTTATGCATTTTAATGTGGTGCCTTTTTTTATTTAAAGTGGTTGTAAACATCTGAAATGAAAACTGAACAAAGCATATCCTACTATAGTGTGTATTTGCCTTGATCCAAAGCACCTATCGTGATTTCTGCTGGCTATGTTGTTCCTTTGGTATATGCAGTCACTTTTATGAGTTTATACCGATGCAGGAGAATCCTGGAGGGGGGTGGAAACTCCCACTCCAGAACACACAGCTGATGATCAGAAGCCTCAGCTGTGCATGTTTCCCTATGAGACTGCATGTGGGGGCTATATACTCAGGTCTCAGATTACAGCCAACTCCCCAGTCCGCACTGTGTAGTGTGTGACATCAGATCCTCGGCCCCTGCTTCCTAAAGCTCAGAGATTCTGTGTAAAATGTGTGCTTTAGAAGGTTGTAGAGAATGTAAGACTGCAGATAAACAGGTACAAGTTATGTAGGAGGAGTTGTTTCATGTATGTGTAAGGGTTTACAACCACCTTAAAAACAAGCCTACATGCTGCAACTTTGATGCAGTTTCCGTGAGGTGCATCCTTTTTGAGATATAAAACATTGAATGTAATGCCTCTGAAGGTTCTCATTTATACAGGTCATGGTATAGCTAGTAGTAGTCATGTAGGGAAGTTGCTTGGATAAGCTACACAATATTGTCAACATTACAGAACCAATCCAGCTGAATGTGAGTAACTACTACTAGCTATATTGAATAAATGGCACTATGCCTTTATTTTACAGGTTAGCAGATTGATGGATACAGATGCTATTGCAATAACTGTAATATGCTTTGTCAATGCATTAGAAAAGCTGCTCAAAGCAGGGTCCGTGCATCTCTGTTCACCATTTCAGGTCCGACTTCAGTCCAAACTTTTGGCTGAATTTGGACCTGAAACAGACCAGAAGATGCACAGGGCTCCTGTGCAATTCGCTCCGTAGCCGCTCCAGAGATGTGCGAACCGGCTTCATAGAGAGCCGGTCACAATCTTCTGACATGTAAACTGAATGTGGGGAAACCCACATCCAATTTACAATAGTGTGAACCCAACCTAAGGGTTAATTCACACGTAGTGCGGTGACAGATGTTTTACGCCTGTCAACGCAAGGACACACAGAAAACAATTATTGTGTGTCCTATTCACACTGCAATGCAGCCTGGAGTGGTGCTGCAATGAAATGAAGACATGTTGCATGTTATTGCAGAGCACTGTCCTGAATCATATGGTACTGTACTGCATTGCAGCACATCATGCTGCTGTACAGCAATATGAATGATTTTTTTTTTTACACATCAAATAAAGTTTGTACAGATACAAAAAAGAAGGGGGCTGTGTGTAATGCGCTTAATAATGCACCACCCTGCCCCCTACCACAGTCAGGGTTTTTGGTCCCTAGTGTTACATAACATAAGATAATATTTTCTTTAAACTGTGCCCAGATTATGCACATTAAAGTATTTACATATTGCAAACAAGCAATAAAAGCACTTTAATGCATCATTCCCCCCTGTAGCTATAGGCATTGTGGAGAAAATCTTAAATTTTTAAAGTTGAAGGCCCCTTTCACACCAGTGAAGTAAGCCAGCAGATCCGCCTGTTCAGAAGAGTATCTCTCTGCTGATCCCCGTAGAGCAGGGGGAATGATTGGTCTGTGTCCACTCCACTGATGCAGAGCCGACACGGACACAGCCCGCTGTCCTCTTTGGGCTGTCGTCTGATTCGATCAGATGGTAAACAGGACAAATAGAGAGGGTGAATCTCCTTAACGGGGGCACAGAGAGCAATAATATTTGACAGGGTGTCTAATCCCTCTCCACTCCATTCAAAACAATGCCTTTAGTTATACGGTACATTAAGTTTGCCCATTAACATGCAATACAGAAAACATTTTAAAAAAATACATTCATACCTTTGCATATGTAAATGTGAGTGTTTGCAGTTGCACATGTATAGCCAAGGGGCGGATCCAGGGGAGGCAATTGCTCCCCCCAACAAAATAAGGAGCGGGTAAGCCGGCAGGTGACTGAGCAGGCCGGCGGGTGAGCCAGCGATTGGACGGGCAGGCCAGCGAGTGAGCAATCATGCCACCGTGCTGGCAGCCAGTCAGGCTTGTGTCAGGAAGTCGCTCCCCTATCTGAATATGCAACTGAATATGCAGTGACATTGCATCGTGGCCATCTTGGTACACCCGCACTCAGTAAACCTAGAGTTAGAAGTCGGCAAGCAGACATCTTTATACACCCACCAAAGTCTTGCTTTTCACAGATATTTTTAACAGTAAACCCAACTTATATTTCCCTATATAAGCTGAGTTTACTTTTAAAAATAACTGTGAAAAGCAAGACTCTGGGTGGGTGTATAAGGATGTCTGCTTACCGACTTCTAACTCTAGGTTTACTGCATGCGGGTGTATCAAGATGACTGCAATGCAACATCACTTTGGTTGCATATTCTGATGTGTAGCAGCTTTCTGACATCATCTCTCACCTCCTGCCCTCACTCTGGGACACAGCCACTGGCAAGTGTCAATTCACATCTGGTGGCAGGGGATGTGGCAAGTGACAATCCGCATCTTGTGGCAGGCAACGGTAGCAAGTGACATGCTCAGGGCTTCCAATGATTCTGCATCATGGTGAGTTGAACTATTACATTTTATATTACAATGTAATAATAGAAATAATGCGCTTCAATCATCCTGACACCATAACAACCATGACGCCGCAATGAATAAAGCGCCAACACCAGCCATTGCCCCGACAAATTGCCCACAAAATTTTCTGGCAGTGCCCCTCCCGAGACTAGACTCTGGATCCGCCCCTGGTATAGCCACACACAGCTTTTTCTGTAATGCATGTCAATTGGAAAAATTAGGCTGCAGCGGTAGATCCAGGCCGGTGTCACAAAAACAAGGATATTTTACTCTGTATGCCCATATGCCCTAATGTGTGCCCATGTGCAACAGTCCTGGGAATTAATTACTTCACAGTAAAAGCAGCTAGAGAGGAGAGTGAGGATTTTTTTTAAAGCTACTTTACTGCATGTCAAGAATTTGTAACTAGATTAATGTCTATAGTCTGGGCACAGGCACACCTAAACCACTTGAGTACCATCCTGTAATATCTCTCCATTACCAGGACATTTTTCATTTTGTAGTCTGATAGTTTTACTGACCATTAAATGGGCATGTTATAGTTTAAGCAAATTAATTTTATACCATTATTGAAACAGATAGAGCTTCCTTTTGATGGTATTTATTAGCCAGAGGGTTTTTTATTTTGTACTACATAAAGGAAAAAAACACAAAAAAAATATTTCTGTTATAAACCATAGCAAATGAAAATGCCAGGATAGTACGAGAACCCTCCAATTCACCCCTTTTTTTGGAAAAACGGATGCCACAATATTTGCCAAAATATTTGCAACAATGTTTTAGGAAATGAAGAAACATGCTGGTTTGAGGTTGTTATTGATGTACTAGATACAGTAGTATTAAACAGAAAGGATGAGACAAAAGGTGGTTATTTTAATGATCACATACAGTGGGAGGATGAAGACAAAGTGGTTCAGAAGTGCAGGTTATAGGAGATGAAGGGGTTCATTTTTATGATCACATTTAGTGGGAGGATGGAGACAAAAGCATTGATTTACTAGAAACGTAGAGTGAAAAATCTGGTGCAACTCTCTATAGAAACCAATCAGCTTCCATTTTTTTTTTGTCCAAGCTTTATTAAACAAGCTGAAATTAGAAGCTGATTGGCGAGCATGCACAACTGCACCAGATTTTGCACTCTCCAGTTTTAGTAAATCAACCAAAGTGTTTAATGTTCACAGGATAAAGAAGGTGAAGGGTTAACATACAGGTCACATGGAGACAGGCTGGTGATCAGATGTAGAGGGGAGTGGGGAGAGGTGAAAGGGATAAAAAAAAAACACATCAATCAAACACCCTCCTATCCTGAATCTGCTGCTTATTTTGCTCTGAAACTAATAAATGATCCTTCATTCATTAGTTCATCTTCCCTTTCCTCTGTTTTAAGATGAAGGGACAGGCTTAGATGTAAACAGCAGTATTGTTTACTTTTTGTGATCGCTGTGACTGGTGATCGCAGCGATCACATGGTAGAGAGCCACTTGGATTGGCTCTGTACACTGTGATTGTGAATGGCTTGGTTCACTGGCCTCCCAAGGGCTATTTTTTGCACAATTCCATTTACACAGCATTCTACAAATAGATATCCAATCACCCACTATTTTTTGATAATATGGAGGCAAGAGGCGGTTGAAGTACTTGTATAATCAAAACTTTTTTTACCGTTTTGGATCTAGTTGGGAAGTGTTATGCCGCGTACACACGGACGTTTTTCGGGTTCTAAAAAATGAAGTTTTTAAGGGTCTAGAAAAAACAAATTTTTTTTCAACCAGATCATTAAAAGGGCCTTGCCTACACACGATCGTGAAAAAAAAACGCTCTTGCAAAGCGCGGTGGCATACAACACGTACGACAGCACTAAAAAGGGGAAGTTCCATTCGGATGGCACCACCCTTTGGGCTGGTTTAGCTGATTTTGTGTTAGTAAAAGACGATTCACGCTTTTCTGTCTGTTACAGCGTGATGAATGTGCTTACTCCATTATGAACGGTAGTTTTACCAGTTTTATTTCTGAGCATGCGCGGTTAAAGCCCACACACGACCATTTTTTACAACCTTAAAACGACAACGTTAAAAATGTTGTGAAAAAATAGAGCATGTTCGAAAAAAAAATTGCCCATTTTTTAGTTCGTAAAAAAAATGCTCTGGAACCCACACACATTCGTTTTTAACGACAAAACGGTCATGTGTACGCAGCATTAGAACTTGTGTCAGGTTTTTATTGCTGTCCATCACCATAGTAGAAAATGATTGAAAATCAAAAAGTCTCCAGAAATAGAGGAAATTGGAAGTCTTTCAATAAAGACACCACTTCCAATGACAACTGTAAAGCCCCGTACACACGGTTGGACCTTTGTCCGACCAAATTCAAATTTCCAGAGTAAAAGAGAACATCTAAACTCTGATGGAATTCATCGGAATTGCTCCGATGGGACCTACACACGGTCAGAATTTCCAATTGAAAGAGTCCATCTGGCTTTTTCCATCGGAAATTTTGATCGTGTGTATGGGGCTTAAGAGGGAAATCATCCTTCACTTTGGAGAGATTTCTTCTAACTTCCAAATGGAAAGTGAAGCAAAATTTTGTTAATGCCGCCATCAAAGGACCGGTAAACTGTATTTTATTTTTGTGTTTGGATATGCTTTAACAGGAGCATTGCCTTACTGTACTTTGGCCCTCTTCAGAGGCATAGATTAAATAAAAAGGAGACGGGTCCTAAATAGGTCACTAGGTAACTAAACTGGGAAATGATTACATAAATAATTTTTAGAGAGGTAAAGAAGAAATGGCGCTGTATATACCTAATTATGTACCAAAATATATAACTGTGTATAAGATGTACACTTGTAGGTCGGACTAGATAACATTTCATAACTATAATGATGTTTTGATATCTCTATGGAACACCCAGACATGTAGAAAAATTAGAAAACATGTCAGATTGTCCATATTGGTCATGGTAGACACACCCTTCATTACTATACACACTTAGGGGTGTATGTTCCTGTGCCAAGACTATTAATATTAAAGTGGATGTAAACCCAAAAAAAATGTTTTATTTTTTTTGATGTCACAATGTAGAGTATAAGATTTCCTATCATCTGTGCCCAGTCTTGCCACACAGAGTTTTTTTTTTTATATATATATATTTTTTTAAGTGTATTTGTGTGCGTGAACTCGAGAGCGAGGAGCCGGACTGCAGGAGTTGGGAGTAGGCAGACCCTCCCCCCGGAGGAAATCGCCATCCTTCTCCATGCCCCCGGTGGAAATGGCGCGTGTGAGGGGGGCCTCCCACTCACCCTGCCCTACCTGCTCCACTTGGGAGCCCAACTGGGGCCCAATGGGACCCCAACGGGGCAGAGGGACTCCCCCTATGAGGGAGTGAGGGGGTCTAGCACACCCAGCCAGCACCGTAGGTCCTTTGCCTCTCTTTATTTAGGAGACCGCATGGCCAAAGTGCGTGCATATTAAACCAATTTTGTGTGCGTGCAAGTGTGGTGGTTTTTGTGGGGGGGGGGGTGTGGTTCGTACTAAGCACAGGTGTACCTTACATAGCACACCCACCGGGAGCCGGCTGAGACCACCAAACTCAATTCACATGTAGCCGAGACCGGGATCCGAACCTTTGGCTGCAGAGGTGAATGGCTTGTCAGTGCAGTGCCAATCACGTTGAGCCACCACAGCCACACAGTGTTAATCCAGATCTGAGTAATCCTCTTTCAATAATCAGTAAAATGAACAGCCTTCCAGATAAAAACCTGCCTAAATAAAAAGTCAGTTTTCTCTCTTCTTGCTTTGAGTGACAGGTTATTTACATATCTAGCTTGGACATGTTTATCATATGTTATGTTATGTTTATCATAACACGAGGTATAAAAAGTGAGAAATCCACCCTTCCCCCACATAACACATCCTGGTAATATACTATGAAATTTGGATCACCTTATGTTATGATAAACATGTCCAAGCTAGATTTGTAAATAACCTGTCACTGAAAGCAAAAACAGAGAAACGGACTTTATAATTTGGCAAGTTTTTATCTGGAATTCTGTTAATTTGCACTGAACCTTAAAAGAGGATTACTCAGATCTGGATTAACTCTGTGTGGCAAGACTGGGCACAGATGATAGGAAATCTTATACTCTACATTGTGACATTAAAAAAACATTTTTTTTTGGGGGGTTTACATCCACTTTAAAGTATTTACATACTCTAAACAAGCAGTAGCTTGTAGCTGTAGGTACAGTATTGTGGAGAGATTTGTCTTCAATGTTTACAACAATGGTACTAAAATATATGTCTTTGCTATTACTTCTGTTGCTCCAGAATAGAGATGGGCTCGGGCGTATTTGAGTTCCCACGTGCCCGATCCCACCAGGAAGCGGACACTGCTCAGGGCTAATCACAGGAAGTGAGACATTTCTCGATCTGTGCAGCTGCGGATCAGGTAATGTCTCACTGCCTATGATTAGCTGCGTGCAGTGTCTGCTTCATGGGATTGGGCACGTGGGAACTCGAACACCCCCAGTCCATCTCTACTCTGGAACCTTGGCAAACTGCCAGTCCTCTAATATAAACAAACATCAGTTAGAAACTAAGTGAAATCTGACTTTATAGTGACTTTTTGTTGTGATCTTTGATGATCTTTGAGAATTTATGACTTTTGCAAGCAACTAGAGTGGTCAGAATGAGTTGTTTAAAGGCTCTTTTATTGCTTCTTAAGAATATGTAAATCATTTAATGCCTATAGTTTGGGCACAGATGCACTTCAAGTTAGAGGGTGCTTTCACACTGCCCCTGCTGTGCTTTGGCCGCAGCACGGGTGCAGCACAGCGTGCCCACTGTTTTCATTTGGGTTAGCTGTCCCCACTTCTATTATGTCCCATGGCTTTGGTGCGCCTTTTGGAAAACATACTAAAAGGGACATAGTGTAATATAAGTCTGTAGAAAAGTGCAGCTAACCCGCACGAAAACCGCAGGTAAATCATGCTGCGGGCAAAGTGCAGCAGATCAGTGTGAAGGAATTTAGGTTGATGTACTCCTTAAAATGGGCAGTGGAGGTCAAAGATGTCAACCAAAGTAACCACTGCTAGACATACTTTATTGGCTTACATTTTGTAAGACAAATCCTCTTGACTGCAATCTCAGTGCTGACATTGTGGTGTATACCACTTACGACAAGGACATGTGCCGCCAGGGAAACATGTCACACAATTTCCGAAATACTGTGATAGAGGATCCTAAATGATGTTTTCATTGATTTTATTCTGTATTATAAATACCACTGTGGCCTCAAAGGTTAAAATGTATGTAATCCCAAAATCACATTTTTCAGTATGTTCGGCATCATGCCTTACTGTATACAAATTGCTTGAGTAATTTTTTTTTAGGATTATTTTGCAAAGTTTAAGGAGCTCTAACTGGAGGCTAAAGCTGGCCATAGATAGCCGGTTCAGCAGGGACCCACCTAGGTTCAATCCATGTATGGGCAGACTGGTTATATAACCATATATGTTGGTAATGAATCCCTGCGCAAAATTTATACCCTAAGTAGAAGCTGCGTGCCTTACAGCTATAAATACTGAAATATGCAGGTAAAAGAAAAGGCAGAAAGTTGCGCGCCTTAAATGAATGAGCCAAAAATATATAAAGTGTCAGATAAAATTGTGTGACAATCAAAACTGTGCTGTGTGATATACTTAAAAAATAATCAAAACAGTACACAAATATTTCATAGAGTCCAACTAAACAATTTTGAACAGCAAGCACTTTTTTTGAAGATCGTTTTTAGAATTTAATTATACTCTATGAAATATTTGTGTACTGTTTTGATTATTTTTTAAGTAGTTCACAGCACAGTTTTGATTGTCTCTCAATTTTATCAGGCACTTTTTATATTTTTTGGGACATTCATTTAAGGAGCGTTTTTTCTGCCTTTTCTTTTTCCTAGGTATATAGCCTGTCTGTCTGATTTTTTTTTGGCATGCAGTTACTGCCAGTGGCTAAAGCCACTAGAACTAATCATTGTGTTCTGCAGACAGGGAATAATAAAGATATTTGCCAGCACACCATGGATGTACTGGTGAATATCTTCATTGTGACTTTCTGAATCAGTTATCAGCTGGCAGAACACAGTAGCTCTGTGGGAGGGATTCCATCAACATTGACTGTGTTGCTGGGAAATCAAGTGATTTGATTTATTGCTTGCCTAAGAACACTGCTGCTAATTGCATTCTGTATCTTAAAGTGCTTGTAAAGTCAGATTTCTAAAAAAAATGGCATCCCCTGTTATAATCCTAAATATCTTTCATAGCTGAGTGGTCATGTGACCTCTGTCCACTCTTATTCCCCAATCTAAAAAGAGCAGTTAGAGGGGCTGAGATTCCCCTCTGATGTCAGTCGGTCAGCAGAGGGAGATCATGTGGCAGCACAGCGGCTCTATGAAAAAAGGTATTTAGGATTATATATATTTTTTTAAACTGACACACAGTCCTTTACTTACTACAACAGAGGGGGCGTCAGTTATTTAGAAATCTGACCTTACAGCTTGCGGGGAATTTCAGTGGGGGGGGGGGGGGTTGAAGATTGGCTCTCACACATAGACTAGGAACTGCTAGGCAAGGAGGGAGAGGGAGGGACTCACAGTAGAGAGCAGAGGGCAGGATGACGGAGGCACGTACATTGACCACAGTATCATTGATCAGCAACAATGAATACCATGGTCAGTACAGATAGGAGCACACAAGAACAGGCAGGATCAACCAGGTACTTTAAAACTTAGAATTGGACAAATTACACAAGCACTGTGGTATAGACCATTAAAGGAACAGAAGCTTTTTATTTTATTTTTAGGGTCACAATTACTTTAAACCAGCCATAGATGGATTGAATTTGGGCTGGTTCAGCAGGGACTTTGAGATAGGCATCCCAACACCCAACTTACGGAGCTTTTACTAGAGCCTTAAATAAACCATAGATGGATTGAAGCTTGGCCAGTTCATCAGGCACTGGCCAAGATTCGATCCATGTATAGTAGACATGTGCACATGCTCACAGCGATCATATGTTTTTTTTTGTCTAATCTTCATGTCGAGGGGGATTATACATATTTTTGATCATATCAAATGATACGATACTTGTTTGATTCTGTTCAAGTCGAACGGTCTACCCCATCAGCCAATGAACTAATAGAGTTAAGTTAGGCACATTCGACCACAGTTTCGATAGACACCGATCACGATTGTCACCGTCATGTTGAATCTTCTATCTATCTATATCGAACTGTTGTCGCAATAATGCGAAAATATAATGGATACGAAAATAAAAAAATGTTTTACTTCGGTTCTTTAGGATTTTGGATTGTGAGCGTTTGTTATCGTTTTGTTAAAACAAACCTGAAAATCCTTGAAATTCGGACGAAAATGCATTCGGACAATAACAAATGCACATGTCTAATGTATGGACAGGCTGGTTGTATTGAAGTCGACTTTAGTACAATCATCCTCTCCGATTTTTGGCATGCGATTAATGCCAGTGGCCATAGCTGCTAGCTGTAGTCATTGGCCCGGATTCACAAAGCACTTACGCCGACGTAACTCCAGATACGCCGCGTAAGTACAAATATGCGCCATCGTATCTGTGCGCCATACCCACAAACTTAGATACGCCTAAAAACGTACTTCATCCCACCAACTTAACTTGCCTATGCCGGAGTGGGCGCATATTTACGCTGGACGCATGTGGCTTTCCCATTGATTTTCTATTCATATATGCAAATGAGGGAGATACGCCAATTCACAAACGTACTTGCGCCTGGCGCATGATTTAAGCGGTTTGCGTAAGTTTTACGTTCGGCGTAAAGTTATTCCCCATAGATGAGGCGTAACCCATGCAAAGGTATGGACCAGGGAACACAAGCCTACGTATTTTACGTTGGACGTCTGTGAATATGGACCGACGTGGGTCTGGCTGGGCGTAGGTTATGTTCATGGCGTACACAGTGATCTGGCGTATCTTAGGCAGTTGTTCCGACATGGTTGTACGCATGCGCACAGGGATATACGTCCATGTCCCGATGCATGCGCAGTTCATTTTAAGTACTTGCCTGGCTCCCGGCACATCATTTGCATGGGGTCACGCTTCATTAGCATGGATCACGCCCACTTCCAGCCCACTTCCACCTACTTCCACTTACGCACGAATATACGCTACGCCGGCGCAGAGTTGGGAGCATTTGCTTTGTAAATTCCATGCTTGCCTCTCCGCGCTGCGCCGGCGTAGCATAAAAGAGATATGCTACGGCCGCATAAATATGCACCGATGTCTGTGAATCCGGGCCATTGTGTTTGCTGGCAGAACACAATAGTGCTGCGGGGGGGGGGGGGGGGGGGGGGTTCCAGTGATCTTCTTTCCTGCAACTCGTAGTTGCAGCAAGGAAAATTACAGAAATTGCTGTTACTATCAAGGTCTACAAAAACTGCAGAAACTTTGCAATGGACCCACACATTGTTTTTTTTTTGCTTAAGACAACAGTATATGGTAAGGCATAACATTAAACATGCAAAAAAATAGATTAGGGCTTACATACACACTAATTTGTAGCTGAGCAGTACTGTACCCATATGCTGCATATATCCATTGTATTTGCATAGTTTGCTATAATTAATGTTATCTTTAGTACCAGTTAATTAATTGAATGCATTCTCTAAATTACCGATCCAGCCTTGAAAATGGCTGCCTCCGCCACAGCTTTTTAATAAAGTTTATGACAGCTAATGGATAATATAATTGCTTTAGAGTTTTTCATATAATTTAATGCACATTAAAATGATAAAGGATTGACCGTTTGACAGAGAAACATATAAGGAACACACAAATGTTCAAAACCACATGCTCACAAATGTACACATAACTTATCTTGCAAATCTGAATGTCTTCACTTACAGTGATATGGGATCTACCTCTATGAAATTACTAAACTCTTGCCAAATGTCCAGGTTTACAAAAAGCTGAGTCTAGTTATAGGTACATATCCAGTGTTTGTACTTGAGTTTACAGTTGTGTAATGAAAATGATGGAAAGTAAATGTGACTTCTTTCAACAACTTGTTTAGTCTTGTGTTTCTCTTATATAGAAGGATAATTCAAGGCATTTAAAATGTGTATAACATAAGCTGGTAAGATATAAAAGTAAAAAGACTAGACATAAGAATTGATTGCTCTAAAGCAAATAAAATGTGTTCACAGATACTGTGTGGTTTTATTTAAGCAAGAACATTGATAGAATGGCAATACCAGAGGGAATGGATAAATCTGAGGGCCAGTGATCAAAGGAGAATCCAAGGAAAAATGATGGGATTGACTGGTATCATGTCTCGTTTACTCTTGCAGCAGCACTTATTGCCTCTATGAAAAGCAATTTGCAGGGAGCTGTGGTGGCTCAACGCGATTGGCACTGTGCTGACAAGCAAGGGTTCGGATTCCGGCCTCTGCTACATGTGAATTGAGTTTGGTGGTCTCAGCTCGGCTCACGGTGGGTGTGCTATGCAAGGTACGCCTGTGCTTAGTACGCATACCCCCCCCCCCCCCCACAAAAAAAAAAACACCACCACACTTGCACGCACACGAAATTGGTTTAACACGCACGCACTTTGGCCATGCGGTCTCCTAAAAAAAGAGAGGCGAAGGACCTATGGGGCTTGCTTGGTGGGCTAGACCTCCTCACTCCCTCATAGGGGGAGTCCCTCTGCCCCGTTGGACCCCAGTTGGGCTCCCAAGTGGAGCAGGTAGGGCGGGGTGAGTGGGTGGCCCCCCTCCCACCGCTACCCGGGGGCATGGAGAAGGATGGCAGATTGCCTCTGGGGGGAGGGTCTGCCTACTCCCAACTCCTGCAGTCAGGCTCCTCTCTCTCGAATGCACGCACAAAAATACACTTAAAAAAAATAAATAAATTTGCAGTGTATTACTTTTTAGAGGGCACTTAACAGGCGGCTGGGAGACTTTATGTTGCCTCTTCATATCCTGAAAAGCACACATCAATGGGTTCTGTTCAGTGAATACAATATGTGTATTATTTTCGCCATGGCAGGTGTTGTACAACCCTATCCAGTAACGGTTGCACTTTGGGTGAGGGGGCACTTAAGAAGTGGTAAAACTGATTTTTATTGCCCCCTGCCCATACATGTGAATGAGCTTTAAGAGAGAGAGCACCGAGTATAACTCCCAACTTTTGAACTAAAGACGGACTCTTCTTTAAAGATCGAAATGTAGTGTGTGCAGCAGCAGAAATTTGATTGGGTCAGAATAAATGGATATGACTATATTGGTGCAACCACATCCCCACGCTGATATACGTCGGCACTTTGAAGAGGGATATCTTTGTACCGGTATCCTCTTCCTCTGTGAGCGGTCCAGTTTCAGATAAAAGTAGTCTATGCAGCGGATTTGCTGCAAGATCACTTTTATCGGTGGTGGGAGAGGGCCCACCACGATTCGGTGCCCTCCGCCACTTACCGGAGCCGCCGACAGTGGCAGAGGCGATTGGATCCTTCTTTCTGCTTGGAATGGAGGTGAGTGAGGGGAAGATGGCCCCCACCCAGCGCCATACCATTGCAGGGCAGAAGTGACGTCAAAACATCACTTCCACCTAATGCTCTTAAAGGGACTTTTTTTTTTTAAATGACAATTATTATTTTTGTTTTGCTTTTTAGTGTAAATATGAGATGTGAAGTATTTTTTCACCCCAGATTTCATATTTAAGAGGTCCTGTCATGCTTTTTTTCTATTACGAGGAATGTTTACGCAATTTTAAAGTGTGACATATTGGGTATCAATTTACTTGGCGTAACATCATCTTTCACAATATAAAAAAAAAACTTTACTGTTGTCTTATTTTTTTATTCAAAAAAGTGTATTTTTTCCAAAAAGACCACTGCGCAAATATGACGTGACAGAAAGTATTGCAACAACCGCCATTTTATTCTCTAGGGTGTTAAAAAAAATATATATATAATGTTTGGGGGTTCTAAGTAATTTTCTAGCAACAACATTTTGTTTATTTAACTTGTAAACACCAAATCTCAGAAAGAGGCTTGGTCCTTAAGTGGTTAAAGTGGCCCCGATCCTCAACTTCTCGGGTCCCTCCGCGGCTCTCCCCATATCAGATAACCCCCTAGGAGAAGTGCTCTCCCGGGGGGTTACCTTGCGCGCTCTTGAGTCCAGCATCCATAGATTCAAACTCATAGACTCCTCCGTCAATGGATTTAATTGACAGCAGCAGGAGCCAATGGCTGCGCTGCTATCAATCTATCCTATTAAGAGCAAGAACCACTTAAAGGCTCCATTCAGAGACCTAGGCGTTTTGTCGCCCTACGCCCGACGCTGCAGCAGCCTGTGATACGCTGGAGGGGCGAATTTACATTGTCGGCTATGGAGATGGTTCACATCTCTACGCCGAACGCCGAAACGCTGTATGCCTGAAGCCTGAAACAAGTCCCGACCCTTTTTTTCAGACGTATTCGGCGTTCGGCCATAGCCGACAGTGTAAAATTCTGCCCACCAGCAAAAAAACAATAGGCGTTTTGTCGCCGCAAATCGCGGGGACAAAACGCCTTTTGCATGTCGCCTGAATACGCCGCTGCCGCCGACGCCTAGGTCTGAATTGAGCCAAAGAGAGTGCGTCTCCACTAAGGGAAATTTGGGGCTCGGGTAAGTAAAATGGGGGGGTTGGGGGGGGCGGTGACTGCCAGGTGTTTTTTCACCTTAAACACGAGGGTTTAAAAACCCTTTAAAGGTATACTTGCAGCAGCTTTGATAAGCTTCCCCCCTGGCACTGCTGCAGCTAGTGCACACTGTAAGTTTGGAACTTTGGTGGTGACTTTAAAGCGGTATTTCACCCTAAATATAAGATCTCCCATGCGATCCAGCAAACTGGCGTCAGCGCCAGTATGCTGGGTTTTTTTTTTTTAATCGCACACTTACTGTATTATAGTGGAATTCCTTTTTTGTCCCCCGTGGTGGACGGCGCCAGTATAGCGCGTCACATCTTCCGAAAATACCCGATATGGACTCGGGTAATCTCGGCGAAAATGCGGCGCCTGCGCACAGACCTAGGAGCTGACTGCGCAGGCGCCGTATTTCTCCGAGTCCTACGGCTATGGCGCGTCACGCCCTCCGAAATAGGACTCGGAGAAATACGGCGCCTGCGCAGTCAGCTCCTAGGTCTGTGCGCAGGCGCCGCATTTTCGCCGAGATTACCCGAGTCCATATCGGGTATTTTAGGAAGATGTGACGAGCAATACTACAGCCGTCCACCGTGGGGGACAAAAAAGGAATTACACCATAATACAGTAAGTGTGCGATTAAAAAAAAAAAAAAACAGCATACTGGCGCTGATGCCAGTATGCTGGATCACATGGGAGATCTTATATTTAGGGTGAACCTCCGCTTTAAGTTGAGCTCCAGAAAAAAAAAAAAAACTTTGGCCTTTGCTGTGTACAAAAAGTTACCTGTAAGATGACTGCTGTGTAAGGTAAAAATCCTAGTTTTGTTCATGCCCGATATTACTGTCAACAGTGATCTCCTGTTACTGCAGCTGAAAACTGCAGGTCTCATACAGTGAAAGCATCCTGTCAATTACTCTTGCCTTCTTCTCCCCTTTCTCATTGACAAATGCCTTGTATTCTGACAGCAAAGTAGGGCAATACAGGACAAAGCCTTTGTACACTGGTCCATTGCAGGACAGTCCCACACAATCAGGGTTGTTGAAAGGTATGAACTGAGAAAGTTATAATTTAAAGGAACACTAAAGGTTTGTTTTTTATTAGATCAATTGATTGCTGTAAGCTAGAGCATTTAAATATCACTTACCTCCTTTTTCCTTTTGACCTCCAAAATACAGTAATCCAGGTTTGAAAATGCCATTTCCTGTCTCTCCTCTTCCTGCTTTCCACCAGCATCTGAGCCGTTTTGCATTGTGGAAAGCAGAATGTGCTCACCCCCTCCCTATGACTACAGCCCTGCGTAAAGATTCTCTCTTATCCCTCACAGGCATGGAGGCTAAGGGTCCTTTCACACGTGCGGACCGTTTTTTAGATCCGTTTTTTATCATCAGTTGATCCTTTTTTTCATCCGTTTTTCGTCCGTTTTTCATCAGTTGTCATCTGTTTTTCATCCGCTTTCATCCGTTTTTCGTCCGTTTTTTCATCCGTTTTTTTTTTTTTTTTTGTTAGAACTTTATTTTTATTACATATTTTGATGAAAAACGGATGTTAGCGGATCGGAAGTTAAACGAATCATCCGCTAACATCCGTTTTTCGTCCGTTCCGTTTTTTGGACGGAAGAAAAATAGGGTTTTCTTCCGTTCAAAAAAACGGAGCTTAATGGAGACGGATGTAAACGGACGTTAGCGGATAATTATCCGCTAACGTCCGCTATCCCATAGGTAAGCATTGTAGTCCGTTTTTCATCCGTAAACGGACGTATGAAAAACGGACGGACGGTCCGCACGTGTGAAAGGGCCCTAAGCCTAATGGGAACTGTAGTTCCCATTAGGCCGTGATGTAGCAAGAATGAATGCGCACCGCAAACCAGGAAGTCAGTGAGAATAACGATTCAGGAGTGACAGAGGTGAATAAAACAGCTCAATTTCAACAGGTTTCAAACTAGTTATAATGCAAAACATTACTTTTTACTTTATCAGCTACTGTCAGACTTTAATTTAAGAGGATAATATTTTTGTCTTTACAAGCCCTTTAAGGTAGATTGTAAAGCAAATTTGATTTAAGAGAGAACTTTTACAGTGGTATAACACTATTTACAACAGTTAGGGCCAGATTCAGATACAATAATGTATCTTTCCGGCGGCGTAGCGTTTCCTCTTTACACTACGCCGCCGCAAATATTATTGGCAAGTGCCTTATTCAGAAAGCACTTGCTCCATAATATGCGGCGGCGTAGCGTAAAGTGCACGGCGTAAGGCCGCGCAATTCAAATTTCTGAAGTGGGGCTTGATTCATGTAAATGAATCATGACCCCACATAATTTACGTTTTTTTTGGACGGCGTTGCTTTTTCTCAATGTAAACGACGTGAACGTAACTAACGTCGAGCCCCATTCCTGAACGATTTATGCAAACGACGTAACCGACGTTCAATTCGACGCGGTCCCGACGTCCATACATAACATTGGCTGCGCCTGCTATAGCAGGGGTAACCTTACGCCGGTCTCACGCTTACGCAAACAGCGTAAAATACGACACTCCGTCGCAAGTACGGTTGTGAATCTGTGTAAGTAGCTCATTTGCATAATTTACGCAAAGCGCCACCTAGTGGCCAGCGTAAATATGCAACTTAAGATACGACGGTGTAAGCGAATTACGCCGCTCGTATCTTAGAAGAAACCCGGCATATCTTCTTTTCTGAATAGCAAAAAAAGATACGCGGCTATTCTTAGTATTTACGCTGCGTATCTATAGATACGCTGGCGTAAATGCTTTCTGAATCTGGCCCTTATTCTTTAAATATTGCTCCAATGTCCCAAGTGCAGTCCACCTGATTAGAAAAGTACCTTCTTCCCCATTTCTATGTGCACAACCTTTTCACCAAAACCGACTCTGCTGGGTCTTGATATGAGTGTCGTGGTCACATTCATTCCTATAGGATAGACATGCTCCATTGGACTGCTGAAGGTATAACTCTACAATAGCAACGAATAGATCCCTAATGCATCCTCAGGGTAGTTTTTGATGAAAAGGTTGTGTGCCACTGGCCACGGCTGTATGAATATCGCTAAGATTTATCTGATAACAAATGAGATGGAGCCATTCCTGGAAGCTGGGGAAGAATTCAGTGGCTAAGAAATTCTGTTTTCTAACATTAGTACATTATTATGTTGGCATTGAACCATGTCTATATTCTCCAAGTAAGCTGAACTTATTTAAATATTTTATTTTGTGGGTGTAATATTTAATGTAGTCCAAGCGTAACAAATTGGCTTATGCTGCGCGGTTATGAATTATATATGTGTTTTTGTTAAGAACAATATTTTTTAAGACTGATGTGAATGTACCATATACACTCACCGGCCACTTTATTAGGTACACCTTAATATTACAGGGAGCTATTATCAGGGTTCGACCGCTCTTGCCTTCAGAACTGCCTTAAAGTGGATGTAAACCCTCCATACACCCAGGGAAGTGAACAGCCTCAGATGATACACAGGGATGAAACCAATCTCCCTACATACTTTTTACATTTATATCTGCTGTCTTCATATTTATATACTGTTTAAAATGTTGAGATCCTGTTAGGAGATTATCTCTTCCTGGTTAACACAGAGTGTGATGTCTGGGCATACAGCCAAGATAGCTAACATTGCTGATTGGAGGAAAGGCACACACCCCCTCCCATCATAGGCAGAGACTCGGAAGTGTTTTATAATAGGACCTGCTCTCTGCTAATCTATTTTAGCAACCTCCCTGACAGAAGTTTCAGGCAGATTTTGTCTAAAAAGTCTGAAAATTTGTCAGGAGTTATCAGGCTGATAACAGAGGAACAGTTCAGGAGAGAGCTATGGGACTTAGCTCAGTGAAGAGAGATAACAAAATACTGCAGATATATGTGCCCAGCTCCAGGGCCGATCCTACCCGGGGTGCAAAGGGTGCAGTGCACCCAGGCGCCACAGAGGTGAGGGCGCTGCAGTGCCAGAGTGCTTCCCTCAAATCCCTCTCCTTGTTTGTGTAGCGCGGCGCCGGCGGCTCTCCCCGCCGCCGCCGCCGCCGCCGCGTGTGTCCTATACGGCTCCTGTGTCCTCCCTTCCTCCTCCTGTTAGAGAGGGGAGTGAAGAATCCGGAGATTGGAGCGGCTGTCTGTGGTGAGTCGCTCAGTGACATCGCTTAGGGGGCGGTCCATCATGCCTGACACTGCTCTCTCTGTGTGTGTCATACGAGGACTCCTGTCTGCGGCGATCTGTGATCCACCCGGGCGGCGCGGCTGCACACTGTCCCCTCCTCTGCAGCTGCCGCCCGGGTGGATCACAGATCGCCGCGGTCAGGAGTCCTCTTATGACACAGAGAGGAGCAGAATGTCAGGCACGATGGACCATGTGTTTTTATGTAATGGGGGGGGGGGTTTGTCCTGGGGGGTCTATAGTAATGTAGGGGGCGTTTTTTTGCCTGGGGGGAGTCTGTACCAATGGGGGGGGGGTTTGTCCCTGGGGTCTGCACTAATGAGGGGGGGGGGGGTTGTCCTAGGGGTCTGTACTAATGGAGGGGTTTGTCCTGGGGGTTTGTACTAATGGGGGTTTGTCCTGGGGGTCTGTACTAATGGGGGTTTTATCCGGGGGTTCAATACTAATGGGGGGTTTATCCTCAGGAGTCTGTACTAATGGGGGGGTTTGTCCTGGGGGGGGTCTGCACTAATGGGGTGGTTTGTCCTGGGGGTCTGTACTAATGGGGGGTTTATCCCAGGGGGTCAATACTAATGGGGGGTTTATCCTCAGGAGTCTGTACTAATGGGGGGGGTCTGCACTAATGGGGTGGTGTGTCCTGGGGGGTCTGTACTAATGGGGGGCTTGTCCAGGGCGTATGCACTAATTGGGGGGTTTGTCATGGGGGTCTGTACTCATGGAGGGGTTTGTCCTCGGGGTCTGTACTCATGGAGGGGTTTGTCCTGGGGGTCTGTACTCATGGAGGGGTTTGTCCTGGGGGTCTGTACTCATGGAGGGGTTTGTCCTGGGGGTCTGTACTAATGGGGGGTTTGTCCTGGGTGGGTCTGTACTAATGGGGTTATTTGTCCTGGGTCGGTCTGCACTAATGGGGGGTTTGTCCTGGGGGTCTGTACTAATGGGGGGTTTGTCCTGGGTTGGTCTGCACTAATGGGGTGGTTGGTCCTGGGGGGGTCTGTACTAATGGGGGGAGTCTGTACTAATGGGGGGCTTGTCCTGGGGATATGCACTAATGGGGGATTTATCCCGGGGGGTAATACTAATGGGGGGGTTTATCCTGGGGGTCTGTACTAATGGGGGGTTTGTCCTGGGGGGTCTGCACTAATGGGGTTTGTTCTGGGGTCTGTTCTAATGGGGGGTTTGTCCTGGTTGGGTCTCTACTAATGGAGGGGGGTTGTCCAGGGGGGTCTGCACTACTGGGGGGTGGTTTGTCCTGAGGGAGGTCTGTACTAATGGAGGGGGTGTTTGTCCTGGGGGGAGTCTAATGGGGGGGGCTTGTCCTGGGGGAGTTTATACTAATGGGGGGGTTTGTTCTGGGGGAGTCTGTACTAATGGGGGGGTTGTCCTGGGGGAGTCTGTACTAATGGGGGGGGGGGGTTGTCCTGGGGGAGTCTGTACTAATGGGGGGGGGTTTGTCCTTGGGGGCGTCTGTACTAATGGGGGGTTTGTCCTGGGCGTCTGTCATGGGGAGTTTGTACTAATAAAGGTGGATTGGTTTGTCCTAGGGGTCTGTACTAATGGGGGGGGGGGGGTGTTCTGGGGCGGTCTTTAATACTGGAAGGGGGTCTGTACTAATGGGGGGTGTTTTGTCCTGAGGTCTGTACTAATGGAGGGGGTGGTTTGTCCTGAGGGGGGTCTGTACTAATGGAGGGGGTCTGTACTAATGGGGGGTGTTTTGTCCTGGGGGTCTGTACTAATTCAAGGGGATGGTTTGTCCTGGGGGGTCTGTACTAATGGGGGTGGTGGTGGTTTGTCCTGGGGGGTCTGTACTGAGGGAGGGGGTTTATACTTAGGAGTCTGCACCGATGGAGGGGGTCTGTACTGAGGGGCAACTATAGGTGGAGGAAGGAGGGTGACATCATGTTTTACCTCAACGGGTGACGAGACGGGGTTGTGGGACTTGTAGTTCGAGGACTGGCAGCCCCACTGTAACAAAGAAGCTGCAGCCCACACGGCATGTTCAGGAAAGCTTTCAGGGAAGTGCACCCAGGAATCCAGAGGGAGAGGACAGTGCTGAGAGAACACCATCAGAGAGAGAACCCAGCTTTCGTACGCCACCAGAGGCAAAGCCACACAGCCTAGTGCCATCCCTGGCGGAGAAAGGATTGGAGTCATTGCCAGAATACAGATCTGGGCTCTACCCAGCGGAATATCCATGGGCAATTCAGAGTGAGCTAACTCCTGATCAGAGGAACTGTTGTAGCTGTATCGCTGGGTCAGGTGAGAGCCGATCGGCCATTATCTACTTATGCCAATAGGATCTTCAGTCTCTGACCATCTCCTGTATTATATCTGCAGTCTCTGACTGTCTCCTGTATTATTTCTCCAGTCCCTGACCATCTCCTGTAATATGTCTGCAGTCTCTGACCATCTCCTGTATTATATCTCCAGTCACTGACTGTCTCCTGTAATATGTCTACACCTTTTGACCATCTCCTGTACTATGATTGCAGTCTCTGGCTATCTCTTGTATCATGTCTACAGTCTCTGACCATCTCCTGTACTATTTTTTGGGACACTTTCTAACAGTATCAGAGAGGTTCCCCTCCAGGTCTCATTAGTGTCTGCTCTTCCAGTATTTTCTTTATGGTTAAAAGATCATGGGAGGATCCCAGGGCAACAAATACTTCTTAGAGGAGCATCTCTGTGTTTGAGTCATTGCCATAGAAACATTTGTAAAGGGGAGGAGTTGGTAAGATGACCACGCCCCCTGTGTGGGGGCGCCAGAAATATTTCTGCACCCAGGCGCCTGTGACCCTAGGATCGGCCCTGCCCAGCTCAAATTTCATGAATCTGGTTTACATCCAATTTAATTCTTTGTGGCAAAGATTCAACAAGGCGTTGGAAACATATCTCAGAGATTTTGGTCCACAATGACATGAAAGCATCATGCAATTGAGATCTGGCAACTGTGGAGGCGATTGGAGTACAGTGAACTCATTGTCATAGTGGTGATGATTAGAACTTTGTGACCTGGTGCATTATCCTGCTGGAAGTAGCCATCCGAAGATGGGTACACTTTAGTCATAAAGGGATGGACATGGTCAGCAACAATACTCAGGTAGGTGGCACTTAAACGATGCTTAGTTGGTACTAAGTGTGCCAAGAAAATATCCCTGACACCATTACACCAGCCTGAACTGTTGATACAAGGCAGGATGGATCCATGCTTTCATGTTGTTTATACCAAATTCTGACCCTACCATCTGAATATCACAGCTGAAATTGATACTCATCACACCAGGCAACATATTTCCAATCTTCTATTGTACAATTTAGGTGAGCCTGTGTGAATTAAAGCCTCAGTTTCCTGTTCTTACCTGACAGGAGTGGCACCTGGTGTGGTCTTCTGCTGCTGAAACCCATCTGCTTCAAGGTTCGAAGTGTTGTGTGCTCAGAGATGGTATTCTGCATACCTTGGTTGTAACGAGTGGTTATTTGAGTTACTGTTACCTTTCTATCATCTCAAACCAGTCTGCCCATTCTCCTCTGACATCAACAAGGCATTTTCATCTACACAACTGCCACTCACTGGAGATTATGGGCCAGATTCAGGTAGATGGGAGCATCTTTGCTCCAGAGTAACGCTTCTCATTTACGTTACTCTGCCGAAATTTTAGCAGCAAGTGCTGTCATTCACGAAGCACTTGCTCCTAAAGTTGCGGCAGCGTAACGAAAATGAGCCGGCGGAATTCAAATTGGGCGGGTACGGGGCGTGTAGTATTTAAACTAAGCGCGATCCCGCCGCGAACGTACTGCGCATGCGTCGAGTGTCAAAGCATCCCCGTGCGCATGCTCCAAATTCTGTGAATGAACGTCAATGACGTCACATTCCCATTCATGATCTTTTTACGCAAGCGACGTTTTTTTTTTTTTTTCCCGACGCGATGACGACGCCTATACCTAACATAGGATACTCCAACCCCATGTAGGTATATCTTCGCGCCGCGTATCGCTTCCGGAAACGTCGTACCGTCATTGCGTCGCGCCGGAATTCGCTCGTGAATTGCCGATTTCAGCTCATTAACATATTTTTGGAGCGGAAATCGGCGGGAACGCCCCCGGCGCCATTTTTAAGTTGAAGTAACGATGCGATGGCGAAACTCAGTTACGCTGATCGCATCGGAGCTTCAACCCGGCGTTTCTTGTTTTCTGGTTACAGAAAACAAAAACGCTGGCTCAAAGTGACAGTTAGGCTGGCGGATCACTGTATTCGCCAGCCTAACTGTTCCTGAATCTGGCCCTATATATTTTTCGGACCATTCTCTGTAAACCCTACAGATGGTTGTGTGTGAAAATCCCAGCAGTTAGCAGTTTTTTAAATACTCACACCAGACTGTCTGGCACCAACATCCATGGCAGGTTCAATGTCACTTAAATCCCCTTTCTTCCCCATTCTGATGCTGGGTTTGAACTTCAGCAAGTAATTTTCACCACGTCTAGATGCCTAGATGCATTGAGTTGCCACTATGTGATTGGCTGATTAGCAATTTGTGTTACCAACCAATTGAACAAGTGTCCGGTGAGTATATATGTAAAGTTCTGCGCAAATATCAATAATAATGATAATCATCACTGGTGCACTTTTAGTAGGTCATACCCCAGCTTTGCCAGGCTCCTGCTCTTGCCTAGCCTAGCTGCATCAATCAGAGAAAACCATGGATGTATTAGAGAAAGGTGAATAAGGCGGCGTACACACGACCGAGGTTCTCGCTGGAAACCAGCGAGAACCCCGCTGGAAGCTGCATTCCAGCGAGGACCTCTGCCGTGTGTACGCTCTCGGCGAGCATCCCGTCGGGAAGCCCGTCGAGCAGAAATAGAGAGCACGCTCTCTATTTGCTCGACGGCATGCCTGGATGAATGGCTGGTTGCCATTCCCGACGGGCGGGTCGCCGATTTTGACGGCCGGCAGAGAACCTCGACGGGCGGAACGATGTGTTCTGCCCGTCGAGGTTCTCTGCCGTGTGTACACGGCCTCAGGTTCCGTAAGACTGAAATCTTTTAGTTTGACAAACAGGGAATGTTTGTAAGCCTTGAACATGACACTTGTAAGGTACAAAACTGCAGACATGTATAAATGTTTGTGTAGCAGAGGAAATGTCTCATATAGCTCTGGGCTTCTACTTAAAATCAGTGTCTGTACCCAATGCACAGATGCAGCCGTGCGTGACATCCATGAATGCCTTCAGCTATCTAGTCCTGCACATGAGATCCATCCCTTGCCAGCCTCATTGCCAATGACCTTTATTCCCCACTTACCGCTTTGGTCATGTGCACATTATATGCATTTTAAGGACAGCCACCCCATATTTAGCAACATATTAGTGCTAAAAGCTACACGGATATCAGTTAAACACTCCATGAAAAGGAAAGGCACTCTAAATAATTTGAACTAAAATGAGTGACAAGGTCATTGACTAGGAAAGAGAACCATAATGTTACAAGCACATGTACTTTCAAAACCCTCCTAAGAACTACTATTGTACTATAATAAAAGGATGGTGACAAACAAAACAGAACTGCTGTCATTAAATAGCCGGACCGATTCTATCAATTTTCAGAGCAGGTTATGAAATAAAAGCAAGCAAAACCATCCAGCAAAACCGCTTTTTCTGTAAACACATTTTTACTGATTATCCACTTATAAATTCAGTTTTTGCTTGAAATACAACAAGAGTGCACCTGGGCATGTGCATCATTGACAGATATCCACAGAACAAAGACAAGGCGTTCAATGTCACACTTAGAAATGCAGAAAAAATATCAAAAATGCTTTTCATGTCTGTGCATGAGACTGAAAAGTGAATCCCCTGCTTGCTGGGAAGTACAACATAAAAAGAGAACAAAAAAAATTAAACTAGATGTGAGATGTTAAAAAATCGGATGTGGCCCCCCTTTTTTTTTTTTCAGGGGGGTTGTTCGTTGGGGAGCTTACTGCCTAACAACCCACAAATAAACCTTTATTTTACATCCCACATATATTGTTAGTGGAGAAATCTAAAAAGCTTATTGTGTTCAGGTCAATATTTTGATCAGTAGCATTTACAATTTTTAAAGCACACTTTCCTATATGGTACCAGGTAGAATTGCCACCTCTTGCCTCTAAACCCAAACACATATTAATTACACAGGTTCTGTGAACGATTAAGGTGAAATAAACTCACCCAAACTTCACCCAAAAATTGAACTTCGGCTTTTTGGATTCCCCCCCCTCCGGTGTCACATTTGGCCCCTTTCAGGGGGAGGGTGGAGCAGATACCTGTCTAATACCAGTATTTTTCTCCCACTTCCGGGCATACATACCCGACTTCCGGCACCTTCTCTGCCCCCCCCCCCCCGCTATATTCTGGGAGACACACAGGTCCCAGAAGACAGCAGGGACCAGTGGGATCGCGCAGCGTGAGTCGCGCATACGCAATAGGGAACCAGGAAGTGAAGCCTCAAGGCTTCACTTCCTGATTCCCTTACCCAAGATGGTGGGGGCAGCACCCGAGAGCTGAGGGATAGATTGGCTTTGGGTGCCGACATCGCAGACGCCCTGGACGGTAAGTGTCCTTATTTTAAAAGTCATATATATACAAAAGAATGAGGTGCGCAGCAATGTGACATATGTGGAAAATGTTAAAAACACAAAATAATTGAAATTATATCTAGAATGGAAACTAATAGAAACAAAGTCCCATATATGATTCCAAAATGATGTGTGCTCAAAAAAAGTCTTATCCAGGTACCATTGATACACAGTGCATAGGGAAAAAACTCTTAATGACATGTAGATATTTATCGATAAATCAGCTGGTAGACAACATCTGCTCTGTTCAAACGCGTAATAGATGGCCGCTTACCGCAAAGTTGGACCCTTCCAAGGGTCAATCAGGCACTCAGCGTTAATATCCACAGCTAGGTCACGGGGGTTGCTCCACTGTTATCCCCTTAGGATCACTTCGGAACACTCAGGGATATGGACAGAAAGTTTCCCACCATATACTCCAGAACGTGGCTGGAAGGTCTTTGCACTCAGATGAATCGAATATGTCATGAAATTAAAATTGGGAAGAAGAACTCCATAGTGGAGCGGGTTTAAAAGAATGACATTTATTCAGTTTGCACTGACATAAGTTAAAAACAGTCCTCCACCCAGCACGTATCTAAATCCTCAAGAAAGATACAAATTAGTGTGCAGTTACTTCCAGCTATAGATCAGACCGATCAGCTGGCAAGCTAGTGAACGTGGTGACGTCTGCAATGCTAGGCTCCACCCGACGTGGCGTTTCATCCAAACGGGCTTCTATGGAGAAAGGAGCCTTAAAAAAAAGAATTTGGCAAAACTCCACTTTAATGCCTTATCTGCATTCAATTAGCATCAGAATCTGTGTAATTAATATGTTTTTGGGTTTAAAAGGGATGGGGTGGCAACCCTAGGACCAGGATCCACCCATAACCCAATTCACAGGACCAGTGAACTGTTTGCCAAATGTAAAAGTGCACAAATTGTATAAATAAACAACACCAGAAAATACAACTAATGTCCAATAAATCCCATTCAAACAATAGTTGCTTAACCACTTCCGGTCCGCGCTATTGACATAATACGTCAGCAGCGCGAACCTGAGGCGCTGAGGGGTCACGTCTTTGGACGTGATTTGCTTGTAATTCCCCGCTGTGGTGCGCGGCGGGGAAAAACAGTCCCGACGCATCACAGAGGATTCGATGCGTGTACCCGGCGGCCGCGATGTCCGTCAGGTACACGCGATCGTCGGTGACAGAGCAGGGACATGGAGCTCTGTGTGTAAACACAGAGCTCCACGTCCTGTCAGGGAGAGGTGACAGATGCTGTTTCCCTTGTACAAAGGGAGACAGCATCGTTCACCTCCCCCAGTCACCCCCCTCCCCCCACACAGTTAGAACACACCCAGGCAATACATTTAACCCCTTCCTCACCCCCCTAGTGTTAACCGCTTCAATGCCAGTCACATTTATACAGTAATTGGTGCATATTTATAGCACTTGTCGCTGTATAAATGTGAATGGCGCCAAAATTGTGTCCGATGTGTCCGCCGCAATATCGCAGTCAAAATAAAAATCGCAGATCGCCGCCATTACTAGTAAAAAAAAATATTAAAAAAAAATCATAATTCTGTCCCCTATTTTGTAGGTGCTATAACTTTTGCACAAAGCAGTCACTTATTGTGATTTTTTTTTTTGTTTACAAAAATACG
This sequence comes from Rana kukunoris, assembly GCA_029574335.1. Lineage (NCBI taxonomy): Eukaryota > Metazoa > Chordata > Amphibia > Anura > Ranidae > Rana > Rana kukunoris. The sequence goes on from CM056051.1 coordinate 450,774,643, forward strand.
TAGAAGAATACGTATCGGCCTTAACTGAAAAAAAATAAAAAAAATTTTTTAAAAAAAATTGGGATATTTATTATAGCAACAAGTAAAAAATATATATATATATTTTTAAATTGTCGCTCATTTTTTGTTTATAACGCAAAAAATAAAAACCGCACAGGCGATCAAATACCACCTAAAGAAAGCTCTATTTGTGGGGAAAAAAAGGACGCCAATTTTGTTTGGGTGCCACGTCGCACGACCGCGCAATTGTCAGTTAAAGCGACGCAGTGCCGCAAGCTGAAATTTCGCCTGGGCACGAAGGGGGTTTATGTGCCCAGTAAGCAAGTGGTTAAAAAGCAAAAGGTAGCTGAACAGGTGTTGGTGCCATTAGTGACCACTTTCAGGTGCTTCAGGTGACCCCACATGGATGCAGTGCCAGGACATGGTCATCAAGTACCCAGGGTAAAGATGCCAAACTGCATCCTAGGGCCAACAGTAATTTCCTTGTCAAAAATCACTGCCTCTGTCATTACTCGAGTCAGCCTTGTAAATGAAGAAAGGCGCCCCCATCCCTACCCACCCCTTCTCCTGTCCCTGCATGGATGTACACTTACCACAATGGATAGACCTTCTATTACTAGATAGGTCTCACTGCACTTTTTTGGCTGGACTGTGTATCTTGTCACCAACTTGACCATTCACATGTACCAGGATGTCATTCCAAGCTTTACTCAAAACAATGCAATTTGGTAAAGCATCTTAGGCTTATTTTATTCATCCTGAATTACCTTGCAATAAACCGTTCTGTGTAGCAAGTTAAACGCCATATGTTTGCTGCCATATAGGCACCAAGAAAGTTGTTTTTCATACTAACTATAATTGTCTCTTCCTTGTGGCCGTGCCAATGGCAGCATACACCCTCCCCCAAGTTTTGATCTATTAATGTATATGCAGGTCATTCTGAATAAAGAGGTACTAATACATACTGTATGTCTAGTAGTGAAGATTTGCCTCTACTTACTTAATGAATGTTGATTGCACCACACTGTGACTTAAAGGAGTTGTAAAGGAAAAAAATGTGTTTGCTGAAATGACTGTTTACAGGGTATAGAGACATAATAGTTAACTGATTCCTTTTAAAAATGATTAAAAATAGATAAAAAATCAATTATATAATGTGCAGTTTCAGTTTCGTTTTTAATCTAGTTTCATGTTTCTGTGAAGTTCAGAGACACAGAGAACAAAAACAAACAAACACAGGGCAGTGTTTGTTTTTAAAATGAATCTGATTGGTTCCGAGGGGTTTTAGACACACAGTAATCACGCCTCCTTGATCAGGGACCACAGTGAAAAGCTCCCATGAGTTTTTTTCATAAGGAAACAGACAAGCAGGAAGTGTGGAGATCAGAGTAGGATTACAGCAACTTCAAAGCAAAAACGAATAATGAGGACATGAAACCAAGATTGCAGTAAGGTAAAGGAAGCTATTTAGCTAAAAAAAATAATCCTTTAGTGACCCTTTAAGTAGCTTGACAATAAGAATGTAGATCAGTAAGGATCAGACCATCATTCTCGTGAAGTGGATGCTCAAAGCATTGGTAAAGCGCACACAACAAGGGGAAAAGTGACAATTGTAGAGGTACTTACCTTCTCACATACAAAAAATAAGGTAAAGTATGTGTGATGAACCACTTTAATTGCCTTCTAGAGCTTGAATTAGACTTTAAAACTGACTTACTATCCATAAATAACTAAAAAATATTTCAGTTTTAATGGGACGCTCTAAATTTGCCACTTGGGAATTTCCAGATGTAAAAGCAAAAGAAGTGATTTACTTACTCAAATGTCCCTGTGGCAAGGCTATGTAGGGCAAACCACCAGACACATTAAACTTAGATGAAGAGAGTAAGTGTGCTATGAATAAAATTGTTGCTGATACAAATAAAAACACCTCCATACAGACTCTTCAGAACATTCTGTCACAAATCAGAAAACTTCCCTACAGACAAGTTTTTAGTATGGGAATAAGGTAGCGGCATTGTTCTGGTTTGTACAAAGAGAAAAATATTAAAAGCGAGATAAGATCCGTATAAAAGATAAATGTTCAATACATGTTACATAAAACATCACTTTCTGGGGAAATGCAACAAAGCATAGCTCTAAGCTCCAGAATGTGATTATGTTGTCTAAAATAAGGCTGGGCATACTATGGCCCTTTTAGATCTTTAGGAACTATAAGCTCTGACAGTGGAACATGTGATTAGTCATCAGCTAAAACAGTGATGCCCAAAAGGGAGCCCAGGAGCTGTATCTGACCCTCTAAAACCTTCTCTACGGCTTGCTTGAGTTTAGGAAGAAATGTATTTATTTTATTGAATTGGATCTTGTAGCAGCTCTTCACCATATTACTGGATATTATTACTTTCTAGCTGGCACTACTGCTGTTGCTTATGCGCTTAGTTAGTCTCTCAAGTACTGTTAAAATGTCCAAAATGTCCAGATTCACAATCCTAATGAGAATAAAATGGGGCAGTGCAGAAAATTGTTTGTGACAGTGATCAGTACATACACTCAGTGATGTATTTAGGCCTGACTAAACTTGTGCAACCCCTAATTTAAATATGATCCACCCTTCCTGTCAAGGCCACACCCCTTCCTGTTTAAGACCTGCCCTGAAATGTTCCAGTGGGGACACTGGTTCTGAGGGCCTTGGAGGGAGGGGGGATTCCCTTTAATCTGCAGAGATTTCCTCTTACTTCCTGTTCGGCTATAGGGCAGGAAATAAAGTGAAATGAACGGATGGCAAAAAATAAAATAATTAACAGGGGCTATTACCATCCCTTACTCTATCCAAAATGGGAAAAAAAGTGCTGCCTATAGTTCTACTTTAAGCACACATTTCTGCAAAATTTATGGAGGACTAAGAGCATATAACCATGCCAGTGGTGCAGCAGAAAACATATAGCACAGTGATGAAGGTATTTGGTCCAGGCACTGAGCAAACAAAGGATTTGGGCCGGAACAAATAAATCCATCTGTTTATTTTTCTCATCAGCAATCAACAGAAATAAAATTGTACTGCCCTAGGCCTGGGCCTTGTTGGCCTAGGCCAAGATACTGTGCTGCATACACTTGCACACTTTTGTACTCCAGCATGCATACACTATGTTCTGTGCATATACCTAAAGGCTTAATTTGAGGAAACAATAGTGGTCACCCTCAAAAAATCAAACTTGCCACTGTTAGAAGCTGTTCTATTTACTAGACCTGGTCCCACACCGGGAGTGTCAATCACCTAGGTCGCTGGTGGCCTCACCATTTCCTACTTTATTTATTTATTTTATTCTATATTTATGTAATTTGCACTTACAGAAGATTTTCTGGGTCACAAATACAGGCTACATAATTGCATCCCAAATACACATTACTGGCACATAACATACAGTGTACACCAAACAGGTTAATGGAAATGGTAAGAAGGCATAAAAGAGTGTATGGTCAGGGGGACAGCAGCCTGCAATATACAGCATGATTCCAGAAAGATGGGTCTGATGCCTCATGAAATTACTACACCTAGGACAGTGCCGTCAGTCTTAAAACTAAAGGAAGGTAAGAAAGAATTTTGGTCAGCAGAATGCATGAGTTCAGTTCCTCCCATTGCTTACACATCACTGCAGGAGTAAGTGGTAATGTGAGGTCAGAGGGAGGAATCAGTGAGAGCCAGGGTGGACCTAGCAGGTCGACACAACTGGAAATGTATTTTTCTCTGTGAGCTTCGGGGAACTAGTTTTAGGGAGCAGATCAGTGTGGGCTCTGGGAAATGTAGGTTATTTTTTTTTATTTTAACCGCTATTTTAACATTTTTTTTTGCACAGTAGGGTCAATTTAAAGTTGTCTGGCAAGAAGGAGTCTAAGCAGATAGTATAATGTGAGGGGCACACAAGCATCTATTCATGTAACTGAAGCTGGCTTACTTTACTGTTGTTTCTACCACCTTACTGCCATCATGTTTTATTTTTGTTTGTTTTTTTAAGTAGGTAACAATAGAAATGAGGCTCAATACCAGTATATGGGACTGGAGTGATTTACTATAGTAAGCTGGATTTAACCAGTTCAGACCCGCGCTATTGACAAACGACGTAAAGAGCGCGGACCTGAGCAGCCGGGGTCACGTCTTTGGACGTCAATGTTGTTGTATGCCCCGTGCGCGCCACTGGGTGGCGCGCAGCGGGGAAAAACAGTGCCGACGCATCGCCGAGGATTTGATGCATGTACCCGGCGGCCGCGGTGTCCGCCAGGTACATGCGATCGGCGGTGACAGAGCCGGGGTGGTGGAGCTCTGTGTGTAAACACAGAGCTCCACGTCCAGTTAGGGAGAGAGGAGACCGATCTGTGTCCCTTGTACATAGGGACACAGCATCGGTCACCTCCCCCAGTCACCCCCCTCCCCCCCCAGTTAGAACACACCCAGGATACACATTTAACCCCTTCCTCACCCCCTAGTGTTAACCCCTTCAATGCCAGTCACATTTATACAGTAATTAGTGCATATTTATAGCACTGGTCGCTGTATAAATGTGAATGGCGCCAAAAATGTGTCAAAAGTGTCCGATGTGTCCGCCGTAATGTCGCAGTCCCAATAAAAATCGCAGATCGCCGCCATTACTAGTAAAAAAAAATCTAAAAAAAAAACATAATTCTGTCCCCTATTTTGTAGGTGCTATAACTTTTGCGCAAAGCAGTCCCTTATTGCGATTTTTTTTTTTTACAAAAATACGTAGAAGAATACGTATCGGCCTTAACTGAAAAAAAAAATAGTTTTTTTAAAAAAAAAATTGGGATATTTATTATAGCAACAAGTAAAAAATGTATATATATTTTGAAATTGTCGCTCTTTTTTTGTTTATAACGCAAAAAATAAAAACCGCACCAAAATAAAGCTCTATTTGTGGGGAAAAAAGGACGCCAATTTTGTTTGGGTGCCATGTCGCACGACCGCACAAATGTCAGTTAAAATGACGCAGTGCCGGAAGCTGAAATTTCGCCTGGGCACGAAAGGGGGTTTATGTGCCCAGTAAGCAAGTGGTTAAAGGAAAAAAGGACTGAGAATTTTGCATTAACATTCAGTTGTGTGCAGGTGTGTGTAAACATGATTGGAAATATAATGCTAAATACCTCACTTCTATTTAGTAGCTTCACTCGCTGTCACTCCAATACCAGAATTTCACTGGGCACCGAGCAGTAGTATGTGACTTTAATTAAACGGCAGATATATTTTAATGCATGGACATCTTGCCAATAATCCCCTGTCATAAAAACCACTAAATAAAATTAATTTATCAATTTGAATAAAGAAATAGAGTTACCAATATCGACCAGTCAGAAACATTCTTTCATTCTCTCAGTAAAGCACAATATATGGGTAATCTAATGGGGGTACTATAGGCTAGGGGTCTTATAACTTTGTATAAAAAAGGCTTTACTGTCCTGTGGACTTTAGGAGGCCAGTGGAAGTAGAGAATGTACTTGCGTTAGTGGAAGTAAACAAAGCCTCAAGCTTGTTGCTCAGTATGAGTAAAACACATACATAGTCAATAGGTGGAGGAATCCTGCCTCTTCATTGGTTTTAGTAGGAAGAATATTGCCACATGATTAGTTTTAGTTGGGATGCACAGGGCCCATCATTTCTATTAGTTGGAGGTATCATGCCCCATTATTGGTATCGATCAGAGGGATAGTGCTCCGTCATTAGCGTCAGTGACAGGAATATTCCCTTATAGCAATAGAAGGAATAGTGCTCCATGGGTCAGATAAAAGCAAGCAAAGGGCCAAATCTGGACCAAGGACAGAAGTTTGGAGACCTTTGCTTTAGGCACCACTGTTCGTTTAGATACTGTAATAAATATGAGATCCATAGCAGTCATTTTTTACATTACAAAATAGAAAGGGGGTGCAATCAGCGCAAACAAATGAGGAAAACTTGAATAATAAAAATTATGATGAAAATTAACTCTAAGGTTAAGATTTCACATGAATGCCAGCTGGAGAAGTAATCTTTACGCAACGCGTCCGGGGACAGGAATCACCTTTACAGTCGCTCGTACAGTGTCTGAACCTCATCCTGATGTGATCTCTGTCTGGTCCTATGGTTCTCTTTTGATGCCCATTATTCTCTCACCAAATGTGAGTAAGCTGTGTGTTATTTGCTGCAATAAATCCTTTATTTTATGGAAGCTCTTAGATGTTTGTTTTTTTCTCATCTTTCGTTTTGATATGTATCATGACTGATGCGTGAGGACCTAATACAACATCTTTCCCTTGGGCTACCTGGTGGATTCTATGCGCAGTTTGACCACCTGGTGAAACAGTGGTCTAATCTGGAGGTAATAGTATAATACCCGTGTGGTGGTGGGATCACTTTATACTATTCACACTTTGCACCCGGTGAATTCTGATCAATCAGACCAATTGAAGTATTGGACCAATCGCACTATTTTATGGACATTTGTCAAGTCATCTATGCACTCATGCACATATGATTTATCACTGGTGTGTGATATCACCTTTTACCGTGTTCCTGTTACACAGGTCCTATTGATTAATGGTGTATGATAAGCACCATTAATACACAATATTATATTGTTTGCGCTGCACTATTTCTATGTTGTATGCATTTTTTACATTAACCAATTATCTGTGGACACATCAATGACTGGTAATTGAAAAACTCTAGTGAGAAATAGGTTTAGATAAATATCCCAGTTACTTTAAAGGAAAATAATAGAGTACAGTATATGGAATAATGAATAGACGGTTTACCCCAAACCAAAGATCATTATAATTTGAACCAGTAAGGCCTCGTACACGAGGCAATCTATCTGTTCAAATCGGTCGGACCGACCGATTTGAACAGATCTGTCTGCTTGGATTTTGGTTTGCTCGCGTGTACACACAAGCAAACCAAAATCCCCGCCAGCAGACAGCGCGCTGACGTGTCGGTGACGCGGCGGTGATGTTGACGCCGCCACCAGGAAGTAAAACACTTCCGCGCATGCGTCGAAATTATTCGCGCGTGTGCGAGAAGACATGTCTGCTGGTTAGCATACTAACCAGCAGACATGTCAGGCGGACGGGTTCCCAGCCGACAGATTGGTAAGCATGCTTTCAAATCTGTCGGCTGGCCAAATCCGTCTGCTCGCCTGTACACACGATCGAATCTGTCTGCTGAAACGGTCTAGCAGACCGTTTCCAGCAGACAGATTTGGTCGTGTGTACGCGGCCTAAGAATGAGTACAGAAACAATGGAGAGATTGAAAAAGGAAAATTCCCAGTCATGGATCATCGCCGTTCAGTTCCAAATGTACTCTAATGATGGTAAATATACAGTACATGCTGATAAAATTGCCTCTGTAGCGTCAAGGCAACATTCCTGTTTCAATGATAGTAGAAGCATTGCTAAATTTGTCACAGATCATTTGACAAGATTGTTATAGCTGTGATAACTGTGAAAAGTACATGAGCTGAACACATCTCGTGTAGAGATCACTGTCAACTTAGACAGTAAGTACTCTAGAGTCACATCTCTGTGTCAAAGCACAACAGAGGGGGGTAAACCTGGATAAGCAAATTGGAAAATCACACAAAATACAGACTGGGTAACAAGAAAAACTTTACAAAAATATGGTCTGTCACCAAAAAACTCTCCATAAAATTTAATCTGCCACGGGAGAAACATCACAAAAAAAATTCTGGGGAAAAGACACACATGGGAAGCCTATCACAGAAAAAACTGGAAACACAACACTGTTACAGGGAACTGCTACCCAGGAAGAACCTAGATTCACACTGTTCCATGTGTTTTGCGGTGCACATGGTAGCAAAGCAGGGGCAGACTGACCATTGGGACTCTCGAGCACTGCCCGAGTGCCCCATGCCACTAGGGGGCCCAATCAGGGTTGCCAGGCTCAATAAAACCAGGGACAGTATGTAAAAATCTGTGTTTTTTTTACATCTGTCCCTTATATGTCCGAAACCGACATGCTTTTGATGTGAAAATCCTGAGATTTTAGGTGCCCTGTCTCTGCACTGCCTCCTGGCGTGGTGGCCATCTGTAAGCCCAGGGGCCCCATAATCTTCTATTGCCCGGGGGCCCCATGAGTTGTCAGTCCACCCCTGTAGCAAAGCATATGCGTAGGTATAAATGGGCCCATATATTTTCAATTTCAGCCCAGACTTCAATATATAGTTGTCAACCAGCCACAAAGGAAACAATGGGATTTCTAATTTCTATTTTTATGCAGTGAAATCCATAGGTTTTGCATGCAAACTTATAAATGTGAATAGACCCTTAAAGACTGGTTGAAAGCCCCACCAGAAATATTTTTGTTACCGACCAGAAAAACCACACAGAGTGCAATAAATAGGGACCAGAGAGGTTTGCCAGCATCACCCCCTACTACCCAATACATTTAATTTTTCACCAATGATGAAACTTCTATTCTTGTCAGTAAATTCATTCATACTTTGAGGGATACAACTCCAGAGGAAGATGATTTCAGAGCTATGGTGCTTTACCCACTTCAATTGATGCAGGCTGGCAATTGGGACTCTTTAGCAGGACTGAGCCCCCAGGTGTACTCGGGTGTAGTTTGGCCTCCCTGCAAGAGTGGCCTGGTTTGACAGCCACCATGCAGAGAAGGTGGAGGACAAAGAGGGAACATAAGTTCCTCCATAGGTGTCATTAGGGAAGCAGCTGCCCAATTGGATGCTGCTGCCCTGACTGACCTCCATGGATATCTTTGGTGTGGGCAGTGCTAATAAATAGCACTGCCCTCCTTAGGTAGTGAGTAGGTCTCAGGCAGAGCCCCCACTGGTTAGTGTCAGGTGGGTTTGCGTAGGGACAGGTTCCTATGAAAGAGTGATAAAGTAGGGTCCATCACTGTTTCTGACTTTTGAGAAGTATCCTTCCTCATTCAGGGGTCCCCGTTGTTGATCTGCCTTGCAGCCATATCCTCTATTGCAGGGATATGCAATTAGCGGACCTCCAGCTGTTGCAAAACTACAATTCCCATGAGGCATAGCAAGACTCTGAGGCCGCGTACACACGAGGGGATATGTCCGCTGAAAACGGTCCGATGGACCGTTTCAGCAGACATCTCCGCTCGTGTGTATGGGCTAGCGGACAGATTTCTCCACCCGACAGATTTCAAAGCATGCTTTGAAATCTATCCGGTGGGAATCTGTCCGCCCGACATGTCTGCTGGTTAGTACACTTACCAGCAGACATGTCGGCCCCCACCGCCGTCGCGCCGCTGCCGAATGGATTCGGCGCATGCGCGGAAGTGTTTTACTTCCTGGTGCGGTGACGTGGCGGATGACGCGGCGGCGTCAACGTCACCGCCGCGTCACCACTACGTCACCGCGCCGTCCGGCGGCAGGGAATTTGATCCGATGGTGTGTACACGCCATCGGATCAAACTCCCGATCGGACATATCCGATGGAAATGGTCCGCGGACCGTTTTCATCGGATATATCCGATCGTGTGTACGCCGCCTGACAGCCACAAGCATGAACCCAAAGGCTGAGGCATGATGGGACTTGTAGTTTTGCAACATCTGGAGGTCCGCTAATTGATTATCCCTGCTCTATTGGATGCTGTCAGGTGTCTATGGTGTGCACAGATTTCCCTTGACTGGTCCATTGTAAGAGTTCCAGACCGGTGTGGCCATGAATATAGAGTTTGTTCTACTTTCTCAGCATTATCACATTAATACACGTTACAGCATCAACTGGTCTCCATGTAAGTTCTCTTCCCTTGCAGGCAGTGAATCTGAACCTCACCAATATGCCTATTAGCCTACTCAAAGAATAATGGGGGAAACCTATATGAAAAAACGCACAACGGTTGCAGGCAGACATAGAGACAGAGTGCATACTTAAAATGTAAACTGTATGCAAACTCTAACAACACATTTCTCTTATATGCTTTATCTTGGTCTGTTAAGTAGAAAGTGACTTGCTATATCTGTTTGAGAAATGCAAACCAAAAACCTGTTATGCCCTGTACACACGATCGGAATTTTCGATGGGATAAAATCTGATGGAATTTTCCGTTGGAATTCCGTTCAAGCTGTCTTGCATACACACTGTCAGACCAAATTCCGACCGTCCAAAACACGGTGACGTAAAACACTACGATGAGCCGAGAAAAATTAAGTTCAATGCTTCCGAGCATGCGTCAATTTGATTCTAAACATTCTCCGTCGGAGTTCCACACAGACGATCGGAATTTCCATCGGAAAAAATAAAGCATGTTCTATTTCTAAACTCCAATGGAAAAAAGACCGTGTGGGGCCCCCACACGGTCAGAATATCCAAGGAAAAAATTATTTTGAAAATTCAAATTGTGTGTACAAGGCATAACTCTTGTGAAAGATATTTTGAGATAATGACTCTCTGCAGTCTCTGTTTCTGCTATACCATTATTAGTATTATCTCCTGTTATGTTTGAGGACTACAAAACCTTTACTTATGTTATGGAGATGGGAAGGTTCTGCATTTCTAAATCACTTCCTGTCCTAGGGTAACAATGCTGCTCCCACATAGGTATAGTACATAGTGTGGCACATCAGGGTTCCTTAGCTCAATGGTAGTAGTAAAACAGTGAGTTTACTCCATGTTAGATAATGTTTTCAGGACTATTCTGCCCACTTTAATTTAAAAGAACGTCAAAACTATAGACAGGTATGTCCTTCCACCAGGGGGTTCTCACCATCACTATGAATCAAACAAAAAATTCTGCCTCTTGGCTCTCTTGTGGCAGCTCTACTGCACTGAGTACCTCTTTAGGTTCTTCCTGAATATTAGTACCTTTATTGGTCCTCCTGAATCCTTACCATGAAACACATCGCTGCACTTCAGCTCTGCATTTTCCTTACAGATTCCTAGTAGACATGTGCAGTTTGTTTCATTCCGAATTAATATTCAGACAAATTTCTCTACACATCTTGCTGAAATCAAAGACTGTGTGTGTTATTAGATTACCATTTTAAAAATAATGTTATTTTTCTTAGGTCAAAGGTGATTTAAAGAGTCATTGTACAAATTTGATGAAGATTTTTATTTTGTTTGTTCACTTTGCTTCATTCAAATCGAAAAAAACATTTTCGTTTCGACCAATTCGAAAATTTATCGTTTTGATCGTTTCGAATCTAAAAAATCTGTAAATTTGAAGAAAATTTTATAATTCAGAATACGAATTCCAAAAACAAATTCCGAAAATGAATTGAAATAATCAACTGAATTTAAATAAACAAAATAACTAGATTGACAAATCAAAACGAGATGAAACAAAACAAATTTTTACGCCATGCACATGTCTACTTCCTAGCTGTTCTGTCCCCCATGGATTCTCTTTATAGCTTCGTAGCTGCTCTGTCCCTCATGGACTTTCTCTTTACAACTTCCCAGGTGCTCTGTCCCTACTGGACTCTCTCTCAGGCTCGGGCCTTGGCCTGTCTCAACCTGGACACCATGATGCACACAAGCACCTCTCATGGCTCGATTCACACACTGACCTCCTCGGGAGAGTGGGGCCCTGAGCTCTATCTCTGGCTCATATGAAACCAGCACACCTGTGCCTTAAGTGTGCTTGCTTCTTAGAAAATCATGCGTAAACCATGATTTTACACAGTGGTACAGGGTCAACCTGCTACAAAAGTTATAGTACATTAAGGGAGTGTTGTCATGTTGGGGCAGGAAATGTGTTACTGGCAGAGTGGCAGGATCGAGAAGAAAGCCTTAAAAAAATGAATGCAGTGTAAGGGGTTTGCTCGGTAGCGGGGGTGTGTGACCCCCTGGATGGGTTCACTACACACTGAACTATACAGAAAGGCAGTCGAAGATGGTTGAAAACAAAGAGTTTGGTTTATTCTTCCATATTGCTGGAAACAAGTGCAAGCATCCAAACAGCATAAACAAAACAAAACATAAAATAAACCCTGGCCACTTGGGGCGTCTACCTTCACCACACAGGAACCTATCTATGGAGTCTGGCACAGCCTACTGCTGGGCAGACACTGCTGGTCATACAGCAGAGAAACAATAGTCTTTTTGATTTTTATCACACAGAAAAATCAACAACCACCTCATCTCTTCAGAAGTCTTTCTCATTGCTCTCCTTAACTCAAAAAGCCTCAGGATGCATCAATCAGTAGTCAACCTCTGGATGACTTATAGAGGCCTTAATTGCCTCATTCTGAACAGTTGAAGTTTTCCAACGCCCTAAACCTTTCTAGCTATTTCTGCAGCCGACACCTGATAGTAATTGGTGAATTGTCTAAACAAGGCAGAAATGTATCTCCCGTCTGTGACAACACCCACAGATTTACCTGACTTCCTGTCACATACCCCCCCCCTCTTGTTTCAACCCTAGGTTGGGACACAGGTTGCCAGGCACGCATGCACTCGGGACAACCCATCTGCATTCCCCATTTTAACACCGGGGCGCTGCGTTACCACAAAACTAAATTCCTGAAGGGCCAGGAACCACCTATTTATTCTTCTATTGGTTGTTCTGTGCCATCCACTTCAATGGGGCATGATCCGTCACCAGTTCAAACTGTCTACCTACGAGGTAGTACCGGAGAGAATCCAAAGCCCATTTCACCGCCAAACACTCTTTCTCAATGGTGGCACAATTCTCCTCATGGGCCTTCAACTTTCGGCTGAGGTACATAACAGGGTGTTCCTCCCCCTTGATAATACACGTTACAGCATCAACTGGTCTCCATGTAAGTTCTCTTCCCTTGCAGGCAGTGAATCTGAACCTCACCAATATGCCTATTAGCCTACTCAAAGAATAATGGGGGAAACCTATATGAAAAAACGCACAACGGTTGCAGGCAGACATAGAGACAGAGTGCATACTTAAAATGTAAACTGTATGCAAACTCTAACAACACATTTCTCTTATATGCTTTATCTTGGTCTGTTAAGTAGAAAGTGACTTGCTATATCTGTTTGAGAAATGCAAACCAAAAACCTGTTATGCCCTGTACACACGATCGGAATTTTCGATGGGATAAAATCTGATGGAATTTTCCGTTGGAATTCCGTTCAAGCTGTCTTGCATACACACTGTCAGACCAAATTCCGACCGTCCAAAACACGGTGACGTAAAACACTACGATGAGCCGAGAAAAATTAAGTTCAATGCTTCCGAGCATGCGTCAATTTGATTCTAAACATTCTCCGTCGGAGTTCCACACAGACGATCGGAATTTCCATCGGAAAAAATAAAGCATGTTCTATTTCTAAACTCCAATGGAAAAAAGACCGTGTGGGGCCCCCACACGGTCAGAATATCCAAGGAAAAAATTATTTTGAAAATTCAAATTGTGTGTACAAGGCATAACTCTTGTGAAAGATATTTTGAGATAATGACTCTCTGCAGTCTCTGTTTCTGCTATACCATTATTAGTATTATCTCCTGTTATGTTTGAGGACTACAAAACCTTTACTTATGTTATGGAGATGGGAAGGTTCTGCATTTCTAAATCACTTCCTGTCCTAGGGTAACAATGCTGCTCCCACATAGGTATAGTACATAGTGTGGCACATCAGGGTTCCTTAGCTCAATGGTAGTAGTAAAACAGTGAGTTTACTCCATGTTAGATAATGTTTTCAGGACTATTCTGCCCACTTTAATTTAAAAGAACGTCAAAACTATAGACAGGTATGTCCTTCCACCAGGGGGTTCTCACCATCACTATGAATCAAACAAAAAATTCTGCCTCTTGGCTCTCTTGTGGCAGCTCTACTGCACTGAGTACCTCTTTAGGTTCTTCCTGAATATTAGTACCTTTATTGGTCCTCCTGAATCCTTACCATGAAACACATCGCTGCACTTCAGCTCTGCATTTTCCTTACAGATTCCTAGTAGACATGTGCAGTTTGTTTCATTCCGAATTAATATTCAGACAAATTTCTCTACACATCTTGCTGAAATCAAAGACTGTGTGTGTTATTAGATTACCATTTTAAAAATAATGTTATTTTTCTTAGGTCAAAGGTGATTTAAAGAGTCATTGTACAAATTTGATGAAGATTTTTATTTTGTTTGTTCACTTTGCTTCATTCAAATCGAAAAAAACATTTTCGTTTCGACCAATTCGAAAATTTATCGTTTTGATCGTTTCGAATCTAAAAAATCTGTAAATTTGAAGAAAATTTTATAATTCAGAATACGAATTCCAAAAACAAATTCCGAAAATGAATTGAAATAATCAACTGAATTTAAATAAACAAAATAACTAGATTGACAAATCAAAACGAGATGAAACAAAACAAATTTTTACGCCATGCACATGTCTACTTCCTAGCTGTTCTGTCCCCCATGGATTCTCTTTATAGCTTCGTAGCTGCTCTGTCCCTCATGGACTTTCTCTTTACAACTTCCCAGGTGCTCTGTCCCTACTGGACTCTCTCTCAGGCTCGGGCCTTGGCCTGTCTCAACCTGGACATCATGATGCACACAAGCACCTCTCATGGCTCGATTCACACACTGACCTCCTCGGGAGAGTGGGGCCCTGAGCTCTATCTCTGGCTCATATGAAACCAGCACACCTGTGCCTTAAGTGTGCTTGCTTCTTAGAAAATCATGCGTAAACCATGATTTTACACAGTGGTACAGGGTCAACCTGCTACAAAAGTTATAGTACATTAAGGGAGTGTTGTCATGTTGGGGCAGGAAATGTGTTACTGGCAGAGTGGCAGGATCGAGAAGAAAGCCTTAAAAAAATGAATGCAGTGTAAGGGGTTTGCTCGGTAGCGGGGGTGTGTGACCCCCTGGATGGGTTCACTACACACTGAACTATACAGAAAGGCAGTCGAAGATGGTTGAAAACAAAGAGTTTGGTTTATTCTTCCATATTGCTGGAAACAAGTGCAAGCATCCAAACAGCATAAACAAAACAAAACATAAAATAAACCCTGGCCACTTGGGGCGTCTACCTTCACCACACAGGAACCTATCTATGGAGTCTGGCACAGCCTACTGCTGGGCAGACACTGCTGGTCATACAGCAGAGAAACAATAGTCTTTTTGATTTTTATCACACAGAAAAATCAACAACCACCTCATCTCTTCAGAAGTCTTTCTCATTGCTCTCCTTAACTCAAAAAGCCTCAGGATGCATCAATCAGTAGTCAACCTCTGGATGACTTATAGAGGCCTTAATTGCCTCATTCTGAACAGTTGAAGTTTTCCAACGCCCTAAACCTTTCTAGCTATTTCTGCAGCCGACACCTGATAGTAATTGGTGAATTGTCTAAACAAGGCAGAAATGTATCTCCCGTCTGTGACAACACCCACAGATTTACCTGACTTCCTGTCACATACCCCCCCCCTCTTGTTTCAACCCTAGGGTTGGGACACAGGTTGCCAGGCACGCATGCACTCGGGACAACCCATCTGCATTCCCCATTTTAACACCGGGGCGCTGCGTTACCACAAAACTAAATTCCTGAAGGGCCAGGAACCACCTATTTATTCTTCTATTGGTTGTTCTGTGCCATCCACTTCAATGGGGCATGATCCGTCACCAGTTCAAACTGTCTACCTACGAGGTAGTACCGGAGAGAATCCAAAGCCCATTTCACCGCCAAATACTCTTTCTCAATGGTGGCACAATTCTCCTCATGGGCCTTCAACTTTCGGCTGAGGTACATAACAGGGTGTTCCTCCCCCTTGATAATCTGGGACAGTAAAGCTCCTAACCCCACATTTGACGCATCTGTCTAAACCACAAAGTCCCGTGAAAAATCAGGCGAATTTAAAACTGGCTGACTACATAAGGCCTGTTTTAAAGCCTGAAAAGCTGTTTCTGCTTTGGGAGTCCATTTGGTCATGACAGACTCCTTCCCTTTGGTCAAATTGGTCAGGGGAGCAGCCAGTGAGACAAAATGTGGGATAAAGCGGCGATAATACCCCGCAATCCCCAAAAATGCACAAACCTGTTTCTTGTTGGTGGGACGTGGCCAATCCTGTATAGCCTCAACTTTGTTTATTTGGGGCTTGATTAGACCTCTTCCAATGATATACCCCAGATACTTCTCCTCTTCTAGCCCAAGGGTACATTTTTTTGGATTGGCTGTAAACCCGGCTTTCCAGATGGAATCCAACACAGCCTGAACTTTTGGTAAGTGTGAGTCCCAATCCTCACTGTGGATGACAACGTCATCAAGGTATGCAGCAGCATAGGCTCGATGAGGCCGAAGGGTCTTATCCATGGTGCGTTGAAATGTGGCGGGAGCATTCTGTAACCCAAAAGGCATCCTCCGATATTGGAAAGATCCGTCTGGAGTTACAAATGCTGTTTTTTCCCTGGCCGACTCCGAGAGAGGAATTTGCCAATAACCCTTGATCAGGTCTAACGTCGTCATGTACAGGGTAGTGCCTAGGCGATCAATCAGTTCATCTATGCGGGCATAGGATAGGTATTAAACTTAGTGATTTTATTTAGGTGGCGAAAGTCATTACAAAACCGCCAACTTCCATCTGGTTTGGGCACTAAGACAATGGGACTGGACCAATCACTATTTGACTCTTCTATCACCCCCAGCTCAAGCATTTTTACTTCCTGGCGAATAGCCTCTCGCCGGCTTCTGGAATTCTATAAGGCTTCAACTTGACCTTATCCCCTGGTGTGGTGATAATGTCATGTTCAACTCCGGAGACCTAACCTATCAGGTTTGAAAACTTCTCCCTATTACGGAGTACAAATTCTTTAACCTCCTGTTGCTGAGTTTTGGACAGAGTCTCCACTATCCCAACTTCAGGGACAGCCAGGTTAAATGGAGCAGAAAATCGGGTAGTCTCTATCCTTCCATGGTTTCAACAAGTTCACGTGATAGAGCGGCTCATGTTTTCGTCTTCCCGGTTGGCTAATTTTTTAATTCACCACCCCCATTTTCTCCAACACTTCATAGGGACCCTGCCATTTGGCTAGGAATTTACTTTCGACCGTGGGGACCAGTATCAATACCCTATCACCAGGTGCAAAGGAACAGACCTGGGCCCCACAATTGTAAATCCTTTGTTGAGCCAATTGGGCTTGGGCTAAATGTTCCTTCACAATCTGCATCACTTGGGCAATTCTATCTTGCATTTGGGCCACATGTTCAATCACACTTCGATGCGGGGAACTCTCAGGCCGCGTACACACGGAGGGACATGTCCGCTGAAACATGCCCATTTCCAGCGGACATGTCTCCTCCGGATTTTCGTCCGACGGTGTGTACACACCATCGGATGAAAATCCCCTCGGCCAGGGAACGCGGTGACGTGGGGGTGACGTTGACGCCGCCACGTCACCAAACCCAGAAATAAAATGCTTCCGCGCATGTGTCGAATCCATTCGACGCATGTGGTACGCATGGTACTCTAACCAGCGGACAGTTCTGTCCGCTGGTTAGAGTACTTACCAGCGGACAGATCCGACGGACAGGTTTGTAGCGGACAAATTTCAAAGCATGCTTCGAAATTTGTCTGATGGACAAACCTGTCCACTAGCCTGTACACACGATCGGAGATGACTGCTGAAACGGTCCGTCAGACCAGTTTCAGCAGATAAATTTGATCGTGTGTATGCAACCTCACTCTCCCATGTTTCCCTGGCAATGTCCAGTAGGCCCCAGGGGTGCCTCCTATACAGTAGCTCAAACGGAGAGAACCCTGTGGACTATTGGGGAACCTCTCTTATGGCAAACATCAGATAAGGGAGCAGATAATCCCAATTCTTTCCGTCTTTATCCACCACCTTCCTCAACATTTGTTTTAAGGTTTTATTAAACCTTTCCACTAACCCATCTGTTTGAGGGCGATATACTGATGTACGTAATTGGTAGACATGTGCATTTCTTTTCATTACGAATTCGAATTCGGACAAATTTTTCATTATTCGGAAATTCGGATACATCCGAATTTCCGAATTACAAAATTAACGAATTTAAACAAATTCGAAAAAACGTGAACGAAATTCGAATTGAATTCTATTCGAATCAAATTCGAAAACAAATCGAAAACAAATTAGAATGAAAATTGAAAGCAAATTTGAACCAAAATCTAAAAAATATTAATCGATTTCTAAAAAAGAATACAATAAAATAGAATATAAAATAATAAAACAATAGAATGAAAATCAAAGAACATTGAACAGTGGTGACAATTGATGGCACAGTGGCTGCGTTTGATTGCATGACACAGTGGTGACAATTGATGGCACAATGGCTATGTTTGATGGCATGGCACAGTGACTGCGTTTGATGGCATGGCACAGTGGTGACAATTGATGGCACAGTGGCTGTGTTTGATGGCATGGCACAGTGACTGCATTTTATGGCATGGCACAGTGGTGACAATTGATGGCACAGTGGCTGCATTTGATGGCATGGCACAGTGACTGCCTTTGATGGCATTGAACAGTGGTGACAATTGATGGCACAGTGGCTGTGTTTGATTGCATGGCACAGTGGTGACAATTAATGGCACAGTGGCTGTGTTTGATGGCATGGCACAGTGACAGCGTTTTATGGCATGGCACAGTGGTGACAATTGATGGCACAGTGGCTGCATTTGATGGCATGGCACAGTGACTGCCTTTGATGGCATTGAACAGTGGTGACAATTGATGGCACAGTGGCTGCGTTTGATTGCATGGCACAGTGGTGACAATTAATGGCACAGTGGCTGCATTTGATGGCATGGCGCAGTGGTGACAATTGATGGCACAGTGGCTGCGTTTGATGGCATGGCACAGTGGTGACAATTGATGGCACAGTAACTGCATTTGATGGGCCCAGTGGCTGCATTTGATGGGCACAGTGGCTGCATTTGATGGGTATCTTAGCCAAAGAGGGGAGAGTAGGCATACCTCTAAGTAGTGCCCTACTTTTCATTTCTCAGTATCATGGCATAGAACACAGGGGGTACCAAGAGACAACAAAAGTTTTAAATAAAGGTGTGTTCTCATGCAACAGATTAGATGCCAAAACAATGGTGAAGATACTAGTGAGAGAAATTATACTGAGATGGGGCTGCCCATTGAAGATTAATTCAGAAAATGGGTCAGCCTTTGTTTCTAAAGTATTGCAGGAACTTGCAAGGCAATTGCAAATAGAATGGAAATTTCACATTCCATACCATCCACAAAGTTCTGGAAATAATGAACAGAACAATAAAGGATACAAATAAGAAGGCATGTTTGCCAAGTGGGAAACTGTGCTACCAGCAGTATTAGCACAAATCTGTCTGCTCGTATGGGGCCTAAGGCCTCGTACACACGATCAAATCTGTCTGCTGGAAACGGTCTGCTAGACCATTTCAGCAGACAGATTCGATCGTGTGTACGGGCAAACAGACGGATTTGGCCACCCGACAGATTTCAAAGCATGCTTTGAAATCTGTCGGCTGGGAACCCGTCCGCCCAACATGTCTGCTGGTTAGTACGCTAACCAGCAGACATGTCTTCTCGCACACGCGCCGAATGGTTTCGACGCATGCGCGGAAGTGTTTTACTTCCTGGTGCGGTGACGTGGCGGCATCAACGTCACCGCCACGTCACCGACACGTCAGCGCGCTGTCTGCTGGCGGGGATTTTGGTTTGCTCGTGTGTACACGCGAGCAAACCAAAATGCCAGCAGACAGATTTGTTCAAATCAGTCGGACAGACCGTTTTGAACAAATCTATTTACTCGTGTGTACGAGGCCTAAGAGTCTTAATTTCCTGTTTCCTACAAAGAAGATAGACAGTTTGCTACATTGGGGCTGTGCGCTATTGACCTGCTTTGATTAGAAAACCATTGAAACCTTTTAGAAATGTACATGAAGCTGTAATCATCGCTTAACCAAAAGTGAAATTATTTTTATTATGGCTGTATACACATAGGTTATTACCTATTATTATTATGCAGATCAGATGTTTTTCATCTGTGTGCTTCATTATGAGGGAAATGTTTAAACATTTAGGCTTGTTTTATATTAAGGGAAAGCTTTATATCTGTTTCAGAATAACAAATTAGTCCTCTATTCCTGAAGCACACCAAATTTTGGAAACACTAAAAACCTGTATGAGTTATTTATTTACATGAGGATGTCTACATATATGCTGGGACCTCTTAATTGCCTTTCTCACAAACTTTCCTAGGCCTGAAGACGTCATTTTTGTTCCTAATCGAGTCAATTTTCCTTATTTATTTTTTTCTCAAACCTTGAAACCCATATTTAAGCATCTTTGTGAATGTTTTAGTTGTTTATCTGACAGTTACCTTTTCAGGTTTTAATATAAAATATGAATGTGTGCACTACAGATTTAAGGATGGCATTTTAATTTAAAGGAATTTATTATTTAAAGGATAGTGCAGATTTACCAACTTCCAATTCCCCTTTAGCCTGTACAGATCAAATAAATGGGAGTCTGTGTCGTATTTCAGGGATCTCTAAACTTTCCAAAAAAAGGTCCGGTTTACAATATTTCACACTTTATGGGGGCTGAAGCGTGGGTGGGGCCAAAGGAGTCCTAGTGGGGACACTGTGGAACTTCACTCAGTAATGCCTGAACAACAGGCAGGAGCTGCTGTCATGTGAAATCAACATTTGGAACATTAAGAAGCGAGCTGCAACTTGCACAGTTATCTTTTTGTAATCCATGGCCAAACTTCATACACTATTGACAACAAGCACTTCAGGCACATGTTCTGTTACAGATCCCCTCTTTCCAAGGTTTGCAGCATTTTTAAAGTGGTACCGCATAGCCTGTCCAGGTCTCTACCAACTCAGCAGTCCCGTCACCTTACCCCCAGTGACAATGCCCTGAATGTTGCAGCGGGACACAGGAAATGCACTTTTTTCATAACTCCATGCTTGTTCTCCTCCCAAGGCCTCACCTAGCTATTGTGACTCTCAGACTGGGTCCCTGGCACTCTGTGTCACAAACATGATCCCAGTATGTGGGGACCCAGTGGCCAAGCATAACACCTCTTTACTACCAGTGTAACCATCACCTTTGCCATGTCACTCATTTTCAGGCTGGTTGGCTGCTTTAGCAAGTGACACATATACGGTAGTCGGTAGTCCTTAGCAATGACAATCTAGCTTTCTCTGGAGAGCAGAGTCCATAATTTGGTAATAATCCACAAAAGGCATTGTAATTTCATGACTGGCAGCTATAAGTCCATAAAGGTCCATGGGTTGTAGACCTCACTGGGAACCCCAACTGTGCTCCAACCACCTTGCTTCCAAGGAGGTGATTCGCTTTAACAGAGTAACAGCTACATTTAGGCCGTCTTTCTTCAATAACCTCTCTAGGGCACTTAGTAATCCCCCTTTATATGGTATGACCTGCAGGGGTAATAACCTTCTGGAAAAAAGAGTGGGAAAACTTTGCCAGCAGCATTAACCATTCCTTCTCAGACTGCAACAATTTTCAACATGATTGACCTAATTAACATGAGGGCATGAACTCAGCAAAAGAAAATTGTTAACCTTTTAGAGCCCTTTTGGAAGCCCCTGCTTACAGGACTGTGACCAGTAGTAGATAACACCCAGGGGCGCACTGACAACTCATGGGGCCCCCGGGCTTACAGATGGCCACCACGCCAGGTGGCAGTACAGAGGCGGGGCAGCTAAAATCTCTGGATTTTCACATCAAAAGCATGTCAGTTTCGGACATATCAGGGACAGATGTAAAAAATAACATAGATTTCTGCATACTGTCCCTGGTTTTACTGAGCCTGGCAACCCTGATTGGGCCCCCTAGTGGCATGGGGCCCTCGGGCAGTTCCCGAGTAACTCAATTGTCAGTCCGCCCCTGATAACACCCCAGCATCAGTTGGAGTAAACAATGCCACGGGTATGATGGTCAGAGGGGGTAAAAAAATGACATACAAAAATAGTTTGTATATAAAATGAAAATACATAAATGCACCTAAAATATACATCTACAGACAATACAAACACAGATATGATGAAATCAACAAATCTACAGGTTCCCACCAATTGTAATTGATACTATTATTGTTAGCAGTTTCTGGCAGACTTGTTCATTTTTAAACATTTGTGTGAATATTATTTTGAACCAATTTCTAATTAATCCTTTTTAAATGTGTATTAATTATTATAAGCCCTATAAATGTAGCCATGGTATTGCTATGAGAATTAGAATAAGTAATCACTATGGTGAAAGGACATTCCATAGCTTGTTCTTTGTGAAGATCTATTTTAAATAGCCTTCTATATGAATCAAAACTATAGATTACTGTTATTTTTAAAAGAAAGGTTTACATTTCTGTAAAGCAGGATGTCACAAGCTTTTTTGTAAAAGATTATTTACTTTGAAGTGATTATTCACATAAAGAGGAAGCAATTAATTACATTGATTGTGTGTGGTTTTACGGGACAATTAAAGGAAGCAATTAATTGTGTCATTGCAGAAGGCAAATGAGAGCTTGGTTATCTGGCATCACTGTTTAAAGCTGAACTGTAGTCACATAAAAACACAGTATAACCCAGTTGGGTTTTCACTGAAACATCATTAAATGTATATTTAAAGCTGAACTCCGGGAATATAAAAAAAAACTACACTTGAAGTTGAAGTGGGGCTCACCCTCCCTGCACAACAAGAATTACCGTATTTTTCGCCGTATAAGACGCCCCGGAATATAAGACGCACCCAATTTTAAAGGAGGAAAATCTAGAAAAAAAAGCTGTAGTAAATATTTTATATCAACTCTATAAAGTTGGAAAAGGGAGAGATACGGCGCTGAATGAATATGGAGCTGGATGGGTGATGCAATCAAGCTCTGGCAAATAAGTGTGAATAACATTAATACATAAATGTGACATCAAAGTAAGCAATAAACACGTTCACCCGTGATGAGCGTGACCACTAAGAAATGTCATATATATATATATATAACAACACAAGTGGAATTAGTCCTTAGTCCTGTAGGTAACAAAAAGTGAATGAGAAGTCCCAGAAAGTGATTCTGTTAGTCTTCCGTGGAAAAGGAGAAATAGGGTAAACTTGATCCACCAGAAGGAACACCCAAAAGTGATGATGTAGTCTCCTTACAGAATATGCTGACCACTAGGCTGGTCACTCTAAGCGTGGGGGTTTAAAGTCTCCCTCCTGACCCTCTGTGATGTCTCAATGATGTTCTGTATTGGGGCTCACCATACAACAAAACATATAGAGAAAAAAAGACCATGGCGTGATACCAGAGATAAAAGGGTTTAATGAATAAAAGCTGGTACATTCACATTTAGCGTTGATAACAACAGCGATGTATAAGGTTGGAAAACCGGTGGCTGTGTGTCCCCCTCCTGCTCGTGTTCGCTCGGGGTTTCCGGTTCGATAGGAACAGCGTGATGACGTCGATACAGCAAGCCACGCCTACGCGTTAAAGTTAACAGCAGTTTAAGAACAATTTTTTGGCAACATTAGTAATAATAGCCAGTAACATTGCCCCCCATTAGTAATAATAGCCAGTAACATTGCCCCCCATTAGTAATAATAGCCAGTAACATTGCCTCCACATTAGTAATAATAGCCAGTAACATTGCCCCCACATTAGTAATAATAGCCAGTAACATTGCCCCCACATAGTAATTATAGTCAGTAACATTGCCCCCACATTAGTAATAATAGCCAGTAACATTGCCCCCACATTAGTAATAATAGCCAGTAACATTGCCCCCACATTAGTAATAATAGCCAGTAACATTGCCCCCACATTAGTAATAATAGCCAGTAACATTGCCCCCACATTAGTAATAATAGCCAGTAACATTGCCCCCACATTAGTAATAATAGCCAGTAACATTGCCCCCACATAGCAATAATAGCCAGTAACATTGCATTGCCCCTGCCCCCTAATAGCCAGTCCAACAAACCTCACTGTTGTTGCAGATGAATTGTAGATGCGCGCTCTGGTAGGATCCACGAGCAGAGGGGTGAGACGTCAGCGCGCACCGCCGCCGGGTGTACCAAGATGGCCGACCGCTCCGGAGCTAGGTCAAAGCCGTGGCCTTTCCTAAGGCCGCAGCGACGTTGCGCTCCGCGGATTCTCATTCTTTGCCGATCTGAACAGGTCGACCCGTTCGCATCGCTGATCGGTCAGGCAAACTGTGTATTCGTCGTATAAGATGCACTAACTCCCCCCCCCCCCCCAGTTTTGGGGAAGAAAAAGTGCGTCTTATACGGCGAAAAATACGGTAAATATTTTTGCCAAAGGTACCAGGAAAGAAGACTTTTGCCTTGTCCTTTGCTCCCCCAGGAGAGCTCTTCCCTCCAATGCTTTAGGTTGTGGACAGGTCCTCGGTATCCTCATTAACAATGTGGGACTAATGGTTCTGCTTTTTAGATGATGACATCACTGCCCAGAGCACAGAAGAGAACAGGCTTCAAGCGATCAATCACATGGAGGGGAGAACCTATGGGAACGAGGTATAAGATAAGTAAATGTGCCTTTTAATGGTACCCAAGGCAAAAACGAGGAGCCCTACTGCAATGATATTTATTTTTTTCAATTTTCCCACATCTCAGCTTCAAACTTAGCTAGTGTAAGTACTTTTTTGCGCAATAAACAAAAAAAAAGTGCCAATTTGAAAAAAAAAAACACAATATTTTGTACTTTTTGCTATAATAAATTTCCCCATTTCCCCAAAGAGGCATACTTGTATAAGCCTAAAATTGATCCACAAATAAATATTGCACATAAAACTCTACAAAGGTACCAGTAGACATTAAATATATAAGTATCAAAGAACGTGACAACACTTGAATAGTGCCCTGGTGTCAAAACCACAGAGACAGTGTGCATTTCAGCAGAAGTTCATGCCTAGATACAGTTTTCTTTTTTATATGCTTTGTCCAGCAGTGGGCGGTGCTTCTCAGAAAAGCTTGGGAAAGCCTGAACAGCAACGTTAGCCCTTACCTCTATGGGCAGGATCAACGAAATAGTGCAACTTAAACTTATCCAAAGAAATATTTAACACAGGCAACACAATAATACCTTTTAATCATCCTATTACATATTTGCTGCTTAGGCACCCAGTAATGTCACATTGGGCAGGAGAGAATGTCTTCAACCTTGTGTAAGATTCATGTCATAACATGAAGCTTTGTCGATGAACAGAACATGGGCAAATGACAGGTTCACTTGTAGGTAACAATGCAATAGTAACTCAAAATATATAAATATTTGAAATACGTTATGCTTTCTATTTAACGAAAATTTTCATTTTCATATCCAAGCAAAGTGGAACAGAATAACCAATATTAACTTTGTACTATTATTGACTTCGGAAAATATTTTTGCTATTTCCATTTTTGTAATTATGCCTCAAGAACCTTGAGTGGGCAAATAAGCAGAACATTCAATATTTTTAATTTCTAAGAAACTGCCGCATTAGCACTAATCAGAATAAAACATTCACAGCCTGGACTAAGTAGCGTGATCCTAGAAACATGCCAAGCATGCAAATTTATCCTGGTGCTCTGCTGAAACCAAGGCTTGACAAGAGGTGCTGGACCAAACAGCATGTTCACAAATGTATATTGAAAGCTAAATTGTGCTCTCCCTTCTTGGTAATTTATCCTGTTGTCATCATGTAGTGCCTGCTGCTTTTTTGGCAGCCATTTTTCTTTTCTTTACTTACTTTTGTTCTGATAATTCCACTCTAGCCTCAATCCGCAGCAGTTTGTAGGGGGGAATGCCTCTCTCCCGCTAGCCCCACTTAGCAGGGTTAATTGGGTCTATAAATGGAGGTAAAATAGCAGAGGTGGA
The DNA here is from genome assembly GCA_029574335.1 of Rana kukunoris. NCBI lineage: Eukaryota > Metazoa > Chordata > Amphibia > Anura > Ranidae > Rana > Rana kukunoris. The sequence continues at coordinate 450,800,468 of CM056051.1, forward strand.
GCATTATTGGCTGAAAGGCAAATGCAGCAAGAGCTTATAGAATGTTTAGCTACATGTATCAATACTCATGAATATACTGTATTCCTTGCACTGTATCACACTGAACTGTGTTATCCCATCTTACTAAACAGATCCTCTGGGGAGGCCTACTTGGGCATTAAAAGTGTAACTAAATCTACCTCTTAAACCTGAACTTTAAGCAAAAAAGCTAAGAATTTACATACCAAAATGTGAACCATCATATCTGCCAATAGATTTGTAATTCTGTTCAGCCACTTTGTGATTCCCTGCCAGACCATACAGAGTTTTTACATAGATGTCACCACCCCAAACCTGCTGATTGGACAGTGAAGAAACAGCAGCATACTGGTATGTCATGCTCATTCTGCTCTCTACTGATTATAGCACTAAATGGCAGCACTGGTGATGGTACAAACTATCTGTATTTGCTTTGTTAACCACTTCCCAACCACCGCATGACACAGAATGACACGTACAGGCAGATGGATGTATATTTATGTCCCTGCCTTTGCGCGGGTTGGGGGTCCGATCGGGACCCCCCGCTACATGCGGCGGTCGGAAACCCGCGGGGATCGATTTGTGATGAGGGCGCGGCTATTCGTTTCTAGCTGCCCCCTCGCGATTGCCCCCCGGAGCTGAAGAACGGGGAGAGCCGTGTGTAAACACAGCTTCCCCGTGCTTCACTGTGAAGGCTGCATCGATCGAGTGATCCCTTTTATAGGGAGACTCGATCGATGACGTCAGACCTACAGCCACACCCCCCTACAGTTGAAAACACACACAAATCCTACAGCGCCCCCTGTGGTTAACTCCCAAACTGCACAATAAACAATGCAATTTAAATGCATTTTTTGCTGTGAAAATGACAATGGTCCCAAAAATGTGTCAAAATTGTCCAAAGTGTCCACCATAATGTCGCAGTAACGAAAAAAATCCCTGCTCGCCGCCATTAGTAGTAAAAAATAAATAATAAAAATGCAATAAAACTATCCCCTATCCCCAAAAAATAAAAACCGCAGAGGTGATCAAATAGCACCAAAAGAAAGCTCTATTTGTGGGGAAAAAAGGACACCAATTTTGTTTGGAAGCCACGTCGCACAACCACGCAATTGTCTGTTAAAGCGATGCAGTGCCGAATTGTAAAAACGCCTTTGGCCATTTAGCAGCATATTGGTCCGGGGCTTAAGTGGTTAAGGGATAGTCATGTTTAAAATATGCTGAACTTAGAGGCAGTCTATGGGGGCAGGGCAAGACTTGTTAGTATATTTTTACAATTTTTAGGGTTGATAGACAAACCACTGTCAAAAAAGTAAAAAAAAGCTGGGCATTGCCATGGAGAACATGCACAAAGAGAAACATTTTTTTTTGTTCATGTGGCTTCGAAAAGCAACATTAAAAATACACACATGCTTTAAATTACTTAATTGGGGGATGGCTTAAAACTGTACCTGGTGTTACAGAACAGTGAGCTCCATTCACTAGCACTTTAAGAAATGCGGTATAATATCACTCAGCATTTAAAAAAAAAATTTGGGCATTCATAACAAAATGCTACTAAAATGCGCTATTTTATAAAGTGACGTGGTATTTTAGCAGTGAAAGCTTGTAGTAAGCTGGCAGTCCTTAACAACCAATAACTTTCATGTGGGGTCCCCCTCAAAATTCATATCACAACCTTATCCAAGCATGCAGCCTCCCTCCCCCAAACAATACTAGGCCACATGCCCTCAACACGGGTGGGGTGCTCTAGGGCAGGGGGTTCTGCCCCCCTTCAAGCACCTTGTCCCCATGTTGATGAGGACAGGGGTCTCCTTCCTACAACCCTGGCCATTGGTTGTGGAGGTGCAGGGAGTGACCTTTTGGAATCTTGAAGCCCCATTTAACAAGGGAGTCCCCAGACCTACCCCCCCCCCCCCCCATGTGAATGAGTATGGGGTGTTGTTCCCCTACTCATTCACCAAAAAAGTGGTAAAAGTGAATAAAAACATGACAAAGGTTTGACAAGTCCTTTATAAAAAATAAAAAAAATTGTCGCCGGGTGTAGATCCAATGGCAATTATGATGAACACCAGCTGCCGACCCGAAAAAAAAAATGAAGAACGATAAAGGCTCCCACCGAATGAAGGGTCTGCCGTCTTTCGCTGCTAAATAAACACCCACTGATGTTTATCAGGTGAACCTGCCAAGATTAAGATTGTGTGTGGGCAGGCTGAATGTACCAAGTTGATCGATTGAACAACTTGGGTACAACCAGTTTGCTGGAATTACTTGTGATTATCACTAGTAGCTGCTATAGCAGCTAGAAATAATTAATGTCTTATTCTCACTTTAATTGAACAAGCTGATAGACATGTGCACACTGAAATATTTTGTTTCGTAATTTCGTTTTCGTCCAAAAAATACATTTATTTAGTTACTCCAAAAATTTGTTTTTATTTATTTTGTTTTTCGTTAAAAAAATGCATTAGTCCGAAAATCCAAATTAAGGTCGAATCTGTCATCGAATGTTCTAAGAAAAAAAAAAAAAGATGATTCGACAGAATCTTTAAAAGAAAAAAAAAAATTGACTCTTCATGTCTCTCTATGTCGAATCTTCATGTCTCTCTATGTCGAATCTTCATGTTTCTCTATGTCGAATCCGTCATAGAAGGCTTATGGTGTCTGTCGAATGTTCTAAGACAAAAAAAAAAGATTCTACAGAATCTTTAAAAAAAAATTGACTCTTCATGTTTTTCTATGTCGAATCTTCATGTCTCTCTATGTCGAAAATTTTCTCTCTATGTCGACTCTTCTTCTTGTCTCTCTATGTCGAATATTTTCTCTCTATGTCAAATCTTTTCTCTTTATGTAGGATAATATTGGACTAATAGAGTAAGGCCGTGTACACACGACTAAATAAATCTGTTCAAATCGGTCTGACAGACCGATTTGATCAGATTTGTCTGCTGGGCTGTTTTGGTTTGATCGCTGTACACACGATCAAACCAAAATCCCCGCCGGCAGACAGCGTGGTGACGTGGCGATGATGTTGACGCCGCCACGTCACCGCACCAGGAAGTAAAACACTTCAGCTCATTTGTCGAATCCATTCGACGCATGTTCAGGCAGATATGTCTGCTGGTTAGCGTACTAACCAGCAGACATATCGGACGGATGGATTCCCAGCAGACAGATTTAAAGAATGCTTTAAAATCTGTCTGCTGGAAAAATATGTCTGTCCGCCTGTACACACGATCGAATCTGTCTGCTGAAACGATCTGTCAGACCGTTTCCAGCAGATAGATTCGATCGTGTGTACGCAGCCTTAAGGTTAGACACATTCGACCGCAACAAAAATGAAAATAAAGCATTTGTTTATGTCGGGTCTTTCGTTTTTCGTTTTCTGTGCTTTTGTTATCGTTTGTTTAAACGATAACGAAAATACCTGAAATTCGGACGAAAATGCATTCGGACATAAAACGAATGCACATGTCTACAAGCTGATATTAGAAGCTGATTGGTGCAGCTGTGCATGGTAACCAGATTCTTTGTGGAATTGTTTTAGTAAATCTCCCCCAAAGTGTACAAGCAGGTGAATTAAAAGACTGCTGGTGATACATTAATGAAACACTGGCCAACAGCAGAATAGTTGTAATTAGTGATAAAGGCCTATATGCTATGGTGGCGTATTTATAAAGTTTGTTCCTGAGTGGAACGCACTTTTTGGTGTTTATTAAGCTTCCCCATTGTGGCTTATAATTCCGGTATTTGGAACACAATTGCAGCCACTGCCTAAACCTGTACCTATTTATAGTCAGAACGTACGTCTAACCAAGCCACTGATGACATCAATTGATGACGGAATGCGTAGGGAGGAGCTGGAGAAGTGTGACACTTGTGTATGCCGTGACGAGCATGTTTAACTGCTGTTTTGTGAGTATTACTCTTAATCTCACAAATAAACTGGATTGAGATTTCTGTACTATGTGTTTCTTTTGTCCCTCTATGTGGTTGATCAAGCTTTGGAGGATACAATTGGATTATCTGCTAACCTATACAAAGTAGGGTTGTCCCGATACCACTTTTTTAAGACCGAGTACAAGTACCGATACTTTTTTTCAAGTACTCGCCGATACTGAATACCGATACTTTTTATAATCTCATGTGACAGCGGCACATGTGTCAGTATGTTTTTTTTTCTATCTTTAACAATTTGTTTTTAATTTTTTACATTTTTTTTTTACATTTTTTTATTATAATGCTTTCTTTTTTTTAAGGGGGGGGGGGTGGACCATGTCAGTGTGCTTTTTCTTACATTTTTTACTTTCTACAATAATTTTTTTTTATTCTTTTGTTTTTTTATTCTTTATTTTTTTATTTATTTTTTCAGCCCTGTTGGTGGGGCTTTGGTGAGATATCAGGGGTCCTAATAAACCTCTGACATCTTCCCTTTCAGACAGAGAAAGGGACTAGGAACACATGTTCCCCTGTCCCTTTCTCAGCAGCATTAGCTGCGCTGAAAATGAATAGAGTGAAGACAGCGTCTTCTCTTCATTCATAAACTGAAACATTTGTAATCACAGGTTACAATATTTCAGTAACCTGTCTTCCTGACAACGTGCCCGGGACATTATATAACGCCTACAATTCTTTCATGTAAAGGAACCTTTGATGATGGTGGCATGCAACTAAGATCTTATCCCATTACAACACAAAGATTTGCAGTTTTTTGCTGACCTGTCTCAATACACGCTGGAGAGACGGCGCAGCCTAAACACCATTTCCAAGGCCTCATGCAATCACAACAAAGCTTATAAGTGGGGGTTTCCAACCAAGCTTATCATTACCAAAGAATGGAGGGGTTACATGGTTGATTCCCTTCCCAAGGGGCTGGAACTGCTCAAAACCTGGCTTATTATCCCTGAGGACATGCCCCGGGGACTAACAATGAGGATCCATCCCGCACTACGGGTGACTGGCGGCTGGTCAACTCTAAAAATGCCCGCTCACACCGCTAAAAAGACCGCTGGGCTGTACAACTACTCATTGCTTGATCATTTTTCTAGTCCCTGTTGAGGAGATCATTTGTTGAGCTAGACTTTTTCCCCTGTTCTGACCTAGCGTTTCTGTATGCTACACCCAGGCCACCATAGCCTATTCAAATCCTTTGAATTTTTCTCTGTTTGTTTTGTTGGAACTTTGTTTTTTTATTCGTTTAGAACTTCTCTTTGTAGTTAGATGTGCTGTATCCTTCTTCTCCACTGGAAATCTACTGGATTGTCCGACTGCTGGATGGAACTTTCTGCCACCTACTGGAATGGGATCTCTTTCCTTTAAATGTAAGTGCTACACAAATACATTCTCTTTTCCACTGACTCTTGAGCAAGAACCACTATGACTGTTACTTTCTTGTCCATTAACGCTAAGGGTTTAAACCATCTGGTGAAGAGGAAATCCTTGTGGAATGTGGCGATCCAACATAAGGCCGATGCAGTCTGTGCTTAAGAGACTCATTTCTGCAAGCAGAAGATGCCCTCGTGTTCCCACCCTAAATTCCCTCATATATTCACTGCTAGTGCCCCGGCTAAAAAAGGTGGCGTGCTTACTGCGATTAGAGATACAGTGGCAGAGATGGTGGACCCTCTAGGCCGTACCACATCCTTGTCTGTGACATCGACTCCACCACGTATACTGTGGTTAATGTGTATGCGCCCAACAAGCACCAAATTTGCTTGTTACACCAGGTCCTCAAGAAAGTCAAGCAAGTGCACTCTCGCCACTCTCTGCAACTACTACTTCACACTACACAAGAACTCTACGCTTGGAGGTGTATGCATGGGTCAGAGAGGGACCCCTTTTTTTTCGACATGCCACAGAGTGTACACTAGGCTGGATCTATTTATCACGGACAAATGGCTGCTACCCAAAATTGTTGCTTCTAGAATCAACGGCATCATTTGGTCGGAGCATGCCTCGGTGACACTCTTAGTTGCTGACTCGCCAGGCGTAAATTCATGCTTCGTCTGGCGGTCCAACTGGAGGTTGATCCATGATGGTCGCTCCAAGGTCCAGTTGCAGAAGGAACTGACCGACCTTTTTCTGTGGAATGCCCATAAGGCATATATGAGGGGGTTTCTGATTAGGCTGGGAGTCGGGGTTAGGAGAGGGAGGAGACAGCGAATCCAGGATCTCATATCCAAAATTTACTCCTTAGAAGCTCAAAACAAAAAAGGCACCTCCCTAGCATTGTCAGAACAGTTGTCGCAACTTAGATACGATCTCCGCTTAGTTTTGCTTGACAACTTTGAGTTAGCTTCTTAACGCCTTAGGATGACATATTATGTTAGTGGCAATAAAGTCGGAAAACTTTTAGCCAACTGTCTTAGGGGGCATAGATATAAGAAAAAAAATCCCTATATTTTACATCCTACTACTGGAGAGAAGCTATATCATCCACAGGCCATAGCAGATGCATTTAGTTGTTACTACAACTACCTCTACAATTTGAGGACAGACCAATCTACGGTCCAGCCCATTGAGTCCATGATATCAAGCTTTCTTGACAAAATTAACCTTCCTCAGATATTGTCTGCTCAGTTGGAGGGTTTGAATTCACCCTTCACGGTCCCTGAGATAGTTAAAGCTATTGATTTTCTCCCCAATAATAAAGCCCCTGGACCCCGATGGGTTCACAGGGGAGTACTTTAAGACATTCAAAATGGTGTTAGCCCCCTATTTGGCAGATGTTTACAATGAAGCTGTTTCCTTCTCCTCCTTCCCCTCTGAGATGCTTTGTGCCCTCATAGTAGCACTACCAAAACTGGGGAAGTATCCTGTTATGCCACAGAATTTTAGACCCATCCCACTGTTGAACAATGACTTGAAACTTTATGCTAGACTTCTCGCAAACAGGTTGGTTGACTTACTGCTGTCTCTAATACACCTGGACCAATCAGGGTTTACGAAGGGTAGTCAGACGGCTACCCCAGCCGGAGTCACCCCCACACCCCTCCCTGATCGCCGAACGCTGTTGGCCATCTCCTGTCGCCGCCTGACACCCCCCCTCCGGCCCCAGCTTCGTACCTCCATTCCATCTCATTCAGGAACCAGGATCCAGCTCCCCTCCTCCATCGGAGTCGTTCGGGCCACACAACCGCCTCCGTAGTGGACACCAGTTCACCCGCAGGAGTCCTTAGGAAAGTCCGCGGCTTCGGCCTGTTCTCTGGAGCAGTGGCAATCTTGCTACACCCGGCCTCAGCTTCCAGCAACCAGGTTGTTTTTTCCTAGATTTGACCTCTGGACCATCTGGAGATTGCCTCATCATCCCCAGGGATAGAACTGGTGCTAGAACACGCCTCCCTTGGATAGCAACAGGAGCTCTCACGGCACACGCTTCCTAGGAGTAGGATGCGTGGCTATAGCTCCAGGCAGGCAGGCAGGCTGGTCCCCCAGCCTCATTGCATCCAAGATCCAGCATCCCTCCTCTGCAGCTCCCCTCAAGGTAAGGCCTGCACCATCTGGCCTGGTCTGTCCTCCAACCCGGTGGATCGAATGCGGCCGTCCTTTCCAGGATAAGCCGCGGCTTTGATCCCAGGAATCGGACGATCCCCCACGCCCCCACCCACAAAGCAATTGATCCAGGGTTTTCACTGATCGCCAGTGAGAGATCAGGAAGAATTTTTTTCTTCCCCGGTTGCTGCAGATTGGCGCAGCACATCTGTTTTTTTTTCGCCTTCCTCTGGACCATTTCGGGGAGGGAAGACTTAAACGAGTGACGGTTCACTTGGATATTCTTCCTCCTAGCGCCGGCAAAACCCCTATAATCATCATCACTCCCCTGCGTCTTTCTGCAACCATGGGTTATCTGAAATACTCTGCAGAAACCATCTGGGAACTAAAACCATTCGCCTCTACAATTCCAACGGTCACCAAAAAAGCTCTAAAGAATGAGCAACTGTTAAGAATCAATCGACAATTAACAGTAAAAAAACGCATGCAGGTACACCAGCCCAAGCGCATATCATGCGCTTTGGTCAACACAAGATTGGCAGTAAAACACCAGCAAGAAATCTATGATTTCATCCTTCAGAATGATCTAGATTGCCTCTTCATCACAGAAAGCTGGCTTACAGCCGACTGCAACACCATTCTGGGAGAACTGGTGCCAGCAAATTATCGCATTCAAATGCAGAACAGAGTGGGGCAAAGAGGAGGAGGCTTGGCGGTGATCCACAAGACTGACCTCTCGATCTCCAAACCAGTCCTTCAACTCGCTTCCGTTCATGGAAACCCTCACTCTACAGCTGCAAACAAATCCCCAAGACATGGTCCATATTTTACTTTGCTATAGACCACCGGGCCCAAAAACGCACCTTCTCACGTCGTTGACAGAATTCATCTCCTCATACACCCTAAGCATCAAACACCTTTTGGTGCTTGGGGATTTCAACCTCTGGGCCAACTTCTCGCTGGATCCCATCGCTGACGCCTGCATCGACCATCTGGAAGGATTAGGTCTGCAGCAACTAATACTAGGCCCCTAATGCCTCAGGCCATACGCTCGATCTCATTTTCAAACTTTTGGAAGAGATTTGGAAATTGACATCCTGGAAAATGTGCCACAACCATGGACCGATCACCATGCCATTAAATTCAAAATCACCAATATCGCCAAGCAAAAAAAAAAAAAAAAACGGTGACAACTCACTGGACTAAATCTCAGAAGAAGCTCCACTCAAGACTCTTCAAAACAACACTAGGGAACAAAATAAAAACAATCCAACAAAAACAAACAGCCACAGAAACACTTGACGCCATCAACAAGGCGCAACTTCAGTCAGCTGACTGGGTGGCACCAAAACGCAAAACTTGCATCCGGAAAAACAACTCCAGCTGGTTTAACGACCAGCTGACGTTGCTAAAGCAAGAGCGTAGAAGAGCAGAAGCAGCCTGGAAAAGGAGCTGTTCAGATAAAAACCGCACCATTTACAAGACAATAACAAAGAAATATCACAAAGAAATCTTTATGGCCAAAAAAAATTACTTCTCCAACATCATCGCAAATGCCCTAAACCGCCCCCGCGAACTCTTCAAGCTGGTTTCGCAGACGATGAATCCAGCTTGTTTAGAGGCCCCCAATTCTGATTCACAAGAATTTTGCAACGAACTATCGGATTATTTCATTAATAAAATTTAAAAAATCTGTGAACGTATTGAGCAAAAAAGGAATCGTCACTACTCCTTCCACAAATCCAAATACCCTCATAAACCCGCCGCAATCACCAAAATTCACTCTAAAACCCATCACCATCAATGCCACTAAAAATATCATCGGGACTCTGCGTAACAGCACAACACCCAATGACATCATTCCCACTAAACTGCTGAAAGAAAGTGCCGATATACTGGCACCAGCTATCACGCAGCTCCTAAACCAATCATTCAAGGAGGGCATGGTGCCCACCTTGCTGAAACAAGGTATAATAAAACCAATACTAAAAAAAAACACCCTTGACCCCAAAGACCCAAACAACCGGAGGCCCATAACAGGTCTAAATGTTTTCTCCAAGATAATGGAGAAAGAAGTTGTACAACAGCTGCAACTGCATTTAGAAACCCATAAATTATTCGATCCGTTTCAATCAGGCTTCCGTCCGGGTCACGGAACAGAAATGGTGCTGCTCAAAATATGGGATGACGCTCTAGAGGCCGCAGATAAAGGAGAATCTTTTCTCCTGATCCTGCTGGACCTAAGCGCGGCCTTTGACACGGTAGACCACGGACTACTACTAACTAGGCTAGCCGAAGTGTCCAGAGTAGCGGAAGGCAATTTACCCTGGTTCTCCTCCTTCTTGGAAAACCGATCACAAACAGTGAAACTGGGACCTTTCACTTCTGAAAAACGTACGGTATCATGCGGAGTCCCTCAAGGATCTCCCTTGTCACCCGTATTGTTCAATATCTATCTCTGCCCTCTCTTTGAAATCATCAGCAACCAGAAGCTACTTTACCACTCCTATGCAGACGACACTCAACTGTATTTCCGCATCTGCAACAAAAAGGATCACTCTCTTGGACTAGAGAAATCCCTCTCTCTAATAGACAGCTGGATGACATCCAGTTATCTTAAACTCAATGGTTCCAAAACAGAACTTCTCCTGTTTCACGCAAACAGAAAAATTTACCCCGCGTCAATTTGGACCCCCCCCCCGCCCATTCTGGGTAAAACTATCACCCCTAGCACCAAAGTCAAAAGTCATTTTCGACTTCTACATGACAATGGATGCACAAATAGGGTCTGTAGTCAGTGGATCCCATCATCTGCTGCGCCTACTACGCCGACTCACGCCCTTTATCCCGGAAAAGGACATTGCAGTCGTGGTGGGAACAATCATCAATTCCAGACTGGACTACACAAATGCCCTCTATCTAGGACTCCCCAAATACCAAATCACTCGTCTGCAAGTCGTTCAAAATACGGCCTTTAGACTTGTGACTGGGAAAAAAACATGGGAATCAATCTCACCTTCGCTGAGTTCCCTTTATTGGTTGCCAGTAAAAGACAGAATCACTTTCAAGGCACTCTGCCTAACACATAAGTGTATTCAAGAAAATGCCCCCCAATATCTATAAGAAAAAATAAAAGCTCACAACCCCAATCGTATTCTGCGATCCACCAATCAAAACATGCTCCAAATAACCAAAGCCAGATACAAGTCCAAAGGAGATCGGAGATTTGCAGTCCAGGGACCTCGGCTGTGGAATGCACTACCAACTACCATCCGACTGGAGTCGGACCACTTGGCCTTCAGGAGAAAGATTAAAACCCATCTATTCTGAGGTCAAGGGGTTTCCTTACCCAAGAATGGAAAGAGCGCCCAGAGGCGATTCAGTTCGCATGTGTTGCGCTTTATACGTTTTTCACTCACTCACTCACTCAATCGCTCACTCACGTCTGATAAACATTATCCATACAGCAAATGTGACAAAAACGCCTTCTCTGCTCCCTGCTTTGGATGCAGAGAAGGCGTTTGATAGAATTCATTGGGACTATTTGGCGAAAGTGCTTACCAAATTTGGATTTGTGGGTGGGATACATTCTGCCTCAATGGCGCTATATAGAAACACCTCGGCCCAGGTTTACATATCCGGCATGTTATCTAGTCCATTTAATATATCTAATGGGACACACCAGGGGTGCTCGCCTTCCCCACTCATATTTAATTTACTTATGGAACCTTTGGCCACTTATATTCGTTCCCATCCTCAGATTTGTGGGTTTAGGAGCAAAGACTCGGTGCACACTATAAGCCTCTTTGCAGATGATATCATCCTAATGCTTAATGATGTGGAATCCTCTTTGAATTCAGTTCAAGAGGTGTTATAATTATTTTCATCAGTGTCCTATTATAAGGTTAATAACACCAAGTCCAACATTTTGAGTCTGGGCATCCCATCACGGGTTCAACAATCCTTAAGCCAGAGGTTGCCATATGTGTGGAGGGATACAGGAATTTCGTACCTAGAAATAACTCTTACTTCCAGGATCTCCGATTTGATTAGGGAGAATTATCTTCCATTGTTGCAGTCACTTCCCCCAAGCTGAACAACCTGGCGAGGTTTGAACTGTCCTGGTCGGGTCGCATAGCTGCTTTTAAAATGCAGATCCTCCCTCAGCTGATTTACCTTTTTAGAACCCTGCCCATTCCGGTTCCTGCCTCTTTTTTCTCCTCACTGTAATCATTAATTAATAGGCTCCTATGGGGAGGAAGGAGGGCCCATTGCGCATTCAGCAGAATCATAAAATACAGGTCAGCAGGGGGAGTAGGTCATACACACATTAGAGATTATTATACCACTTCCATTCTTGCCCAATTGAAGAGCTGGTTTCCATCATCTATACTTACCCTTTGGGCCCTTCTTGAACGGCAACAGGTTCCAGATGGGAACCTCTATAATTACTTGTTATCTAGCCCCTCCTTTCCACGTCCACCTCCACTGATGGGCCCAACCATTCACGCGTCCATCGCCGTGTGGAAGTCACTCACGTCACTTGCATTCCCTTCATACAAACTCACTCCCCTGAAGGTTCCCCTATCAGCCCTGTCTCTTTTTATAACTGATATTTCTCTTGCTAAGTGGGAACTCAAGGAAGAGCTGACTGTGGAAGATCTCTATGTAGGTCCTGTCCTTAGGACCTTTAGAGCCCTCCAGGTGGAGCTTTCTCTGCCCTTGACTGAGCATTATAAGTATATGCAAATAGTCCACTTTTTAAAAACGTTCAATGGGGCTTCCATTTCCCTCCCTAGGCAAATCTCTCAGTAGGGAAAAAGTGAGGTAAATTGCGCTAATCAAGATAGGATGCTATGCATCAAATAAAATAAAAGGTGCACGTGAAATGCAAACTAAACATAAGTGGAGCTGCGGTTTAAACGGTGTCATATAAACAGAATAGCAATGTGAAAAAGAAAAAGAAACCACGCTAATGACCAATAAACATAAAATACATTAAATGATATGTAAACCACACCAATGAGATAATGTGATAATATGCAAGATTAAAACAAAAAAGCAGTCCAAAGACAAAAAAACATTAATAAGTGTCCATAAAACACAAAAAATAACTTATAGTCCAAAATGAAAAGGCTAGTAAGGTTCCATACACAAAAAATTGTGAAAAAAATAATAAATTTAAAAAAACAAAAGTCCAAAAGGAAAAAAAACGTGACATCCACCCTGGTGAAGCCGAATCCCAATATGAGTCAGCAGGATATTTGTTAACACTGGTGTGACATGCAGCTGAAGACCTCCGCCACACGCATATGCAAGTCTGCTTACCAAATATAAATGGTCCCTGGATGAGAGGAGACCAAAACAGCATACAGAATCAACAAACAGCTAGGCTCGGTGAGAGAGTAAAGCAATCCAGCTTGGGTCATCCGACAGTGGCTCCAATAGCTATAGGTCACATGAATATAAAAGGAGACAAGAATGCCTCGATAGTGTAAAATCACTTAAAATTTATTGTACAAAATAATGAAGAAATACGCTCACATTTTGCAGTAAAAGAAAGGCCTTAAACCTGCAGCATCCGGCCGGCAGCATGCAGGTAAACCCGTGTAGTATCGAGTAGTCCAAGGGTGATGGCAGTGTGTTACTCGGTAAATCTCTCAGTATTACCTTTCAAAGTCCCATAACGTTAAAGGTATTTCGTTGTTCTATTCTCTTCTCCAAAACAAAGGTGTGTTCTTGAAGTCGCTTCCTATGCACGCGTGGGAAAGGGACTTCAACAAAGTATACTCAGAGGAACAGTGGCAAACGGCACTGAAGGCAACATACTCCTCTACTAGGTGTGTCAACCTCTGGGAGTTGTTTCAGAAACTTCTGTTGCGTTGGTACCTCACTCCTTACCGTATGTCTAGATTTGCCTCTTGGAGGGTCCTCCCAAAGCTGGAGGCTCTGTGGGGGTACGGGTACTTTGTATCACCTGCTATGGGCATGCCCTAAAATGACACATTACTGGAATTTGATATATGGCCTAGTGGCTCAGGTAATTAATATTACATTGAATCCGGAACCAGGGATGGCATTGCTTTCTCTGGGGATGGATCTTGTCCCATATCACCTACGAAGTTTGTTGTCCCATATCCTGCTGGCGGCTAGATTTGCATTGGTTAGGAATTGGAGGGAAACTGCTCCCCCAAACCTGACCGAAACTATACAAATAATCCATACACATGGCACCTATGAGCAACTTTTTGCTTCGAGGACTGGGGGCCACTCTGGTATCGATAGGAATTGGGAACCCTGGAACATTTGGTATAACTCTTGAGAGCCTATACAAGACTTTCATTACAGTGGATAATTACTCGTCATATCTAACTGCACTATCTGTTTTGTTTAGTTCTGATGTGTCTCCTCCTTTTCCTTTTTGATTTTGTTTATTCTCTCTATCTTTGTTTATTACCATTCTGCTATTGTATTATGGTAAAGTTTTCTATATTTCTCGGTCTTACCGTAACTAATGAGTACCTTGGTTATGTATTTTCCTCCTGTCGGGTTATACACTGAACTACCATGTATTTGATTTAAACGTACTGCATTGAGGTACCTGCTGGGCAATGTATTGTTGTGAAATAGTATATGTGTCTTTATACTTTGCCATTGTTAACTTGTTAAAATCCAATAAAAATCTATTGAAATTAAAAATACAGTTAATTATTTTTTCATTTAATTATTACATATGGCGCCTGCCTTCATTCACTGGTTCGGCTTTAAAAACGAGCTATATCTTGCCAGATTTGCCAGGCTAAATTCAAAATTGTGGTGTTCCTTTGATTAGACAGTGCAAGTAGCCATTATGTACAAATACAGTTATCTAAAGCATTAGCTTCTGATTAGCTGCCATAATTTGGAGCATTTTGTGCTTTCCCTATTACTCCCTTTATGACTATGGTTGATTGTTTGATTGGAGTGATTCCAGTCAGAACACTCTGAGTGATTTTTTTTTTTTATTACATTTTTATATTTGTTTTTGAACAGATAACAACTGCTCAGCACAGAGAAGTAGTCCATCTCTTTGATAGCAAGGAGGGGTGGAAAGAAGCAAAGTTGAATGACTAGGCAAGACTGTCAGGCATTGTCATAGGACAACATTGTGTTTGCCTTCCAGTGCCTATTAAAAAACATTCCTTACTTTCTCAAAGTATGACAGTCAGGTTCCACCCTGGATCCTATCTTTTTTGTTATCTTCTTTAATCAACTCTACCTTTCCTTTTGGGTACAGACATTGATGAAAGAGATTGTCACTTCCTGGCTGCTATTGACAGATATATCCATAGATATAGACAAACACCAAAATTATATTACCAAAATGTATGGGGTGCCTGCCTTTACACGCATATTCAATTTAATAGGATCCCAGTCTTAGTCCGTAGGGTTCAATATTGTGCTGGCCCACCCTTTGCAGCTATAACGACTTCAACTCTTCTGGAAAGACTGTCCACTAGGTTTAGGAGTGTGTCTATGGGAATCTTTGACCATTCTTCCAGAAGCAGGCTTGGCTCGCAGTCTGCACTCTAATTCATCCCAAAGGTGTTCTATGGGGTTGAGGTCAAAACTCTGTGCAGGCCAGTCAAGTTCCTCCACCCCAAACTGGCTCATCCATGTCTTTATGGACCTTGCTTTGTGCACTGGTCCAAATCATTTGGTGGAGGAGGAATTGTGGTGTGGGGTTGTTTTTCAGGGGTTGGGCTTGGCCCCTCAGTTTCAATAAAGGGAACTCTTAGGGCATCAGGATACCAAGACAGTTTGGATAATTTCATGCTCCCAACTTTGTGGGAACAGTTTGGGAATGGCTCCTTCATGTTCCAACATGACTGCGCACTAGTGAACAATGCAAGGTCCACAAAGACATGAATGAGCGAATGTGAGAGCCGAGTGTTTTCACACAGGTGCAGTGTGCTTGCAGAACAGGAAAAAAGGTACTGTATAAAGGTATGTATGGCGTATAACACTCACTTTTTTACCCTGAACATAGAGGGTAAACTGTGCCTGTGTGTTATACACAGGGGTCTGTGGAAAGTTTTTGTTTCTGAAACTCCCCTCTTAAAGTTAGGGTGTGTGTTATACACCTGTGCATGTTATACACCGATAAATACGGCAATTGAAATATCCCAATATTTAAACCTTAGTCTAAAGCAAGGTGATTCAATACCAGTCTTTAAATTCCATTCCGCCAGAGTTTAGCTTTAAAGTGAAACTTTAATATTGTTGAGAATAAATCCTTTCCGAGACAGCTAAGAATATTCCAAGGACCTTCCCATGTAATTATTTATATTTATTCATTGTGTTTCCTTACGAATGCCAGTAAACAGACAGATTCAGATCTTTATGATAGATGGTTTACAAAAGCTTAATTAAAACCGTTCTTAAATAAATGTTTCTCTTTTAATTCCTAATAAATAAACACCCAAGACAACCTTTTGATGGGAAAAGGCCATAGCTAATTTTATATATAGCATTCACTTTGCAATAACTTCCACTGGTATTTAAATTAAATATAACTCTCTGCCTCAGTCTGGACTGAGATCCTCCTTTAAATTAAAATTACCCAGCCTTATTGTTAAAGTTCATCCATGGAGATTTGATGGCTTACATACATCTCATGAAATGCAATTTATTTTTAACAATTAATTTATAAACATACACATTTTTCATGTATGCAGAATATTAGAGTAAATCATATCCCCTGTGCAGAAGTAATTATAAACAACACAATTAATGTAACCTTCTCTGGGTCCATTAAGTCAGGAGGCCCATAGGTGTCATAATTCAAATTAAGCAGTGCAATGATGCTCCTGGTTCCAGGGATGGCGATGGGGAACACATAAATGTGCACCACACTTCTAAAGAGCGTAAGAGACTCTGGTTTTAGGAACTTGTTAAAAATGCATCAGCCTTTTATAAGGAACTCTATTACCCTTGAAGTGAGAGCGTGATCTGCAGATCTAGATATTGCTTTATTTTTTTTTTAGTTTAAGTAAAAGTTCCCTGAGCACGCAGAAAGTGAATTTTCACTGTTTCCACTGGTGCTAATCCGAGAGTAGAGAGCTTTGGTTACAGGAAATGAAGAACTGGGCACGCTGTCCAGTATGAAGAGGACACAAAAGAGTAGTCTTTATCTAAAAAGGGAAGGCCGTAGGTTCTAGGCACTGGAAAGAAGAAAAGATTGTTGTAGGGGTGGGACAATCCCTTGACAGGTTATGTTTACTGCTCACTAGGGATGAGCATTGGGTTCAGGTTGAGGCTTGGGTTAAGGGAAACCTGGCCACTTTTAAATTCGCAGATCTGGCAATCTAATTTGTTCATTTGCCACAGAAGGGACACGTTACCACTAATACACTTCCTGGCCTCTGAATTTAAAGTGATTGTAAACCCATATAAAAACATTTTGAAATAAAAAATAAAACCTGCGAGGCGAATGCGCGGCAGCGTCCAAGATGGCCCCCGGCATCTGAGGCTCTGCTCCACCACAGTCTAACGACGCTCACCGAAGCTGACTAAACGCCCCCCCCCCCCCCCCAGCTACATAACCGAGCACAACGTGTAGGGGAAGCTCTCCGGTCCCCACAGATGTTGTTACCGCTGGCCAGGAGGGACTTGACAGCGCAGATGGCAGCATCTCCCAGTCCCCTCAGCTATGCCAACATGGTGGCGTCACAAAGCCTACACGTGGCGGATCAGCCAGTAGACTCTATTGCAGATCAGGACCTGCTCACCCCGCAGACCTCCAGGTACTGACTTCCCCCCTTTGGTGGCTGCAGCTTCTCCCTTTTCCACTAAATCCCTGCTGGACAGGATGGGAGCTGGATTCCCCACTACCCCAATGTCTGACCCCCACACAGGCATGCTGCTCTCTGTATGTGCAGTACAGGAGGAAACCCCTGTTCCCACAGACTTTCCCTCAATGATGGTTGTTTCTCCCAAATGCTGTCTAAAAGCCTGGCATTAAACGCAGCGCAAATTACATCATCCATCCATGCGGATTTGCTGCAGTTTGGATTGAGAATGGACACTATTGAACAGAAGGCTGATCAGGCGGTAGCGTGGATTAATCCGAATACCACCAGGTTGCAAGAGGTTCAGGATCAATTGGAAATGGCTTTTGCTAAGATCGATGACCTTGAGAACCGATTGAGACGCTATAACTTTAGGGTACAGGGGCTCCCGGAATCGGACAAGGAGGTACACGTAGCGATGAAATTCCTCATTAAAAGCCTCATTCCTGATATTGCTGAGCACCGTCTGGAGCTAGACAGGGCACACTGGGCCTTGCAATTCCCCCCGATTGAATGGGCTGCCTAGGGACATAAATGTAAAACCGTACTACTATGCAGTCGAGGAGGAGGTGATGAAAAGGGCCAGACGCTCAGACAATCTCACTTTAAACAGCCACAAAATTCAAATCTTTGTCGACCTGTCTCCTTATACAGTGCAGAAGAGGCGCGCTCTCAAACTGCTGCTGCAGGTACTTATGGAGAAATAAATCACTTACAGGTGGTCCTTTCCTCTCCGGGTAAATTTTTCCTACAGAAACAATAGTTTGGGATTTTCCTCCTTCCCAGAGGGAGAGCGTCTGCTGATTCAACTAGGCCTGATCGTCTTGCAGCCTCCAACTTCACAGAAAAACAGGGGGACTCCTGCTTCCGCGAGGAGGGCTCCATCAGCAAGCCCGCTGCAGCAAACATAGCTGTCACAGACCCATAAGCGCTCGAAAGAGAACTCTCAGACCTGAGGTGGGATCTCTGAAGTCCTTCTTGTCCTACCTGGATCCTGACCTTTGTAGGTCTACACTTCCCGGATTGGGATGGGGTTCCCTTGTTTCCCCCTTTATCCATGCGATGGCCCTTGATGGAACTGTTTTCCTTCTTCACAGTCAGGACGGCTAAGTTAGGCCTTTAGGGCCATGGTTATGTTTTATTGTTTCTTGGAACTGGGGCGGTTGACTTGGTCTCATGGGGGGAGGGGTTTTTCGGAGCACTGGTGCTCCTAGGGGATTTGTATTTTTCAACAATGTACCTGGTTTAATTTTTTTTTTCCTTTTTTATGCAACTCCTTCTTTCATGGTAGATTAGGTAAATGTTTCGGCCTGGGCTCAATTTTCTTGAGAAGGGGTGGGGGGTACCTTTCTTGGCTCTTTCTGTTCAAGCATACTTGTCTCCTTGGAGGGGACCTGCCCGTCCTCCTGGCTCCTCGGCTTAGGGGGGGTGGGTCCCTTCTGGCGCCCCCGGTTAGCCAAACTTTTTGATTCTAGTTACCCTTTATGGGTTTTGCCTACATGGTTGGGGCGTTTGGTTTTTGGGTATCATAGGCTCACAGTTAGCCCTAAGTTATAGTTTAGTGGTGACGAGGCTGTGGTGCACCTCCATTGGATCAGGAGCACCATTGGTGTAGCCAGATCCATTTCCGGTCCTCCAGTTTCCACCGGCTCTCTGATTTTTGGGGTGGGGGACAT
The DNA here is from genome assembly GCA_029574335.1 of Rana kukunoris. Taxonomy (NCBI): domain Eukaryota; kingdom Metazoa; phylum Chordata; class Amphibia; order Anura; family Ranidae; genus Rana; species Rana kukunoris. Next base: position 450,819,483 of record CM056051.1, read on the forward strand.
GTTTGCCCACTACACCCCATTGTGGGAGGGGTCAGGGGACCCCCGGATGCAGATGATGCAATGTTTTTTTTATTGTATGCTTTTATAGGCTTTGCAACAACTTTGCATTACTAATGATTTTTTCTTTTCCCTTCTTTCTCTTTTTCATCTCTTTTGCCTCTTCTCTCTTCTCATTTCCCTTAGGGTTTTCCTAGGTTTCATGGAGAGCTCCGGTCCTTCTTCCCAGGTCCTTGAACCAGAAAGCCCCGGCTACCAGAATTCCGCAGAGATTATCCCCTACAGGGCAAAGGTAGGCTACATTTGGCTGGCATAGATCTCACACCTCTGATCCATGACTGACACACTTTCTCCCTCACCGACCCTCAAGCTCATCTCCCATAACACGCAGGGCCTAAATTCCCCCATCAAGCGCAGGAAGCTTTTCCAACTCTAGCACTCTATGCATGCGGACGTTCTGCTGCTCCAGGAAACGCATTTCCCATTCTCCTACAGACCCACGTTCCTCCATCAACATTATCCCCAATTCTTCCTTTCCTCAGCAGATAACAAGACAAAGGGGGTGGCTATCGGTTTTGCTAGACACATTAATCTCTCACTGGTGGAATCAATAATTGACCCCTTGGGTCGATATGTCCTGGTCTCGGGCCACATAGATGGGGAACTATACACTTTTGTCTCTAATTACACTCCTAATAAAGGGCAAAGACCCTTCTTTGAATCCTTATTACACAAACTGAAACCTCACTTTAGGGGCTCTGTCTTCGTGGGCGGAGACTCTAACACAGCTTTTGACTTTTCACTTGATAAGTTGGCAGACGACACATCTAAACCTAAACGCCCTTCCAAACCAAGTTCCAAAATAGCTAAACTCCTCAACTCAGTAGGGTTAATAGACATATGGCGAGAAGCAAACCCACGCACTAAGGATTTCTGCCCCCAACAACTCCTATGCAAGGATAGACCACATATTCACACAAGCCACGACACTTCCCTTGCTGTGTAACTGCAAGATAGTGGAATTCCCCCTTTCTGACCACTCCATGGTCACCCTGCTGACTCGGAGACCATCGGGTTCTAGAAATCCGCCTCGCTGGCGCCTGAGAGAGTCGCTTTTAAGCGACCTGATACAATGTTCATTGATAGAAGAGGCCATTAAGGAATACTTCCTTATAAATGCTGTGGGCGAAGTGTCCCCTTCTACGATCTGGGCGGTGCACAAGACGGTCATAAGGGGTAAACTGATTCAGTTAGCTGCTACACTTAGAGCGGGACACAGGGCTGACACTCTTAAACTCGCAGAGGAATTTCGCAGGTTGAAGACGGCCCACAAACGCCAGCCCACGTCTGATTCACTCGCCCGACTGGACAAAGCCTGTGCACTTCTTTACCTCTCTCTGATGACTGCGGCTGAGCAGCACCTCCGGTGGTCTGTAGACATGTGCAATTTTTGTCGTTACGAATACGTTTTCCGTCATTATTCGTTATTTTCGTTGATTTGTTAACCTACGAATAAACGAACGGTTTAGCGCAAATAATAACGAATAACGATATTTCCAAAATTAACGCATATGGAAAACTACGAAGATACGAAACTACTAAATGTAAAAGAACAACACAACGAAAGAAAAAAGAAACGAAAACATAGAAAACGAAAATACCGAGCACAAAAAAAAAAAAAAATCATAATTACGAAAAATAAACGAAAATGCAAACTTACTAATATTCGAAGAACAAAAAGAAAACAACCGAAATGCCGAACAAAGAATAAAAAACGAAAAGCAAAACTAACGAAAAATAAATTACGAATCTTCGGAAAAAGAAAATGAAATAACGTAAATTCACTTTCATTAGTACTGTGACCAATAGCCACTCAGCGCTGTCCCTTCCCCTGAAGAGGTTTGTTCATTCCCCCAATGAGCTTCTTTCTTATTACCTAGTGGCTCCTTGACCTTGTGTCTTTATCTGTGTTAGACTGCAGTGCATTCCATCCAGAGTTCAGGGTGTGTTTGGGTAGGTTGCACCGGTTTTGTGGATCTGTCAAGTCAATCGCAGTAAATTACGATGTTTTACAAAATTACGACGAGTAGTGTGACGAATAAACGTAAAATGTATTTTAACAGAATTACGAATGCAATAAAATCTAAAAAAGAACGTTGTTACAATCAAATGAAATTAGACACGAAAATACGAATGATCATAAAGCAACGAAGATTTATTTCTTACGAAAATACAAACGCAGCATGATGGAAAATATAATGTAAATACGAATATCAAAACAACGAAAAATAAACCAATGTAAAAACGAATGAACGAATAAATTCATTGTAAAAACGAACGAGGCAGAATACAATATTTAACGAAAATACTAATCTCGAATCAACGAAAAATAAACTAATATAAAAAAACGGAAACGGAAAAAAAAGTGTTACGAAAATACTAAAGAGTACGAATACGATAACTAACGTCTTACCAAATTACGACTCGTTACGAATCACGATAAACGAACAGAAACGAAACAGAAATAAACGAAAATTTTTGTTGTGCACATGTCTAGTGGTCTGGGGCTAGGTTTTATTCCCAAACTGACAAGCTGGGCTCTCGCCTTGGAACCAAATTGAGTCCCAAACAGCGATCACTAGCCTTGCTCAAAATCCGGGTATACACAGGGGAACTGTCTCAGAACCCGACTAAAATTATGGACTCCTTTTTACGGTACTGTTCAACTGTCTCAGGGATGGAGCCCTTCTGGGGGCCGACTTGAACTCTGCTTACATTTCGGTCATTCCGAAACCAGATAAGGACCCTAGTGAAGTGGGTAATTATCGTCCCATCTCTCTGATTAACAATGACATTAAAATTATGACAAAAATATTATCCAACAGATTATCAAGTTTCATATCCTCATATATTCACAAAGATCATGTGGGCTTCATCCCTGGGAGACAAGGAATGGATCAGATCAGATGGGCTATTGATGTCATCTCCCTTCTTAAATCACATTGGGATGGGGGGTCACCACAGAAGGGTTTCTTGCTGTCTATTGATCTACATAAGGCTTTTGATTCCATAGACTAGGAGTACCTGACAGGCATTCTGGGAAGGTGGGGATTCGGCCCTAGCTTCCTTAGCTTCATTAGGTCACTTTACTCGAGCCCCTCTGCACAGGTACGCCTGATGGGTAGATACTCTGAGTCTTTCCCCATAGGCAGGGGAACCAGACAGGGCTGTCCACTCTCCCCTCTCCTCTTTGCTGTAGCTATTGAGACATTGGTAGTGGCACTAAGATCTAACACTGATATTAAGGGGTCACATGTGGGTCACAGGAACACAAGTGTGCATTATATGCTGATGATCTCTTGCTCTTTGTCACATCTCCCCTAATTTCCACCCCAATTATACTTAAGACCCTCCAAACCTTTAGTGAGATTTTGGGTTTGCAAGTTAATTTGGGCAAATCCCTAGCTATGAATATCTCCGTCCCCCTGGATCTGCTCAGACAGCTCTCAGGTAACTTCACCTTCCCTTGGGCTTCCTCACAAATTCCATATTTAGGCTTCAAATTAACACCCGATATTAATGGCCTCTTTAAAGCAAACTACCCCCCTATATCGAGGGGATAGGGCCAGGGGTGGGCTGTCCTGGCTGGGCAGAGTGAATGCGGTTAAAATGACCCTATTACCACGTCTTCTTTATTCATTCCGCGCTCTCCCAATTCCAGTATCGAAATGTTTCCTCAACATATTACAATCGGAGATTATCCGGTTTATCTGGGGAAAAAAGGGGTATCAGTGTCCCTCAGGCGTCCTTTTTCGCTTAAAAAAGCAGTGTGGCCTGGGGCTTCCTAATTTATGGGGGTATTATCAAGAAGCGCAACTGACGCAAATGTCGACAGTTTTTCTTCAGGGACCTAAATCTGACTGGCTCGCAATGGAACGACAAGCTATCCTATTAAACACCATTGATTTTATTTTGGGGTGCGACCCCAAATGTAGACCAGCTATTTTTTCTCCCACGCTATCTAACTCCGTTGCCTTTGTTCCAAGCTGTTTTCCCTTCACACCCTGATCTCCCCCCTGAAACCCCTTACGCATTTATTCCATAACCCCAACTTCCCTCCAGAGTTAGACATCAGGGCTTTTCGGTGGTGGACGGACAACGGCCTGTACAGGATTGGACACTTTCTCTCCCCCGCGTGCCCGCTTTCCCTTTCTCATTGCAGGAAGCATCTGAACATGCCCAACGACAAACTCTTTAGGTTCTCCAAAAAATTTCTCACTTTCTCCACTCTATTTGGACAGATAAGACGGTGCCCCCCAATATAACTCCCTTTGAACACTGGTGCACAAACTCTATGGATCGGAGGGGTGGGATCTCATTGATATATGGGGCCCTGATGTCTAAGACGGATAAGCCATCCTATGCTTGGGCCTGGGAGGAGGACCTGAACACCTCATGGAGTTCTGAGATATGGTTTTCGCGCTTCAAATCGGGCATATAAAGGTATATATTTATGTTTGTCTCATAGAAGCTAGTCTTAAACTTATGCTTAGGTGGTATTACGTCCCTTCCAGGTTGGCAAGAATGTTCCCAGGGTCCTCTCCACTCTGTTTTCGGGGATGCGAGCTGGAGGGTAACATTTTACATACGTGGTGGTCCTGCCCCCGCATTAGATCCTTCTGGAAAAAGGTCTTTCGCACCATCGGATCCTTAACTGGGATAACGGTATCTCCTCAGCCTAATGTGGCACTGCTAAATCATCACATTCCAGGCCTTCCTAAATATTCCAGGACCCTTTCATTCTTCATATTACTGGGGGCCAGAATGACCATAGCCAAATTGTGGAAGAAACACTCAGTTTCCTTCCTGATGTTTAAGAGAAAAGTCTCTTGGATAATGTCTCAGGAGCAAATAGTAGCTAAATGGGGGGACCAGTCAGATAAATTCAGTTCTATTTGGGAACCTTGGGCTACCTACTGCAATGTGTCTCTCTTGCCGGGGGTGTGGCCTGGTGGCGGGAGCACTCCAACCGTTTCTTAAATGTGTCTCTCTGTCCCTTTTCCCTTTCTCTCTTTACCACGTTTCTCTCTCTCTCCCTCTCTTCTTACACCTCCCTAGGTGATGAATCTTTATGCATCGATGTCGAGCGTATTTTATTGCCTTGTATCATGCTCCAACTATTCACACCAGAGCAGGCAAACTTTTCTCCCAGGGGTGACGGAGCAATGCTGATCTGTCGGGGAGTGGGCCCTGTGGCCATGGTTCTCGGGACGCAGTGAGACCCCTTAAGGGACGTCCGGGGGGTCACCTTTTTAGTAATGACACGGTTGTTATAGCCAATACTGTCTATATAGATTGTTGGACTTAGTCTGCCAGGATAACTTGTCATTGGGGAGTATGTTCTCCCGGTTCTGTCATGTTGGATGAACTTGGCTTTTCACTGTATGTATTTTCGTTTATTTTTGCATTGTTATTGAAAATTTTTCAATATAAACATTAAATATAAAAAAAATAAAACCTGATAAAACAAAGGCATAATGAGCTAGTTTGCATTGAAGACTAGCACATTATGAAATACTTACCTTAGATCTAAGCTGTTGCTGCTGTCCCCGTACACCGCTGTGACCAGGGAGTTATTTACGGGTTTGCAGGCTCCACAGCTGTAATTAGCCCGAGCCGCAATGATGGGCACGCCACAGGCCCTTTAAAAATGTAACGATCGAGCCGTTTCTTCAGTGCACATGTGCCAATGACATCGGCATAAGCGTATATGGTAAATATCCCCTAAACCGTGCAGGTTTAGGAGATATTTACAGTACCTTCAGGTAAGACTTATTATAGGCTTACCTGTAGGTACAAGTGGTTTACAATCACTTTAAAGTGTTACTAATGGGGATGGGCTAAACACCCCTGGTTCGGTTCGCACCAGAACATGCGAACAGGCAAAAAAAAAAAGTCTATGGGACACGAACATGAAAAATCAAAAGTGCTAATTTTAAAGGCTTATATGCAAGTTATTACCATAAAAAGTGTATGGGGACCAGAGTACTGCCCCAGGGGACATGTATCAATACAAAAAAAAAAAAGTTTTAAAACTACAGTTTTTTCAGGAGTAGTGATTTTAATAATGCTTAAAGTGAAACAATATAAATTAATTATTTCTTTAAATATAATGCTTGGGGGTCTCCTTAGTCTGCCTGTAAAGTGGTGCATCTGTGTGATGTGTACAACAGCACTGCAGCAAAATTAAATTTCCAAAGGAAAAAATAATAATTCAAACTTGCTTGCGGCTGTAATGCATTTCCGGTTCCCGGCAATATAGATGAAAACTCAAGGAAAAAATTGTCATGGGTTACCCCCGCCCAGTCCATACCAGACGCCAGAATAAAAAAAAAAGCAGTGTGGCTTCCCCCCAAAATCTATACCAGGGCCTTTGGGTCTGGCATAGATTTTAAGGGAAACTTTTTGGTGGGGGGGACCACGTGCCAATATTTTTTTATATTTTTGGCATGGGTCCTACCCCCAAAATCCATACCAGACTTTTATTTGAGCATGCAGCCTGGCAGGCCAGAAAAGTGGGGGACGAGCAAGAACCCCCTCCCTCCTGAGCCATACCAGGCTGCTTGTACTCAACATGAGGGGGGGTGCTTTGTGGTCTCCGTGAGCTCGCAGTAAATTATGGGTCATTCCGCGGTGCTCTAATTTGCCACGAGCACCCCATAATGCTCGTTATTCGGTGAATGGGCGAACAACCGATGTTCGAGTCGAACTTACGCTCATCCCTAGTCACTAAACCCACATCATAAAAAACTATCAATAAATGCTGTATTACAACCTGTTTATACTCACTCAGTCACGATGAGATTTGTTTTCTGTATTTCTGCGAAACATCCTGCTGTCCTCTATCTCCCCCTTCTGTCCAAGTCCTCCAACTCCCCAGCTCTGCACAAGCTCAGTTTTCAGTGAGTTTCTATGCTGAGCATTTTCTCCCTTTAACAACTAAGCAGCCCATGTTACTATTGAATCACACATGTGAGAGCAGGATATTAAATGTAGATTGTTAGAGGCTTCACCTCCCTCTTATTCTAAGACCCAGGCTGGAAGGGAGTGACACAGGCTGTGACTGGCAGAAATTCAGTAACAAACTGTCATTGCCAAAAATGTATAAAGATTTGATTTCAAATATATACTTGTATGACAATTTAACATAGCTTATTGATATTGATTATTTATTTTTACTCCACTGTATTCCAAAGGCTGTTCTTTTTTTATTTTGAACATGTAACCAGCAGTAGAGGACTAGAAGCTTCCCCTGTCACTGTTTCCCTGCAAACAGGTTGGGAACGAGCTGGGCCATGTGAATTGGAATTTGTTTTTTATTACAATAAATCTAGTGCCATCATCCATCTACAGAAATATGTATAAATATGTTTAATGTAAATTGAAATAATTAAGTCAGGTGACTTACAATAGCCAACGATGAGGGTTTTCTTTTGTGATGGTCAATAAAAAAAGACAAGGTTCCCTTCACTCGTGTTAAAAATGTGCTTGGATAGGGCAAGTATAGGGACTGCTGGTAGAATAGATTGGCATAGGGCTTGTAGGCGTTGGTGTCTTAAAACAGATGTACAGTAAACACTTACTGACTGTGCTGTAAGGATAATACAATTCTGAGTATCCGGGTGAATTTGGGGGCAGGAAGTATTTTTACATCTTAATGCTGCTAAAGTGTGTTTTACAGCATTTTTACAGCCTCTCCACATGCACTGTCTATAGTGATAACAAGCTGAATGTATGCTTTTAGGAGGGCATATTTTATTCTTATTGCTGGCTGCAATGTATTTTTTTTACAGCCTGTCCCTGAGTCCACATGCATTTTACTGATAATTTGCTGCATGTATATTTTCTAAGAGCATATTTCCTAATTGTTGCTGCCTGCAATTCTTTTTTAAAGAAGGAAAAAAATACGTAATATTCCTGGCCAATGTTCATCAGATTGTAGGAGACAAGGGCAGAGCATTGTCACCCATAACAGAAGTGCAATGGCAAGGATATTTATATCAGTATCACCAACTGTTAAGGCTTATATGAGATTTTAGCAAAAAGTTAACAAACTAATCTTGAGTTCTTTGAATTCCAATGCTGGGGTCCACAACAATTGATTGATAGCTAGCTTTTTAATTTCATCACCAGAGCTACTGTAAATGGAATATTTTCCTTTTATGTTTTTAGCTTCTAATTTTGGGGTTTGGGGTGAATAGAGTGCATTAGGCAGTTGCCCATCCAAGAGTTATATTTTATTCTTAAAAAGAAAATATGTGTAAAAATATGTGCACCTAAACCAACTTATATTACTTTTCATTCAATGCACCCCCAACCAGGGTGCTGGACTTACCATTGGGCTTGACTGGGCTCAAGCCCATGGGCCCTGCCCAACAGGGAGCCCCTTACGTTTTGTATTGCATTGCGATGAGCTGTTATAATTTAATAATTAAAAAACTGCAAAAATCGGCCGGGGTTTACTTCAGAATCGTGATCTTTATTTTTATTCTCAGTTTATCCAGAATTGTGTAGCTCCTAGGCCTCGTTCACACGACCGAGGAACTCGTCGTAAATGAAACATCGTTTTTCTCGACGAGTTCCTTGTTAGGCTTGTCGAGAATCTTGACAAGCTTTCTTTGCGCACACACTGTCAAGACCAAATCTTGTCGTTCTCAAACGCAGTGACGTACAACACGTACGACGGCACTATAAAGGGGAAGTTTGATTCCTCAGGCGCCACCCTTTGGGCTGCTTTTGCTAATCTCATATTACTGCGTGTTAAGTAAAAGTTTGGTGAGAGACGATTTGTGCTTTTCAGTCTGTTACAGCATGACGAATGTGCTATCTCCATTACAAACCCTACTTTTACCGAAGGCACGCTCCTATCTCATACTTTATTCTAAGCATGTGCGGGTTTCTAAGCATAGACACGAACGTGTTTCTAGTCGAAAACCAACCCGACGAGGAACATGACGAGGAAATTGAGACTCCTGGCGAGGAAAAAGAGAACTTGTTTTTTTTTTTTCTTATCAAGTTCCACAACAGTTTTCTCGATGAATAACATACACACGACCGTTTTCCTCGGCAAAAAATCTCTGCCACCAAGTTTCTTGATGGATTCTGTCGAGGAAAACAGTCGTTTGTACGAGGCCATACACACAACCGTTTTCCTCTGCAAAATAGCTCTGCCACCAAGTTTCTTGATGGATTCTGTCGAGGAAAACGGTTGTGTGTACGAGGCCTAATACATAGCTTGTGTATGTATCATTTTGTTCTATTTAAAGTAATGTATAGAAGGTAGGGCCCGAAAGTTACACAAGCCCAGTTTTTTTTTCCTTTAATTTAGGATTTTATGTTGTGCCATTTCCAAATGTGTCAGTGGGTGCAGGGGAGTCAAAGGGAGGTGGAGATCCGGGGACTGTGCCTTTAAGTTGCTGGAGCATGTTACACGTTACACCTTAAATATGGAAATATGGGTGTAATGTGTAACTTGCTCCAAAATGTAAATTTATCCTTTAACTGCCCACTTGATTTCTATTAAATCATCAACATTTGGACATTTATTTAGTCACTGTAGAATTTTACATCAATCCAAACTGCATGAATATGTTTTATTTGATGGCTTTAATAGTAAATTGCACAGACAAAAATAGAAAAATTCCCCCAAGGGGCTTTTAAGTGACATACTGTATAAAGTATATTAAATTCAAAGACATGGAAATGTATAAAAGAGACCTTTACTAGGTTTCTGTATCACAAGTAATAAAGATGAAGATGCAGATAGTTGTAATATTAAAAATAAATTCAGGCTACAGACATTTTGAGACCTATCTCAACAATGATTAAATATTAAATGATACAATGAATGTATATAGTGCAATTGATGAAGTAGCTTCCATAAGAATACCCCGACGTGTTTCGACCGCAAATTGGTCTTCTTCAGGGGGATTTGTATTCTGGAAAGATGTCAAAAAAAGTATGTTAGGATACTAACATTCTAGCAAAATGTTGGCATCCATAGTACAAGTAGTGGGGATATATTTACCGCTCGAAGCATAAGAGAGATGACATGTAACCAGAGATAACGGCCGTGGTGCAGACAAAGGATCCCCATGAAAAACGTCCCCCATCTCTCCAGGCAGGAGTCAACCAAACAGAGGCTTGCAGAGAGTCTCGGGTGTAGACCTGCGAGAGGGGGGGCTAGGAAAAACAGACGACACCCATAATGATTCAATATATGTTTATAATAAGAATGTAGAGTAATTGTGTACTAATAAGATCTTGGCATAAATATGTATAAAGGAATATGGTGGAGTATGAAGGTATTGTTAATACTAAAATCAGAATATCATGTTATTATTTTTTTTAAATATACCAAAACCATAGACATGGTAGGTATAATATATAAGTGAATGCAGAGTGAACATGCTACTAGTGGATGAAGTGATTGAAAAGAATGACAGAAAAATGTGTGGTGCAGAAAGTGATGTGTGGGTGTGTGTATGGGTGTATAAGTACAGAGTGCATATTAGTGCACCGTGTATGGGTTTGGGAGTACAAGTGTGTGTACAATAATGTGCAAAAAAAATTAAAAATTGCAACATAAATGCAAATTGAAACTCCACACCACTGCTAAGAGGTCTGGATACAATTATATTCCAATTAAAGTCACAGGGACAATCCAAAAAGTAGCCTGGGCTAAAGACTTTGGGCCAGATTCAGATACACTTAATATTGCGCTGCGTAATCGAAATACTCTACGCTGCCGTATTTCACCAGGCTCTACACCGAATCCTGGTAGATTTTTGCCCGTACGCTACGGCGGCGTAGTCTATTTCTCGCCGCGTAATCGAAATACGCGATTGGGGGGCGTGAAGCATTTAAATTAAGCGCGTCCCCGCGGCGATCGAACTGCGCATGCTCCGTTCAGAAATTTCCCGCCGTGCATTGCGCGAAATCACGTCGTTACGTCATTCGTTGTTTGAGTAGCGTCGTTTACGAACATTCCTATTCCCGGACGACTTACGTTAAAAATAATAAAAGACGTCGGAAAACGTAGAAATTTGACGCCGGAACGACGGCCATACTTAACATGGGCTGTCTAATATTAGACCAGCAAAAAGCTGGTATAGTGTTACGCAAAAAAAAGATGACTAAAGGTGCCGTAAGAGATTGCGAATGAAGATCGTAATTTCTGGGATCGCCGGCAAAAGATCATTAGCATACCCCGACGCGGAAAACGACGGGAAGTCCACCCAGTGGCCGCAATTTTATTGCAGCATAGATCCGAAGGGGTACGAACACGTAATCCAGTCGAATTGAAGCCCGCAGCCGTCTATTCATGGTTTGAGGCTTCCGACTAGCTAGAAAACGCGCGTAATTTGAAATTACTCCAGTCTAACACCAGTTAGACAGGCGTAATGGCTCTGTGAATCTGGCCCTTTATTTTTATATTCTGCATTGCTTGCTTTACCTGGGCAGAGGTAGCCCTACAACTTAAAGAAAATTATGAATTTAATAAATAAAATTATAATAAAATGTAAAATGTAACAGTGACGAACACAACATACAAAGCCTTCAGTCTATGACAGCTGTCATGATACAACAGTGCCTCTATAATTACCGTATTTATCGGCGTATTACACACACAGGCGTATAACACGCACCCTAACTTTAAGAGGGAAGTTTGGGGAGAAAAACTTTACACACCCCCCTGAGTATAACACGCAGGCACAGTTTACACTTTATTTTCAGGGTAAAAAAGTGAGTGTTATACGCCAATAAATACAGTAGTTTTATTCCCATGTGACGAACCCTCTGTCCTCATACAGAACTAGGTCCCTTATCAATGCTTCCTCTGTCCAGAACCAGCACTTTACAAGACTTATTAGCCCACCCAGTCACCAGACAACACCAGTGTAGGGTAAAAACCAGCAGACTAGTTTATTCAAGCACATATTATACAGTTTCCACTTCAAAACACTTCCCTCCACCCTTGGAAAACAGGGCGGGTTAAACTGTCCAATGACAATGGACACACAGGTCAGGTGTGTTCAAACTTCTCCTCAGTAAACACTCTGCAGGAGGGCTGCTGGAGAAATCCCCCTCCCTCTTTCCTCACAGCAAACACACTCTCACAACCCATAATAGTTGAGGCAGACAGACACAACAGAATACAGTCACACCCCAAAATATCACAGCAAAGAGTACACAACAGCATAAGACAACACAGAATATATACATATATACAATATTACGTCTAACTAGCACAGATTATAGTGGGGTTCTCATTCACCCTGTGCCCCTATTAGAGACACAGGGTGATCTACACACATGATGGGTCAGGGAAGCTGGACCAGGAGCCTCCAGAGCTCTCCAGGGCAAGCTGAGCCAACCCAAAACCCCCACCCAAAGTCACTCCTGCCACATCCCATATTTAAGAAAGGCCAGGAAGCCCAAGGGCATAGGATTACACACTTATTTTTTTGCTGCTACCTGTTCTTCCCCCTGGCTGTATAATTTCCTTCTCTATTTGCTGATGCTTGTCTTTCCCCCTGCACTCCTCCTGGAAATACTTTGGGATAAAAGGATGCAAGGGGGTTTGAGGAATGTGGGGTTGTGGTTTTTGAAGTGATTTTGCACTCCGGACATTTAACTTTTAAGATAATGCGGTGTGGAAGCTCAAAAAATATACCATTGTGCCACTGGCCAGTATTTCAACTTTCCTATATTTTTTAGCTCTTTTGTGGCTCCTACTTACAAAGTCAAGCCCATTACCAATGGATAAAATTCCAGTTTTGATACCAAAACTATCACAACAGTCATTTAAGTTGTTATGAATCTGTTTAGGGTATTGCTGTTGTATTAAAGCCAAGCAACAACATAAAAGTAAAACAATCAATTATACATGCAAAATATGTGATGCCCAAATTTGGTGTCACTGACACTGTCTATGACTAGAATCAGACTGTTTAAAGGCATACAGTTGAAAGGAAATTGTGTCTTTCCCATTTCCTCCTCAAAGCCACAATATCAGGTGGACCTACTTCCCACTGTATTGCACATTCCCTTCCCTATTAGCCTTGAAAATTGAGATTCGCCCCAAATAGACTTCAATAGGGTTCAGATTTAGGATCACAATTTCTGGATTTAATGGTCACTTCACTAATCGATCCCAGACACTTTTGCTCATCCCTACTGTTCAACTGTGACTTTTAAATAAGACCTATGGAATATCCTTCACTCCCAAGTAAGTCTCACTTAGTACTGGGCACCAAGTTATCACCAGTTTAACAAAAGGCTTCATTCCTCAACATGGGAGTGAGAATCTGCCATTGTTTATCCTTGTTGGACAGATCCTGAGGCCTTATCATACATTGAATGGTCCCTTAACAAAATTGTCTCCAACTCGAGCAGGATTTTATTACAATATTGGGTAATGTAGAAAAAAAAGTCAATCTACAGATGTCCATGATAGTCTACAGAGCTACTGCCACATTTGATTATTATATTTTCATCCTTACTTTTATATTCCCTGTATCTATTCACTGAAAGAAAACTGAAATTAATTACAAGGCTGATATACTTTGTTTCAAGCCTGAATATGATCAAAGTATATCAAATCTGTTCCGCTGAGCAGTGACATTTCAAATTAATTTCTCAATAGTGAGATCCCTTTACAGCTGTTGAAAACATAGGAACACATTAAAGAATTACAGTTAGGATAAAAAGCATTGGCAAAATGGTTATGATCTGCCGCAGAATCTGCACTATAAATGCAGAAAATCCCTTTGAGAGCAACGTCCTTTAATCAGAGGAAGGGGATGGGGAAATCACTGCTGATTACAACTGGAACCCACTAAAGCAGGATGTTGTTTGAGACAGGCTTTCTTTTGATACAGGCCAAAATCTTAATCTTTCATCATTATTTCTGCCATACTATCCATCATACAAAAATTTGTAAATACAAAAAAGGTACAGCGCTATAGAAACGTGAAGAAAAAAAACAAATTAATTAAAAAATAGGAAAATATAAAGGAGGGTTGTGGTGAAATGTTCAAAAAATATAAATAAATAAATAAATTTTTAAAAAAAGGGTTAAGTCCATAAAGTGTTAAGTAATGGAGGCAACAAAGTTGGATCTCTTCCACCAAAAGGTGAAGCCGCAGAGACGGGCGGAAGCGGTGGGATCTCTCCGGTGTTCACTGCGGAGGTACTTCACTATGGAGCGTTCCCATTTTCTTTCCTTTAATGTATGAGTGTTAACCTCTTATATGCTGGTGACTGCTGTTGAGGATCTAACCCCCTGGTTCCATCTGCTGGATTTGAGTCTGATTGAGAGGACTATAAACATCTCTGAGCCTGATTGACCGCTTATCAATGGTCAGTGGATCTGGTAAGCAGACTACATTCATCACATGGGTGTTTCCTTTTGGTGGAAGAGATCCAACTTCATTGCCTCCATTACTTAACACTTTATGGACTTAACCCTTTTTTTAACATTGATTTTTTTTTTTTTAAACAAATATTTTATTGGATTTTACAGGTAATACAAATAATATTGTGTACAATTAATATTGTACGTCAAGTAACAACATAGAACATTGGAATATAAAAGCCGTAGCATGTACACTAGCAATAGTATTGTAATATAATAACGGAATCAACAGAAGCTTGGCTGGATAACATTAGCAGAATTACATATCTCAAGTAGATCCTTCCACCGAAGCGGCACCCCAAAGGGGAACTTAGTGCCGCCAGGGCGGGAGGACCTCGTCTGTGGTGTCCAACCGTCAGTGGGTTATACAAGGAATCTGAAGTTACAAGTTTCAAACAAAAGAAAAAAAAGTGGGCAATCCAACGCATTGCTCGGTCAAGAATAAGGGTCACACGGTCTATAGGTCTCTTAAGCTCTGCTAAATGTGGCTTTAAGCCATTCGGACCATGGTTGCCAACCAGTATGGTGTCTCATGCCTTGTTGTCCAGTGGAGGTAGTCAATGACTCGTAGCTGTAATGTAGGGCCACCAGGTCTTTAGTCTGGGTCAGGTTTGGGATGTCAGTGGACCTCCAGAGTCTTGTAATGGAAAGCCTGGCTGCAAGTAATATATGAGTGGTAATATGTCTAACAGGGAAGGGTATATCATCAATGGTCAGGTTTAGGAGTGCCAGTGCAGGTGTTGGAGGGATCAGGGTTTTAGTGATTTGTGAAATTAATCCAAAAATGTCGCTCCAGTATGGTTGGATGGCGGGGCAAGTCCAGAAGATATGTAACATATCTCCCCGTGCAGTACCACACCTCCAAAACATGTCGGAGACATGATTGCCAAAGGATGCCATCCGGGATGGAGTCATATACCATCTAAGAGAGATCATTTGTGTGAGTTCCCAGAGGGTCGAGCACTTGGTGGACTTGTAGACTGCTTCGAGCGCTCATTGCCATTGGGTGACGTCAAAAGTGAGACCTAAATCAGTTTCCCACTTCTGGTGTTGGCGTGACTTGGTGAAGGTCCGTTTGTGGTGTAAGGTGTTATAAAAGTAGGATAAACCTCTGATCCCAGACGTGGGGTCGGTGAGGTATCTCCATGTCTTTGGATGAATACCGTATAGGGGGGTTCCAAGAGATTCCAAACAGTGACGTATGCGAAGGAAGGTAAAGCGGTCAGTGGGAGGGAGTTGGAACTCAGATTGGAGGGCAGAAAAGGGTTTAAGGTGGGCATTCTGAAGTAGGTGCTGGAGTGAATGAATCCCTTTGCGTTTCCATACAGTGAGTGGTAAGTCTGGAGATAGGTAGTGGAGGACTTCTAGAGGTATGTGGTACTGTGGGATGCTTGGTGTATAGTCCACTATTTTGAGCATTTTCTTCCATGCGAGGACTGAAGCCCTCATGGGTGGGGATATAGTTGATGGGATGGGGGTTCCGAGGGGAGTACTCAAGAGCCAATTTTGTAAATTGGGGCAGGAGAGTGTGAGAGTGAGGGCTTCCAGTTGGCCCCAGGGGGCGCTCGGTTGGGATTGAAACCAGGTGGGGAGTTGTGCTAGCACTGCTGCTAAGTGGTAGTCACCAAAATCTATGGATCCAGTGCCACCCGCTAGTTTGTGTTTAGTCAGTTGTGTGTGTGCGCATCTAGGACGTTTGTCTTTCCATAAATATCTATTCAGGAGCGTTTGGAGGGCTCTAAAAAAGGATCCCGGCAAGGGTATTGGAAGCGTTCTAAAGAAATACAATATTCGAGGGAGGCATAACATTTTGAATGCTGCCAGTCTACCTGACCATGACAGTTCGTGTTTGGCCAATTGGGAGGTGTGCGTTTGTATGTCTTTAAGTAGAGGGAGGAAGTTGTGTGAGTAGAGGTTTTTAAGGGATCTTGGTAGTTGGATGCCTAGGTAGGATATGTTAGTGTCTGCCCATTTAAATGGGTACTGTAGCTGGAGTAGATTCTTCATTGTAGCGTCTATGTTGATGTCAAGTATGAAGGATTTGGTTGCGTTCACTTTATAGTATGAGACTGCACTAAACCAGTCAAGCAATTTTTGTACTGTTGCCAGGGAAGAGGCCGGATCTGTGAGAATCAATATGACGTCATCAGCGAATAGGCTGATTTTATGTGACGTTGGGCCTACTCGTATGCCCGAGATGTTTGGGTGAGATCGAACATGTTCCGCTAGTGGTTCCATAACCATGTTGAAGATTAGAGGGGACAACGGACAGCCTTGCCGCGTGCCATTGGTGATGTTGAAGGGGCGAGAGAGCATACCCTCAGCGAATACCTGGGCGGAGGGATCGGAGTATAGTGCCATAATGGCGGAGAGTATGTGGCCTTAAAAACCAAATTTACTGAGTACTGCTCTAAGGTATGACCAATGGACTCTGTCGAACGCCTTCTCTGCATCCAAGGAGAGAAGCAGAGAAGGCTTTCCGCTGGTCTCGGCGTGGTGAATGAGGTCAACCATTCTTCTGGTGGCATCGGAGGACTGTCGACCTTTCGTGAATCCAGTCTGGTCTTTATGGATTAGGGTGGGCATGACATCTATCAGGCGTGTGGCTATTGTTTTGGCGTAGACTTTGAGATCAAGGTTAAGAAGGGATATCGGGCGAAAATTTTGGGGGAGATCCGGCTCCTTACCTGGCTTTGGAATCGTTACAACCAATGCATTCAAATATTCGGTCGGAAAAGAGGAAGAGGAGGCAGCTCTATTAAACACCTCTGTGAGGTGTGGGGCTAGGATGTCAGAGAATCGTTTATAGTATTCTCCAGTTAGGCCGTCGGGTCCAGGCGCTTTACTATTGGGCAGGGAGTCAATGGCAGACTTAACGTCTTGGACTGTAAATGGGGCATTAAGGGTGTCAAGTTGGGAGGTTGTCAGTTTAGGTAGGTTAAGGTCACAGAGGAATCGATCAATGTCTATTTGCGCAGGTTGTGGGGTAAGGGGGTCCTGTTTCAGGTTGTATAAGTCTCCATAGTAGGCGCCAAAAGCATCAGCGATGTCTTGGGGGTTGGATAGGGGTTGTTGAGTATAAGGGTGGAGTAGTCTTGCAATTTTAGATTTAATTCGCCTTCCCTTAAGGCGTTGAGCCAATTGTTTCCCCGCTTTGTTGGAAGTGGAATAGGTAGTGGCTTTCAGTCTTCTATGGAGGAATTCATAGGAGTGTAATAGCAGGGTTTTAAGTTCTTGTCTGAGGGACAACAATTGGTCTGACAGGGGCTTCCGAGAGTCTACCTTATGTTTGGATTCTAGGTCGGCAATTTGGGAGGTCAGTTCGTCTAGCCGCTGCGTCCTCTTTTTCTTATGATGGGAACTGAGTTTAATCATTACACCTCTCACAAACGCTTTGTGCGCACTCCACACCTGGCAGGATCAGGAACGGAGCCCCCATTTATGTTAAAGTACTCGTTGATGCTATCAGAGATTTCCGAGGCATACTCATTTTGTTGAATAATATAATTATTTGCCCGCCACAGATATGTGTTGCGTTGTGGGCTGGAGTCTTCGATTGTAATGGATATGGGTGCATGGTCCGACCATGTCGTGGTGTGGATATCTGAATTACAGATTTTTTGCAGGGACCACTTGTCCATCAGAAATAGATCTATTCTGGAGTACGTGGCATGTCTGGAGGAGAAAAACGTGAAGTCCCGTTCGGAGCCGTGATGGCATCGCCACACATCATACAGGTCGTGGGCGGGAAGAAAGTGTTTCAAAGGCGATTCACGCCGCTTTGCAGCAGAAGTGGTGTCTAGATTTGCGTCGGGAACCAGGTTGAAGTCTCCGCAAAGTACTAGGTTGCCCGTCCGGATTGGGCTGACTTTGCGCATAACCATCCTCAGAAACTTCATCTGATGGGAGTTCGGGCCGTAAAAGTTAACGATGGTGTATGGGGTTTGGTTGATGTTGGAGGTAAGAATTATAAAACGGCCCTCAGGGTCAGAGGTGAGATTAAGAAGTTGGAAGTCTACCGTATCTCTTATGGCAATCATAACTCCTCTGGTTTTAGTAGAATGAGAGGCATGGAAGATGTGGGGGAATTTGTTGTGCTTGCAGAGGGAGGTATCTGTGGACAGCAGATGGGTTTCCTGTACACATAGGACGTCACTGTGAAGATCCATGGCGGACCGCCACAGTGAGTGTCGTTTTGCTGGATGGTTTAAACCATTGGTATTCAGGGATAGAATAGTGAATGGCATTGTGGGTGGGTGCGGGTAGCGAATTGAAGAGAAACACTTACAGTTAGGCGTTGCAGACTACAGGAGCCGGTGGTTGAGGACAAAGAAAAGTAGTAAACTGGTGGCAAGCCAGGGACCTGGCGTAGTACGTTTCAGCAGTCTGCGAATAGAGCAATATGTTAAACAGTAAAAACAAAGAGTCAAGGAGGAGGAAAAAAACAAAAACAAAGCAAAAATAAAACTGTAAAAGATAATCGTGTTGAGCACGCTAGTGGCGTAGCGTAACTACCCTGTGAGCCCACAGGGTGTCTAGGGTGTAGAGGGGGTGGTAATCACCGCTTAGACCTCTAATTGGGGGTAAAAAGAGTCAAACGGCACAGTGAGGTATCAATCAAGGAGAGTAGCTATTGCAGAGATCAGGGGAACTTGAAGATCGATGTGGTGAAAGGCCTCAAGTGGGATAGGAGGACATCGTTCAGGTACGGGAGCGATCCGAGGTTCTGCGGGACGTGGATGGTCGTCGTTCAAGTGGAGCAGGTTTAGGTGGGTCTGGTAGAATGCCCCAGGCGTGCAGGAGACGTAGGCCTTTGTCTAGGTCGTTCACAGCATGTGATTGACCATTCCTGGTGACGAGGAGGGTAGCTGGATATCGCCACTTGTAGGGAATTTTGTGGTTTAGCAGGCCTTTAGTAATAGGGCTCAGCTGGCGTCTTTGCTGAAGAGTGAACTTGGAGAGGTCAGGGAAAAATTGGATCCCCGTGTACGGAGCTGGGAGAGGTGATTTAAATTTTGCGCCCATTATGAGATTTTCCTTGGTGTGGTAATAGTGGATTCTCATCAACACATCTCTGGGTACTGATGCGGCCAGGTGGGGCGGTTTTGCGATCCTGTGGATCCTATCAATAAGTAATTCCTGAGGGGACGCGTCAGGAATAATAACATGCATTAGATCTCTAGCATAGTTGTTCAGATCTGCTGGCATCACTGATTCAGGGACCCCACGCAATTTAACGTTATGTCTGCGGGATCTGTCTTCAAGGTCTGCCAGCTTGGCGCGCATCCATGCCTGGTCCTCTTTAATGTCCTCAAAACAATCAATGACCTCATTCACAGTGGAAGTACAGTCAGTGAGGCCCACTTCAACATTCACAAAGCTTTATTTTCAGATTTTGCACGTTATTGAAGCTAGTTCAATTCACTAAACGATTTAACGCTTTGAAAAATCATCAAATAACGTTTCCCTACACAGAACCGATATTTTAAGGTGTGGATCCTTATTAAAGAGTCAAATCGTTATTTCAAAGATTCAAATCGTTATTTTAAAGAGTCAAATCGTTAAATATGTACAGAAGTGCAATTCACAAAGATTTTTTTGACAGTTATCAATCGTTAAGCAATCGTTAAATTAACACCTCCCTCAGGGTGGCGTTATGACATTTCCCAGGCGATATTTTGTTGTTAGAGGAAGCTTTTGGCGATTTTTGTAGTGTAGTGTAGTGTTGGGCAAGCTAGAACCGTGCTCTATTTGAACTTAAAATTATCCAGAGGCGAAGAAGAACACGTTAGAATGTTGTTCAGATTTATAAACGTGTATTCCTTTCACATACTATTTTGGATGACTTTTCTGAAACCCAGGTGATAGCTAAATTCCGATTATCATCTCCCATGATTTATTCTCTGTATGAGAAAATACACATGGCTTTAGAAAAGCACACACTAGAAGTTTTGCACATCACATGCTCAATCTCCACGTGTGTATTGCTTGTGTCTCTCTCTCTCTCTCTCTGCATCTTCTCTTTTCCACATGCAGCTGTTTTCCTCCCCTTCTGCTCCCATGATGCATCCCTCCAGCATTATTTAACAATCTTAAGAGTTATTTTAATGTCCCGAATCTTAATAATAACGTCTGAGTAGTTAGCATAACGTTTGGATAAAGAGTCAGTTGAAAACCATAACGACTATGTTAAATAACGATTATAGCTTTCGTGAATACCATGTTTGCTAGCGTTAAATAAGGAGTGCTAATTTAACACCTGAAGAAAACCAATAACGTTTCTCTTTGTGAATTGAACCCTCTGTCTCCTAAAGAGTGTATATCTGAGGTGATTTTAGCAAACAGGGAGGAGAGGTCTGTCATGAGGGAAGTTTGCAGGGAGAGCAGCATGTCTTTTAGGGTTGTATCCATGACAGGATGGCCTGATGTGGGGAAGGATGCCATGGAAGAGTGTAGGGCCTGGTTAGAAAGGAGGGGGTTAAAAGCCTGGGCCTCGATTTGTATGTGTGGCGGCCGCTGCTGCGGCGCGTCCAGCCTCATTTTAGCCTTTGCTGGGCTGCTGGGAAGATTGTCAGCACTCGGGGGACATGTGGGCAGATCGTGGGTACGTGCATCTGGCGATGTGACCGGCTATTCGTCTGGAAGATCCGTGTAGGATTCCGGCTGTGCTGACGGAGCGGCGCCATCTTGTCCTCCATAGCTCTTCACCGCCGGCTTGTAGGCGAATTCTGTGAGCTTCTGGGGTATGTGATCTGTCATTCTTTTTCGGGAGACGCTCATTTTAGTCACTGGAGCGTCTGCTACGTGGATGTCCGTTTTAGGAGCGAGGATGGCGGCCCAAAACGCTGGATTGTGTCCCCTGTCTGCAGCACTGAGAGATCAGGCGTCCATCACTGTCTCCGGTCGGCCACGCCCCCCAACATTGATTTATTTATTTATATTTTTTTGAACATTTCACCACAACCCTCCTTTAATTTGTCCTATTTTTTAATTAATTTGGGTTTATCACGTTTCTATAGCGCTGTACCTTTTTTGTATTTATGTTTTTTTTGCTTTGGGTATTTTGAGCAACAGGTACTGGCCGCTCTTGCATTCACATTTTTTCACTATATTTATCACTTGTTAGCGCAGTGTTTTTCCTGGGGATCTCCCTAGGGAACCTTTTATACAAAAATTTGTTTTTAATATACTCATTGTTTTTTTTTGCTTTATGTGCATTTCCCTTTAATTGATGCAGTGGATACAATATCCTTAAAACTTTCACAGAGACCATGGACAGAATCATTGACATCTAATTGTATCCTATTTTACAGTCAAGTTATATCAAGTCATTCTCCAGCTGAACATTCAAACTTTAGCTGTCAGTGTACTTTTTCTGGACTCTGAATGCAAAGGTTACCTTTGTTCTGGGATTCTGATAGTGTTTAAACGATTTAATGTCATGTCTAATGACTAAAAATAAATTGATTTTGGCATTCCATTTCCAGTCCTAATTTGTAGGCCGCTTTATTTAGGGAAATTAAGTAAAAATTATTCATTGCCTTTGGTGGTAATACCGATCTCAAAAAAGTGTAAGTTGGAGCATTGACTAAAAGAAAAGCACAAACTAACCGCTGTTTTTTTAATTTTTTTAAACATTTTTTATTCATAGTTACCACAAATATTGTAAAACTCATGTTGTTCTATGTTACCAGTGATAAGCAGTTGTCAAAGACAAAATTAACGTTATTGTTTTGTTATTGGAGGTGTGTAGCTGTTCTGAAACTTCATTGGAGTTTGGTTATGTACATGGCCATCTAAAATGTAAACACGGCTTAAAAGTAGGGTTGTCCCGATACCGAGCATTTCCCTGAGCACTTGTACTCGGGGAAATGCTCCGATGCTTCACCCAATACCTGGTCAGTCAGGGATGATCGGTGCGGCAGGGGAAGTTACAAGCACCGATCTCCCTGTATAGATTTCAATAAAGCCTGACAGCTTCTCCCCTTTCATCTGCTTTAGTGAAATTTATACAGCATTGATTGGTGCTTGTAACTCCCCCAAAGCCGCACCGATCACCGCTGACTGTCCCTGTATCCTTCTCCAGTCCCCCCTCCGTGCTGCTCTCCCCCTCCGCTCCGTGTCCCCCCCTGCTGTCCTCCTCCACGCTCTGTGTCCCGTCTCTCCTCCGTAATGCTGCTCTCCCCCTCCGTGATGCTGCTCTTCCCCTCCGTGATGCTGCTCTCCCCCTCCGTGATGCTGCTCTCCCCCTCCGTGATGCTGTCCTCCTCTGCGCTCCCTGTCCCCCTCCATGTCCTCCTCCACTCCCTCTCTCTGTGATCTGTCAGGATGGAGAGCGGAGGCAGGAGCCGGTAAACCTTCCTTTTCCGAATGAACAGAGTCAGTGATCACTGAATCTGTCCATTCACATAACTGAAACATTGTACCTGTGTTTACAATGCTTCAGTTTATGAATGGAGAGGAACCGCTGTCTTCTCTCCATTCAATTTAGCTCTGACTGCAGAGAAAGGGACAGGGGAATCTGTGTCACTAGTCCCTTTCTCTGTCTCAAAGGGGAGATGTCAGTGGTCTCTTAAGACCCCTAAAATCTCACAAAGCCCCCCAACAGGGCTAAAAAAAAAGAAACAAAATTGCAATAAATATAAAAAAAATGGATTGTAAAAAACACACCGACACAATCCAACCCCCCCCCCAAAAAAAAGAGGAAAGCATTGTTAAAAACATAACAACAAATAGTAAAAAAATAAAATAAAACAATAAAAATAAAAAATACTGACACATGTGAAGAAAAAAAAAGTAGCAGTATCGGCGAGTACTTGAAAAAAGTATCGGTACTTGTACTCGGTCTTAAAAAAGTGGTATTCAAAACCCTACTTCAGTGGTTCTCGACCTTTTAGGCCCCTTTCACATTTATACGACTTGTCTCACGATTTTGTACTGCAAAATCGTATGACAAGTCATTCTCCATGATTTTCAATGAACACCATTCATACTGGCACGACTTTAAGTAGTGCCGACTTCAAAGTAGTCCCTGCACTACTTTGGTCCGATTTTAATGCCACTTACACAGGCATTCATTGAAATCGCGGCCGCGAATCGCGGCAAAATCGCGGCCGCGAATCGCGGCAAAATCGCGGTAGTATCGTGCGACTTTAAAGTCGTACAAGTGTGAAAGGGACCTTAGTGGGGAAGTGTGGGAAGTGCAGGCAGCTGTTTTTAGTTTTAAGTTTAGTATATGATATTTGAGTTTTGTTAGCTCACAAGGTTTTACATACCTATTTAAACTGGCCTGTCACCATGAGTAGTTGCTACAGTTAATGGTCTTCAGCATGTACCTGTATTCCTGTGACCTGATTAATTGAACTTGCTTACCTGTGTATAACCTGGCTTTCTCCTGGACTTTACCTTTGCTCCTGCATTAACCTTGTTCACCTGATCTCTCTGGCCTCCTCCTTTTTACTGAACTCACCTTTGCATGCTGAGTCTGTACTGCGCTGCCCAGCTGTTACCGACCTTGACCTGCTTCCTGGACTTACTCTGCCTGCTGAATCGGTCCCTTGCTGCCTGCATACCAGCTCTGCAACCATCTCCTGCTCTGGTTCCAAGCTTCCTTAGTATCCTGTTCTTAGGACTACAATCCCCAGCTTAATCCATTTAAGAGCGAACTTCACCAGCCAGTTCCCTTTGGTCCCGTGCCATTCCATGCCCACACACTCTCTGTCTTCACCATCAGGAGTGTTGGAAAGGAGGTGCAAGACAGGCTTCCACAACATTACAGTCGTCACCAGACATGTGATAGCATGTGACCTAATATTTTGTTAAATCAGAATATAAGATGAGAGCATAAGGGCCCTTTCACACTAACAGATCTCTCCTCTATGGGGGGATCGGATGAACACAGTCCGTCTGTCCGTGTTCACCCAATCCGCAGACAGATGGAAAAATAGGATTTTCCATCGTCTGCAGAATCGGACCATATCGGGGACCGATGAGATCGAGTGTCAGCGGATGTTCATCCGCTGACACCCCCTATCCCATATCGATACATGTATGTCTGTATTTCATCCGAAAATGGATGGATGAAATACGGACAGTGGCCCGGATTCACAAAGCACTTACGCCAACGTTTCTCCAGATACGCCGACGTAAGTACAAATATGCACCGTTGTATCTATGCGCCGACCCACAAAGCTATATACGTCACAAATAGGCTTCATTCAACGGGCGCAGGCTAGGCCGGCGTATAGTGGGCGCACAGTTACGCTGGACGCATTTGGCACTCCCATTGATTTTCGATGCAAATATCCAAAAGAGGGAGATACGCCAATTCACGAACGTACTTGCGCATGTTTTAAGCGATTTGCGTAAGGTTTACGTCCGGCGTAAAGTTATTCCCAATATTGAAGGCGCAACTCATGCAAAGGTATGGACCAGGGAACAAACACCGTATAATTTTACGTAGTACGTGAATAGGGCTGGGCGTAGGTTACGTTCACGTGATTCGACGTATCTTAGCCAGTTGTTTCGACGTGATTGTGAGCATGCGCACTGGAATACGTCCAAGGTACAACGCCTGCGCAGTTCATTTTAAGTACTTGTCTGAAGCTCAGCCCATCATTTGCATGGGGTCACGCTTCATTTAAATGTATCACGCCCACTTCCAGCCCACTTCCACCTACTTTGACTTACGCTGCCTTACACCTACGACTATAAGCTACGCTGGCGCAAAGTTGGGAGCATTTGCTTTGTGAATTCCATGCTTTCCTCTCTGCGTTGCGCCGGCGTGGTGTAAAGAAGATACGCTACGGCGGCATATATATGCGCCAAAGGTATGTGAATCCGGGCCATACTGTCCGCATGTGGGAAAGGGCCATTAATACGTTGTAGGGATACACACAAGTGGTGGAACAAACATTTTCGGAATCACTGTCACAATGGAAATTCAGAGGAGTTTTGGTTTATCATTATTATGAAGAAAATGTTGTCACATTTTATTATGAACATTCAAGTCTATTAAATTACGTAAAATGTGAATACATTGGACTTTCAGTTGATGATTTTTTATTGTGGAAATATCATTTACATCACAGGATATTTATTTAAGATATATTATTTATGGATAATTAATGCGCTGCATTGATTTAATTAATTTGAAAGGGTAACTCCACTTTTATGGAGAAAAAAATTGCAAAAAAATAAAAAATAATATAACGTATACAATTGCGACACAAGCTGTATTGTGATTGAATGTTATTTAAAATTACCTTTCCTTTTCAATCTGCAGCCGCTGTCATTTTCTGTAAATGCAATGCATTGACATTGAGTTGTTCTGTACACAGAATGTACACTGACCACCCCCAGAAACATAATTTCATGCTTGTGTGATTGGCTCAACAATTTTAACAGAAGTCTGCCTAAAATACAAGTCAGATTTCAGGCATCCATTGCAACACAAATTTCATTTTTGTAAGATACTCCCTATAGGAACATCAGATTTCCTCATTAGTGCTGTGCAGGTGCACAGCTGAAAGCTAATTATGAAGCCACTGCCATTAGGGCCCTTTCACACTAGCGGACGAACGGTCCGCTAATTACAAGTCCGTTAACGGACTTGTAATGCTTCCCTATGGGAGCGGATCCGTTAGCGGATGATGCATCCGCTAACGTCCGCTCGATCCGCATCCGTTTTTGCGGACGGAAGAATGTCCTATTTTTCTTCCGTCCGGCCAAACGGATCGGATGCAAACGGACAGACGGTCCGTTTCCATCCGACTCCCCATAGGGGAGAGCGGAGGAGAGACAGGGCGGTCCCTGCACAGTGTGCGGGGTCCGCCCGACAGCTCAGCGGAGACCCCCCGCTGAGCTGACGGACACAAGGAGCGGACCGAAAAACTGACCGCTCCGTGTGTAAGGAGCCTTAGACCCACTCAGACCAGAGGTACAGAGAAACAAACAGGGATTTCTTCAGAATAACAAAAAGGTAGGAATCTGCAACAAAGGTGGTTATAATCCTTGCAATGTACATAGATCACCCAAAGGGGAATGTTTTTTCTCAACAAAAGTGGAGTTATGCTTTAAGCTAATTAAATTGCTTAATATGACAGCATGCGTAAGCTTTTTGTTATTTTGTTATTAGAGGATAACTGCAAATACCAGTTTTGGGTAATCATAAATTCTTTGGCAGTGGTATGTAATTCCACCACATTTCCACAAGGCCAGGACTGTATAACATATTTGTACATTCAAGCCTCCCAGTTTATTTTTTCATAGTTACATCACTAGGCTGAAAATTCACATGCCCAATAAGTTCAACTAAATATATACAAAAATTATTGCATTCTCAGAACTTCAAATTCCTCATTTAATCCAGAGAAAGCCATAGGAACCCAAATAGTTTTGAAAGATGTTCAGAAGACCAGAGACTGTTCTCTGTAGAAACCTTTAAGGTATACTGTGCTTCCTTCACCCTCCTTCCTATTTTCAATGCACTGGTCTAAAAAAAAAAATAAAAAAAAACAATAAAAAAATTCTAACTAATGGACTGGTGCCCATCTTTTGTACATCCTGAGACTTGAAACAACTCCTGAGATAGCTGTGCCTGGGACCTTATTGCCAAGTAAGTTTAGGACATTCCCAATGATTAAAGTAAATGGAATAGCCATTTATTTATCAAATGTTTAGTTATGATGATCAAAACATGTATTTTGATTAAGCAGACATGTCAGTCATATAATGTAACAGCCGTTTTATGGTTGTGGTCAAATGCCATTCACACCTGTGAAAAGGTCTATCTTTGGCTTTTCCCAGAGAACTCTGTAAGTAATGTATATGTGTTAAATGACCATCTGTTTATCAATGAATACCACCAAAGAGTCAATTCAAGTTGCCACCCCCTTTAGAATGTATAAAAAAAATAATGTTATGTGACAATTTGACTAAATGGCCCTGATAGGTGGCACTGACGGGCACTGATAGATTGCACTGATAGGCGGCACTTATTGGCACTGAAAGGTGGCACTTATGGTCACTGAAAAGTGGCACTGATAGATGGAACTGATGTCACTTATGGGCACTTATGGGCAGGCACTGAAATGCAGCACTGATTGGCAATTGCATAATAAATGACATGAATGATGAGAGGAGAGGAAGGATTTTGCAATGCTATATTACATATAGCATTGCAAAAATCCTTCCTTTACTCTCATCATTCATGTCATTTAACTTATAGTAAGTATATTGCAACGTCAATATTGGTGCACCTTGCACTTGGCTGCAGTAAGCCAGCAGCGGACATCTTGTTACACCCAGCCCAAACTATATGAGCTGGGTGTAACAAGATGTCCGCTGCTGGCTTACTGCAGCCAAGTGCAGGGCGTACCAAGATGGGTGTTGTGATGTTTACCTTCCAACGGAGATACGGAACGTCACTTTCTGTACTGAATGTGACTGCTCCGGTCACCGTTTTGGAAGAAATATGCGGCGGCACCCTGCACTTCTGCCCCGTCCAGTTAACCCAATTATCCGCTGCTGCCAGACCGATCTCCGCTCCACCCTCTCTGACCGCCAACTTTCGGTTTCAGGTATCGGATCTGGCATTGGGAAAATTTGCTCGCTATCGATCCCGATAGCGATACTAGTATCACTATCGGGACAACCCTAGTATAAATTGTACTGAGGCCCCGAGCTTCTTTAGAGCAAATATTTCACAATGTACTGTATATTTGTTTGCTCCCTTGCTTATGGCTAAAACTATAGTCTTGAATATTAAATACATCTTCTTGAATGTGGTTCAGAAGTCAACATGTTATTGGAGACCCCTAAGTTCTGGGATTTCCC
This sequence comes from Rana kukunoris, assembly GCA_029574335.1. Taxonomy (NCBI): domain Eukaryota; kingdom Metazoa; phylum Chordata; class Amphibia; order Anura; family Ranidae; genus Rana; species Rana kukunoris. The sequence continues at coordinate 450,847,795 of CM056051.1, forward strand.
TATCACCAATGTAGATGTTGGTCAGCTGAGGATCAATATTTAGTAATATTTATTGAAAGTGTGTTACACAAACAAAATCTGAACAATTCGGATGGAACACAAGGAATAAATATGGAATGAAGACTGGTGATCTATTCACCGTACGATTTTTTTTTTTTCCACTGTCCTATCTTGGAACACAATTTTTCAGAAAGGTATGGTTATGATTAAAGGGGTTGTAAAGGTACAATTGTTTTTCCTAAATAGCTTCCTTTACCTCAGTGCAGTCCTCCTTCACTTACCTCATCCTTCAATTTTTCTTTTAAATGTACTTATTTCTTCTGAGAAATCCTCACTTCCTGTTCTTCTGTCTGTAACTCCAAACAGTAATGCAAGGCTTTCACCCTGGTGTGGAGTGTTGTGCTTGCCCCCTCCCTTGGACTACAGGATAGTCAGGATGCTCGCTACATTGCAGATAGAAAAAGGAGCTGTGTGTTAGTGGGCGTCCTGACTGTTCTGTAGTCCAAAGGGAGGGGGTGAGCACGACACTCCACACCAGGGAGAAAAACTTGCATTACTGTGTGTAGTTACAGACAGAAGAACAGGAAGTGAGGATTTCTCAGAAGAAATAAGGACATTTAAAAGCAAAATTGAAGGATGAGGTAAGTGAAGGAGGACTGCACTAAGGTAAAGGAAGCTATTTAGGGAAAAAAAAATGTACCTTTACAACCCCTTTAAAATAAAACATTATATTTATATTACACGAAAAGGAGAAAATACCCCAGGGTGGGGCTTTAACGGTAACAGCTTAATTAATCGAGAGAAGTAGTAATAGCAGTAAAAGTTTATTACACAGTAAGTACAAAAATATAAATATTAAAATCAAAATAGATAGATAGGTGCGTGACTTGTCCACAGTGGTTCATTCAGGCCCAAGGCCCAAGGGCCTGAATGAACCACTGTGGACAAGTCACGCACCTATCTATCTATTTTAATTTTAATATTTATATTTTTGTACTTACTGTGTAATAAACTTTTACTACTATTACTACTTCCCTCGATTAATTGAGATGTTACCGTTAAAGCCCCACCCTGGGGTATTTTCTCCTTTTCTATTTCATACAGGGGTGTTGGTAACGCATATAGGTTCCCTTTTTTTTATGTTATTTCGTATTTATATTACACAGCATTTCTTAATCATCATCCCTTTAAGAAAAAGAGTTGATGAGTTTACACATCTGTATTATTTACTTCTTGAAGCTGCTAGTGTTAATTTAATTGTATATAAGAACCTCACAATTTGTAAAGAGTGGAATGCATATTATTAACATTATAGACTATTAAACAAACAGAAAGAAAAATCTGCAATGACAAATGTAAAATGTAAAGCAATGTAATTATTGTTATTTATTCTTTGTTGAATGAACTTTGTGTTATGTAATCTTTAGTAATTACAGTTTGATAAACATTGTACAGTAGGGTGGTCTTAACGCGACATAGGAATGTAAGATCGTAAGTGAGATATATGTATATACAGTGTATATATCTATCTTCACTGCTCTTCTTTTTCAGAGAAAAGAACAGACCACATTGTGGTTCTTCTAGCTCCCATGGCACATTGAACTTCGCCTTCCTTCACATGTAAGTGACCTCCAAAAGAGATACAAACCAGTCAATTCTGCTGCTAGGCTTTGCAGAAAACACAAACTACATACATTTTATTGTATCACTGCGCAATCAATCAGCATTCCAATTCATCCAAAAGGTATACAATAGGAGTAAGGTTAGGGCAGTTTGCAAAATGTGTGGCTATACCAAATTACATATCCTTTAGCAGGTAAAACATAACACATGAATAGACTTTAATTGTGCATATTACTGTTGGCCTGGACCTTCATATTAGGCATTAACCACTTCAATACCGGACTTTTATACCACCTCCATACCGGGCCTATTGTGACACTTCTCTCCTACATGTAATAATCATCTTTCTTTTGCTAGAAAATTACGCAGTACCCCCAAACATTATATATGTTTTTTTAGCAGACACCCTAGGGAATAAAACGACGGTCATTGCAACGTTTTATCTTACACGGTATTTACGCAATTATTTTTCAAACGCCTTTTTTTTGTAAAAAAAATTGTTTTATTAATTAAAAAAATAACAAAACAGTAAAGTTAGCCCAATTTTTTTGTATCATGTGAAAGATTATGTTACACCAAGTAAATAGATACCCAACATGTCACGCTTTAATTATGAGCACATTCATGGAATGGCGCCAAACTTCGGTACTTAAAAATCTCCATAGGCAACGCTTTAATTTTTTTTTACAGGTTACCAGTTTAAATTTACAGAGGAGATCTAGTGCTAGATTCGTTGCTGGCACTGTAACGCACGCGGCGATACCTCACTTATGTGGTTTAAACGGCGTTTACATATGTCGGCGGGACTTACGTGTGCGTTCGCTTCTGCACGTGAGCTACCGGGGACAGGGGCGTTTTAATTTTTTTTTGTATCTTTTATTTATTTTTTGACTTATTTTTTATTTATTTTTACACTTTTTTTTAAAAAAAAAATTCCACTTTTATTCCTATTACAAGGAATGTAAACATCCCTTGTAATAGGAAATGTGTGTGACAGGTCCTCTTTAAGGAGAGATGCGGGGTCAATAAGACCTCACATCTCTCCTCCAGGCTGGAAACCATGAGATTGGTGAACAAAAATTCACCGATCTCATGAATCGCGGCTTTGTTTACTTACGGGGACCCGGGCGTGATGTCATCACATCGCGCCCGGGTCCTCCGACGGTCATAGAGATGACTAGTGACCATCTGGTCACCAGTCATCTCTATGCTTCCTGCCGACGCCGGACGATTCGTTCTCCGGGCCCCCAAAGGCACGGGAGAGCCCGGAGAAGCACCAGATGGCGGCGGGAGGGGGGATGTCCCCTCCCGCGGCCTGTAAGAACAATTAAGCAGCGGAACCGCCGCTATGATCGTTCTTTTGTCGTGCAGAATCGCCGGCTGAAGAAGAGGATATCTGGATGATGCCTCTGGCTGCAGGCATCATTCAGATATTCACCCGCAAAGCTCAGGCCGTCATTTGACGTCCACTTAGGATGGGAGATCCCATCTCTGGACGTCAAATCGCAATGGGCCAGTATTGAAGTGGTTAACCACTTGCTTACTGGGCACATACACCCCCCTCCTGCCCAGGTGAAATTTCAGCTTCCGGCACTGCATCGCTTTAACTGACAATTGCGCGGTCGTGCGACATGGCTCTCAAACAAAATTGACGTCTTTTTTCCCCACAAGTAGAGCTTTCTTTTGGTGATATTTGATCGCCTCTGCGGTTTTTATTTTTTGCGCTATAAACAAAAAAGAGCGAAATTTTGAAGAAAAATACAATATTTTTTACTTGTTGCTATAATAAATATCCCAATTTAAAAAAAAAAACACATATTTTTTTCTCAGTTTAGGGCGATACGTATTCTTCTACATATTTTTGGTAAAAAAAAAAAAAAAATCGCAATAAGTTATAGCACTTACAAAATAGGGGAGAGAAATATTATTTTTTATTATTTTATTTTTTATTTTTTTTTAATATTTTTTTTTACTAGAAATGGCGGCGATCTGCGATTTTTATTGGTACTGCGACGTTATGGGCGGACACATCGGACACTTTTGACACATTTTTGGCGCCATTCACATTTATACTGCGATCAGTGCTATAAATATGCACTAATTACAGTATAAATGTGACTGGCATTGAAGGGGTTAACACTAGGGGGTGAGGAAGGGGTTAAATGTGTATCCTAGGTGTGTTCTAACTGTGGGGGGAGGGGGGGGGGTGACTGGGGGGGGTGACCGATCTGTGTCCCTATGTACAAGGAACACAGATCGGGCTCCTCCTCTCCAGAGACAGGACGCTGTCTCTGTGTAAAACGGCAATGAGAGATGATCTATGAGATCATCTCTCATTCGCCCACAGATCGCATCGCAAACGGCCACTCTGACTGTGATTGGCTGTGTCCAAGGGACACGGACAACACAGGACTTCCCCGCAGCGCGCTCTACAGCGCGCGCTGGGAACGCCCAAAGGGGCGGCCGTCAAAAGACGGCATGTTGGATATTCAGACCCGCGCTGGTGCCGTCATTTGACGGTAGCGTGGGTCTGAAGTGGTTGAACAATATCCAAAAATCATATTCAGGTTGTAGATTGGACAGGAGGAGGATGAAGGATGAGCAGTAGCAGTGCACTTTCAAGTGCATTCGCTGTAGATCTGAGGGGGGCATGCAAGGAAAATAAAAAAGAGCATTTTTGCTTGCATGTGATTGGATGATCAAATCAGCAGAGCATCCCCTCATTTCAGAGCTTTCACTGAGATCTAAAGCAATCTACATTGACTGCACTTACAAGTGCATTTTCAAGTGCACTTGTAGTGCAAAGTGGATTTGCCTTTCGTATATAACCCCCATATTGTTAAAATCAAAGACAATGGTTATTTACGAAAAGGCAAGTTCTCTTTGCACTACAAACGCAAAGTGCATTGAAATTGCACTGAAAGTGCACTTTGAAGTGTGGTCGCTGTAAATCTGAGGGGTAGATCTGGAATGAGGGGAAGCTCTGCTGATTTTATCATCCAATCATGTGCAAGCTAAAATGCTTTTTATCTTCCTTGCATGTCCCCCTCGATCTACAGTGACTGCACTTGCAAGTGCACTTTGCACTTGTAGTTTGCACCTTTAAGTGCAAAGTGGATTTGCCTTTCTTAAATAACCTCCAATGTATCAGACTTTATTTTCTGAATGAATGGAATCTCTATACAGATTCTCATTCATTCAAGTAACGTGATACAGAGAAAAGAGATTATCTTCAGTCCCTTTCTCTGTCTCAAAAAAGAGATATGGGGGTCTGTTTAGACCTCTAATATCTCACCAAAGTAAATAAAAAATAAAAAATAAAACACAAAGAGCCCTTTCACACTGGCAGCACCCTGGCTTCGGCGGTAAAGCGATGTTAGTTTTAGCTGCGCTTTACCATCATTTTTGCAGAGCTTTTCAGACGCTAGCGGGGCGCTTTTAACCCCTGCTAGTGGCCAAATAAAGAGTTAAAAGGTGCTTTGCAGGTGCCTCGGCAGCACTGCCCGTTGATTTCAAATAAATCAATGTAAATAAAAGCTGCTTGCAGGACTTTTTTGATGTCATGTGAGCGCAGTGCCCCAGTGTGAAAGCACTCGGGTTTTCACACTGGGATTGCAGATGTGACTGTAGCGTGCGGGAGGGTCGGATCCCAGGCACCATGTCACTTGCTCCTCCCCCACTCTCCCTGCACATGGCGTGTAGCTGAAGAGATCCCAGAAGGGAAGGAGGGACCCGCGGTACGGGTACTTGTCTGAGCCTGGTGTCACCTTCTCCTGGGCCACCCCCCAGCGACATCACTGTATAAGCAGCACTCCCCATCATAGTTAAAACAGATTATCAATATGGCTGCTGTGACCTCACCCTTTTATAGTGGGTGGGCTTGTTTATCAAAGAGCCCCCTTATTGGTTCTTCTGTACAGCTGGCCAGCCCAAAGGCCAGGCAGTGCATCATGGATAACATGAAAACTCCCACATTTTGTTGGGTTCAAAAATCTTTGAATATGCAGGATTCACCATGAACCCATGGTAGCAGTGAAGCCAAGCCTCATTCCTACTTAACAGCAAAAGAACATTAGTACATGTTTGCTTTTATTCAAATGGTCAAAGATAAGGTCAAACCATAATTTAAAGACATTAGTCTTTGGCTAATATCTCCAGCAGATGTATGAGTAAATGAAATAAATTAAATCAAAACAACATTTCCTATATTATTCACTAGAAATATCTTAATACATTTCCTGAAAAATAATAGTGGTTATGTTATGATGACCTGTCTGGAATGTGGGCTAAGATGGTGATTTGCTTTTATGATCAGACCTTGCTTCTAGTGTAAAACCAGGTAGGGATAAATATGACATGTACAGTATATTACTAAAAAATGTTCTTTATATGAACATACCATGTGTTTAGGAGATTGATGTGCAAAACTGGCAACCTTATCATGTATGTAATGGTCCATCTAAAACTCAGGAATCGCCAACCTAATGGCTAGGTTTATATTGAACATTTTGGTGGGCATCGGGTTTTAAGTTTTTAACCTTCATCATCATTGCTGATCATACCAGCACTGTTCTAGGGAGCCTGCACTTTATATCTGTTAGCAATATCTGTTATAGTCACTTTTATTATAAATGTCATTACATTTTTGCACAAGGGGGTTATTTACTAAAGGAAAATCCACTTTGCACTACAAGTGCACTTGAAAGTGCAGTCGCTGTAGATCTGAGGGGGACATGCAAGGAAATCAAAAAACAGCATTTTAGCCTGCACATGATTGGATGATAAAATCAGCAGAACTTCGCCTCATTTCAGATCTACTCCTCAAATTTACAGCGACTGCATTTCCACTTGTAGTGCAAAGTGGATTTGCCTTTTGTAAATAACCCCCAGCCTGACAGATCACGGAGATCTGTGCAGGGAGAAGATGCAGAGGAGGGAGGAGAAGGAGAGATGCAGCTCGGAGTGGCCATGGATCGGGGGTGCGAGGGCAGTTGGGAGGTGATCTGGCTGTTGGGGGGGACACATCAAGCCCTATGCAGTACCTGAAGCCAGCTAATGATGGTGGCTGCGGGGAGCGAGTTTGCAGGAGGGTCGGATAGGGTAGAGGGGGGGTAATTAGTGCTGGGGGGAGAAAGGGGGTAAAGGGGATAGGAGAGGAGAGTGGTGCAGCAGTTTTAGATGAAAGGGTGTGGCGGGGTGGTGAGGCAGGGGACAGGGAGGCAGCGGGGTGGGTGGAGGGGGGAGCGGTCACATTAGGGGTTAATAATTCTGATCAGCGGGTTGTAATCTGTGCCCTATTTGGGCAAATCTTTGCCCAATCAGGGTGCAGTAAAATCTGGTAGTTAAAAAGGGGAGCTGGAAAGCTGGCCGCAGTATTCTTACCTCCCTGGCGGTGTTCCCGAGCGTGACTCGGGGTGGTTTGTTCTTGCCAAGAAAGGTATCCCCGAGTCACGCTCGGGGTAGACATGCAGAGCCTGCAGCGCGCGCTGGCTTACCTTCTTCCTGGATCCAGCGATGCATCCATGCTGTGTGAGCGAGCGGGTGCTCGCTCGATTCACACAGCGTCCCTGTGTGCCGCCGAGCTCCGTTCCCTGCGACGTTACGACGCACGGGAGCGGAGAACGGCGCCAAATTCAAAAAAGTAAACAAACACTTTACATACAGTATACTGTAATCTTATAGATTACAGTACTGTATGTAAAAAATACACACACCCCCATGTCCCTAGTGGTCTGTCCAGTGCCCTGCATGTTCTTTTATATAATAAAAACTGTTCTTTCTGCCTGGAAACTGTAGTTGCCCATAGCAACCAAAAATGTCCCTTTATGTCAAAAATGGTTTTAGATCAGCTAGAAAACAGCGATAATAAATTATAATCACTTGCAGAATTTAGCGATAGCGATTTGTGGGGAAATTCGTCATAAAAAAAAAAATAATAATGACAGCAAAAATTCTGCAACTGAGCAAATTTCAGTGATTTTGATTTGATTACATTATTGAATAATTTTTACTATAATTATATTATTATTTGTTATAATTTTTTATAATTTTTTTTATATTATAATTTTTAATTAAAAAAAAAAAAAATCATACCCGGGATGCCTATTAGACTCTTGTTTGTTCAGATTTAAGTGAGTTATTCCTAAGAATTACAAGACTACAGTATAAAACGCCAAATTCCCTTGCAAATAATGGTACCGCTTTCAGCACCGAAAATCTTAAAGAATCATACCGCCAGGGAGGTTAACAAGTCATGAGTCATCAGCTGTCAATGGGCTTCCCCGCAAAGGGTCTGGTAGGGATTTGGGGGGGGGGGGCAAACCGTTTTTTTTTTTAATTGTTTTTATTTTGGAATGGTATCGACTGGGGTGGACCCCATGCCATTCTTTTCTTTATTTATTTTTAAATAGCCGGGTCCTGGCAATTGCAACTGAGTCAATTTCAATGTGATTTGACTGTTTTTTTCTTTAGAAATTTCATTGTTGCTGCAGCATGTTCTATATATGCTACAGATGCGCCACTTTATAGGCAGACTTTGGGGACCCTGCATGCTCTATAATTAAAATATTTTTTCATTTTTATTGTTGCACTTTAAGCATCATTAAAATCACTGCCTCTTTTTAAAAAAAAATAGCATTGATACATGTCCCCCAGGACAGTAATCATAGAGGGGGTTATTTACCAAAGGCAAATCCACTTTGTACTACAGGTGCAAACTACAAGTGCAAAGTGCACTTGAAATTGCACTAAAGTGCACTTGGAAGTGCAGTCACTGTAAAACTTAGGAGTAGGTCTGAAATTAGGGGAAGCTCTGCTGATTTTATCATCAATGTGCAAGCTAAAATATGTTTTTTTTTTTAATTACCTTGCATGTCCCCCTCGGATCTACAGCGCCTGCACTTCCAAGTCCACTTTGCACTTGTAGTTTGCACTTGTAGTGCAAAGTGGATTTGCCTTTAGTAAATAACCCCCTTGGTCATGTAGATGTAAACCCTTAGTGAATGCCATGTGGTTAGCAAAATACAGTGTATCTTTGCCCCAGGTTAAAGCTAGAATGCGGGGCAGGAAACCCATAATCCATGCGTGTTTCCTGCACTGAATTAAAAATGCAATACCCTTACAATATGCAGGTGTTAACAACACCTGAAACGCAATGCATCTTCTTGCGCTGTATAGTATGAAACTACCACGTGATCCATTTGCAGTGCATTTCCATTTTTCAATCATGTGCAAGCAAAAAAAAAATGTTCTTATTTTCCCTGCACCTGATTTAAAGATTTTTTACAAAGTGAAGCTTTACCACTGTAGCGCTTGGTTGCTACTAGTAACTAACATCCACCGTATCAGCCTGCTGCTAGACCTCCATCTATCACCTCAGAGACAATGAACAGTCATTTGGGTTGTTTTGTTTTTGTTTATTGGGGGATATAACTTGGTTGGGGAAAAGGGGATATGGGATGCCCATAGAACATGCCCATAGAAAAAAAAGAGGAATTTATGTGTATTTACTGGGAGGGCTTTCCCTCCCCCATGCACTATATGAGTGTAAGAGACTCTCTATCTAAGTGCCTTAATAAGAAAAAAAAAGGAAATTCGAAGGGGAAAAAAATAAAATACAAAATAAAATTAAAATTAAATTCTTTGATCAGTGGGGTACAGCAGCCCTCAAAATTTCCACTCGCCTACTAGCATTGGGCCCCGACCAATGTAGCTGGAGAGCAGAAAGTAATGAGTGAGGTGGAGAATTGTGAAAACTACCACTCCGGTGCAGCGCTAACTGAAAATTGCCCTGACATGAGAGCGGCAGCCTTCCAGTTTGTGCAGTTTTCTTCTCCTTGTGCTCTATGTAAGTGTCCAACAGTTCAGCCTGAGCACTGCAAACAGACTGTTTAGTTGTGTGGATCTCAGCACTGGATTGTACTCCCTCCCGCTGTGCTGCAGCTCCTCACTGCCAGCCTGAATAAAAGGGGAAGTGGGGACATGCAAGCGTGGAGCCGCACACACAGGCTCCTGATGATGAGATGGGGGGGAGAGAGAGAGAGATCTAATGCCCTGTCCCATTTAGGTAAAGTTGTTGGTAATATTTAATTTTGTAACTTGATTCTGCATAAAACATTGTCATTCCATCAGATAATCTACGAGGGCGTGTTTACAGGTGCAATTATTCACAGGGCAGTGTATGAATTAGGTGGGGCAACTGGTGGCGAGTAACTCTTGAGGCCTGGCTAGTAGCTCAGGACCTGAAATTTTGAGCCCTGGGGTACAGCACTAGATTCCATTCTGATCAGTGGGATACAGCACTAGGTCCCATTCTGATCAGTGGGATACAGCACTAGGTCCCATTCTGATCAGTGGGATACAGCACTAGGTCCCATTCTGATCAGTGGGATACAGCACTAGGTCCCATTCTGATCAGTGGGATACAGCACTAGATCCCATTCTGTTCAGTGGGATACAGCACTAGATCCCATTCTGATCAGTGGGATACAGCACTAGATCCCATTCTGATCAGTGGGATACAGCACTAGATCTCATTCTGATCAGTGGGATACAGAACTGGGTCCCATTCTGATCAGTGGGATACAGAACTGGGTCCCATTCTGATCAGTGGGATACAGCACTGGGTCCCATTCTGATCAGTGGGATACAGCACTAGGTCTCATTCTGATCAGTGGGATACAGCACTAGATCCCATTCTGATCAGTGGGATACAGCACTAGGTCCCATTCTGATCAGTCAGATATAGCATTAGATCCTATTCTGATCATTGGCTGATCGTATTGGGGATTAAAGGCCCCTTTTTTGCTGACTTTAGCTTCACCCCATTCTTAAGCCCAAAATATGAGTGCTCCTGGAGTGGGGAGGTACAGCCAGCACTAATTACCCCTCAAATCTGTTCTTCTACTGTTATGAATGAACACTCAGTGATGCCTCGACGGCTCTGATTATCCATTAACCACTTAAGGACCGCCTACTGCACATTTACGTCGGCAGAATGGCACGGCTGGGCACATCAACGTATATATACGTTGATTTTAGTACCCAGCCGTGGGTCGCGGGCGCGCGCCCGCGACCGGGTCCGAAGCTCCGGGACCGGGACCGCGGGATTCGCGGACCCGATCGCCGCTGCAGTGCGGCGATCCGTCCCTGGAGCGGAAGAACGGGGAGAGCCGTGTGTACACACAGCTTCCCCGTGCTTCTCTGTGGCTGTAGCATTGATCGCGTCATCCCTGTAATAGGGAGACGCGATCAATGATGTCACACCTACAGCCACACCCCCCAACAGTAGTAAACAAAACACATAGGCACACATCCCCTACAGCGCCACCTGTGGTTAACTCCCAAACTGCAACTGTCATTTCCACAGTAAACAATGCAAATTTAAATGCATTTTTTGCTGTGAAAATGACAATTGTCCCAAAAATGTGTCAAAATTGTCCGAAGTGTCCGCCATATTGTCGCAGTCACGAAAAAAATCGCTGATCGCCGCTATTAGTAGTAAAAAAAAAATAATTAATAAAAATGCAATAAAACTATTCCTTATTTTGTAAACGCTATAAATTTTGCGAAAACCAACCGATAAACGCTTATTGCGATTTTTTTTACCAAAAATACGTAGAAGAATACGTATAGGCCTAAACTGAGGAAAAAAAATGTTTTTTTTATATATTTTTGGGGGATTTTTATTATAGCAAAAAGTAAAAAATATTGCATTTGTTTTTAAATTGTCGCTCTATTTTTGTTTATAGCGCAAAAAATAAAAACCGCAGAGGTGATCAAATAACACCAAAAGAAAGCTCTATTTGTGGGGAAAAAAGGACGGCAATTTTGTTTGGGAGCCACGTCGCACGACCGCGCAATTGTCAGTTAAAGCGACGCAGTGCCGAATCGCAAAAAGGGGCAAGGTCCTTTACCTGCATTTTGGTCCGGATCTTAAGTGGTTAATAGTAGTAAAGGATTACTCAGATCTGCATGTACACACATAGCTGCTGGTAATGGATCACACAGAGCCATATCACTGGGCGATCATTCACTATGAACAATAAGTACTGTCAGGACTAGATACAGCTTTGTAGCACTGATCATTTATTGTTAAAATTGAAAGATCACCCAGTGCTGCGAGGTTGTGTAATCCATTAGCCATGGCTGTGTGTGTGTACACACACATCTGAGTAATTTTTACTAGTACTGTATAAGCGGCAGATAGACACACAGAGACGCAGTATGTGGGATTCTTTGTAAAATACATAATTATGTAGTTAGTCTGGTTAAAACAGTCCATCTAGTTTAACCAATGACACTATTGGTCTACCAGAGCAGCCTTTACTGCCAAACATCAGAGCTGTCACTCAAAAATCTGTCTGAGGGCCTGCCTGATTGCATACAAATTGAAAGTGTTTAGGTTAAACCTCATATTATATGTTTTTTGTAAATCTAAAGGAAAAAATCGAAAGAAATGTGTATAGCGTGTATCCAGCTTAACAATCTAGGCAGAGGGAGGAAAATATCTGACCAAGCAACTTAGCAATGGCTGGACAAATTCCAAAAGGACCAAGTGCTACACGTGCATGGTTCCCCAAAGTATTCAATAAAATTCAATAAAAGTTAAAAAGTCTAATGAGACGCCTTCTTTAAAGTGTTTGTAAACCCCAAATAATAAAAAATAGAGATCCTGGTCCCTTATTTTAGATTAAACAGCATAGTGCTTGTGCTGTGCAATCTGCCCCCCTCTAAACTGTAAAAAAAAAAACTCCCTAAACCTGCCACTTCCTATAACCCCCTCTCTGCAATGACAATGAAAATCAGGGCTTCTGAACCCTGATCACCATAGTCAGTGTACATCCCTTCATCATCCGCAGCCCTGCTTTTAGCTCTCCTCTGCCCACCTCACCCCCTCCTCCCTGCCTGTCAGTTCTGTGTCTGTGTCTCTGCCTCCCCCCACACGCTGCTATTATTCTAAATGGTCACTTCCAGCCCCACTATTATAGACTGGTATAGCACACTGTACAGATTTAGCGTGTTTTTCAGACCGGACAGGTGACTCTCGGCTGGTTTCCAGGCTTACTGCAGGAGAGGCTGAGCGATCATGTAATCTCCCCAGCTGACGGCAGAAGGAGATCTTGGCCCCTCCGGCACAAGCTATGAATCGAAGCTGTAAAGCGGCCGTGAGTCACGTGACCGGCCTGAAGATCACTCTAAATGGGTATTTACAAGCCTCATTTATTTAAAAGACATATACAGTGTGCTATGCTAGGCTCTAATGATGTGTGGCTGGCAATGATGTCTATAAATGGGTTCACAAACGCTTTAAGGGACAGTTGTACCTTTCTTAAAACATTTGCTAAATCCACCTTCCCCACACCCCCACACCCCATTACTTATCTTTCACACCTGCAGCCTCTACCAGTATATTTGATAGAAATCTCAGTGCTGGCCACACTATTTGCTTGAATGGGGACACATACCGAGACTAGAGATTCTTAATATACAGCCAAGTCAGTGGGAACTTGGTGCACATTCCTATAACTCATTTGATTTAAGATTAACTAAAGAATATTCAGATCACTGCATATAATTTATCAGCATCTGTCTACATGTTCACAAGCAGTGCATGGATATTAATCTGCATTTCTGGTCACATTAGGATAAGCGATGTTTGAAAAATGCTTTGCTTAATTTTCCCTTTTACTTTGTGAGGTTAAGTGCACAGATAGAAGAGTGGATACGAATGAAAATGAAGCAGATTATCAATGTTTTAGCTTTAGCGTTTAGCTTGGAACTCTTAGCTTCATAACAGGCAATTTATTCTGTGTGAATTTGCCTTCTCCTCGCTATTAATTAATATTAATAATTCAAATGTTGTATTCTTTTCTCACTTCAAATAGAATGTCAGGCATCCACGGTGTGATTTAAGTGCCATTATTATCTTCTGGAAGATGATTAAAAGGATGATTACTTTTAAAACAGCAGTTGGCAGTTTATGTGTGACATTTACAATAGAGTAAGCAAAACAAAGGCTTCCCAGGACCTGACTCGGGTTTTACTATGAACACGGTAGGGGACATTTATGAATTTATTTGCCCTTTTTAACAGCATGCAATTGTGTGCCAAACATTGGCAGTACATAAATCCCCCGTTGTGGCTGAACCTTTGCAAGTGGTGAGCTTTTTCAGATTTCAGATTTTGTGAATCCATCCACCAACTCTGCATCAAATTTGTCATGTGTGCTCTAAACTACTTTGAGGCAGAACTAAAATAATTCTATAGTCATAGCATATATTTTCATTTTATAACATTTATAACAATACAAACAGTTATTTTTGACAATCTAATTTAGGCTTTTTATGTTGTGAGTTCTGCCTATTTGCTAGCCTTTTCTTTCCACGGTTTTCATGTATTTCCATGCATGCTTTGCAGCTTCTCCTCTGCTGTTTACTTTAAATTTCTAAGGACTACATCTCCTATGGTACCTTGCTCCCTGCAAGCAGTGATTCCTGTACTGACTTCGCCTCCTGAAACTCCTCCCCCCAGAGAAGGGGGTGCAAATATACAGGGCTGGCCCAAGACATTGTGCTGCCTGGGTTCAAGAACTCTGCTTCCTGCAGGCTCTGTGTTATGTATGACACAGCAGTGCCTACTCACATGGCATTGTGAATATGTGTCACAGAATGCAAGGAAGCAAAGTTAACAAACTTCAATATTATTCAGATTAAGGGTACATTCACACGGGTGTTTTAAAATGGTGCAATTCTCAGTGACAGGAATCCACTCATTCCTGCTATGGGGTTTGACAGCCATGAGTGACAAGCTGTGGCTACCAAGCCCATACATTGACAGGCTGCTGGTGGCCACAGCTATTTGTGGCTTTTCACACAGCCAGAGATTACCTGCTGTTTCCAAGGCAGGAGTGTTAAAACAGCATTACATGTCCCTGACAGCTGTTTAGTGAAGGTTACAGCTAGATGTTACAGTTTCCAAAATGTGCACCTCACTGTCTTGACCACTTGACCCCTGGAAGATTTACCCCCTTTCACAGGGCAGCCACCAGAAATTGTGGGGCCAATTAGACAGCTAGAGGCCCCCCCAGGTTTGACCACCAACATTTACCAGGGCCCGCACACTGGCTATCCCACCGAATCCACCCACTAGCTATCCCACCAAGTCCTTTAGCGCGCACACACTTATTTTAACACTCATACAATGTCATTTATGAAAATGCACATTGTATTATAAGTCATTAGTGCTTTCAAGGTTTAACAGTAGGAATATTTAATTTTGCCCAAAAGAGACATCCCAATTCAGCAGCTGCATGCTCTCAGCCCCCTCTCACCTGTACAATCTCAGCCACCCTCACACATGTATGCTCGCAGTCCCCTCACACCTGTACGCTCTCAGCCCCCCTCACACTTGTACGCTCTCAGCCCCCCTCACACCTGTATTCTCTCAGCCCCCCTCACACCTGTACGCTTTTAGTGCCCCTCACACCTGTACGCTCTCAGCCCCCTCACACTTGTACGCTCTCAGCCTCCCTCACACATGTACGCTCTCAGCCTCCCTCACTCCTGTATGAACTCAGCCCCCTCACACCTGTACACTCTCAGCCCCCTCACACTTGTACGCTCTCAGCCTCCCTCACACCTGTACGCGCTCAGCCCCCTCACACCTGTATGCTCTCAGCCCCCTCACACCTGTATGCTCTCAGCCCCCCTCACACCTGTACGCTTTCAGCCCCCTCACACCTGTATGCTCTCAGCCCTCCCGCACACATGTACACTCTCATCCCCCCCCTCACACCTGTACACTCTCAGCCCCCCTCACACCCGTACTCTCTCAGTTCCTCCCCCCACACGTGTATTTATGACACACATACAGACATATACACACATTTACACAGACACTTACACAGACACATGTACACAGACACTACTTCTCTCATGTCTGAAGGATTGTTTATCTCCACATGACTGATATATGGACTCTTTTTTTGATTGTATCGAGTCCGGGTGACAAGGCGCAGCTCTAAATCTTTGTTTTTGTTGTATTTCCCCTTGTGTTTCGGCACAAGAGCTGCCGCCTCCCCCCTGTATTTTTTAATTTTATGTTCTAATGTTAGTAACTGACCACACCGGTACTAATTGATTATTTAACTGTGACAAGCGCAATTTTTCTCTGTATTACACACACACGTACACAGACACATGTACACAGACACACACACATGTAGACATACAAACAGACACATGTACACAGACATGTACACAGAGACAGGTGGTGTTCCTAGTCCCAGCTCTTTTGCACACACGAGGAGTGCACATGCAGCAATTTGCCAGAGGTGGCAGCAAAAAGCCCGATGCAAGCTCAGTGACACAGCTGCCGACTCACACTC
Source organism: Rana kukunoris (assembly GCA_029574335.1). Lineage (NCBI taxonomy): Eukaryota > Metazoa > Chordata > Amphibia > Anura > Ranidae > Rana > Rana kukunoris. The sequence goes on from CM056051.1 coordinate 450,863,804, forward strand.
ACTCCAGTGCAGCCACGGAGTGCCCCTACACTTGCCCCTGCCTTCTCCCATCTGGCCGGGCCCATCCAGATGCTCGGGCCCCTTACAGGTGTATGGCTTGTACCCCACCATGACGGCCCTACCCTTTCATGACCAAGATATATTTTTGATAAAGCACTTTTATTTTTTGCGCTATAAACAAAAAAGACTGTCATTTTTTCTTTTTGCTATCAAACATGTCCAATAGAAAATAAAAAAAAATCAAATTTCTTCATAAATTTAGGCCGATATGTATTCTGCTACATATTTTTGGTAAAAAAAATACCAATAAGTGTATATTGATTGGTTTACGCAAAAGTTATATCGTCTACAAAATATGGGATTTTTAAAAAAAATTTACTGGTAATGGCAGCGATCAGCGACTTAAAGGGACTGCGATATTGCAGCAGACGTTTGGAAACGAATTAACACTTTTTATATTTCAATGTTTTTATGAAAAATAGGTTCCAAAGAGAACTGAAGTAGCAAGTAAACATAGACCAATGTTCAAGTTGCAGCAATAACAAATATATAGATACAAAAGATATATCAAACATAAAAACAAAGAAAGGGAGCAAACAATAGTTCCAGGAAATTCTTGATATAAGGCCCATTAGATAATGTCAAAAGTAGGAAACGTATATTCGATCTAACAAAATGCAGCTCTACTCAATAGTCAGGGTCATAGCTTTGTGTAAGAACATACAGTAAACTGAGTAAAGTCGTAAGATCAAATAGAAGGAGTCTAGGAAAAATAGTAGCTAAGACATAATAGGGGATCTTTGCACCAAGTCTTAAGAACATCAAAGTTTAACCACTTAAGACCCGGACCAAAATGCAGGTAAAGGACCTTGCCCCTTTTTGCGATTCGGCACTGCGTTGTTTTAACTGACAATTGCGCGGTCCTGCGACGTGGCTCCCAAACAAAATTGGCATCCTTTTTTCCCCACAAATAGAGCTTTCTTTTGGTGGTATTTGATCACCTCTGTGGTTTTTATTTTTTGCGCTATAAACAAAAATAGAGTGACAATTTAAAAAAATGCAATATTTTTTACTTTTTGCTATAATAAATATCCCCCAAAAATATATAAAAAAACATTTTTTTCCTCAGTTTAGGCCGATACGTATTCTTCTACCTATTTTTGGTAAAAAAAATCGCAATAAGCGTTTATCGGTTGGTTTTCGCAAAATTGATAGCGTTTACAAAATAAGGGATAGTTTTATTGCATTTTTTTTTTTTTTTACTACTAATAGCGGCGATCAGCGATTTTTTTCATGACTGCGACATTATGGCAGACACTTCGGACAATTTTGACACATTTTTGGGACAATTGTCATTTTCACAGCAAAAAATGCATTTAAATTGCATTATTTACTGTGGAAATGACAGTTGCAGTTTGGGAGTTAACCACAGGTGGCGCTGTGACTTTCAGTGTTCCCTGTGTGTGTGTTTACAACTGTAGGGGGGTGTGGCTGTAGGTGTGACGTCATCGATCGCGTCCCCCTATTACAGGGATGACGCGATCGATGCTGCGGCCACAAAGAAGCACGGGGAAGCCGTGTTTACACACGGCTCTCCCCGTTCTTCAGCTCCAGGGACGGATCGCCGCACTGCAGCGGCGATCGGGTCTGCAAATCCCGCAGATTTGGGGCGCGCGCCCGTGACCCACGGCTGGGTACTAAAATCAACGTATATATACGTTGATGTGCCCAGCCGTGCCATTCTGCCGACGTAAATGTGCAGTAGGCGGTCTTTAAGTGGTTAACAAAGTTCTAAAACAACCCAATATGTATTGAATTCAAACAATTTAAAATAAAGATATATAATGGATCCATGGGTCCCAGATTTTATTGAATTTTTTAGAGTTATTATGGAGTGTGTGGGTGAGTTTGTCATTAACCATAATACAGTTGACTTTTTTTTAACATTTTTAACATTATCCAGAGGAATAACCAGTTGTTTCCAATGCCGGGCTACTGTAATCCTTGCCACTAACAGTATATATGTGATTAATTTCTTTTTTTTTTCCTGGGCACCTCATCAGGTAATCTATGCAATAAAGCCGCCTCTGGGGATCTACGGATGTTTACCCCGGTCACTGAATTTATTAAATATCTTAATCCAAAACCTAATCACCAGGGAACTAAATGTGTGTGTGGGGATGATAAAGATGCTCGGTGACTCACTCTATCCCAAACCGCCAATGAGTGTGATAAAGGAGGGCATAAGATAGGAGGGCGTCCTTTCTGTAAAAAAAAAAAAAGATAGGAGGGCGTAGCCAGCTGGGAAGCCACATAGACGATCCTTTGGCCAATGGGTGACAGGAGAGTGCCTCAATAGAGACCCAAAGAGGTACGGAACCTGCCACTGTGGTATAGGCAAGTTGGGCAATCAGAGAGGCTTGAAAGTACTAGTTTTGTAAATTAGGGAGACCCAGACCACCCTTTCATTTTGGGGCAAATAGAGGTCTTCTATTACCCCATATGAAATGAAGAACCTTGGCTTGTAGACACTGTAAATCTCCTCTCGGGACTGCCACTGGTAGAGATCTAAAATAATAGTAGTATCCTGGGTAAGAGTGTCATTTTAACGGAGTTGATTCTGCCAAACCATGATAGGGAATAGTCCGCCCAACGTCGAAGATCTTCTTTAAGTTTTTTAAACAATGGGGGATAATTAGCTATATAGAGAGTCTCAATAGAAGCCGTTAGTTGGACCCCTAAATACTGTATAACAGAGAATGTGATGCCCATTGAAAGTTGTAATTATCCCGAAGAATCTGCACTATGGAGTAGGGAAGGGAGACATTAAGGGTCGTTGTTATATGAGGGTTCAGGTAGAGGCCGGAAAGCCAAGAAAACTGGTCCAATAAGGATAGCAGATGGGGAGAGTAACCTGAGGGTTTGTAATGTACATAAGAACATCGTCTGCAAATAAGGCACATTTATGTTCTTGTTGCCCACAACCGACACCAGTAATATAAGGCCTTGTACACACGACCGAGGAACTCGTCGGGCGAAACACATCGTTTTCCTCGTCGAGTTCCTTGTTCGGCTGTCGAGGAACTTGACTAACAATTTTCTCCATTCCCATTGAGGAAAAAGAGAACATGCTCTCTTTTTGGCTCTTCGAGTTTCTCAACAGTTTCCTCGTCGAAAAATGTACACACGACCGGTTTCCTCGGCAAAACATGTCTCCCAACAAGTTTCTTGCTGGATTCTGCCGAGAAAACCGGTCGTGTGTACGAGGCCTTAGGGTGGGACCGGATTGCCATTGCCAAGGGTTCAATGGCTAATGCAAAAGGTAAAGACAAATGTGGGCATCCCTGTCTCGTACCACGTTTGATAGTGAATGACAACAATTTATAACCCTGTATCGAAACCTGAGCTGACGGAGACCCATATAAAGTTTTTCAATAAGTATAGAAAGTTCTAAAGTAGTGAATAAATCATTCCAATTTACGCTATTAAAAGCCTTATGGAGGTCTAAGGATAGAAGAAGAAGCTCCCAAGAAAGAGGGGCATACCAGTTAGCATGTACAGCTGAAATGAAAGTTACAGTTCTACAAATTTGGTCTAGCGTTTGGTGCCCAACAATGAATTCTGATTGATCTTTATGGATGTATCTCGCCAAGAAGGTGTTAAAAAAGTAAAGCCAGGAGTTTCGTAAGGATTTTTAAATCACAATTGATTTACGAGATCGGGCGCTAAGTAAGAACATCGGTAGTATCTTTATTTATATTTATTATATCTTATTTTTATCTAGAGGGACCTCACCTCCATCCCGTAAGGAATTAAAATAGAGAGCCATATGTCGGACCAGCTTTTCTGAGAATTTCTTGTAGTGAATGTTAGTGAGACCATCTGGTTCTGGCGATTTATGAAGTGATATCGTTTTGATGGTATTATTGATCTCTTCACAAGTGAAAGGCTGGTCCATTAAGTCTCCTGTTGACACTTTTTGGGGACGCAGAAGATGGACGCAGCCTGCACAGGGGACAGTGTTGGATTTGTTTGCAGGTAAGTGTCACATAATGGGCTAGTATGCGATGCTAGCCCATTATGCTTTTTAATTGGCAGGCTTTGCAGGGAGCAAAAGAGGAAGTAAAACCCATCAGGATTTACTTCCTCTTCAAGCCTCAACCTAAGGCTAGAGAGCTTCAATAAGCTCTACAATAAAGAAAAGCACTTAATTAGTAATCTCTCCCTGCCTCACTGTACCGATAGGTGGAAATAAATGAGTTCTATAACACAATAACTCTAAAAAGTTTCTGAATGATGATTTAGTAATGATAGACAGGAGTGGTCTGTATGAGGAATATGCAGTGTTCTGCAGGTAACAATGGATTCTTTCATTTTATTTTCTAGTTGATAATGAAACTCAAGATTAACTGAGTAATGAGTTTAAAGTAAATTACAATAGAGAACCTCTTCTAAAGATCATCTTCATTTCACATTCTACAGAGGAATGACCCTTATTACTAGCAGACATGATGGGATTGCAGAGGTTAATTACTATTTTCCTTAGCTCAGAACAATCACTTTCCAACAATTTTTTTTTTATATAAGTAAATAATGCAAATGAATTTACTTTGCACAAAATGGAAGCAGCCATAAGTCCTCATGCACACTGGGCTTTAAAAAAGCATAGCTGTTAGAGGCCTATGTATCCTTGCACACAAGGATGCACAAAGAAAAAATTCAGGAAATGTTCCATATATTCTATTAACAAATCTACATATAGGACATATAGGGGTCTGCTGACTGTCATCTAATCACTCGCAAGAAAACATGTTTTTTTTTGTGTTTTCTTTGCACTTGATTGGATATTCTTTACAAAGTAAACATTTTTACCACAGTTTCTAAGCTCTGGAGAAGTGAACAGCCTATTTTCTGTTCCCTATATTGTTAGAAAATGGTATTTGTTCCCTCAGAAGAAGGATAGTAATTAACCACTTCCATACAGGGCACTTGCGCACCTTCCCGCCCAAGCCAATTTTCAGCGTTTAGCCATGTCGCACTTTGAATGACAATTGCGCAATCATGCTACACTGTACCCAAACAAAATTGGCGTCCTTTTTTCCCCACAAATAGAGATTTCTTTTGGTGGTATTTGATCACCTATGTGATTTTTTTTTTTTGCGCAACAACTAAAAAAAGACTGAAATTTAAAAAAAAAAAATAAAGTTTTTATTTTTTTCCTGTTAATTTTTTTGTAAATAAGTACGTTTTCTCTTTCAATTACGGGCACTGATATGGCAGCACTGATGGGCACCGATGAGGTGGCACTCATAGGCGGCGCTGGTATGCGGCACTGATGGGCACTCATAGGCGGCACTGATGGGTGGCACTGATGAGCACTGATGGGTGGCACTGAAGGGCACTCATAGGCGGCACATATGGGCACTCATGGGCAGCACATATGGGTGGCACTGATGGGTACTTATGGGTGGCACTGATGGGTACTTATGGGTGGCACAGATGGGCACTGATAGCTGGGCACTGGGCATGGATATGCACTGTGGGGTGGCACTGATGGACACTGTGGGGTGGCACTGATGGACACTGAGGGGTGGCACTGATAGATCCATGTTGCCAATCAGTGCCCATTTGTGGGCACTGATTGGCATCTTTTTTTTACTGTAATTTTTTTTTATTTATTTATTTTTTACTATTTTTTTTTGCCCTTTTTTTTTTTTTTTTTGTATTCCCTGGTGGTCTAGTGTGGGCTTCCCTGGTGGTCCAGTGTGGCGATCCATGGGGGGGCTGCGCTGATAAACAATCAGCGCGAACCCTACCTGTCAGGAGAGCCACCGATCGGCTCTCCTCTACTCGCGTCTGTCAGACACGAGTGAGGAAGAGCCGTCAACGGCTCTTCCTGTTTACATCGTGATCAGCCGTCATTGGACACGGCTGATCACGTGGTAAAATGTCTCCGTGAGAGACACTTTACCTAGATCGGTGTTGCGTGGTGTCAGACTGACACCCGCAACAACGATCGCCATGATGCGTGCCCCCGGGGGCACGCAGCGGCTCAATGTCCTGAGGACGTCATATGACATCCAGTCAGGAACTAACAACCACTGTGCCGACGTCAATTTGTCATTGGCGGGCGGCAAGTGGTTAAGCTTGCATCGGGGGTGGACTGATAACTTATGGGGCTCCTGGGCAATAGAAGATTATGGGGCCCCCGGGCTTACAGATGGCCCCCACGCCAGAAGGCATTGCATAGGCAGGGCAGCTAAAATCTCAGGATTTTAACATCAAAAGCATGTCGGTTTTGGACACCCCGGGTCCAGCCACGACAGCTTCATATACCATCAAAGCCCCATCCCAATGGAATTCGAACAGAACGTGTATGGGGACAACTGGCTGGTTGGTAAGTGACACGGGAGTCATGCATGACTGTCCCCCCCCATGATGCAGACATCACGAGGGGCACATGCATGGCTAACATCCTCCTGTCTTGTCCTTTCCAGGTGACGCGGCATATGCACTTGGGCCCCATCTCATGACTCCATACCGGAATCCCCAAACCAGAGGAGAAAGAAGATACAATGATGCACACATACGTACTCGTGCAGTGTTGGAGCGCACATTTGGCCTCCTGAAGTCCCGTTTCCGATGCCTGGATAAGTCTGGGGGGGCCCTGTTGTATTCCCCAAACTTTGGGTGTCAGATCATCGTTGCATGTTGCATGCTGCACAACTACGCCGTGAGAAAGGGCCTGGAGATTGACATATGTGATGACCTGACCCCCCAACCACACTGTCCCCACCTGCCAAAGGCTACCTCGTCTGCTGATGGTACAGCAGTCAGGAGGTGCCTCGTGGAACGAATCTTTGAATGTTAAACACACACATTCATCATGGCACACAGACAATGCACACATGCACACCACTGTAGTCCCTAGATCACACACACCACATCCACATCACATAAGATTAGCCCAAGTCCAACATGCAGGACTTGGGAGCAGCAACGCCGGCGTCAAGGCCCCAATGATGTCGCTGTCCATTCATACGTCATTCATACGGTCGCGGGGAGAACTTATCCCCAACGACACCCCTTACTGGCAGGAGTGCCACCCCCCACATTTACACACCATTCACACTGTAGCCTGCACTACTGACCGTGTGCAGCAAAAATAACATAAAACGCTCTTAACCAGAGCAAAAATAACATAAAAAGCTCTTAACCAGAGCAAAAAGATATAAAAAAATAAATCACTTGCCCCGGCGCGGGCTACGCCTGGTGCCCAGGCTCCTGGCCCTCAATTGCCTGGGGGGAGCCTCAGTTGGGGGGGTTGGGCATCAGGTGGGGGGGTGGGGCATCAGGTGGAGGAGCATCCCCAGGTCCCTCCCTGGCTGCCTGTCTGCCCTCCAATGCCACCGCTATGCGGCTGAGCACAGCCTCCAGGGAAGCTGTCTGGGCCTGTACGGCCACTTTTAGGCACTTGACCTCCCCCACAAGTTCAGCCGTTGTCGCCTGCAGCTCCCCGAGGCTGGTCACCGTCGCTGCGCTGTTTCCAGCCACATCCTGGATTGCATCCGGTAATGAACCCGAGGAGGCCAGGCTGTCAGCTAGGCACCTCAACTCCCCCACTAGTTCGCCCATATGGCGGCTCTGCTGGTCCTGCTGCCTGGCCAGATGTTCTTTAACCACTTAAGACCCGGACCAATACGCTGGCAAATGACCCAAGGGGTTTTTGCGATTCGGCACTGCGTCGCTTTAACAGACAATTGCGCGGTCGTGCGACGTGGCTCCCAAACAAAATTTGCGTCCTTTTTTTCCCACAAATAGAGCTTTGTTTTGGTGGTATTTGATCACCTCTGCGGTTTTTATTTTTTGCGCTATAAACAAAAATATAGCGACAATTTAAAAAAATATGCAATATTTTTTACTTTTTGCTATAATAAATATCCCCCAAAAATATATAAAACAACATTTTTTTTCCTCAGTTTAGGCCGATACGTATTCTTCTACATATTTTTGGTAAAAAAAATCGCAATAAGCGTTTATCGGTTGGTTTTCGCAAAATTTATAGCGTTTACAAAATAAGGGATAGTTTTATTGCATTTTTATTAATTATTTTTTTTTTTACTACTAATAGCGGCGATCAGCGATTTTTTTCGTGACTGCGACAATATGGCGGACACTTCGGACAATTTTTACACATTTTTGGGACAATTGTCATTTTCACAGCAAAAAATGCATTTAAATTGCATTGTTTACTGTGGAAATGACAGCTGCAGTTTGGGAGTTAACCACAGGTGGCGCTGTAGGGAATGTGTACCTAATGTGTGTGTTTACTACTGTAGGGGGGTGTGGCTGTAGGTGTGACGTCATCGATCGCGTCCCCCTATTACAGGGATGACGCGATCGATGCTCCGGCCACAGAGAAGCACGGGGAAGCCGTGTGTACACACGGCTCTCCCCGTTCTTCCGCTCCAGGGACGGATCGCCGCACTGCAGCGGCGATCGGGTCCGCGAATCCCGCGGTCCCGGTCCTGGAGCTTCGGACCGGGTCGCGGGCGCGCGCCCGCGGGCGCGCGCCCGCGACCCACGGCTGGGTACTAAAACCAACGTATATATACGTTGATGTGCCCAGCCGTGCCATTCTGCCGACGTAAATCTGCAGGAGGCGGTCCTTAAGTGGTTAAGGATTTCGGGCGCACCCCTTGTCTTTTTGGTCGCCTTCCTGGGGACAGGATTGGCTGGGGCCCTTGCATAGGGGGAGGATCTTGAGGGGCTTGAGATGAGGGGTATGGAACAGGAGGGACTGGAGAGGTTGGGGGTGGACCCTGAGGGGCTGGAGAAGATGGGGGTGGTTGGTTGTGATGGTCCTGGCAACACATGGGAATCATCCAAATACAGGAAGACCTCCTGGTCCGTATGGACCACCTCCTCAACCACCTCCTCCGCTGAGGACTGGTGACTCCCCTCCACCAAGGCCTCTTGGCTTCCCAGGGGGTCAGCCAGAGGAACAGGATGCTCCGGGGATGTTGTACGATGGCCACTGGCAGCATCAGATGGCCCCGCTCCCTCCTGCACATCTGTGGATGACACAAAAGATGCACATGTTGGTGGACCCACACACTTGTCACATGTTTCCTTCCACCCCTCACATGCTACACAACACATAGTAGATAAAACACACTTATATGTCCTGGGGTGTCCTGACCTAATGAGATAGGGCATTAACTTGGGCAGCTATCCTCATGAGGATCTCATCCTTCTTAGATCGACTGGTGCTGGCAATATCTGCACCATGGAGGTGAGCATCATACCTCTCCATGGCAGATATGATGATGGCCCTCTCCTCTGGGGAGAAGTTTTTTTTTCGTCTCTCCTTCCTGGGAGCAGGCATGGCAAAGCAGAAAATGCAAAAGCACATACGCCACCACCAACAAACAAAATGGTGTACTTTTGTGCTCGACGGGCGCATGTGTGGTCGCTTTTATACACTGGGCCGGCCCATCTCAGGGGGGTTACACCCGATGTTGTTTTGCGCATGCACAGAGGGGCGAGGCACGTGCGGCGCATGCTCCGTTCGTTCTGGAGTTCATTTGCATGGGGTCACGCTTCATTTGAATGGATCACGCCCACTTCCCTCCTACTTTCACTTGCACCGGCTTATGCTGACACATTTGCTCTGCGCTGGCGCATCGTTGGACGCATGTTCTCCAAGAATATGGGACTTCATAAATATGCGCCGATCTACAAGAATCTGGCCATAAGTGTTTTTGGGATGTGGAATCTGTTCAAGACTGTCTAGGCTGCCTAGCTTCATGGGTGTTGATTTTACTGTGAAGACATTTTTGGTATAGGTTTCATGGGCACAATTAACACCCAAAGACCAATTTTTTCACACACCTGTTTGACAGGCGCATATCATTTCAATTTTTGACAGCAAGGCCCATTCTTGCTTTCATCAAGAGTACCTATATGAATGAATGAATGAATGAATGAATGAAAACTTATATAGCGCAGCACATGCCAACTGAATCGCCTCTAGGGTTACAGTGTGAAGGGACCACCAACACTCAAAGCCCACTTTTTCCGCACCTGTTAATTTCTAAAGTCTGTGAAACAGTCACCAGAATTTATCCTAAAAAAATCTCTAATCTTGTTCTGAGTGCACTAAATTGTGGCCTCATCATAAAGACTAATGCCGCGTACACACGATCACTTTTTGTGATGTAAAAAACGTTGTTTTATCTCATGAAACAAAACGACGTTTTTCAAACTTCATTTTAAAAAACGATGTTGCATACACACCATCGTTTTCTGAAAATGCTCTTGCAAAGCGCGGTTAGGTAAGACACTTTTGACGTCACTCTGTTCCATTGAGCTCTCGTTTTAAACGTCGTTTTGCCCACACACGATCATTTTTTGTGAAACAAAAGACGACATTCTGAAAAACGACATAAAAAATTCAAGCATGTTCGAATTTTTTTTTGGTCGTTTTTTTTAAGACATAAAACGACGTTTTGCCCACACACGATCATTTTAAATTACGTTTTTTTAAAACGTTGTTTTGTTTCATCACAAAAAACGACCGTGTGTACGCGGCATTACTCCCCAAGCTGTTGTTTATAAAATAAAGGATGCTTGCAGGGAAAATTTCATTTTTTTGCCTTTATAAATGTAATTTTTATTGCAGCAGGTTCTATACACGGTACAGATGTGCCACTTTACAGGCACACTAAAGGGACCCCCAAGGCACTATATTTAAAGGAATCTTTTTTTATTATTATTTCACATTAACCACTTAAGGACCGGACCAATATGCTGCTAAAAGACCCAAGGTATTTTTACAATTTGGCACTGCGCTGCTTTAACTGCTGCTTTAACTGCTTTAACTGGTAATTGCGCGGTCATGCAATGTTGTACCGAAACAAAATTTGCGTCCTTTTCTTCCCACAAATAGAGCTTTCTTTTGATGGTATTTGATTGATACCGTAAATTTTGAAAAAAAAAATGATTTTTCTTATAACAAAAAGTAAAAAATATCGAATATACTAAATTTTAGTCAAACATTTAGGCCAAAATGTATTCAGCCACATGTCTTTAGTAAAAAAAAAAATCGCAATAAGCGTATATTTATTGGTTTTCGCAAAAGTTATAGCGTCTACTAACTAGGGTACATTTTCTGGAATTTACACAGCTTTTATTTTATGACTGCCTATCTCAGTTCTTGAGGTCCTAAAATGGCAGGGCAGTACAAAACCCCCCAAATGGCCCCATTTTGGAAAGTAGACACCCCAAGGAAACTGCTGAGAGGCATGTTGAGTCCATTGAATATTTTTTTTTTGTCCCGCGTACGGTACCCCGAAAACCAATCACCGCCTTCAAGATTTCTAAGGGCATACATTTTTGATTTCACTCCTCACTACCTATCACAGTTTTGAAGGCCATAAAATGCCAAGATGGCACACAACCCCCCCCCCCCAAATGACCCCAAGCTATTTGCTGAGAGGCATGTTAAGTCCATGGAATATTTTTTTTTTTTTGCCCCAAATGAGTGAGTTGACCAAAAAATATATATTTTTTTTTTTTTTACAAAACGTTGTCACTAAATGATATATTTCTCACACATGCCATGGTTATATGTGGAATTGCACCCCAAAATACATTCTACTGCTTCTCCTGAGTACGGGGATACCACATGTGTGGAACTTTTTGGGAGCCTAGCCGCGTACGGACCCCGAAATCCAATCACCGCCTTCAAGATTTGTGTGAGTAAAATCAAAAATTTATGTCCTTAGAAATCTTGAAGGCGGTGATTGGTTTTCGGGGTCCCGTACGCGGCTAAGCTCCAAAAAAGTCCCACACATGTGGTACCCCCGTACTCATAAGAAGCAGCAGAATGTATTTTGGGGTGCAATTCCACATATAACCATGGCATGTGTGAGAAATATATCATTTAGTGACAACGTTTTGTAAATTTTTTTTTTTGGTCATGATTCAATCACTTGGGGCAAAAAAATGTAATATTCCATGGACTCAACATGCCTCTCAGCAAATAGCTTGGGGTGTCTTCTTTCCAAAATGGGGTCATTTGGAGGGTTGTGTGCCATCTTGGCATTTTATGGCCTTCAAAACTGTGATAGGTAGTGAGGTGTGAAATCAAAAATGTATGCCCTTAGAAATCTTGAAGGCGGTGCTTGGTTTTCGGGGTCCCGTACGCAGCTAGGCTCCAAAAAAGTCCCACACATGTGGTATCCCCGTACTCAGGAGAAGCAGCAGAATGTATTTTGGGGTGCAATTCCACATATAACCATGGCATGTGTGAGGAATATATCATTTAGTGACAACTTTGTGCAAAAAAAATCAGTTTGTCATATTCCCGCAACTTGTGTCAAAATATAAAATATTCCCTGGACTCGACATGCCTCTCAGCAAATAGCTTGGGGTGTCTACTTTCCAAAATGGGGTCATTTGTTTTTTTTTGTGCTATTTTGGCATTTTATGGCCTTCAAAACTGTGATAGGTAGTGAGGAGTGAAATCAAAAATGTACACCCTTAGAAAGGCTGAAGGCGGTGATTGGTTTTTGGGGTCCCGTACGCGGCTAGGCTCCTAAAAAGTCTCACACATGTGGTATCCCCGTACTCAGGAGAAGCAGCTAACTAGCGGCACCAGCGACACTAATACAGCGATCAGAAAAACGATTGCTTAGTGACGCTGGCAATAGGGGGTAATAGGATTAACTCTAGGGGCAATCAGGGATTAAAACCTTTATTAGAAAATGTATGGGGGTACCTAATGCTATAAAAACCTGGCAGGCGAACCTCAAAAAATAACTAGCTACCTAGTGGCACTAGCGACACTAATACAGCGATCAGAAAAACGATCGCTTAGTGACGCTGGCAATAGGGGGTGAAAGGGTTAACTCTAGGGGCAATCAGGGGTTAAAACCTTTAGTAGAAAATGTATGGGGGTACCTAACGCTATAAAAACCTGGTGGGCGAACCTCAAAAAATAACTAGCTACCTAGCGGCACTAGCGACACCAATACAGCGATCAGAAAAACGATGGCTTAGTGATGCTGGCAATAGGGGGTGAAAGTGTTGACTCTAGGGGTAATCAGGGGTTAAAAACCTTTATTAGAAAATGTATGGGGGTACCTAACACTATAAAAACCTGGCAGGCGAACCTCAAAAAATAACTAGCTACTTAGCGGCACTAGCGACACTAATACAGCGATCAAAAAAACGATCGCTTAGTGACGCTGGCAATAGGGGGTGAAAGGGTTAACTCTAGGGGCAATCAGAGGTTAAAACCTTTATTAGAAAATGTATGGGGGTACCTAACGCTATAAAAACCTGGAGGGCGAACCTCAAAAAATAACTAGCTACCTAGCGGCACTAGCGACACCAATACAGCGATCAGAAAAACGATCGCTTAGTGACGCTGGCAATAGGGGATGAAAGGGTTAACTCTAGGGGCAATCAGGGGTTAAAACCTTTATTAGAAAATGTATGGGGGTACCTAACGCTATAAAAACATGGCGGGCGAACCTCAAAAAATAACTAGCTACCTAGCGGCACTAGCGACACCAATACAGCGATCAGAAAAGCGATCGCTTAGTGACGCTGGCAATAGGGGGTGAAAGGGTTAACTCTAGGGGCAATCAGGGGTTAAAACCTTTATTAGAAAATGTATGGGGGTACCTAACGCTATAAAAACCTGGTGGGCGAACCTCAAAAAATAACTAACTACCTAGCGGCACTAGCGACACTAATACAGCGATCAGAAAAACGATCGCTTAGTTGCGCTGGCAATAGGGGATGAAAGGGTTAACTCTAGGGGCAATCAGGGGTTAAAACCTTTATTAGAAAATGTATGGGGGTACCTAACGCTATAAAAACCTGGCAGGCGAACCTCAAAAAATAACTAGCTACCTAGTGGCACTAGCGACACTAATACAGCGATCAGAAAAACGATCGCTTAGTGACGCTGGCAATAGGGGGTGAAAGGGTTAACTCTAGGGGCAATCAGGGGTTAAAACCTTTAGTAGAAAATGTATGGGGGTACCTAACGCTATAAAAACCTGGTGGGCGAACCTCAAAAAATAACTAGCTACCTAGCGGCACTAGCGACACTAATACAGTGATCAGAAAAACGATCGCTTAGTGACGCTGGCAATAGGGGTGAAAGGGTTAACTCTAGGGCCAATCATGGGTTACAACCTTTATTAGAACATTTATGGGGGTACCTAATAAAGGTTTTAACCCCTGATTGCCCTAGAGTTAACCCTTTCACCCCCCTTTTGCCAGCGTCACTAAGCGATCGTTTTTCTGATCGCTGTATTAGTGTCGCTAGGTAGCTAGTTATTTTTTGAGGTTTGCCGCCATGTTTTTATAGCGTTAGGTACCCCCATCAATTTTCTAACGCTATAAAAACATAGCGGCGAACCTAAGAAAATAACTAGCTACCTAGCGACACTAGCGACACTACAGCAGCGATCAGAAAAACGATCGCTTAGTGACGCTGGCAAAAGGGGGCTGAAAGGGTTAACTAGGGGGTGATCAAGGGGTTAAAACCTTTATTGGGGGGGGGGTACGGGGCTACCCTGGACCTAACACTAACTGCCTGACACTAACTGTCACACTGACACTAAATGCAGTGATCAGTAGATCACTGCTATTTAGTGACACTGTGACAGGGGGGCTGGGGGGGTGATCGGGGGTGACCGGGGAGGGGGGGGGGGAATGTGTGCCTATGTGTACTGATGTGTGCCTATGTGTACTGGTGTCAGTGTGGTGCTTGTGTACTCACTGTTGTGATGTCTCCTCTCCTCCGCCAGACGAAAATACCGGCGGGAGGAGCGGTGACATCACTTCCTTCTCTGCCTGTGTTTACAGTTCAGGCAGAGGAGGAAGCAGATTGGCTGGGAGCGATCCGGAGGGGGCGGACAAAAACGAACAGATCGCTCCTAACCACTTACCGACCGCCGCACGCAGCGGAGGGGGTCCCGATCGGACCCCCGACCCGCGGAAAGGCAGGGACTTGCCATTCTGTGGACGTACATAGGCGTGCGGTGGTCCTTAAGTGGTTAAGCATCAGTAAATCACTGCTCATTTAAAAATGATGTTCTTTTTTTCATTAAAACATGTCCCCCATGGCAGTACCCAGACCCCCATAACCTTTGTATGTCCCATTACTTGCATCTAATTCCTCAAAATGGACACCCAACACTAATATTCAAACCTCTGAGCAATCTTGACTCTGTCTTGACTTTGATACCTAAGGGCCCTTTCACACAAGCGGACGAACGGTCCGCTAATTACAAGTCCGTTAACGGACTTGTAATGGGCCCCTATGGGAGCGGATCCGTTAGCGGATGATGCATCCGCTAACGTCCGCAAGATCCGCATCCTTTTTTTTGGACGGAAGAATGTCCTATTTTTCTTCTGTCCGGTGGAATGGATCGGATGCAAACGGACAGACGGTCCGTTTCCATCCGATTCCCCATAGGGGATAGCGGAGGAGAGATAGGGCGGTCCCTGCATAGTGTGCGTGGACCGCCCTGTCCGCCGACAGCTCAGCGGAGACCCCCCGCTGAGCCGATGGACACACGGAGCGGACCGCAAAACGGACTGCTCCGTGTGAAAGGGCCCTAAAATAGTTGTAAACGTTAGACATGAAATATGAACAAAGCACATCCTTTTATACTGTGTACATGTCTCCAAAGCACTGGGTGTGATTTCTCCCTGCTGTCTTGTTCTTTTGTTATCTACATGATTCATTTCTGACAACTTTTCCCAACTCCAACTCCAAGAGAGCGCCAGCCTGTGATTGACAGCCTCAGCTGTGCATGTTTCATATACTGTGAGGAGGGGTGTGTGTCCCATCCATACAATCAGGGCTCTCCTCACTGAGCTCTGAAATGAGAAACTTTAGACCCCCTGCTTTTCAGAGCTGAAAGATGCTGTGTATAATATGTGTTGGAGAAGACTGTAGAGAAGAAATTGATGCCGATAAACAGGTACAACTTATGCAGGATAATTTGTTTTATGTTTATCACTTGATGCTATTCATCTCACTGGGTAAGAGTTTACAACCACTTTACACATGTCTCTTATGTCTGTATGACCCATGGGGTACCTCTGTATATGCTGTTGAGGTTCCCTATTAGACAGTTGGATATTGTCAATATTTAAAGGGGAGTTCCACCAAAAAGTCAGTCAGCAGCTACAAATACTGCAGCTGCTGACTTTTAAAAAAAGGACACTTACCTGTACAGGGTACCCAAATTGTCGGCACCAGAAGCCGGTCTGTCTCTCGGCTCTCAGGTGGAAGCACCGCCATCTTCGTTAAGAGAATCATGAAGAAAAGCCTTGCGGCTTCAATTCCTGGTTCCCTAATGTGCATGCGCGAGTCACGCTGTGCACTCTCACTGGTCCCTGCTGTCCTCTGGGACCTGAGTGTCTCCCAGAAGACAGTGGGGGGGCGGAGAAGGGGCCAGACATGGCATAGATATCCACGGCTACTGCGGCTATCTATGCTCGGAAGTGTTAGCAAATACCTGGCTTAGACGGGTATCTGCTCCCCCTTCACCCCTAAAAGGTGCCAAATGTGACACTGGAGAGGGGGGTTTAGGAAAAGCGGAAGTTCCATTTTTGGGTTGAACTCTGCTTTAATGTCTGAGTATGGATTCCTGATGCAATTGTTTTACTGTCTTTAGTCTCTTGCACCATGCACCCCTCTCCTCGTCAGCTCTGCTGCTGGAATTTCTATATGCAGCACCACAACCCCCTTCACTATTTCTCATGGCACCAACCCATGACCGCCTTAAGGCCGGGTTCACACCTATGCGAATTGGCTGCGGCTTAAACCGCATCCAATTCGCATAACATTATAAAATACATTGATTTCAATGAGGCTGGTTCACATATGTGCGATGCATTCGCACTGCGCATTGCCCAAAAAAAGTGTGCGTTTTCTAGGCATTGTGGTGTGGCTCAGGTGCGAATTCAGGCCCATTATCTTCTATGGGCACGCATCTGATTCGCAGATGTGTTCATTTCTCATCAGAATTTCTCTCATTCTCCTCAATACACTTCCCCCCTCCCCCTCCCCTCTCCCAGGTCTCCAAATTCGCAGCTAAAATGAAGATGAACTGCTGAACAGTTCTCTTATCTCTCTGCAGAGATAACAGAGCTGAAATTTGCACCGCACTAGTGTAAATCCGGCCTTACAGAAAATGTAACCTGCCTATTTAATATTTACTTCAAATTATATTTTCAAGTATTAACATTCATTTTATACAAAACAATTAGGAGAAGACATATTTAATTATTTAATTATGTAAAAACATAACCTATTTTTTGGAAAGACTTTGTTAATATAGTTGTCATAGCCAGATACAGTTTAGAGGACTTCACTCTGGTGCAATGAAAACCCAGTGAAGGATCAAGCACTACACACCACATTACAAATTTCAAAAAAATAAAAATTAGGTCAAGTTTGGCTTCATAATACTATATTTGTCACTGAACCAAAGAGGGATTTTAATTGCAGTAAAAATAACACTGCTGCACATGCTGCAAAGACATCATCACAGATGACATTGATTATATAAAGTTGGCGAGCGTGGAGCTATGCTATTTGGATCAACATACTGTACTGTAGGTACTTATGTCATATATTGACTCTTCTATCTGTTTCTCTCTGGCTCATAAAGACATTTTGGAAGCAAATAAATCATAAACTGAACATCTCAGAATTCCATTAGCAGTTTTGATAGTACACATATATTTGGAAGAATAGCAAATGAATGATGGATGATCATGCTCTGCATTTTGGCAGCTATTGTCGTCATTCCTCACTGACCTTGTTTACACACTGTCCACGTTTTGGCAGGGTAAGGTTACTGAGAATAGTGACACTGTTCCTATAGGGCCAATCAACACAGTCAAACAGTGTAATGTTTTTTTCTCCACTTCTCTTATGCAAATGTAGCGCCCCCTTGCTTCCAGCATGGGCACTACACTAAAAACTAGTTGACTGGGAGAGTTACATTGCTCCCGGTCATGATTTGTTTAGGTTAATGACCTGTGTCATTCTGGAAAGGTCCACTGGTTTGGACTGCATTCTGGGGATGTGAGTATCATCTTTGGCCGGCAGTGGGAGCCAGAGGGATTTCTGGCGGATGGAGTCTTCCCCAGCAGCTAATTGGAAAGGGTTTTCCCCACTGGGCATGCTTGGGAGAGGTATATCTGTGATGGAGGTCATGTGTTCGAGGCTCTCATCCTTCTCCTGCACAGGGTTTCGGAGTCGGGGTGCGGCACCCACCTTCGGGGTGTGCGCATCCATTGATCCCTGCCGGCGTGGCCCACCTGGCCAAGCTTCTAGGCCTTGCTGAGTCTCAATCGGAGATGAAACTAAAGGGGCCCCAGTGACTTACTGGGTTCCCGATGCCGTAGAGAGGATCCGGCGCCCGGGCCATAGACAGGCACGCTCTTCTGTCACCCAGTGATCTGTGCTGAGATAACTTCTGGGAGGATTTGCTCTATTCAGACATGTACAAACTATCTAAACTACACTGGCCTGTAGCAGAGGCCTAGAGCCGGGTCAGTGAGAGAGACCTGTTCCTCCCAGCCAACATTTAAGGTGACGTCCTGACTGCCGGGTCTAGGAGAGGGATCTGTCCGGGAGATATCCCACCCACTCAGGCATTGAATGGCGATGCGTGAAAAATTGTATTTCTCAAGGGGCTGATTTTGCTGTACATGTATCCAGGCCTGACATCGAGAATCTCTTTTTCCTCATCAACCTATTCTCCTTTCACCGAGTTGATGTTTGACTATATTGGCCTGGAATTAAAGCATTGAGAAAATCTTTATTGACTGTGTGGACACTCAATTACTACTTAGTGGCTTCTGGTGCACCCCTAGACCAAGCAAGGTTAACTTAATCTGCCTATCCCATTATTAATCTAGCAGCCCTTTCGGGGGTGACGCTACACGTGGGGGCTCTTCCGGGATTCGGCTTTTGCTCTTGGCAACCAGAAGTGAGAGTCTTAATCGTGTATTGAACTGTCCGGCAAAAGTGGGGGTTTGATCCTGTTTCGCTGAATTGAGGCGTGCGTGCGGCCTGGCACGCGCCTGCAACGTGTCCGGACAAGTTCTGCTGTCTGGGAGGAGTCACCCTCCCCTGTGTGAAACGTGCATTGGAGATTTCGTGCCAATCGAGCGAAGTCACGCCCATCCCCGCGCCAAGAAGGCAGAACCACCATTTCTTTGAGAAATACGGATTGCTGCTGAAGATGCCCGTGACCTTGGAGACTTTACCTGCCTTAAGGTGTCCCACGTCTGAGCCGGGGTTGCCTTCCGAGCCTGCAGGGTTCGGGATGTCTGTGATGGACACTGGCATTCGGCTGTCCACGGCGGGACAGTTCGTTCTGTTGTCTTCGGAGGTAGTGGAGATGCTGGGCCTTACCTGCCCCAGATGTGAGGAGTTGGCCGTCTGCCCCCTGCCTCCAGTGTCGGGCCCCTCTTTTCACTATGATGCCAGTGGTTGGGTTTGCCATGTCCTCTCACCCGCAAAAGCCCGCTGGATGAGATTGAGGACCTCAACAGCCATATGGCCCATGCGGCCTGCATAGAGGCCAAAGTTGCCTGCGAGACCATCTCCGTCGGGGCGGTCTCCATCAGTTGTACCACAGCCAAGGGAAGACCTTCATCACTTATTGATTGGGAGACGATACGGAGGACCCTTCAGCCCGATCTAACCGCTGACCCATCCAAGGTGTTCCATTACCTCCCCGCTGGAGGGGAGGATTCATCCGACCTGGAGTTCTGGTCGGGAGGGGTCGCAGATGGACAGTGGGGACTTGCCTGATTGCCTTTTTGAGCCGCGTTTCTCCAAGCAACAGGGCTTTGGGGGATTTTGGGGCTCCAACAAGAGAAGGAGAAAGAAGAAGCGCCCTGTCCGGAGTGTGTCGTGTGAGCCGGGAGTTTCTGACCTACCCTGAGGAGCGGGTGAGTGTTGCCATGAGTTCTTTTGACCCACCGCTCCTCTAACCAAGGACATGACGTCCCATGTGGAAGTCCGCCGTCCATGTTTAGGCCTCCTGTGTTTGTTTGTCGGCTAGACGTGCTGCAGGTGTTGCTCGCTACAAGTAATCGTTACCAGGGAAGTCGCAGACAAGTATGCCCCCATTCTGTGTGAGCTGAACTGTTTTGTTTTGTCCCGGTTTTCCCCATTTCCCCCCTTCTTCTCCGGAACCACAAACCCTGTGGTTGTGGCGGACTGCGGACGGGCTGGCTTATCGTAATCTCCCAGATCCCGCCCCCCATGTGAATTGGTAACAGGATACATTGTACCCCTACCATTTTACCAAAAAAGTGTAAAAAAAGAAAAAAAAAGAAAAGCCAGCTTGGGGCAAGTCCTTTATTGAAAAAAAAACCCATAAAAAAGTCCAGCGATGTAATCCATCTCAAACAATACAGAAAAAAAGAGCAGCTGAAGGGCCTGGTATAGAATTTGGGGGACCTCCACGCATTTTTTTTTTTTGGTTCTGGAGTCTCCTTAATATTTATACCAGATCCAAAGGGTGCCTAGTAAAGGATTGGGGGGGGGGGGGCCCATTCCATTTTTTTAAATTACTTTTATCTGTATTGCCGAAACCCGACAATTCATTACAGCCTCGAGCAGTTTTAAATGACTTTTTTTCCTTTTAGAAATTTAATTTTGCTGCAGGGACTGTTCTAAACACAAGAAAATTTGACACTTTACAGGCATACTATAGACACCCCTCAGGTACGAATTTTAAAGGAATATTTTATTGTTTCTCATTAAGCATTATTAAAATCACTGCTTCCGAAAAAACTGTAATTTTTAAATCTTTTTTTTTGCATTAATACAGTGCCTTGCAAAAGTATTCCGCCCCCTTGAACTTTGCAACCTTTTGCCACATTTCAGGCTTCAAATATAAAGATATAAAACTGTAATTTTTTGTGAAGAATCAACAACAAGTGGGACACAATCATGAAGAGGAACGAAATTTATTGGATATTTCAAACTTTTTTAACAAATAAAAAACTGAAAATTGGGCGTGCAAAATTATTCAGCCCCTTAAGGTAATACTTTGTAGCGCCACCTTTTGCTGCGATTACAGCTGTAAGTCGCTTGGGGTATGTCTCTATCAGTTTTACACATCGAGAGACTGAAATTTTTGCCCATTCCTCCTTGCAAAACAGCGTTTCTGAACAGCAGTTTTCAGTTCTTTCCACAGATTCTTGATTGGATTTAGGTCTGGACTTTGACTTGGCCATTCTATCACCTGGATATGTTTATTTGTGAACCATTCCATTGTAGATTTTGCTTTATGTTTTGGATCATTGTCTTGTTGGAAGACAAATCTCCGTCCCAGTCTCAGGTCTTTTGCAGACTCCATCAGGTTTTCATCATCCCATCAATTTTAACCATCTTCCCTGTCCCTGCTGAAGAAAAGCATGCCCAAACCATGATGCTGCCACCACCATGTTTCACAGTGGGGATGGTGTGTTCAGGGTAATGAGCTGTGTTGCTTTTACGCCAAACATAACGTTTTGCATTGTTGCCAAAGGCCCCGTAAACACCATTAAATAAATCTGTTCAGATCAGTCTGATCAAACCAAAATCCCCGCCGCCACGTCACCGCACCAGGAAGTAAAACACTTCTGCGCATTGCGTTGAATCCATTCGACGCATGTGCGGGCAGATATGTCTGCTGGTTAGCGTACTAACCAGCAGATATATCGGACGGACAGATTCCCAGCAGACAGATTTTAAAGCATGCTTTAAAATCTGTCTGCTGGAAAAATCTGTCTGTCCGCCTGTACACACGATCGAATTTGCCTGCTGAAACAGTCTGTCAGACTGTTTTGATCGTGTGTACGCGGACAAAAAGTTAGATTTTGGTTTCATCTGACCAGAGCATCTTCTTCCACATGTTTGGTGTGTCTCCCAGGTGGCTCGTGGCAAACTTTAAACTACACTTTTTATGGATATCTTTAAGAAATGGCTTTCTTCTTGCCACTCTTCCATAAAGGCCAAATTTGAGCAGTATACGACTGATTGTTGTCCTATGGACAGAGTCTCCCACCTCAGCTGTAGATCTCCGCAGTTCATCCAGAGTGATCATGGGCCTCTTGGCTGCATCTCTGATTAGTCTTCTCCTTGTATGAGCTGAAAGTTTAGAGGGACTTCGTAGATTTGCAGTGGTCTGATACTCCTTCCATTTCAATATTATCGCTTGCACAGTGCTCCTTGGGATGTTTAAAGCTTGGGAAATCTTTTTGCATCCAAATTCGGCTTTAAACTTCTCCACAACAGTATCTTGGACCTGCCTGGTGTGTTCCTTGTTCTTCATGATGCTCTCTGCGCTTTAAATGGACCTCTGAGACTATCACAGTGCAGGTGCATTTATACGGAGACTTGATTACACACAGGTGGATTCTATTTATCATCATTAGTCATTTAGGTCAACATTTAGGTCAACATTGGATCATTCAGAGATTCTCACTGAACTTCTGGAGAGAGTTTGCTGCACTGAAAGTAAAGGGGCTGAATAATTTTGCACGCCCAATTTTTCATTTTCTTTGTTTTGTTTATTTTATTTGTTAAAAAAGTTCAAAATATCCAATAAATTTCGTTCCACTTCATGATTGTGTCCCACTTGTTGTTGATTCTTCACAAAAAAATTGTTTTATATCTTTAGGTTTGAAGCCTGAAATGTGGCAAAAGGTTGCAAAGTCCAAGGGGGGCGAATACTTTCGCAAGACACTGTACAAGTCCCCTGGGGCAGGACCCAGGTCCCCAAACACTTTTTATGACAATACAATGCATATAAGCCTTTAAAATTAGCACTTTTGATTTTTCATGTTCGTTTCCCATAGACTTTATTGGTGTTCGTGTGTTTGAACAAATTGTTTGCCTGTTCGCAAGTTCTGGTGCGAACCCAACCGGGGGGGGTTCGGATCATCCTTATTCATCATATGATCACATAACACATCCAACATGTTTTAGGGACAGACAATTGCCACTTCATTCACCGGTTCCTATTGACGTCTATGGGACTCGAACGTTCAAATTCAAAAGTGCTCATTTAAAGCCTAATATGCAAGTTATTGTCGGAAAACAGAGTTTGAGAATGTGGGTCATGCCCCAGGGAACATGTATCAATGGAAAAAAACGTTTTAAAAACAGTCGTTTTTTCTGGAGCAGTTATTTTATTCCCTTAATTCCCTTAAATATCATACCTGCTGGGTGTCTATAGTATGCCTGTGAAGTGGCATGTGTTTAGAACTGTCCCTGCACAAAATGAGATTACTATAAGAAAAAAGTCATTTAAAAACTGCTTGCGGCTTTAATGTAATCTCTGGTCCCTGCAATATGGATGAAAACCATTGAGAAAATAGCATGGGTTTCCAGCCCCCCCCCCCCCTAAGTCATTACAAGCCCCTTTGGCCCTACATACTTTGAACAGCAGTATACAGGCGGTGCAAACAAGACAGGGACTTTAGGTTTGTTGTTAAGTAGAATCTGTTTGTAATTGTGAACTGGTGTTTTTTTAAAGTGTATTTTTGAGCTTTTCTGAAAACATAGAGAAGGATTATCACCCCTGTAACATTTGTTTTGCTGTCTGTGTGCATCTGTTCAGAAGACTGCAATTCACTTTCTGTCCCAATGACAAATGATTTTTTGAATTTTTTACTGAAACAAGGATTGGCGATAAAGAATCAGTGGACACCTCTTACAGAGAAGAGAATTTCCCTTCCTAGGAGTAGATTTCCTCTCACTTCCTGTTGTCTCCTTCCGTTTGTGTTGTCGTAGGAGTCGTTTGTAAGTTGGATGTTTGAAAGTAGGGGCCTGTCGTATATACTCTAGAAATTTGGGCCCTAGGTGTTGGTGTTGCCACAACACTGTAAGCCCTCACAGTTAGTCTTGGTGGGCAGCGGGCGCTGGAACGCCCTGCTGTGTGAACTATTATATCAAAAACTCTAATTACATGCTATTGTTGAACAGTGGTAGAAAAAATGGGCCTTAGCCACTGGTGCCACAACACTGAAACCCCTCACAGATACTAGATTCTAGTTGGAGCACAGAAATGAGCCCGCTGCAAAGTAATGCATTAAAAATTGTAATTACATGCCCTCCGGGGGCAGAAAAATTGGGCCTTAGCCAGTGCCACTGGTGGCGGTGCCCAGAACCAAAAATGTTCTTACAAACTATCAGCATGATCATTGAGGAGGAAAAGAATAGTCACTCAGCAAAACAGGATAGTCACTCAGCATCAGCATAGGCAGTCTTGAAGGGATCTGACATTTCAAAAAAAAATATTCAGTTACATCAGCATCAGGTGCTTGGTAGCTGGTGGTGATCCAAGCTTGATTCATTTTTATGAAGGTCAGTCGATCGACCGAGTCGGTGGAGAGGCGCACCCTGTGATCGGTTACAAAGCCTCCAGCAGCACTGAATGTGCGTTCTGAAAGAACACTGGATGCAGGACAAGCCAGTAGCTCAATTGCCTACTGTGCAAGCTCTGGCCAGTGATCCATCCTCAAGACCCAGTAAGCCAGAGGATTTTCGGTGGGAAAGGAGGCCAAGCCTGATCTTGCCCCTAGGTATTACCGCACCATGTAAAACAGACGCTGGCGATGGTTGCTGGAACAGGTCATACCTTGGGGCTGCGGACTAAAAAATTGTCTGAACGCATCGGTCAGATGGCCACCTTCTCCACCGCTCCATCTGTGACTGACCGAAGCCTCAGCAACACGTTGTCCAGGCCTCCTCTTCCTCCCTCTGTTCTGCCTCAAGGGCCCTGTCCATTATTCCACGCAGCGTGTGCTCCAACATGTGAATAAGAGGGATAGTCTCACTGATGCATGCACTGTCACTTCTCACCATCCTCGTGGCCTCCTCTAATGGTGACAGGACAGTGCATGCATCCCTGATCAAGGCCAACTGGCGTGGGGGAAAAAAACAAGCTCCCCTGACACAGTTCTGCTGCCATATTGTCATAGATACTCATTGATGGTCCTCTACTGCGGGTGCAGCCGCTGCAGCATGGCCAACATAGAGTTCCACCTGGTGGGCATGTCACAGATTAGGCGGTTCTTGGGCAGGTTGTATTCCCTTTGGAGGTCTGCCAGCCGAGCATTATATGACCGTCAGAAATGCTCACAGACTTTCCTGGCCTGCTTCAGGACATCCTGTAAGCCCAGGTACCTGCCCAAGAACCACTGCACCACCAAGTTAAGGACATGAGCAAAACAGGGCACATGGGTCAGTTGTCCCTGTCGCAGGGTGGAGAGGAGGTTGGTGCCATTGTCGCAAACCACCAAATTCGAGTGACGCAAAACAGGCCCATAATTCCCTGCGGCATTGCGCGCTGATGATTGGCCAAGCATGCTGTATGTCCCGCATGCTTGGCCAATCACAGCGTGCAAAAAACGAAGAGCCATAATTGGCCAAAGCCTGGGTGGCATTAGCCAATTATGGCTCAGGGCTTTAGTACATGCCCCACACTATAAAAGGCCGCCTGCTGTAGTGTGTTCTGGCTTGTTAATGAGAGCAGTCAGAGAGACAGAGAGATAGTCTTTTTATATAACTAGATAGAGCAGGCAGGCAGGCTAGTCAGTTTAGCTTAATTTACAGTGTGTAGAGAATATATATACATCCCTAGGAGTTGTACATATATTTATACACTGTATAGCTTAGATAGATCAGTTCTTCCTAATTTACTGGCAGGCAGGTGATTGTGCTATTTAAAGACGTTATCACACGTATAGACACCCAGCAGGTACAATATTTAAAGGATTTTTTATTTATTTTTTAACTGCTTGCCGACCGCCCGCAGTCATATTACTGCGGGACGGTGGCACTGTCTGGCGGGAGCACGTAGCTCTACGTCCTCTCTTTTTTGGCCACGCACGCCCCCGAGTCCCGCGCGCGTGCCCTGAGGGTACGATCGCCGCCGGGCACCCGCGATTGCTCGTTACAGAGCGGGGAATGGGAGGTATGTGTGTAAACACATACCTCTCGTTTCTGTCAGCAGGGGAAACGCTGATTTTCTGTTCATACAATGTATGAACAGAAGATCAGTGATTTCCCTTAGTAAGTCCACCCCCCCATACAGTTAGAACACAAATAGGAACACACTAAACCCCTTCCCTGCCCCCTAGTGTTAACCCCTTCACTGCCAATGGCATTTTTATAGTAATCCAATGCATTTTTATAGCATTGATCGCTATAAAAATGCCAATGGTCCCAAAAATGTGTCAAAAGTGTCCGATGTGTCCGCCATAATATCGCAGTACCGAAAAAAAACGCTGATCGCCGCCATTACTAGTAAAAAAATAATAATAATAAAAATGCCATAAAACTACCCCCTTTTTTGTAAACGCTATAAATTTTGCGCTAACCAATCAATAAACGCTAATTGCGATTTTTTTTTAAGAAAAATATGTAGAAGAATACGTATCGGCCTAAACTGAGGAAAAAAATGTTTTTTTATATCTTTTTTGGGGATATTTATTATAGCAAAATGTAAAAAATACTCGATTTTTTTCAAAATAGTCGCTCTATTTTTGTTTATAGCGCAAAAAATAAAAACCGCAGATATGATCAAATACCACCAAAAGAAAGCTCTATTTGTGGGAAAAAAAAGGACACCAATTTTGTTTGGAAGCCATGGAAGCCACGACCGCGCAATTGTCAGTTAAAGTGACGCAGTGCCGAATCACAAAAAGTGCTCTGGTCTTTGGACAGCAATATGGTCCGGGGCTAAAGTGGTTAAGCATCATTAAAATCACTGCTCCTGGAGCAGTGATTTTATTAATGTTTAAATAAAAAAAAAATGAAAGATTCCTTTAAATATTGTACCTGCTGGGTGTCTATAGTTTGCCTGTGAAAACGTCTTTGAGAACCCGGGTCTTGCCCGAGGGAACATGTATCAATGGAAAAAAAAGTTTTAAAAACGGTTGTTTTTTCAGGAGTTCTGAAAAAAACTACCGTTTTTAAAACTTTTTTCCATTGATACATGTTCCCTCGGGCAAGACCCGGGTTCTCAAAGACGTTTTCACAGGCAAACTATAGACACCCAGCACTGCAGGTACAATATTTAAAGACATTTTTCATTTTTTTTTATTTAAACATTATTAACCACATCAATACCGGGCCATAGGGGATTTACGTCTTGTGCAACCCCTCGCCGATGAGACTGGACGTTGCACAACGTCCTGTCTTCACGGCGTTCTAGGGCACGCGCGCACCCGCGGCACCACTCGCGATCCCACGGCTGTGATTGCCGTCGGGCACCCGCGATTACCGCTGATCACGGCAGGAGTGTGGATCTGTGTGTGTAAACACACAGATCCACCTCCTGTCAGCGGTGAGGAGACTGATTTGTGTTCCCAGTACAGAGGAACACACATCGGTCTCCTCCCCTGTGAGTCCCCCTCCCCTACAGTTAGAACATACTTTAGGAAACATTTTAACCCCTTTAGCGCCCCCTAGTGTTAACCCCTTCCCTGCCAGTCACATTTACACAGTAATCAGTAAAGCAGTTTTATAGCACTATACGATGTGTAAATGTGAATGGTCCTAAAAACGTGTCAAAAGTGTCCAATATGTCCGCCGCAATGTCACGGTCACAAAAAAAACACAGATCGCTGCTATTACTAGTAAAAAAAATGCCATAAATCTATCACCTATTTTGTAGACGCTATGGGGCAGATTCACAGACATTTTGCTTAGCGTAGCGTATCAGAAATACACTACGCCGCCGTTTTTTACCTTGCTCTACGTGGAATTCAGGTAGATTTTCTACGGTAAACGACGGCGGCGTAGTGTATTTCTCCCGTCGCAATCCATCTGCGCGAGTAGGGGGCGTGAAACATTTAAATTAGGCGCGTTCCCGCGGCAATCGATCTGCGCATGCTCCGTTCGCAAATTTCCCGCCCTGCATTGCGCGAAATCACGTCGTGACGTCATTCGTTGTTTATGTAGCGTAGTTTACGGGCGATCCACGTCCCGACGAGTTACGTAAACAAAAAAAAAATTAAATAAATTCGAAGCGGGAACGACGGCCATACTTAACATGGGCTACGTAACGTTAGAGCAGCAAAAAGCTGCTCTAACATTACGTACAAAAAAATAGACGAAAACGATTGCGACAACCGCTCGTATGTTCGTGAATCACCGTAAAAAAACATTTGCATATCCCGACGCATCAAAACGACGCAAACTCCTCCCAGCGGCCGCAAATAGATGGCAGCGTAGATCCGAAGGCTTACGAAGACGTAAGCCTCTCGGATCGAAGCCCGAAGCCACCGTATCATGGTTTGAGGATTCAAACTAGTGATACGGCGCGCGAAATTTGAAATTACTCCTGTCTAACACCAGTTAGACAGGCGTAATTGTTTTGTGAATCTGCCCCTATAACTTTTGCACAAACCAATCAATATACGATTATTGAGTTTTTTTACCAAAAATACGTAGAAGAATACATATCGGTCTAAACTGAGGAAAAAAATAGTTAAAAAAAAAAATTGTGATATGTATTAAATAAAAAAGTAAAAAATATTGTGTTTTTTTTTAAATTGTCGCTCTTCTTTTATTTATAGCGCAAAAAAAAAAAAAAATCGCAGAGATGATCAAATACCACTAAAAGAAAGCTCTATTTGAGTGGGGAAAAAAACATAAGATTTAATTTGGATACAGTGTTGCATGACCACGCAATTGTCATTCAAAGTGCAACAGCGCTGAAAACTAAAAATTGGTCTGGGCAGGAAGGGGGTGAAAATGCCCTGTATGGAAGGGGTTAAAATCACTGCTCCTGGAGCAGTGATTTTAATGATGCTTAAATTAAAAAATTAAATTAAAAAATTCCTTGAAATATTGTACCTGCTGGGCGTCTATAGCTTGCCTGTGAAAACGTCTTTGAGAACCCGGGTCTTGCCCGAGGGAACATGTATTAATGGAAAAAAGTTTTAAAAACAGTCACTTTTTCAGGAGTCCAGCTCCTGGAAAAACAACCGTTTTTTAAACTTTTTTCCATTGATACATGTTCCCTGGGGCAAGACCCGGGTTCTCAAAAAAGTTTTCCAACAATAACTTGAATATTGGTCTTTAAAATGAGCGTTTTTGAATTAGAACGTTCGAGTCCCATAGACTTCAATGGGGTTCTAAATGTTCGCGCGAACGGTCGGTCTGTTCGAAGGTTCTGGTGCGAACTGAATGCGGGTATGTTCAGATCATCCCTAACTACTAGGTTGTGACACACCTAATTCTACACCTTCAGTCCTATCAGTGCAGGCTTCAGAGAGGACTGAGGGTAGTGGGGTTGGAGATCCCAGCTGATGAGGGGCAAGGGGAGGTCTGCTTTGTTCTTTGGTGTGGGTCTTTGAGGTACGCTTGCCAACAAACTGCATGGCAGGTCGACATATGTCTGGTCAAGCATGTGGTGCCCAAGCAGGTGATGTTTTGGCCACGCGAGATACGCTTGAGACATATGTTGCAAATAGCAGTGGTGCGATCTGATGCACTCGTCTCAAAAAGGCCCACACCAAAGAACTTTTGGAATAACGCTGAGACACAGCAGCTCCCTGCACATGCATAGCTCTGTGTTGTGATGCAGTCGTGTGCTGCCCTTAAGCTGGCCCCTGGAGGGCATCCTGCCTCATTGAAGATTTGCCTGTGCCTCCTCCTCCTTCTCCTCTCTCCTATCAGGCACCCACATAGAGTCAGTGACCTCACCATCCCATCCCTCCTCATCACTGTAGAAAACCTGGCAGTATGCTGCAGCTGGGGGAACATGACTGCCAGATTGCTGTCCTTCTTGGGCACCCCCTCTTTCTGGGCTCACGTTACTGCCTTCCTCTAGCTGTGTACCATCATCAGAACCTTCAAAACGCTGCGCATCCTCATGCAGCATGTACCCAACAAACAGTTCGGGGGACTCCTCAGAAGGACATGGTGGGAAGGAGTGACTGATGCCAGTGAGCAGAGGGAAGAGGACGCCTTGGCAGCTGCTGTCACGCACCTGGTGGTGGAGCCTGATGCGCAGGGAACAGCTGCTCGTGCTCCTCCCACTCCGGAAGGCCCTGATAGAGGAGACAGGGAGCCCAAAAGTGCAGAGTCGCACATGCGCCTGGCAGGACCGCTGGTGCTGTTAGAGTTCGGGTGGGCGCTGCACTTCTGGGCAGGATCAACAGAGCTGAGGACGCCTGGTAGCGGAGGCTGTATTCCACTGGTCGGAGTTCAGCACAGAGGGAGGTGTTATGTAGTACAACAGTCTATAGCAGGCTCAGGCCAGCACAGAGGGAGGTGTCCCGTAGTACAACAGTCTATAGCAGGATCAGGCCAGCACAGAGGGAGGTGTACCGTAGTACGACAGTCTATAGCAGGATCAGGCCAGCACAGAGGGAGGTGTCCCGTAGTACGACAGTCTATAGCAGGATCAGGCCAGCTGGGTCAAAGTGAGCGAGCGGATCTTGGTGCAGGGACTGAACAGGGATGGATCGTGAACAAGCCGGGGGTCGGTAACTGGCGGGCAGCAGACAGACAGGCGGGACAAGCAGAAGCGTGGTCAGACAGGCCGTGGGTCAGGGCAGGCGGAGATCAGGGGTAGTCGGAGGCAAGCCAGTTTCAGGAACAGGAAGTCAACAGGTACAGGTGTCAGGTCGGTTTTCAGGGACGCGCTGTAGATCCAGCAGCAAGAGGCCAAAGGGTCATCACGCTTAGATAGCCCCTCTTCTGCGCCAAGATGGCGTCCACACGTGCCCGCGCGCCATCACTGCGAGTGCGCGCGCCCGCGCGCCATTGCCACGCGTGCACGCGTGCTTTTGCCGCGAATGTGCGCGCCTGAGCGCGCGGACGTGCCGCTATCGCCACCTAGTGGCCGAGTTAGTCCATGACAGCTTCTTTGCCAGACAAAGTACCCTGAGCCTGGGTGAGAGAGGATGAGGAGGATGAGGACGGTTTGGTCATCCACTCTACCAAGTCTTCGGCATGTTGCGGCTCAACGCGGCCAGCTGCCGCAAAAAAGGATGAGCATGTCCCACGGCCACGTGCTGATGGGTATGCACCGTGTCCACGACCAGCACTATTGCCTCTAGACACAGAGCCTGCTTTCCCTCTTTTATCAGCTCGTAACACTCTGCTTCTCCTTGGTGTCCTTCCAGACATACTAATGGCCTGCAGAGGACAAAGGCAGTACACACACCATGTAGCTTTAGGTGCACACTGCAGAGGACACAGGCAGTACACCATGTGAGAATACTACAGCTAGCACAATCACCTGCATGCCAGTAAATTAGGAAGAGCTGATCTAGCTGAACTATACAGTGTATAAATATATTTACAACACCGGGATTCATATATATCATCTACACACTGTAACTTTAACTGGCTATCCTGCCTGCTCTATCTACCTATAAAAATGACTCTCTCTCTCTCTCTCTCTCTCTCTCTCTCGCTCTCTCTCTCTCTCTCTCTCTCTCTCTCTAACCACCGCCGCAACACTACACAAGGCTGACCTGCAGGCAGCCTTTTATAGTGTGGGGCGTGTACTAAACCCCCTGAGCCATAATTGGCCAAAAATAAATTGGGGAAGTGGTAAGCGCTAACACTGAAGCAAGTGTACACAGGGGGAAAAAAAGGAAGATACCCTAAATAAATGTAGTATGGATAGCTACAATGCAACACAGTAACTATATTGTGACATGCTCAACATGAAACAACAATGATGACACACCAAGTGAAAAAAGTGGAAGTGCAGAAGATGAACACAAGCCGAGAATATGACTGCGATCAATGAAGTCCCAAAATCAGTACCAAAAAATATATTAATAAAAATAAAATGTAAAATAACATGTAGATAGAGAGCAGTGAGTTCTTTAATAAATCAATCAGTAAATGAAAGAGGAGAACAGTCCAAATCACTAGAAATCACTGAATCTTCAGCTGGTGGTGGACAGATGGGTGCCAGAAAAGTGAGAGGGTGATCCACTCCCAGAACTCTCACCTTATCCCGATGGGGAAAATTGCATGTAATTCAAAGCAGTGAATCTCCTGGACTCAGACTCATCTCCTTCCACAATTCTATGTAATCACACTTGCCCCTGTTGCAGATCAGAGCCCTCAGTATGGCAGAGGGAGGGCTGTGGAAATGCTCACCCGTCAAGGGTAAAGAAGAAAACAAAAAGGAATGCCCCAATAGTGAAGTATATCAACGTTAAACATATTTATTAAAACCTTAAAAGTGGACTCTTAGGCCGCGTACACACGACCAAATCTGTCTGCTGGAAACGGTCTGCTAGACCGTCCCAGCAGACAGATTCGATCGTGTGTACGGGCGAGCAGACGGATTTGGCCAGCTGACAGATTTGAAAGCATGCTTACCAATCTGTCGGCTGGGAACCCGTCCGCCCGACATGTCTGCTGGTTAGTACGCTAACCAGCAGACATGTCTTCTCGCACACGCGCCGAATGATTTTGACGCATGTGCAGAAGTGTTTTACTTCCTGGTGCGGTGACGTGGCGGCGTCAACGTCACCGCCGCGTCACCGACACGTCAGCGCGCTGTCTGCTGGCGGGGATTTTGGTTTGCTCGTGTGTACAAGCGAGCAAACCAAAATCCAAGCAGACAGATTTGTTCAAATCGGTCGGTCCGACCGATTTGAACAAATAGATTGCCTCGTGTGTACGAGGCCTAACATGCAGTAAAAAACCAAGCGCATAAAACAAGATAGAAATCGGCATACAGACACCGTCTTACTTCTACCGAGGACCTCCGGTGCCTGATGGATGCTTCAGGTGCCAAAACAAACTCTACGGCGTTACGTCACGGAGCATGTGACTTCATCAGGAGCTTTGGCCAATTATGGCTCTCCGTTTTTTGCACACTGTGATTGGCCAAACATGCAGGTCATAGTGCATGCTTGGCCAATCATCAGCCAGCAATGCACTGCGATGCCGCAGTGAATTATGGGCTGTGACACGCCACTCGAATTTGGCGCGAACAGCCCGTAACGTTCGTAATTCGACGAACGGTCGAACATACGATGTTCGAGTCGAACATGGGTTCGACTCGAACACAAAGCTCATCCCTAATGCCGCGTACACACGGTCGTTTTTTGCGATGAAAGAAAACGACGTTTTCTGTGAAGTAAAAACGACGTTTTTGAAACGTCACTTTTCAAAGACAATTTTGCATACACAACATCGTTTTTTCACAAAAAGCGAGGTTACGTTCACCACTCCATTGAAGCTCGCTTCATAACTAGCTTCTGGGCATGCGCGGGTTGAAAAACGTCGTTTTGAACGCCGTTTTTGCTACACGCGGTGACTTTTTGTGAAACAAAAAGCGACGTTTTGAAAAACGACACAAAAAATTCAAGCATGTTGGAATTTTTTTTTGGTCGTTTTTTTAAGACAAAAAATTACGTTTTGCCCACACATCAATTTAAATGACGTTTTAAAAAACGTAGTTTTTTTTCATCGCAAAAAACGACCGTGTATACGCGGCATTATTCTTAGTATAATGCCGCAATGCAAAATTCAAACACTGTTTTCAAAACCCTTGAATGCCAGAAGCAAAACACAAATGTCTGTGTACAGTGATCCCTATGAGAAGAACTACAGGCCCATGACACAATTGATCCATCACTAATTTCAGCATAGGGCCATAAAGAAGCAAGATACGGTATCACACATTGCATGCCAAAGGTGACATTACACGCATTTTCAAATGTGAAAATAGTTTTTAGATTTATCATGAATAAAACATTTCAAGCATTATTAACCACTTGTCCTCTGCCCACCGTCAAATGACGGCGGGCGGAGGACTCCATTGTTCTGACATCACGTCATATGAAGAAGAATATGTATCGGCCTAAACTGAGGAAAAAAATATTTTTTTTATATATTTTTGGGGTTATTTATTATAGCAAAAAGTAAAAAATATAGAATTTTTTTCAAACTTGACGCTCTATTTTTGTTCATAGCGCAAAAAATAAAAACCGCAGAGGTGATCAAATACCACCAAAAGAAAGCTCTATTTGTGGGAAAAAAAGGACGCCAATTTTGTTTGGGAGCCACGTCGCACGACCGCGCAATTGTCAGTTAAATCGACGCAGTGCCGGAAGCTTAAATTTCGTCTGGGCAGGAAGGGGGTGTAGGTGCACAGTAGGCAAGTGGTTAATGCCTATAATATTTCAATGAAAACATTTTATTAAAGCTGAACTAAAGTCCACTATACTCACATGCCCTCTAATGATGCAATGTCCATAACCTCCCTCGGTGGCGCCAACATCATTACCAGGTCTTCTTTCGCATTTAACATCTTCAGAATCTAGATCCACCTGCCTGGGATGACATAACTCCCCCATATATGCACAAGATTTTACCATGAGCTGCACATGCACACCCCAGGGTACATTTAAAAGAAGATTGTGAGCAGAAAGTTAAGAAGCTTTTTTGTAGAAAAGACATAGCAAAAAACAAAAAGCCTGCCTGCTTAAGATAAAGCTTCACTTTAGGGCACAACATATCGGGCACCCAATTCACATTGTATTGGTAATGTTTAGCTTTTTATGTCATCATGTAGGGTTTCACTACAGGAGCGCTGCTGGACTTTATTTTTTCAAATGAGAAAACTTTCAAAAACAATTGTTTTAAATTATAGCAGATCTAAACTTTAGCTGAATGACATTTTGAAAATATTGTTTCATTATTTATTTCTTGATATAGATGTACAGTATGTAGCATAACATCGCTCACTTCTAATTATACATTTGGTTATACATTTGGTTAAATGTAATTCGCTATGGTGCCAGCAGCTTTTCAAAACGTTATTTTATATTATTTCTTATAGGAGCAATTTGCTAATATACTTTAAATGGATTAACTTGTGCTGCTCAATAACGTCATGTGCAGCTTTAAGGCATCCCCAAGCATGTTATCTGAAGGATTTTTTTGTATTATCAATGTTGCCTTTAAGCCACATTTAAAGACCCTCTCGCATTTAAACCGTATTTAGGAAAAATATTTTTGCATTGGTACATGTCCCCCGTGGCTGTGCCTAGCAACCCGTGCACATTTTAAAAATAGCTTGTAAATCAGCTTTGAAAAAAGGAAAAAGGAAATAGTAAAATTCAACTTCCATAGAATTCAGTTGGATTTGAAAATGTGTTCGAGGTATGCAGACTTACTGCTGGTTCACCGAACTCCCTGAGACCTGAGCTTTGCTTGGTTTGCTGATCTATAGTCATCAAAAGCTAAGCAAAAGAAAGGACTTCACAGCACTTAGTAGTGGTGGTCGAAGCCACCAAAGTCAAGGCACATTTGACAAATGGGTCAGCTTGATCTACCTTTTTGGGGAATATAAAAACTTGTTCAACTTGGAGAGAATTTCCCTTTAAAAAACTTAAAAGTGGTTTTGTGAATAGGGGGTCACCTGGAGTAAGACAATGGGACCCAGAACTTGCATGCAGTAAATTGATGCCTACCTGTGTAAGCATAGGAGCTAATTGTAGGACTGAAGCTTCTCATATAGGAGAAATATGTTGCCTAGCCTGGTGGGCAGGAGCAGACCCAGGTACTCTATGTGGAAAGATGAGGTAAGAAACACCTTATGTTAAGGTGCAGATGGACAGTGAGAGATTGGATGCCAGGGCAGAGACAGACTCCTCTCGAAACAGCAGGTCATTCAGGTACCCACCTGACTATGTAGTTTCAGTATGGAAACAAGAAAAAGAATTCAGACCCAGGTGTTCATCACTGCTTCCCAATGATATAAGGTTATTTACTAAAAGACACATGCTGCCACCAAAACCAATAGAGTATTATTAAGAAAACCCATCAAAACCATAAGAGCACACAAATTTCATAAGCACATTTAAAGGAATACAAAGGATATAATTTTTTTGAGACAAATGTAAAAAGTCACATATAATCAAGATCAGCCCTTGTAATAAGTCGATGAGTTTTTAGCAGGTCCAGAATAGCTTTCACTAATATTGCATTCATGTGACCAAGGGACCAAATCTTATGTGGCTTCTAATAAATTAGCAGATTACTAAATACAACAACTAGCACGCCACAGACTTGAGTGAGCAGGTTTATGAAACAATTTGCGGATCAACATGCCCACCTGGAGTACTGAATATACCAAGATGGAAGCATAGGGCCAGATTCACAACGACTTCCGACGACGTATCTACTGATACGCCGTCGTAAGTCCAAATGTGCGCCGTCATATCTATGCGCTGATTTTTTAAATGAGATACGCCTGAATTTTGCCAAGCTACGGCCGACGTAAGTCTCTTACGCCGTCGTATCTTGGGTGCATATTTACGCTGGACGTATTCGGCGTTCCCATTATAAATATGCAAATGACCAAGATACGCTGATTCACGAACGTACGTACGCCTGACACAGTAATCTACGACGTTTACGTAAGGCGTTTTTCCGGCGTAAAGATAATGAATGAATGAAAAACGTATATAGCGCAGCACATGCAAACTAAATCACCTCTGGGCGCTTGTTTTTCCAGTCTCCTTTGGTATCAAAAGAGATGAGTCTTGATCTTTCTCCTGAATGCTAAGTGGTTCTCTTCCAACCGAATACTGGCTGGCAAAGCGTTCCATAGTCTGGGACCTTGGACAGCAAATCTTCTATCTCCTTTGGACCTGTAGTTGGCTTTCGGTATCTGGAGTAGATTTTGATTGGTGGATCGCAGAACGCGATTGGGATTATAAGCCTTTATTTTTTCACATAAATAATGGGGAGCATTCCCATGAATACATCTATGCGTTAGACAGAGAGCTTTAAAAGTAATTCTGTCTTTTACTGGTAACCAGTGAAGGGATCTCAGTGAAGGTGAGATGGATTCCCAAGGTTTTTTCCCAGTCACCAGTCTGGCGGCCGTATTTTGAACGACCTGCAGACAAGCGATTTGGTACTTGGGGAGTCCGAGGTAAAGGACATTTGCATAGTCCAATCTTGAGTTTACAATTGCTCCCACCACGACCGCTATATCTTCTTTGGGAATAAAAGGGGTGAGTCTGCGTAGTAAGCGCAGCAGATGGTGAGATCCGCTGACAACTGACCCTATTTGTGCGTCCATTGTCATGTAGGAGTCGAAGATGACCCCAAGACTTTTGACTTTGGCGCTAGGGGTGATGATTTTCCCTAGGATGGGTGGGGGACTCCAAGTTGTTACAGGTAGATTCGTACGCTTGGCGTGAAACAGGAGAAGTTCTGTTTTCGCTCCGTTGAGTTTAAGATAACTCTTTGTCATCCAGTCCTCTATCAAAGAGAGGCATGTCTCTAGATTGAGGTGGTGATCCTTTTTATTGCAAATGCGGAAATACAGTTGTGTATCGTCTGCATATGAGTGATAGAGCAGTTTTTGACTGCTAATGATTTCAAAAAGAGGACGAAGATAAATGTTGAACAACACCGGCGACAAAGGGGATCCTTGAGGGACTCCACATGAGACCGTGCGTTTTTCAGAAGTGAAAGGTCCTAACTTCACTATTTGCGAACGGTTTTCCAAAAAAGAGGAGAACCAAGATAAATCGCCTTCTGCGACTTTGGCTACTTCAGCTAGTCGGGTCAATAAAAGCTTATGCCAGGTCAATAAAAGATAAACCACCAAAAAGGTGGCGCATCCCATGCAAGGTATGGACGTCGGAACAGCAGTCGTTTTTACGTCGTTTACGTAAGTCGTACATGAATGGGGGCTGTGACGTTCACGTTGTAGTCAGTGTTCAACGTGTATCTTAGGCATTATATTCGATGTGATTCTGAGCATGCGCGCGCATCCGCCGTTCACTTGGCCGCTCATTTACATGGGGTCACGGTTCATTTAAATGAAGCACGCCCACTACCTGCCTACTTTGAATTAGGCAGGCTTACGCCGGCCTATTTACACTACGCTGGCGCAACGTACGGCGCGACTGCTTTGAGAATACTGTTCTGGGCTCCCTGTTTTACGTCGACGTAGCGCATATGAGATGCGCTACGCCGGCCAAAAAATACGCCGCTGTACCTAAATCTGGCCCGAAGTGTCTCCAGTTGGAAAGGAGCTAGAGGCCCGACACCATTGCTGCTCTTCTCTGGTTGTTGTAGTTTGTAATCTGCTCATCTATTAGGAGCCACACAAGATTTGGCGCCTTAGTAACATTGAGGCAATATTGATGAAAGCTATCCCAGTCCTGCTGAAAGCTCATGGACTTATTACAAGGGCTGATCTTGATTATATGCAAATTTATACATTTGTGACAACTAGATTCATATAATTTGTTTCCTTTTAAACTTGACTATGCCATGTGATATCTGTGCCCTTTTATGATTTTTGACATGTACAGGGCCACAAACTGGTAATTGTCTTTCCCTCCACAAAGTCGATGAAGTGCTGGTGACTCATGTGGTGATAGTCAGGTCTGATGAACCTCAAACAGTGTGGAGAGAATGCGGAGTTGTGCAAACCACCCTGCCGCACTAATTTTCTCCAGAATTCACATACAACAAAAATGGTAAGTTTTAAATCATATGTCTGTGCTAGGCAGCCATGGAAGTAACACATTCAAAAAACCACAAGCCAATCCAAGACATATTTTAAATGTAATTCTGTTTGATTCAAACATGTCCGCTGAAATTGGTCCGCAGACCAGTTTCAGCGGACATATCCGATCATGTGTACGGCCTAACGGACAGGTTTCCAGCGGACAAAAGTTTTAAAACATGTTTTAAAACTTGACCGCTGGAAACCTGTCCGTCGGACATGTCCGCTGGTTAGTACGCCTAACCAGCGGACCGAAATCTCCCGCATGCGTCAAATGGATTCGACGCATGCGTGGAAGCATTTTACTTCCTGGTTTGCTGACGTGGCGGCGTCAACGTCACCGCCACGTCAGCGTGCTGTCTGTCTGCGGGGATTTTGGTTTGATCGTGTGTACACACATCAGACCAAAATCTACCAGGAGACATGTCCGATGAAAACGGTCCGTCGGACCGTTTTCATCGGATATGTCTCCTCGTGTGTACGCGGCCTAATTCATATTCTATAACTCCTGATGTAATTAAGATACCTTAATAAAAAGTGGATACACTAATGGTTAAAAAGTTTACATTCACACCTAATTTAAATATCTAGAAGGACAATAAGACACATTAGACCTCCCAAGAGAAACATGCATTAGACCTATATAGTTTCTGGCATGTAATAAATCGTATTTAAAAGCACCTGGTGAACATGTTACATCCTTTTTTCAGGGCTCCACCTGTACAGCTGAGTCAGACATTCATTCACAGGAATCTGTGAATGAGAAAACTACAAGTCCTGTAGGCCATCCCAGCAGACAGATTTGTAGTTTACACTGGCCATGAGCATGTTGGTCAGCACATTTATAGTCCGTTCCCAGCTTCCAAACTGACAACCCATACAGAGCTTTGCAACCAAGGCATTCATGTGAGTTATTGGCTAACAGGTCCCCCTTGTTTTGCACCTGCCTCTAGGGCCGAGCCTTTTGGCTAAGACCAGAGGAATGTGTTATTCCTGGTCGGAAGGCTGGCTATTGTTTTGCACATTGGCACCTATGCACTTTCTCCACTATCCCCCCTCCCCCCACACACACACACACTTTTATGTTTGTTTGTCGTGTCTGTCACTTGAGAAAGTCTTGAGAGGGGCCATAAAGTCTCCCTTTGGGGGGAGCCGCACTTAGTACTTGCTGTGGTCTGTCTCTGCAGACAGAGTCCCAGAGAATGGGGTCTGTCTGGTTTCGGCCATTGAAATAACCTCATGAGTCTTGCGCCCCGGGGGATCAGGGCTAGGGTCCTTTCTCTTCAGAGGAGGACTATGTGTACACCCTGTGCACGCTTTGTGTTTCACTTTTTGGTGTGCACTTTTTTTTTGCATCGGGGGAGTCTGAGTGTGTTTACTCACCACAGGCTTTAAAAAAATAAAATAAAATTGGCTAACAGGTCCCTCTGATGAGAGAGGCCACCACCTAATAAACAGACTTCATCTTCCATTTGTACACTCTCACAAGGGTGTCGAGCTATTCAGAATTGGCTGAACACTATCCTTCTTTGGGACAGTGAACAGGTTTGGATCAATGCCTTTGAAACTTTTCTGAGGGGAGAACTAGAGGGGGAATTCTATCCTATATCTATCTGTAGACC
Organism: Rana kukunoris; assembly: GCA_029574335.1. Classification (NCBI taxonomy): domain Eukaryota; kingdom Metazoa; phylum Chordata; class Amphibia; order Anura; family Ranidae; genus Rana; species Rana kukunoris. Next base: position 450,904,014 of record CM056051.1, read on the forward strand.
ATCAGTTCATAAACACTTGTCTGAGAAGTGGGTCAACCAGAAGTCCATGAAGAAAGGCAGACATATCCCAATTGGAGAAGCACAGGTGTGAACATGTTTGGCAGGGGGTATATAATGTCTGAGGAGGTGGTGTATTTGCCCCCTTGGTGTAGTCTGGAAGGGATGGCAAGGCAAAAAATGTGTTGTGTTCTGTTTCATTTTTGTATTAAAATATAAATAAGTTTGCATTAAATAAGTGAACTAATATGTATTTGTTCGAATTAAACATTAGTCCTAGCCAGCAGACTGTTCTAGCTGAAAGCACAACCCCCTTTGTCAATTTCCTATCCAGTCTCAGACGTGAAATAGAGAGGTTGTGCTCTCTGTCTGATTAGCCCTGCAGGGGATCTTTCACCCAGCTGGGACTGATGTTTTATTCTAACAAATACATGTTTTACTTTTTAAATAAAGAAATCAAATGTAAACTTTAATATAGAAATTACACATACATTTCCCTAGCAATCCCTACTTGAGGGTGACAGCTGGGATTTGCTGCCCAACTGGGATTATTGCAAAAAATGTATCACTTTTGGATAAACACAAAGTAATCTTACACAGTAAACTGCCATCAGTAATATGGGCAGCAGAGAAAACATCTTACCACTTATAAATATGCAGCCACATAACAGGGGCATTTTCAAAACAGGGGCCTTTGCATAACAAGGCAATCACATTTCCAATGGTCACAGACTCAGATCATCATGTTGCTGAGGATTTACAGCCTCAATGAGAATCTTCACATGTTAAAGTTCTGTGAGTGTCAGATTTGAGCATTTCCAACTTTGTTCCATCTGCCATCCCATATGTCACTTCAGTACACAGTAGTGATGTAGTGGTCGGTGGTGGGCAGTGGGAGATTTGGCATCCAACCCACCTAAAAGTATGTCTGTTGCTGAAGAGTCTCTGTCAGGTGTGAATTTTAGGTAAAATGAACATTTGAATCAGCATCTGCCAGAAGAGTAAGTATGAACAATCTTCTTTTGCAGGGGCCACCTTTTAGACTTAATGTACATAGCTGCAAAGGGGTGTGCAGCCACAGGCGAAGCAACGATTGGCTATACGCTGCTTAACCACTTCAGACCCACGCTTTTGACAAAATACGTCAACAGCGCGGACCTGAGGCGCCAACTAGATGTCTTTGGACGTCATTTGAAGTGCATTAACCGTGCGCGCCACTGGGTGGCGCGCCGCGGGTAAACACTGTCCCGCTGAATCGCTGAGGATGCGATGCATGTACCTGGCGGCCGCGATGTCCGTCGGGTACATGCGATCAGCGGACGAGCAGATGACAGCAGGGACGTGGAGCTCTGTGTGTAAACACAGAGCTCTACGTGCTGTCAGAGGAGAGGAGACCGATCTGTGTCTCTTGTACATAGGGACACAGCATCGGTCACCTCCCCCAGTCACCCCCCTCCCCCCACACAGTTAGAACACACCCAGGATACACATTTAACCCCTTCCTCACCCCCTAGTGTTAACCCCTTCCCTGCCAGTCACATTTATACAGTAATTAGTGCATATTTATAGCACTGATTTCAGTATAAATGTGAATGGTGCCAAAAATGTGTCAAAAGTGTCCGATGTGTCCGCCATGATGTCGCAGTCGCAATAAAAATCGCAGATCGCGGCCATTACTAGTAAAAAAAAAATAATAAAAAAAAATAATTCTGTCCCTTGTTTTGTAGGCGCTATAACTTTTGCGCAAACCATTCGCTTATTGCGATTTTTTTCCTTTTTTTACCAAAAATATGTAGAAGAATACGTATCGGCCTAGACTGAATTTTTTTTTTTTTTAATTGGGCTATTTTTTATAGCAACAAGTAAAAAATATTGTATTTTTTTTCAAAATTGCCTTTTTTGTTTATAGCGCAAAAAATAAAAACCGCAGAGGTGATCAAATACCACCAAAATAAAGCTCTATTTGTGGGGGAAAAAGGACGTCAATTTTGTTTGGAAGCCACGTCGCACGACCGCGCAATTGTCAGTTAAAGCGACGCAGTGCCGGAAGCTGAAATTTCGCCTGGGCACGAAGGGGGTTTATGTGCCCAGTAAGCAAGTGGTTAAAGTGGAAGTAAACTCCCCAGGAGAAATCAGTGTTGTACAAAGCAGTAGAAAAAGACATACTAGTGGGCATCTTTGAAAGTTATTTCAGGTGCGCTGTTTGGAAGATATCGCCCACTGTTGTTACAATTACGTCACTTACATATGAACATTGTTATCCTTTCAAAACCCACTAGTTCCGGTGGGGTTTTCCAGCCAAAAACGCTGATAACAGCCTATGAGATCATGGACACATAGGATAACGTGCTGGGGAGTTTACTGACCATGGAAGAAAAAAAATGCCAAAAACAGCAGCTGTAAAAAAAGGCAAGTGCATGAGGCCTAAAGGCTATGGTCCGTCTTTAAAAAAAAAATGTAAGCGTAACCCCATTTTTGTGGGAAAAAAATAGCAAAAATAAAATATAGCATGTACAATTGCGATACAAGTCATATTGTAATTGAATGTTATTAAAAATTACCTTTCCTTTTCAATCTGCAACCGCTGTAATTTTCTTTAAATGCAATGCAATATGGCTACATGGAGTTGTTCTGTACACAGAATATGTACTGACCATTCCCCAGAAACATAATTTCCTGCTTGTGTGAATGGCTCACCAATTTTCCCAGAAGTCTGCCTAAGACACAAGTCAGATTTCAGGCATCCCCTGCAACATAAATTTCATTTTTGGTGAGATATTTTCAAACAATGTCCAACAGGAAAAAAAGAAATGCAGGCCCAACAGATTTCCTCATTAGTGCCCTGCAGGTGCCACAGCTGACTGATAATTATGAAACCACTCCCATTAGACCCACTCAGTACAGAGAAACACTGCAAAGGTTGTTATAATCCTTGCAATGTACACAGATCACCCAGAGGGGGAATGTTTTTTCCTCAACAAAAGTGGAATTACGCTTTAATAAATACAAATGGTATTCCAAAAAATATATACATTTATTTATTTTATTTTACAGGGGCCTGTAAAGCATTGCACCCCGATTAGTATTGGGTTCCTGCAAACACTTACTTCAGCTCTGAGCTGTAGGAAGTGTCAATGGACTACATGTCCTCCGATCAGCATGCTCACAGTCTATTGAGAACTGCCACGGTGGCAGACAGACTTGTAGCTCATTCATTCACAGATCTCTGTGAATGAATTATGCAGCTTTGTGGGTGGAGCACCACACAGCTGTACCAATTGTAGCGGGATATCACCCCTTTATGTGATATAAAAGACTACCATCTGCTGATCTAGAAGGATCTCAGCTCCCTCCTGTGGCCGAGTTGTAATGTAGCCACCTGCTGTTCGCTTCTTGTCCTGGTACCGCAGAGGATGTTGGGAATTTGAGTACAGGGAGAAAACATACTCCATTTGCTCTGGCTTGTTATGAACTACGTTACCCAGAGAGCAACTGTGCGATCACAGTCTGCTTTACTTCCTGCACGGCCTGCTGGGGGGGAGGAAATTAAAAGGAAGAGACGTGTTTGGCGAGCTCTCTCCACACCGCCTCTTCAACCCAGGAAGACACCTGTGGAAGTGTCCCACGGAAGTCTAGCCCGGAGTTGAGGCCTACCTACGCCCAGGCGGAGTGCTGCTGATAGCGAGAGACAGAACCCCTAATGGAGTGATCAGACAGGTTCCTATTACCCCAGTGACTTGTCTGAGGACCGGAAGCTGTCATCTTGAAAGACTGTGATCGGAGATCACAGACGGAGTGTTTCAGGAGGACGAGGCCTGAACTGGCTGGGTGAGACGGGCACCTGCCCAGAACCTACTGACTGTGTTGTTGGAGGGTGGATCGTTCACATTAGCCATTACGGTTAGACTATTTGGGCTTCTTCCACAAGTGTATTTGTTACCCTGTTGGATTACAAACTACCCCTTGCGCGCCACTGCATGCCAATGCATCAGTGCACAGACTTTTGGGATAATTTGAACTGAGGTTTGGTCTGATCAATAAAACCACACTAGTTAGGAATATCATCTAAAGACTGCCTATTTAGTCATTGCAGACAGTTGATGTCCATCATTATGCTCTTTGATTGAGTAATCTGTTCTATTATACTGTGTAGTATTGTTACTAGGGAGAGCTGGGTGAGGCTTGGCAAGGAGGTGCTTCAATTTGGATGCCTTATTGAGGGAATGGCCTTGCTGCGTGCCTACCCAGGTCTTCATAGCCTTTATAACTTAATGTGTATTTATTGGCTATTACTGTTTCTGACTCTTGCAGGGCTCTGCAAGCAGTTCTTTACTGTTTTACCTTTGTTTCTTTTGCTTTATCCTATCAAGTAAAGAGTTACATTGGTTAAGCTTAAATTTGTGTCCTCCTGCGGGATCCATACAACTCCAGGTAACCATTCATTTACATAATTTACTGTGGTGTGCCAGGATATTGTGCCCTCCACAAGTTATTGTGGTCCACAATTCCCACTATACCAGTTATGCCAAGGGAGGGTTTGAGCCAATTTCAGGGGTAGACCCAGAACAAACCAGCAGCTCCTTTGGGGGTAGTGCTACACAATTTTAAATGTTACACTGACCGAAAGGGAGAGGAACCTTGACCACTGTCAAAGGTTGGGGGGGGGGGGGGCATTTGCACCATGTTGTATGATACAACCTAAATACTGATGTAACATGTTGCAAAAGGTGAACTTAGCAATTAGGCATTGCCATTGGAGTTGCATTTTCTGTTTTTACATGGGCTAGGGGCACAATTAAAAATAATTTAGCCTGAAGTTGGGCTTTAAGTGTACCAAAGAACAGTGCCACTCGCTGACCTAGCTATGCTGACTGCCACTGGTACTGATGGTACAATATACATATTTCAGGAAAATAAAATGTTGGGGTAACAACAATTTAAAGGAGTTGTAAAGGAAAAAAAATGTTTGCCTAAAATTAATGTCTACAAGGTAGACAGACAGAATAGTGTAATGATTCTGTTAAAAAACTAGTAAATACCTATTAAATTCCTTCATCTATATAACCTCCGGCGTTCTAGTTTCTGTTCTCTCATTCACTTCCTGGTTTGCATCACTTGTTCATGTAAGAACTACATTTCCCAGTATGCATTGCGGCACGCCCAGTAATTCATACCTCCTTGAAGTCTCTAACACGTAGAGAGCATCCTGCCACACAGATGTAGTTCCCAGGAGGGGGCGAGCACGTCACTGACCAACGCAGTAAAGTCTCCCTTCACGGTGGTCAGAAAAATCAGACAAGCAGGAAATGAACAGAACAGAGAAGAAATAGAGCAACTTCTGAGCAAAAACAAACAATGAGGAAGTGAAAAGAGGAATGTCTGCAGGTAAAGGATGCTTATTATGAAAAAAATAAATCCTTTAACCCCTTCCTGTCCACCGCGCACATAGAAAAAAAAAAAAGATCAAATGAAAACTAAAACTGAAGAATACAAATTATATTTAGAATTTTTAAAAAACAAGATCAAGGTAGCCATGGTTAGTGTTAGGGTCAAGGTTGGGGTCAAAGCTTATGGTCAGCATATTTTGGGTAGAATTTAGAAAATTAAATAAATAAATTGGTATCAGTGTCAGTGTGTTTTAGGGGCGATAAAAAAAAAAAAAAGCAAAATGTGCACCATTGTTTCTAGGCTGTACTACGAATAGAAACAACTAACATACACATATGTGGTATTGCTGCAATCGTCCAGGTGATGCAATAATACAGGCATGTCCAAAGTCCGGCCCGGGGGCCAATTGTGGCCCCCCTGGTGATTTAATATGGCCCCCTGGGGATTTGGATATATATAGAAATTGCAGCCTCATATGTGCCCATGTGCCCTGTGCCCTGGGGGCCACAAAAGATATAGGGCCAGATTCAGGTAGATCAGAGCATCTTTGCTCTGGAGTAACGCATCTCATTTACGTTCCGCTGCAGAAATTTTAGGAGCAAGTGCTGTTATTCATGAAGCACTTGCTCCTAAAGTTGCGGCAGCGCATCGCAAATGAGACAGCGGAATTCAAATTGGGCGGGTACGGGGCGTGTAGTATTCAAACTACGCGCGATCTCGCGGCGAACGTAGTGCGCATGCGTCGAGTGTCAATGCATCCCAGTGCGCATGCTCCAAGTTCTGTCAGTGAACGTCAATGACGTCACGTCCCCATTCATGAATGTTTTACGCAAACGACGCGATTTGTTTTTTTTCCGACGCGATGACGACGCCTATACCTAACATAGGATACTCCACTAGGGGGCTGCTTCCGGAAACGTCGTAAAGTCACTGCGTCGCGCCCGAAAAAGATCGTGAATTGCCGATTCCCGCTCATTAACATATTTTTTGAGCGTAAATCAGCGGGAACGCCCCCGGCGCCATTTTTAAGTTGAAGTAACGATGCGATGGCGAAATTCAATTACGCCGATCGCATCGGAACTTCAACCCGGCGTTTCTTGTTTTCTGGTTATAGAAAACAGAAACGCCAGCTTAAAGTGACAGTTAGGCTGGCGGATCACGCCAGCCTAACTCTTCATGAATCTGGCCCATATTCTGTATTTATCGTCGATGCCTCGGAGGGGACAGGACAAGCACTGTCAGATTACATAAAGAGATTCTCCTGTTTACTCAGCAGTGTCTGTAATAGGAAGTACCGTTTCCTGGGATGCCATTGGATGACTGTTCTGTTTATCATAGGAGGCGGGACTTTGTATTAAAGAGGCCATTGAGTAAACAAGAAATTCTCCTGTTTGTAATCTGACGGCACTTGTCCCTCCCCTCCATGTCCCCTCCGAGGCTGCAGATGGGCATCGATCAGGCTGCACTGATGGCAATGGTAATGCTGCACTCAGGGCACATATGAGGCTGCATTGATTGCAATAGTAAGGCTGCATTCATGGCAATGGTAAGCCTGTGCGTGTTATACGCTGATAAATACGGTATATCCAAATAACAAGCCCAAGCTCATCCTTAGTCCTGGGATTTGTTGGGGCCACAGAAGAAATATATACAGTATATCCAAATAACACGCTCGAGCTTATCTCTTCTCACACACAGCCACAAAGGCAAGAGAATTCTTGTTGGGCAGTGTATTCATTGCTCGGACAAACATACTTAGATCAAATTTTAATGGTTCAAAGAATGTCAGGCAAAATGGTCGGCCCTCGAGCATGTTCACTTCATCAAATGTGGCCCTCTTTGAAAAAAGTTTGGACACCCCTGCAATAATATTATGCTCTTTGTAACCTATATAGCTATTGCATCCATGTATTCATTGTATGTCCCTTTTTTAACTAATATACCAGAGTATGCTAGGCCTAATTATATAATGCTAGCTATGAAGACAGATGCATTTGCTTAGAAAACAAGTTACATTTATTTCCTTTAAAAATATTTCCTTTAAAAATAGGAATCTCATATACTAACAACAGATATCTATACAGTCTATAACAATAATCATAATAATGAAAGATACTTATCCACTCCTCTAGGTAAACCCTCACTGGCTGTGCTCAGATGGAAAAGAGAGCTCTATCATTTAAACCGTCCTGTTTTAAAGAACGTGACTCATTCAAACTCCCTCCTATTGTAGGGGGACAGTCCCCTGATTGAGCACACTGTCCCCAGACCAAGTCTGTCCCTGGTTTTGTCCCCAGATTGGATTTAATAGGGCAGGGGCAATTTCAAAGACAGTCAGTGCAGAATAAAAAGAAAAAAAATTGAATCACACCCCCCCCCCCCCCCCGCGCCGTGCCTACTAGCATATGGGGGTTGTATTTTTCCCATTATCTGTGCCCCTTTCTGATGATCATGTGCTGATCAGGAGCAGAGGGAATATTTTTTCAGTTTCGGGCGCATGGACATTCAGCTCCGCTCACATATTCTACTGCCTTGGCTCAAGTCCTGGCCAGCCACCTGCTTACCTCCTTGCCTTCCCTGGCGGTGTGATCTTCCTCCGCTCCCTATCCAGTAGTAGCCGGGCCCGAAGAGTAAGACTTGAGAGGCTGTGAGGTGGGTGGCGACGGGCAGAGAGTCGCTGATTGTTGCCATTACTAGTAAAGAAAAAATATGTCCCCGGATTTCATTTAAAAAATCTGGTCACCTTACCCTATTGCCAGCCCATTTGCCTTTGGACCAATCGTTGCATTCCCAGGACCATCGTCCTTATTACTGACTGTCCTGCCCTACTTGGTCACTGGGGGCAGTATTGCCCATATCATCTCCAGCAGCTTGCTGGCCTTTTGATCATTGCAATTTATGTTGGCAGTTGCACCTCCCTCTGTCTGTGGAGGGGCTAATCAAAGGATCTTGCAGACAGCTTGGAGCCTCTACTATCATTTAAATTTAAAGGTTTAACAGGCTACCTTCCAACCTGGGGGAGGCATCCTGTCCTCCAGGACACTGCAAGCCTCAGCTTGTCTGACCGTTGTGACTGAAAACAGAATATGTACAAAATCCAGAAATTATATTAACTCATGTTGTCTTTCAACACCAGGAGAATTTCTTTTGGGTTGTTCTTTGGTGGTAAATGATGATAATATAAGAAAAAAGATCCACACTCCGCTTGTGATTAAGGCCTTATAGGCTAAAACGCGTCAACTTTTTCATGTGCGTTTGTTCACTGTGGCTTGTCAATAAAAAACGAAGATATTTTAAAGAGCATCAACTGGAGTGCAG